>JAWQUS010000016.1:22405000-23027880 GCA_036365455.1 Macrosoma leucophasiata | reverse complement strand
AACCTAACCTAACCTAACCTAACCTAACCTAACCTAACCTAACCTAACCTAACCTAACCTAACCTAACCTAACCTAACCTAACCTAACCTAACCTAACCTAACCTAACCTAACCTAACCTAACCTAACCTAACCTAACCTAACCTAACCTAACCTAACCTAACCTAACCTAACCTAACCTAACCTAACCTAACCTAACCTAACCTAACCTAACCTAACCTAACCTAACCTAACCTAACCTAACCTAACCTAACCTAACCTAACCTAACCTAACCTAACCTAACCTAACCTAACCTAACCTAACCTAACCTAACCTAACCTAACCTAACCTAACCTAACCTAACCTAACCTAACCTAACCTAACCTAACCTAACCTAACCTAACCTAACCTAACCTAACCTAACCTAACCTAACCTAACCTAACCTAACCTAACCTAACCTAACCTAACCTAACCTAACCTAACCTAACCTAACCTAACCTAACCTAACCTAACCTAACCTAACCTAACCTAACCTAACCTAACCTAACCTAACCTAACCTAACCTAACCTAACCTAACCTAACCTAACCTAACCTAACCTAACCTAACCTAACCTAACCTAACCTAACCTAACCTAACCTAACCTAACCTAACCTAACCTAACCTAACCTAACCTAACCTAACCTAACCTAACCTAACCTAACCTAACCTAACCTAACCTAACCTAACCTAACCTAACCTAACCTAACCTAACCTAACCTAACCTAACCTAACCTAACCTAACCTAACCTAACCTAACCTAACCTAACCTAACCTAACCTAACCTAACCTAACCTAACCTAACCTAACCTAACCTAACCTAACCTAACCTAACCTAACCTAACCTAACCTAACCTAACCTAACCTAACCTAACCTAACCTAACCTAACCTAACCTAACCTAACCTAACCTAACCTAACCTAACCTAACCTAACCTAACCTAACCTAACCTAACCTAACCTAACCTAACCTAACCTAACCTAACCTAACCTAACCTAACCTAACCTAACCTAACCTAACCTAACCTAACCTAACCTAACCTAACCTAACCTAACCTAACCTAACCTAACCTAACCTAACCTAACCTAACCTAACCTAACCTAACCTAACCTAACCTAACCTAACCTAACCTAACCTAACCTAACCTAACCTAACCGAACCTAACCTAACCTAACCTAACCTAACCTAACCTAACCTAACCTAACCTAACCTAACCTAACCTAACCTAACCTAACCTAACCTAACCTAACCTAACCTAACCTAACCTAACCTAACCTAACCTAACCTAACCTAACCTAACCTAACCTAACCTAACCTAACCTAACCTAACCTAACCTAACCTAACCTAACCTAACCTAACCTAACCTAACCTAACCTAACCTAACCTAACCTAACCTAACCTAACCTAACCTAACCTAACCTAACCTAACCTAACCTAACCTAACCTAACCTAACCTAACCTAACCTAACCTAACCTAACCTAACCTAACCTAACCTAACCTAACCTAACCTAACCTAACCTAACCTAACCTAACCTAACCTAACCTAACCTAACCTAACCTAACCTAACCTAACCTAACCTAACCTAACCTAACCTAACCTAACCTAACCTAACCTAACCTAACCTAACCTAACCTAACCTAACCTAACCTAACCTAACCTAACCTAACCTAACCTAACCTAACCTAACCTAACCTAACCTAACCTAACCTAACCTAACCTAACCTAACCTAACCTAACCTAACCTAACCTAACCTAACCTAACCTAACCTAACCTAACCTAACCTAACCTAACCTAACCTAACCTAACCTAACCTAACCTAACCTAACCTAACCTAACCTAACCTAACCTAACCTAACCTAACCTAACCTAACCTAACCTAACCTAACCTAACCTAACCTAACCTAACCTAACCTAACCTAACCTAACCTAACCTAACCTAACCTAACCTAACCTAACCTAACCTAACCTAACCTAACCTAACCTAACCTAACCTAACCTAACCTAACCTAACCTAACCTAACCTAACCTAACCTAACCTAACCTAACCTAACCTAACCTAACCTAACCTAACCTAACCTAACCTAACCTAACCTAACCTAACCTAACCTAACCTAACCTAACCTAACCTAACCTAACCTAACCTAACCTAACCTAACCTAACCTAACCTAACCTAACCTAACCTAACCTAACCTAACCTAACCTAACCTAACCTAACCTAACCTAACCTAACCTAACCTAACCTAACCTAACCTAACCTAACCTAACCTAACCTAACCTAACCTAACCTAACCTAACCTAACCTAACCTAACCTAACCTAACCTAACCTAACCTAACCTAACCTAACCTAACCTAACCTAACCTAACCTAACCTAACCTAACCTAACCTAACCTAACCTAACCTAACCTAACCTAACCTAACCTAACCTAACCTAACCTAACCTAACCTAACCTAACCTAACCTAACCTAACCTAACCTAACCTAACCTAACCTAACCTAACCTAACCTAACCTAACCTAACCTAACCTAACCTAACCTAACCTAACCTAACCTAACCTAACCTAACCTAACCTAACCTAACCTAACCTAACCTAACCTAACCTAACCTAACCTAACCTAACCTAACCTAACCTAACCTAACCTAACCTAACCTAACCTAACCTAACCTAACCTAACCTAACCTAACCTAACCTAACCTAACCTAACCTAACCTAACCTAACCTAACCTAACCTAACCTAACCTAACCTAACCTAACCTAACCTAACCTAACCTAACCTAACCTAACCTAACCTAACCTAACCTAACCTAACCTAACCTAACCTAACCTAACCTAACCTAACCTAACCTAACCTAACCTAACCTAACCTAACCTAACCTAACCTAACCTAACCTAACCTAACCTAACCTAACCTAACCTAACCTAACCTAACCTAACCTAACCTAACCTAACCTAACCTAACCTAACCTAACCTAACCTAACCTAACCTAACCTAACCTAACCTAACCTAACCTAACCTAACCTAACCTAACCTAACCTAACCTAACCTAACCTAACCTAACCTAACCTAACCTAACCTAACCTAACCTAACCTAACCTAACCTAACCTAACCTAACCTAACCTAACCTAACCTAACCTAACCTAACCTAACCTAACCTAACCTAACCTAACCTAACCTAACCTAACCTAACCTAACCTAACCTAACCTAACCTAACCTAACCTAACCTAACCTAACCTAACCTAACCTAACCTAACCTAACCTAACCTAACCTAACCTAACCTAACCTAACCTAACCTAACCTAACCTAACCTAACCTAACCTAACCTAACCTAACCTAACCTAACCTAACCTAACCTAACCTAACCTAACCTAACCTAACCTAACCTAACCTAACCTAACCTAACCTAACCTAACCTAACCTAACCTAACCTAACCTAACCTAACCTAACCTAACCTAACCTAACCTAACCTAACCTAACCTAACCTAACCTAACCTAACCTAACCTAACCTAACCTAACCTAACCTAACCTAACCTAACCTAACCTAACCTAACCTAACCTAACCTAACCTAACCTAACCTAACCTAACCTAACCTAACCTAACCTAACCTAACCTAACCTAACCTAACCTAACCTAACCTAACCTAACCTAACCTAACCTAACCTAACCTAACCTAACCTAACCTAACCTAACCTAACCTAACCTAACCTAACCTAACCTAACCTAACCTAACCTAACCTAACCTAACCTAACCTAACCTAACCTAACCTAACCTAACCTAACCTAACCTAACCTAACCTAACCTAACCTAACCTAACCTAACCTAACCTAACCTAACCTAACCTAACCTAACCTAACCTAACCTAACCTAACCTAACCTAACCTAACCTAACCTAACCTAACCTAACCTAACCTAACCTAACCTAACCTAACCTAACCTAACCTAACCTAACCTAACCTAACCTAACCTAACCTAACCTAACCTAACCTAACCTAACCTAACCTAACCTAACCTAACCTAACCTAACCTAACCTAACCTAACCTAACCTAACCTAACCTAACCTAACCTAACCTAACCTAACCTAACCTAACCTAACCTAACCTAACCTAACCTAACCTAACCTAACCTAACCTAACCTAACCTAACCTAACCTAACCTAACCTAACCTAACCTAACCTAACCTAACCTAACCTAACCTAACCTAACCTAACCTAACCTAACCTAACCTAACCTAACCTAACCTAACCTAACCTAACCTAACCTAACCTAACCTAACCTAACCTAACCTAACCTAACCTAACCTAACCTAACCTAACCTAACCTAACCTAACCTAACCTAACCTAACCTAACCTAACCTAACCTAACCTAACCTAACCTAACCTAACCTAACCTAACCTAACCTAACCTAACCTAACCTAACCTAACCTAACCTAACCTAACCTAACCTAACCTAACCTAACCTAACCTAACCTAACCTAACCTAACCTAACCTAACCTAACCTAACCTAACCTAACCTAACCTAACCTAACCTAACCTAACCTAACCTAACCTAACCTAACCTAACCTAACCTAACCTAACCTAACCTAACCTAACCTAACCTAACCTAACCTAACCTAACCTAACCTAACCTAACCTAACCTAACCTAACCTAACCTAACCTAACCTAACCTAACCTAACCTAACCTAACCTAACCTAACCTAACCTAACCTAACCTAACCTAACCTAACCTAACCTAACCTAACCTAACCTAACCTAACCTAACCTAACCTAACCTAACCTAACCTAACCTAACCTAACCTAACCTAACCTAACCTAACCTAACCTAACCTAACCTAACCTAACCTAACCTAACCTAACCTAACCTAACCTAACCTAACCTAACCTAACCTAACCTAACCTAACCTAACCTAACCTAACCTAACCTAACCTAACCTAACCTAACCTAACCTAACCTAACCTAACCTAACCTAACCTAACCTAACCTAACCTAACCTAACCTAACCTAACCTAACCTAACCTAACCTAACCTAACCTAACCTAACCTAACCTAACCTAACCTAACCTAACCTAACCTAACCTAACCTAACCTAACCTAACCTAACCTAACCTAACCTAACCTAACCTAACCTAACCTAACCTAACCTAACCTAACCTAACCTAACCTAACCTAACCTAACCTAACCTAACCTAACCTAACCTAACCTAACCTAACCTAACCTAACCTAACCTAACCTAACCTAACCTAACCTAACCTAACCTAACCTAACCTAACCTAACCTAACCTAACCTAACCTAACCTAACCTAACCTAACCTAACCTAACCTAACCTAACCTAACCTAACCTAACCTAACCTAACCTAACCTAACCTAACCTAACCTAACCTAACCTAACCTAACCTAACCTAACCTAACCTAACCTAACCTAACCTAACCTAACCTAACCTAACCTAACCTAACCTAACCTAACCTAACCTAACCTAACCTAACCTAACCTAACCTAACCTAACCTAACCTAACCTAACCTAACCTAACCTAACCTAACCTAACCTAACCTAACCTAACCTAACCTAACCTAACCTAACCTAACCTAACCTAACCTAACCTAACCTAACCTAACCTAACCTAACCTAACCTAACCTAACCTAACCTAACCTAACCTAACCTAACCTAACCTAACCTAACCTAACCTAACCTAACCTAACCTAACCTAACCTAACCTAACCTAACCTAACCTAACCTAACCTAACCTAACCTAACCTAACCTAACCTAACCTAACCTAACCTAACCTAACCTAACCTAACCTAACCTAACCTAACCTAACCTAACCTAACCTAACCTAACCTAACCTAACCTAACCTAACCTAACCTAACCTAACCTAACCTAACCTAACCTAACCTAACCTAACCTAACCTAACCTAACCTAACCTAACCTAACCTAACCTAACCTAACCTAACCTAACCTAACCTAACCTAACCTAACCTAACCTAACCTAACCTAACCTAACCTAACCTAACCTAACCTAACCTAACCTAACCTAACCTAACCTAACCTAACCTAACCTAACCTAACCTAACCTAACCTAACCTAACCTAACCTAACCTAACCTAACCTAACCTAACCTAACCTAACCTAACCTAACCTAACCTAACCTAACCTAACCTAACCTAACCTAACCTAACCTAACCTAACCTAACCTAACCTAACCTAACCTAACCTAACCTAACCTAACCTAACCTAACCTAACCTAACCTAACCTAACCTAACCTAACCTAACCTAACCTAACCTAACCTAACCTAACCTAACCTAACCTAACCTAACCTAACCTAACCTAACCTAACCTAACCTAACCTAACCTAACCTAACCTAACCTAACCTAACCTAACCTAACCTAACCTAACCTAACCTAACCTAACCTAACCTAACCTAACCTAACCTAACCTAACCTAACCTAACCTAACCTAACCTAACCTAACCTAACCTAACCTAACCTAACCTAACCTAACCTAACCTAACCTAACCTAACCTAACCTAACCTAACCTAACCTAACCTAACCTAACCTAACCTAACCTAACCTAACCTAACCTAACCTAACCTAACCTAACCTAACCTAACCTAACCTAACCTAACCTAACCTAACCTAACCTAACCTAACCTAACCTAACCTAACCTAACCTAACCTAACCTAACCTAACCTAACCTAACCTAACCTAACCTAACCTAACCTAACCTAACCTAACCTAACCTAACCTAACCTAACCTAACCTAACCTAACCTAACCTAACCTAACCTAACCTAACCTAACCTAACCTAACCTAACCTAACCTAACCTAACCTAACCTAACCTAACCTAACCTAACCTAACCTAACCTAACCTAACCTAACCTAACCTAACCTAACCTAACCTAACCTAACCTAACCTAACCTAACCTAACCTAACCTAACCTAACCTAACCTAACCTAACCTAACCTAACCTAACCTAACCTAACCTAACCTAACCTAACCTAACCTAACCTAACCTAACCTAACCTAACCTAACCTAACCTAACCTAACCTAACCTAACCTAACCTAACCTAACCTAACCTAACCTAACCTAACCTAACCTAACCTAACCTAACCTAACCTAACCTAACCTAACCTAACCTAACCTAACCTAACCTAACCTAACCTAACCTAACCTAACCTAACCTAACCTAACCTAACCTAACCTAACCTAACCTAACCTAACCTAACCTAACCTAACCTAACCTAACCTAACCTAACCTAACCTAACCTAACCTAACCTAACCTAACCTAACCTAACCTAACCTAACCTAACCTAACCTAACCTAACCTAACCTAACCTAACCTAACCTAACCTAACCTAACCTAACCTAACCTAACCTAACCTAACCTAACCTAACCTAACCTAACCTAACCTAACCTAACCTAACCTAACCTAACCTAACCTAACCTAACCTAACCTAACCTAACCTAACCTAACCTAACCTAACCTAACCTAACCTAACCTAACCTAACCTAACCTAACCTAACCTAACCTAACCTAACCTAACCTAACCTAACCTAACCTAACCTAACCTAACCTAACCTAACCTAACCTAACCTAACCTAACCTAACCTAACCTAACCTAACCTAACCTAACCTAACCTAACCTAACCTAACCTAACCTAACCTAACCTAACCTAACCTAACCTAACCTAACCTAACCTAACCTAACCTAACCTAACCTAACCTAACCTAACCTAACCTAACCTAACCTAACCTAACCTAACCTAACCTAACCTAACCTAACCTAACCTAACCTAACCTAACCTAACCTAACCTAACCTAACCTAACCTAACCTAACCTAACCTAACCTAACCTAACCTAACCTAACCTAACCTAACCTAACCTAACCTAACCTAACCTAACCTAACCTAACCTAACCTAACCTAACCTAACCTAACCTAACCTAACCTAACCTAACCTAACCTAACCTAACCTAACCTAACCTAACCTAACCTAACCTAACCTAACCTAACCTAACCTAACCTAACCTAACCTAACCTAACCTAACCTAACCTAACCTAACCTAACCTAACCTAACCTAACCTAACCTAACCTAACCTAACCTAACCTAACCTAACCTAACCTAACCTAACCTAACCTAACCTAACCTAACCTAACCTAACCTAACCTAACCTAACCTAACCTAACCTAACCTAACCTAACCTAACCTAACCTAACCTAACCTAACCTAACCTAACCTAACCTAACCTAACCTAACCTAACCTAACCTAACCTAACCTAACCTAACCTAACCTAACCTAACCTAACCTAACCTAACCTAACCTAACCTAACCTAACCTAACCTAACCTAACCTAACCTAACCTAACCTAACCTAACCTAACCTAACCTAACCTAACCTAACCTAACCTAACCTAACCTAACCTAACCTAACCTAACCTAACCTAACCTAACCTAACCTAACCTAACCTAACCTAACCTAACCTAACCTAACCTAACCTAACCTAACCTAACCTAACCTAACCTAACCTAACCTAACCTAACCTAACCTAACCTAACCTAACCTAACCTAACCTAACCTAACCTAACCTAACCTAACCTAACCTAACCTAACCTAACCTAACCTAACCTAACCTAACCTAACCTAACCTAACCTAACCTAACCTAACCTAACCTAACCTAACCTAACCTAACCTAACCTAACCTAACCTAACCTAACCTAACCTAACCTAACCTAACCTAACCTAACCTAACCTAACCTAACCTAACCTAACCTAACCTAACCTAACCTAACCTAACCTAACCTAACCTAACCTAACCTAACCTAACCTAACCTAACCTAACCTAACCTAACCTAACCTAACCTAACCTAACCTAACCTAACCTAACCTAACCTAACCTAACCTAACCTAACCTAACCTAACCTAACCTAACCTAACCTAACCTAACCTAACCTAACCTAACCTAACCTAACCTAACCTAACCTAACCTAACCTAACCTAACCTAACCTAACCTAACCTAACCTAACCTAACCTAACCTAACCTAACCTAACCTAACCTAACCTAACCTAACCTAACCTAACCTAACCTAACCTAACCTAACCTAACCTAACCTAACCTAACCTAACCTAACCTAACCTAACCTAACCTAACCTAACCTAACCTAACCTAACCTAACCTAACCTAACCTAACCTAACCTAACCTAACCTAACCTAACCTAACCTAACCTAACCTAACCTAACCTAACCTAACCTAACCTAACCTAACCTAACCTAACCTAACCTAACCTAACCTAACCTAACCTAACCTAACCTAACCTAACCTAACCTAACCTAACCTAACCTAACCTAACCTAACCTAACCTAACCTAACCTAACCTAACCTAACCTAACCTAACCTAACCTAACCTAACCTAACCTAACCTAACCTAACCTAACCTAACCTAACCTAACCTAACCTAACCTAACCTAACCTAACCTAACCTAACCTAACCTAACCTAACCTAACCTAACCTAACCTAACCTAACCTAACCTAACCTAACCTAACCTAACCTAACCTAACCTAACCTAACCTAACCTAACCTAACCTAACCTAACCTAACCTAACCTAACCTAACCTAACCTAACCTAACCTAACCTAACCTAACCTAACCTAACCTAACCTAACCTAACCTAACCTAACCTAACCTAACCTAACCTAACCTAACCTAACCTAACCTAACCTAACCTAACCTAACCTAACCTAACCTAACCTAACCTAACCTAACCTAACCTAACCTAACCTAACCTAACCTAACCTAACCTAACCTAACCTAACCTAACCTAACCTAACCTAACCTAACCTAACCTAACCTAACCTAACCTAACCTAACCTAACCTAACCTAACCTAACCTAACCTAACCTAACCTAACCTAACCTAACCTAACCTAACCTAACCTAACCTAACCTAACCTAACCTAACCTAACCTAACCTAACCTAACCTAACCTAACCTAACCTAACCTAACCTAACCTAACCTAACCTAACCTAACCTAACCTAACCTAACCTAACCTAACCTAACCTAACCTAACCTAACCTAACCTAACCTAACCTAACCTAACCTAACCTAACCTAACCTAACCTAACCTAACCTAACCTAACCTAACCTAACCTAACCTAACCTAACCTAACCTAACCTAACCTAACCTAACCTAACCTAACCTAACCTAACCTAACCTAACCTAACCTAACCTAACCTAACCTAACCTAACCTAACCTAACCTAACCTAACCTAACCTAACCTAACCTAACCTAACCTAACCTAACCTAACCTAACCTAACCTAACCTAACCTAACCTAACCTAACCTAACCTAACCTAACCTAACCTAACCTAACCTAACCTAACCTAACCTAACCTAACCTAACCTAACCTAACCTAACCTAACCTAACCTAACCTAACCTAACCTAACCTAACCTAACCTAACCTAACCTAACCTAACCTAACCTAACCTAACCTAACCTAACCTAACCTAACCTAACCTAACCTAACCTAACCTAACCTAACCTAACCTAACCTAACCTAACCTAACCTAACCTAACCTAACCTAACCTAACCTAACCTAACCTAACCTAACCTAACCTAACCTAACCTAACCTAACCTAACCTAACCTAACCTAACCTAACCTAACCTAACCTAACCTAACCTAACCTAACCTAACCTAACCTAACCTAACCTAACCTAACCTAACCTAACCTAACCTAACCTAACCTAACCTAACCTAACCTAACCTAACCTAACCTAACCTAACCTAACCTAACCTAACCTAACCTAACCTAACCTAACCTAACCTAACCTAACCTAACCTAACCTAACCTAACCTAACCTAACCTAACCTAACCTAACCTAACCTAACCTAACCTAACCTAACCTAACCTAACCTAACCTAACCTAACCTAACCTAACCTAACCTAACCTAACCTAACCTAACCTAACCTAACCTAACCTAACCTAACCTAACCTAACCTAACCTAACCTAACCTAACCTAACCTAACCTAACCTAACCTAACCTAACCTAACCTAACCTAACCTAACCTAACCTAACCTAACCTAACCTAACCTAACCTAACCTAACCTAACCTAACCTAACCTAACCTAACCTAACCTAACCTAACCTAACCTAACCTAACCTAACCTAACCTAACCTAACCTAACCTAACCTAACCTAACCTAACCTAACCTAACCTAACCTAACCTAACCTAACCTAACCTAACCTAACCTAACCTAACCTAACCTAACCTAACCTAACCTAACCTAACCTAACCTAACCTAACCTAACCTAACCTAACCTAACCTAACCTAACCTAACCTAACCTAACCTAACCTAACCTAACCTAACCTAACCTAACCTAACCTAACCTAACCTAACCTAACCTAACCTAACCTAACCTAACCTAACCTAACCTAACCTAACCTAACCTAACCTAACCTAACCTAACCTAACCTAACCTAACCTAACCTAACCTAACCTAACCTAACCTAACCTAACCTAACCTAACCTAACCTAACCTAACCTAACCTAACCTAACCTAACCTAACCTAACCTAACCTAACCTAACCTAACCTAACCTAACCTAACCTAACCTAACCTAACCTAACCTAACCTAACCTAACCTAACCTAACCTAACCTAACCTAACCTAACCTAACCTAACCTAACCTAACCTAACCTAACCTAACCTAACCTAACCTAACCTAACCTAACCTAACCTAACCTAACCTAACCTAACCTAACCTAACCTAACCTAACCTAACCTAACCTAACCTAACCTAACCTAACCTAACCTAACCTAACCTAACCTAACCTAACCTAACCTAACCTAACCTAACCTAACCTAACCTAACCTAACCTAACCTAACCTAACCTAACCTAACCTAACCTAACCTAACCTAACCTAACCTAACCTAACCTAACCTAACCTAACCTAACCTAACCTAACCTAACCTAACCTAACCTAACCTAACCTAACCTAACCTAACCTAACCTAACCTAACCTAACCTAACCTAACCTAACCTAACCTAACCTAACCTAACCTAACCTAACCTAACCTAACCTAACCTAACCTAACCTAACCTAACCTAACCTAACCTAACCTAACCTAACCTAACCTAACCTAACCTAACCTAACCTAACCTAACCTAACCTAACCTAACCTAACCTAACCTAACCTAACCTAACCTAACCTAACCTAACCTAACCTAACCTAACCTAACCTAACCTAACCTAACCTAACCTAACCTAACCTAACCTAACCTAACCTAACCTAACCTAACCTAACCTAACCTAACCTAACCTAACCTAACCTAACCTAACCTAACCTAACCTAACCTAACCTAACCTAACCTAACCTAACCTAACCTAACCTAACCTAACCTAACCTAACCTAACCTAACCTAACCTAACCTAACCTAACCTAACCTAACCTAACCTAACCTAACCTAACCTAACCTAACCTAACCTAACCTAACCTAACCTAACCTAACCTAACCTAACCTAACCTAACCTAACCTAACCTAACCTAACCTAACCTAACCTAACCTAACCTAACCTAACCTAACCTAACCTAACCTAACCTAACCTAACCTAACCTAACCTAACCTAACCTAACCTAACCTAACCTAACCTAACCTAACCTAACCTAACCTAACCTAACCTAACCTAACCTAACCTAACCTAACCTAACCTAACCTAACCTAACCTAACCTAACCTAACCTAACCTAACCTAACCTAACCTAACCTAACCTAACCTAACCTAACCTAACCTAACCTAACCTAACCTAACCTAACCTAACCTAACCTAACCTAACCTAACCTAACCTAACCTAACCTAACCTAACCTAACCTAACCTAACCTAACCTAACCTAACCTAACCTAACCTAACCTAACCTAACCTAACCTAACCTAACCTAACCTAACCTAACCTAACCTAACCTAACCTAACCTAACCTAACCTAACCTAACCTAACCTAACCTAACCTAACCTAACCTAACCTAACCTAACCTAACCTAACCTAACCTAACCTAACCTAACCTAACCTAACCTAACCTAACCTAACCTAACCTAACCTAACCTAACCTAACCTAACCTAACCTAACCTAACCTAACCTAACCTAACCTAACCTAACCTAACCTAACCTAACCTAACCTAACCTAACCTAACCTAACCTAACCTAACCTAACCTAACCTAACCTAACCTAACCTAACCTAACCTAACCTAACCTAACCTAACCTAACCTAACCTAACCTAACCTAACCTAACCTAACCTAACCTAACCTAACCTAACCTAACCTAACCTAACCTAACCTAACCTAACCTAACCTAACCTAACCTAACCTAACCTAACCTAACCTAACCTAACCTAACCTAACCTAACCTAACCTAACCTAACCTAACCTAACCTAACCTAACCTAACCTAACCTAACCTAACCTAACCTAACCTAACCTAACCTAACCTAACCTAACCTAACCTAACCTAACCTAACCTAACCTAACCTAACCTAACCTAACCTAACCTAACCTAACCTAACCTAACCTAACCTAACCTAACCTAACCTAACCTAACCTAACCTAACCTAACCTAACCTAACCTAACCTAACCTAACCTAACCTAACCTAACCTAACCTAACCTAACCTAACCTAACCTAACCTAACCTAACCTAACCTAACCTAACCTAACCTAACCTAACCTAACCTAACCTAACCTAACCTAACCTAACCTAACCTAACCTAACCTAACCTAACCTAACCTAACCTAACCTAACCTAACCTAACCTAACCTAACCTAACCTAACCTAACCTAACCTAACCTAACCTAACCTAACCTAACCTAACCTAACCTAACCTAACCTAACCTAACCTAACCTAACCTAACCTAACCTAACCTAACCTAACCTAACCTAACCTAACCTAACCTAACCTAACCTAACCTAACCTAACCTAACCTAACCTAACCTAACCTAACCTAACCTAACCTAACCTAACCTAACCTAACCTAACCTAACCTAACCTAACCTAACCTAACCTAACCTAACCTAACCTAACCTAACCTAACCTAACCTAACCTAACCTAACCTAACCTAACCTAACCTAACCTAACCTAACCTAACCTAACCTAACCTAACCTAACCTAACCTAACCTAACCTAACCTAACCTAACCTAACCTAACCTAACCTAACCTAACCTAACCTAACCTAACCTAACCTAACCTAACCTAACCTAACCTAACCTAACCTAACCTAACCTAACCTAACCTAACCTAACCTAACCTAACCTAACCTAACCTAACCTAACCTAACCTAACCTAACCTAACCTAACCTAACCTAACCTAACCTAACCTAACCTAACCTAACCTAACCTAACCTAACCTAACCTAACCTAACCTAACCTAACCTAACCTAACCTAACCTAACCTAACCTAACCTAACCTAACCTAACCTAACCTAACCTAACCTAACCTAACCTAACCTAACCTAACCTAACCTAACCTAACCTAACCTAACCTAACCTAACCTAACCTAACCTAACCTAACCTAACCTAACCTAACCTAACCTAACCTAACCTAACCTAACCTAACCTAACCTAACCTAACCTAACCTAACCTAACCTAACCTAACCTAACCTAACCTAACCTAACCTAACCTAACCTAACCTAACCTAACCTAACCTAACCTAACCTAACCTAACCTAACCTAACCTAACCTAACCTAACCTAACCTAACCTAACCTAACCTAACCTAACCTAACCTAACCTAACCTAACCTAACCTAACCTAACCTAACCTAACCTAACCTAACCTAACCTAACCTAACCTAACCTAACCTAACCTAACCTAACCATATTCGAAATCTTCAGATTTTCACCCAACTTGCGTTTGTGTTCTGCCACAAGCTTCTTTTATTTTTTTCCATCGTCTTTTAGTCACTTTCGGCCACTTTGGCACTAAAAAAATTCTTAACCTAACTCGTAACCTAAGTTTCGTTATCAAAACCCGTTATTTGTCCTAAACTTCAATTTTTTGTACTGGCCCCCCCTAATTTTTTGTTCTCATAAAATAGCCCTTGTTATTCCCTATCCCCCAATACCTAATTTGCCCCCCTAACTTCAAAAACGCGCGAAATAGTAGTTATTTTCTGTTTTTATACCTAAACCGAGGTTACTTGGTAAATCGAAATCGAAAATTTCAACATATTCGAAATCTTCAGATTTTCACCCAACTTGCGTTTGTGTTCTGCCACAAGCTTCTTTTATTTTTTTCCATCGTCTTTTAGTCACTTTCGGCCACTTTGGCACTAAAAAAATTCTTAACCTAACTCGTAACCTAAGTTTCGTTATCAAAACCCGTTATTTGTCCTAAACTTCAATTTTTTGTACTGGCCCCCCCTAATTTTTTGTTCTCATAAAATAGCCCTTGTTATTCCCTATCCCCCAATACCTAATTTGCCCCCCTAACTTCAAAAACGCGCGAAATAGTAGTTATTTTCTGTTTTTATACCTAAACCGAGGTTACTTGGTAAATCGAAATCGAAAATTTCAACATATTCGAAATCTTCAGATTTTCACCCAACTTGCGTTTGTGTTCTGCCACAAGCTTCTTTTATTTTTTTCCATCGTCTTTTAGTCACTTTCGGCCACTTTGGCACTAAAAAAATTCTTAACCTAACTCGTAACCTAAGTTTCGTTATCAAAACCCGTTATTTGTCCTAAACTTCAATTTTTTGTACTGGCCCCCCCTAATTTTTTGTTCTCATAAAATAGCCCTTGTTATTCCCTATCCCCCAATACCTAATTTGCCCCCCTAACTTCAAAAACGCGCGAAATAGTAGTTATTTTCTGTTTTTATACCTAAACCGAGGTTACTTGGTAAATCGAAATCGAAAATTTCAACATATTCGAAATCTTCAGATTTTCACCCAACTTGCGTTTGTGTTCTGCCACAAGCTTCTTTTATTTTTTTCCATCGTCTTTTAGTCACTTTCGGCCACTTTGGCACTAAAAAAATTCTTAACCTAACTCGTAACCTAAGTTTCGTTATCAAAACCCGTTATTTGTCCTAAACTTCAATTTTTTGTACTGGCCCCCCCTAATTTTTTGTTCTCATAAAATAGCCCTTGTTATTCCCTATCCCCCAATACCTAATTTGCCCCCCTAACTTCAAAAACGCGCGAAATAGTAGTTATTTTCTGTTTTTATACCTAAACCGAGGTTACTTGGTAAATCGAAATCGAAAATTTCAACATATTCGAAATCTTCAGATTTTCACCCAACTTGCGTTTGTGTTCTGCCACAAGCTTCTTTTATTTTTTTCCATCGTCTTTTAGTCACTTTCGGCCACTTTGGCACTAAAAAAATTCTTAACCTAACTCGTAACCTAAGTTTCGTTATCAAAACCCGTTATTTGTCCTAAACTTCAATTTTTTGTACTGGCCCCCCCTAATTTTTTGTTCTCATAAAATAGCCCTTGTTATTCCCTATCCCCCAATACCTAATTTGCCCCCCTAACTTCAAAAACGCGCGAAATAGTAGTTATTTTCTGTTTTTATACCTAAACCGAGGTTACTTGGTAAATCGAAATCGAAAATTTCAACATATTCGAAATCTTCAGATTTTCACCCAACTTGCGTTTGTGTTCTGCCACAAGCTTCTTTTATTTTTTTCCATCGTCTTTTAGTCACTTTCGGCCACTTTGGCACTAAAAAAATTCTTAACCTAACTCGTAACCTAAGTTTCGTTATCAAAACCCGTTATTTGTCCTAAACTTCAATTTTTTGTACTGGCCCCCCCTAATTTTTTGTTCTCATAAAATAGCCCTTGTTATTCCCTATCCCCCAATACCTAATTTGCCCCCCTAACTTCAAAAACGCGCGAAATAGTAGTTATTTTCTGTTTTTATACCTAAACCGAGGTTACTTGGTAAATCGAAATCGAAAATTTCAACATATTCGAAATCTTCAGATTTTCACCCAACTTGCGTTTGTGTTCTGCCACAAGCTTCTTTTATTTTTTTCCATCGTCTTTTAGTCACTTTCGGCCACTTTGGCACTAAAAAAATTCTTAACCTAACTCGTAACCTAAGTTTCGTTATCAAAACCCGTTATTTGTCCTAAACTTCAATTTTTTGTACTGGCCCCCCCTAATTTTTTGTTCTCATAAAATAGCCCTTGTTATTCCCTATCCCCCAATACCTAATTTGCCCCCCTAACTTCAAAAACGCGCGAAATAGTAGTTATTTTCTGTTTTTATACCTAAACCGAGGTTACTTGGTAAATCGAAATCGAAAATTTCAACATATTCGAAATCTTCAGATTTTCACCCAACTTGCGTTTGTGTTCTGCCACAAGCTTCTTTTATTTTTTTCCATCGTCTTTTAGTCACTTTCGGCCACTTTGGCACTAAAAAAATTCTTAACCTAACTCGTAACCTAAGTTTCGTTATCAAAACCCGTTATTTGTCCTAAACTTCAATTTTTTGTACTGGCCCCCCCTAATTTTTTGTTCTCATAAAATAGCCCTTGTTATTCCCTATCCCCCAATACCTAATTTGCCCCCCTAACTTCAAAAACGCGCGAAATAGTAGTTATTTTCTGTTTTTATACCTAAACCGAGGTTACTTGGTAAATCGAAATCGAAAATTTCAACATATTCGAAATCTTCAGATTTTCACCCAACTTGCGTTTGTGTTCTGCCACAAGCTTCTTTTATTTTTTTCCATCGTCTTTTAGTCACTTTCGGCCACTTTGGCACTAAAAAAATTCTTAACCTAACTCGTAACCTAAGTTTCGTTATCAAAACCCGTTATTTGTCCTAAACTTCAATTTTTTGTACTGGCCCCCCCTAATTTTTTGTTCTCATAAAATAGCCCTTGTTATTCCCTATCCCCCAATACCTAATTTGCCCCCCTAACTTCAAAAACGCGCGAAATAGTAGTTATTTTCTGTTTTTATACCTAAACCGAGGTTACTTGGTAAATCGAAATCGAAAATTTCAACATATTCGAAATCTTCAGATTTTCACCCAACTTGCGTTTGTGTTCTGCCACAAGCTTCTTTTATTTTTTTCCATCGTCTTTTAGTCACTTTCGGCCACTTTGGCACTAAAAAAATTCTTAACCTAACTCGTAACCTAAGTTTCGTTATCAAAACCCGTTATTTGTCCTAAACTTCAATTTTTTGTACTGGCCCCCCCTAATTTTTTGTTCTCATAAAATAGCCCTTGTTATTCCCTATCCCCCAATACCTAATTTGCCCCCCTAACTTCAAAAACGCGCGAAATAGTAGTTATTTTCTGTTTTTATACCTAAACCGAGGTTACTTGGTAAATCGAAATCGAAAATTTCAACATATTCGAAATCTTCAGATTTTCACCCAACTTGCGTTTGTGTTCTGCCACAAGCTTCTTTTATTTTTTTCCATCGTCTTTTAGTCACTTTCGGCCACTTTGGCACTAAAAAAATTCTTAACCTAACTCGTAACCTAAGTTTCGTTATCAAAACCCGTTATTTGTCCTAAACTTCAATTTTTTGTACTGGCCCCCCCTAATTTTTTGTTCTCATAAAATAGCCCTTGTTATTCCCTATCCCCCAATACCTAATTTGCCCCCCTAACTTCAAAAACGCGCGAAATAGTAGTTATTTTCTGTTTTTATACCTAAACCGAGGTTACTTGGTAAATCGAAATCGAAAATTTCAACATATTCGAAATCTTCAGATTTTCACCCAACTTGCGTTTGTGTTCTGCCACAAGCTTCTTTTATTTTTTTCCATCGTCTTTTAGTCACTTTCGGCCACTTTGGCACTAAAAAAATTCTTAACCTAACTCGTAACCTAAGTTTCGTTATCAAAACCCGTTATTTGTCCTAAACTTCAATTTTTTGTACTGGCCCCCCCTAATTTTTTGTTCTCATAAAATAGCCCTTGTTATTCCCTATCCCCCAATACCTAATTTGCCCCCCTAACTTCAAAAACGCGCGAAATAGTAGTTATTTTCTGTTTTTATACCTAAACCGAGGTTACTTGGTAAATCGAAATCGAAAATTTCAACATATTCGAAATCTTCAGATTTTCACCCAACTTGCGTTTGTGTTCTGCCACAAGCTTCTTTTATTTTTTTCCATCGTCTTTTAGTCACTTTCGGCCACTTTGGCACTAAAAAAATTCTTAACCTAACTCGTAACCTAAGTTTCGTTATCAAAACCCGTTATTTGTCCTAAACTTCAATTTTTTGTACTGGCCCCCCCTAATTTTTTGTTCTCATAAAATAGCCCTTGTTATTCCCTATCCCCCAATACCTAATTTGCCCCCCTAACTTCAAAAACGCGCGAAATAGTAGTTATTTTCTGTTTTTATACCTAAACCGAGGTTACTTGGTAAATCGAAATCGAAAATTTCAACATATTCGAAATCTTCAGATTTTCACCCAACTTGCGTTTGTGTTCTGCCACAAGCTTCTTTTATTTTTTTCCATCGTCTTTTAGTCACTTTCGGCCACTTTGGCACTAAAAAAATTCTTAACCTAACTCGTAACCTAAGTTTCGTTATCAAAACCCGTTATTTGTCCTAAACTTCAATTTTTTGTACTGGCCCCCCCTAATTTTTTGTTCTCATAAAATAGCCCTTGTTATTCCCTATCCCCCAATACCTAATTTGCCCCCCTAACTTCAAAAACGCGCGAAATAGTAGTTATTTTCTGTTTTTATACCTAAACCGAGGTTACTTGGTAAATCGAAATCGAAAATTTCAACATATTCGAAATCTTCAGATTTTCACCCAACTTGCGTTTGTGTTCTGCCACAAGCTTCTTTTATTTTTTTCCATCGTCTTTTAGTCACTTTCGGCCACTTTGGCACTAAAAAAATTCTTAACCTAACTCGTAACCTAAGTTTCGTTATCAAAACCCGTTATTTGTCCTAAACTTCAATTTTTTGTACTGGCCCCCCCTAATTTTTTGTTCTCATAAAATAGCCCTTGTTATTCCCTATCCCCCAATACCTAATTTGCCCCCCTAACTTCAAAAACGCGCGAAATAGTAGTTATTTTCTGTTTTTATACCTAAACCGAGGTTACTTGGTAAATCGAAATCGAAAATTTCAACATATTCGAAATCTTCAGATTTTCACCCAACTTGCGTTTGTGTTCTGCCACAAGCTTCTTTTATTTTTTTCCATCGTCTTTTAGTCACTTTCGGCCACTTTGGCACTAAAAAAATTCTTAACCTAACTCGTAACCTAAGTTTCGTTATCAAAACCCGTTATTTGTCCTAAACTTCAATTTTTTGTACTGGCCCCCCCTAATTTTTTGTTCTCATAAAATAGCCCTTGTTATTCCCTATCCCCCAATACCTAATTTGCCCCCCTAACTTCAAAAACGCGCGAAATAGTAGTTATTTTCTGTTTTTATACCTAAACCGAGGTTACTTGGTAAATCGAAATCGAAAATTTCAACATATTCGAAATCTTCAGATTTTCACCCAACTTGCGTTTGTGTTCTGCCACAAGCTTCTTTTATTTTTTTCCATCGTCTTTTAGTCACTTTCGGCCACTTTGGCACTAAAAAAATTCTTAACCTAACTCGTAACCTAAGTTTCGTTATCAAAACCCGTTATTTGTCCTAAACTTCAATTTTTTGTACTGGCCCCCCCTAATTTTTTGTTCTCATAAAATAGCCCTTGTTATTCCCTATCCCCCAATACCTAATTTGCCCCCCTAACTTCAAAAACGCGCGAAATAGTAGTTATTTTCTGTTTTTATACCTAAACCGAGGTTACTTGGTAAATCGAAATCGAAAATTTCAACATATTCGAAATCTTCAGATTTTCACCCAACTTGCGTTTGTGTTCTGCCACAAGCTTCTTTTATTTTTTTCCATCGTCTTTTAGTCACTTTCGGCCACTTTGGCACTAAAAAAATTCTTAACCTAACTCGTAACCTAAGTTTCGTTATCAAAACCCGTTATTTGTCCTAAACTTCAATTTTTTGTACTGGCCCCCCCTAATTTTTTGTTCTCATAAAATAGCCCTTGTTATTCCCTATCCCCCAATACCTAATTTGCCCCCCTAACTTCAAAAACGCGCGAAACGGACCCGCCCTCCCTCCCAGTTGACAATATTTAAGCTTCATCGGATCGATTACATCATCGAGATACAAAGAGCTATCACTAAATTAATTTAAATTAATATATTTTGAACTCCAGTGTTATCATACATTACCTGTTCGTACTCCAACGATGCACCACACTCCGCCATCTAGACTTCCGAAGCCGCCCGACTATAGCAAACAGAAGCCTCCAACAGCTGTTCCTCCAGCTGCTTCCGCCCTTCCAACTCTCACGCCAACCATGTCTTCTTCACCCCCGCCGCCTTCTCCAGCACCTGAAACAAACAAAAACATAAATATAATTATCGAATATGCTAACACTATCGTTAAAACCATACACTCAGGAAAAAGTGTTACATCGGAGAGTAAACATAAAATTGTTGAACTAGCCAATAAAATAATTGCAATAGCCTCAGTCACCAATGATGGCAATCGTGACACTGACACTACTATAATAGCCAATTTAGAACAAACTGTTAAAAAGTGTATACAGAACGAATTGCAGAACATAAAAACTCAAATAATCTCCGAAGTACCAAGACCTTCCTTTGCACAAATAGTCGCTTCCCAGAGACAATCAACTCCTCCACCGAATATCACCAGCAAACCCGCTATCATTGTTGAAAAAAAGGGTGAACCCGCAAAAAACTCAAAAGAAATTACCGAGTCATGGCGCAAAGCCATCTCATTCAAATCCACCAAATACGCTCCAGCCAAAGTCAATCCCATCTCCAATAACAAGCTCAGGATAGAATTTGACACTGTAGAGCAATGTAACGAAACCCTTAAGAGACTCGAGGAATCAAATGATCTCCAAGGGCAGCAGGATAAAAAATTGAAGCCTATGGTAATGTTGAAAGGGATCTCTATAGACATTAAAAAGGAAGAGCTAATAGATATAATGACCAAGCAGAATCCTGATATAGAAAACAACATTAGCTCTACCAACGACATATCCATTAAATTCATACACGAAAATAAAAGGAACAAGAACCTTTACAATGCTGCTTTAATTGTGACCCCTAAAATATGGAAAATTCTCACGCATTCCGAACGCGTCAATATCGACCACCAAAGAGTTTTCGTATGCAATCACAGCCCTCTTCTCCAGTGTTATAACTGCCTCCAATTCGGACACACTCGTTCACACTGCACCACAAATAAAACACACTGCTCTCACTGTTCCTCTGACACCCATTTATTCAAAGACTGCCCTGTTAAATCTGATCTATCCGCAACTAAATGCCACAACTGCTCAACTAGTAATACTAACTTCAAGACAACGTACAGTACACAGCACACCGCCACCTCAAGCTTCTGCCCAATTCTGAAAAAAATGACTCAACGCCTATATTTACGGATCGATTATGGATCTTAAAGCTAATAAATTCAGCAATAGCCAATCATCTAACAATAACCAAATTAACATTCTTCAAATAAATCTAGGCAGAAGTTATGATTGTGAACAGGAGTTCTTACAATACTTTATTGTTAACAATTTCGATATAGCTTACATCACTGAACCCTACGTAGGGAAAAATGACATAATGAGAAGTGTCCCGGGTTACGAAACTCATCAATTCTACACAAATACAAGAGTCAAAGCATGTCTCCTAATAAAAAATAACCTAGGCGCTACACTTGGTATGACCCAGTACTCAACATCTAATATCTGTATCGTCCAGCTAACAATAAATAAATCTAAATTCTACTTAACAAGTGTCTATGTAGAGCCGCGAATAGATGAGCATAACACTTTCAGTAAATTGGAGCTATTCTTGAAAGATACCAGCACAAGTAATCATATTATAAGTGGAGACTTTAACGGATGGCACCAGTCTTGGGGGTCAAAACAAAACAATAAAAGAGGCCAAGAACTACTCCATCTCATTAACACTAATAACTTAGTGCTTTGTAATAGAGGCAGTGATCCCACGTTTGAGACAATCACACACGGAATCAGTAGAAATTCTATCATCGATCTCACTATAGTTTCAGATAACCTATACGCGAAAATCGAAAACTGGAAAATAGATCACAGCTGCTCACCTTCATCCGAACATCACGCTCTCACCTACACTCTAAATTATAACAAAAAACAAATATTACGCAAAAAAAATGGATCTACATTCAAATATAATACAGAAAAAGCCGATTGGTCAAAGATAAAAGCAGAATTTAAACAAAAAATAACTAATAAACAACTACATAATGTCAATATATTAAATCTCAACACAAAAGAAATAGACACTTATATAAAAAATATAACAACTACAATACAAGAAGTATGTAATAAATATCTTAAAACTAAACAAAAAAATAAAAAATATCACTTACCTTGGTGGTCCGACGAACTCGAGGCACTGAAGAGAAGAGTAATATTTCTCCATCACCGGCTCCAGGATCTGAAAAAAAGTAAAAAACCATTAGAAAACATATTAATCGAAAGAAACGAAGCTAAACAAGAATACGCAAATGCAATTAGGAAAGCAGCTACCGAAAGCTTCAAAGACTTTTGCTCCTTACAAGGTAAAGAAAACGTGTGGTCGCAGACAAATCGGCTCCTCAAAAACGTACCTCAAATAAAATCCCCTAGCACTCTCCACATTGGCAACGGAGACTACACTACCTCCAGTACTGATACAGCTAATACTCTGCTCACAAAATTTTACCCCGACGACGACCCAAGCCTCGACTCTCTTGAACAGCGACAGATTCGCGACAACTCTGAACTGACCCCAAATACCACGGACGATACGGAATTTACAATTAGCGAAGTTATACACTGCTTGAACAGCTTCAGTTCAAAGAAGGCTCCAGGTCCAGATCACCTCACCGCGGATATCTGGACCCATTTCACAGACTGTTACCCTGAAATTATAGTCCATATACTAAATAGACGCGTACAACTCGGTTACATGCCACGTACCTGGAAGGAAGCTGTCATAAAAACCGTGCCTAAACCCAATAAAGAAAACTATAATGACATCTCTTCTTACCGGCCGATAGGACTACTTAACATCATAGGCAAACTTCTCGAAAAACTGCTTTTCCAAAGACTCGTTTACCACATAGAAAAAGGAAACTATTCCAACCGACTACAATTTGGTTTCAAAGCCCAAACCTCCACAGTAGATGCTCTCAACACAGCTATTGACACAGTCCGCTCTGAAAAACAAAATAAAAAACAAGTTATAGCTATTTCACTCGACATCAGAGGAGCATTTGATCACGCGTGGTGGCCGAAGCTTCTGTATAGGCTCCGCGAGATCAAATGTCCTCTAAATTACTATAAACTAATTAAAAATTACATGGACGATAGGACTGCAACCTTGTTTTATGGCGAAGCTCAAGCCACGAAAACACTCACCAGGGGATGTATCCAGGGCTCAGTCCTAGGGCCGCTTTTCTGGAACCTCATTATGGATGAGCTCCTGTCTTCTAGTCTCCCTGATGGGTGCCACCTCCAGGCATACGCGGACGACGTACTCCTCATTGTATCTGCGAACAAAACACACGAATTAGAAAATAAAGCAAACATAGTACTACAATCAATATACACTTGGGGACATAACATTAAACTTACCTTTGCACCCGACAAAACACAGGCAATAAGCTTCACACCAAAATCTAAGCACATAAAACTATTTATGAATTCATCGCAAATAAAATTTATAGACGAAATAAAAATATTAGGAGTGGTCATAGATAAAAACCTAAAATTCATCAGTCATGTAAAATATATAATAAATAAAGCTCAAAAAATATACAAAAAATTATGCACCTTCATTAGGCCGACATGGGGAGTACAATCAGAAAACGTCAACATAATATATAGACAGGTCATCGAACCAATCATCACATACGCTGCTATGATATGGCACAGCGCCACTAAATACGAAATTGTCAGACACCGACTGCTATCGATGCAGAGGGGCTTTGCCATCAAAATTATCAAGGGATTCAGAACCATACCTACAAACTCAGCCATTGCCCTAGCTCAGCTCACTCCCCTAGACGTAAAAGTCAACGAAATAGCCAAGTTACAAAAAATTAAAGTTAACGGAACAACAACTTTCCTTCCAAACGACATAACACTAGATAAATCAGTTCATCCTTCACTATTACTTCATCCATCACAACGCATACAAATCGATCAAAATACCGCTACGACAGAAGAAGAAGTCGACAGCTTTTGCTCATCATCTGCTACAAGAATATTCACGGACGGTAGTAAACACGACAACCTAGTAGGTGCTGCTTTTGTGGCCATCGCCCCCAATAAACCAAATATCACCAAAAAATTTAAACTGCATTCCTGCTGCTCAGTCTTTCAGGCGGAGACCTTTGCCATCCTAAAAGCCTGCGAATGGTGCCTGAAAACCAAAACAATGGACGCAGTGATATTCTCTGACTCAATGTCTGCCATACAGGAAATAGACAATAGAAATAGCGTCAACTCCAATGTTGCCTCTATCCACCAAACCATCCATAAAATCAGGCTCACCGGAACAGTGAAAATAGTATGGATTAAATCCCACGTCGGCTTGGGCGGTAACGAACTAGCTGATCTAGCAGCAAAATCTGCAGCTGACCTTCATAAACCACCAGACTTCGCTCACTTCCCGATGAGCTACCCCAGACAAATATTAAAACAAGAATCTTACATAGCCAGCGAACAAAATTACCTAAATACCACGACAGGACATCATACTAAGCAATTCTGTCCAAATCTGGACTCCATTACTAACTTATTCAAGAACTTCCCACTCTCCTTTGAACTAACGCAAATTCTGACTGGCCATGGATACCATCTAGAATACTTACACCGTTTTAAAATAAAAAGGAGCCCCTCATGTCCTTGTGACAACAATTCCGTACAGTCAATCCAGCACCTCCTCCAAGAGTGCCCACGATACGCGCAAACTAGGTACTTACATGAACAAACCTGCAACATGTACGATATGAATAACCCTTATTTATTATCAGAAATCGCAAATAAAGAAATCTGTAAACTAACCTACCTCAATCATGTCAAAAAAATCATAAGCTCACTTAAGGAATTTAATAAAAATATACCATAAAGCCACTTACCCTGATTTACTCATACCCAAACTTCCTGTACGGATAGAACTAAACCTGAAAGAAAATAATAAATATATACAAATAATATAAAAATAAATTAAATAAAAAAATATACATATAATAATAATAAATATATAAAAAAAAAAATGTATATATAAATAATAATAACAATAAAAATATAACAATAATAATAGTCAAAATAATAATAATAAAACATTAAAAACTATTTATATACGTATGCATAAATATAACAATAATATATATAAAAATAAAAATAAAATAACAATAATAATAGCATATACTATAGTAAGAATAATTATAAAATTACAATTGTTTCGTTACTTAGTAATGAAAGCACAATAAACTTAAGTCTAAAACTCTTTGTCTTTATAAAATGATTAAAGTCGCCCGTATTTCATAGCGAGGACTTAAGTCAATGACTTAAAAATTCTCAAACCCCGTGTAAAATAAACTACTCGGGTATAAAAAAAAAAAAAAAAAAAACCTAACCTAACCTAACCTAACCTAACTCGACCTAACCTAACTCGACCTAACCTAACTCGACCTAACCTAACTCGAGCTAACCTAACTCGAGCTAACCTAACTCGAGCTAACCTAACTCGAGCTAACCTAACTCGAGCTAACCTAACTCGAGCTAACCTAACTCGAGCTAACCTAACTCGAGCTAACCTAACTCGAGCTAACCTAACTCGAGCTAACCTAACTCGAGCTAACCTAACTCGAGCTAACCTAACTCGAGCTAACCTAACTCGAGCTAACCTAACTCGAGCTAACCTAACTCGAGCTAACCTAACTCGAGCTAACCTAACTCGAGCTAACCTAACTCGAGCTAACCTAACTCGAGCTAACCTAACTCGAGCTAACCTAACTCGAGCTAACCTAACTCGAGCTAACCTAACTCGAGCTAACCTAACTCGAGCTAACCTAACTCGAGCTAACCTAACTCGAGCTAACCTAACTCGAGCTAACCTAACTCGAGCTAACCTAACTCGAGCTAACCTAACTCGAGCTAACCTAACTCGAGCTAACCTAACTCGAGCTAACCTAACTCGAGCTAACCTAACTCGAGCTAACCTAACTCGAGCTAACCTAACTCGAGCTAACCTAACTCGAGCTAACCTAACTCGAGCTAACCTAACTCGAGCTAACCTAACTCGAGCTAACCTAACTCGAGCTAACCTAACTCGAGCAAACCTAACTCGAGCTAACCTTCCTTCCTTCCTTCCTTCCTTCCTTCCTTCCTTCCTTCCTTCCTTCCTTCCTTCCTTCCGATTAATGTGGAAGTCCGTATGGGTGACTTAGTGGTGAACTGTCTGTTTTACGCAGATGATGCGGTAATTGTTAGCTCTACATATTTACTACATATCTACATATACTACTACGATGTTGGTCAAACGGTTGAGATGGCATCTTCTTCCCAAATCCAACAAGAGACAGTATGGCTTCGTGCCCCAGAGATGCACCGAGGACGCCCTCTATGACCTGATGCGGCACATCAAAGGAAACTTAGAAAGAAAGCTGATCAGCGTCGTAATATCCCTGGACATAGAGGGCGCTTTCGACAGCGCCTGGTGGCCAGCCATCAAGTGTCAATTGTTGGAAAAGAGGACTCCACTCAACCTTATTAAATTGGTAAGCAGTTACCTGGCGGACTGTTGTGTGAATGTCCGCTATGCTGGCAGAAATTACCAAAAGGTCACCAACAAAGGGTGCGTGCAGGGCTCAGTAGGAGGTCCAACCTTTTGGAATGTGCTACTTGACCCACTGCTGGATGAAATGGATGAGCGTCAAGTTTATTGCAAGGCATTTGCTGACGACATTGTTCTGGTTTTTTCCGGAGATGAATCTCACGATATAGAAGAGCAAGCAAACAAAATACTCGACCATGTGCAGTCTTGGGGTACCAATAATAAACTTAAATTTGCAGCGCAAAAGACCAATGCTATGGTAATTACTAAAAAATTGAAATATGATAACCCGAGACTGTACATGGGAGATTCACAAATAAAATTGGTTGACGAAATGAAGTTGTTGGGGTTGATTATAGACAGAAAACTCACATTCCAAAGTCACGTAGCGAATGTATGCCGAAGGGTTTCAAATATCTATAAGCAACTCGCAAGAACAGCCAAAATATCGTGGGGCTTGAATCCGGAGATAATCAGGACAATGTACGTGGCTGTGATTGAGCCTATCATTCTCTATGCCGCAAGTGCCTGGGCACCAGCAGTGGAGAAGATAGGAATACAGAACCGACTGAGCGCTGTGCAAAGAGGATTCGCGCAAAATATCTCAAAATCTTATCGCACCACGTCCTTAAATGCATTACTTATCCTGCCTCGAATCCTTCCTCTAGACCTCCGGATCCAAGAAGCCGCTCGACTGTACGAGGCCAAACGAGGCAAAATGGTAGCTGATCTTGGAGACCGGAGACTAGAGAAAGGAATCTGTCATCTCAGAGCAAAGCATCCCTCCGAAAGGGTGAACATAGAATTTCAGTGCCTAGAAGATTTGGAGCCGGCGACTATGCATGAACACCAAATCGAAGGGATGCTAGTGTTCACGGACGGGAGTAAGATGGACGGGAAGGTGGGAGCTGCACTTACGTGCTGGAAGGAAGGAGAAGAGGTGCAAAATAAAAAATTCAAGCTGGAATCCTATTGTACAGTGTTCCAGGCGGAAATGTATGCCCTGTATCAGGCAACAGACCTGCTAAAGGCGGCCAGAGAATGCTCAGCAAGCATATGCAGCGATTCCAGATCGTCCCTTGAGCTTCTTAAAAATCAAGACTCATTCCATCCTCTCGCACATGCAGTGCGCGACAACATCTTTGATTTGACGACACAAGGTTGCGAAGTTAAATTGTTTTGGATAAGAGCGCACAAGGGGACGGTCGGAAACGAAAGGGCGGATATGCTTGCTAAGCAGGCTGGCCAGAAAAAATGCAGAGCGAACTACGACAAGTGTCCAGTGTCTTACGTAAAAAGAGTGCTTCGAGAAGGGACCATGGAGACCTGGAACCGTCGCTACGTAGAGGGCCAGACAGCAGGAGTAACCAAAATCTTCCTGCCGAACGCAATAGCAGCATTCCGGACTGTCAGTAAAATGGAACTCACTCCAACCTTAGTGCAGGTACTAACTGGGCACGGAGGGTTCAGTGAGTACTTGCACAGGTTCAAGTGCAAAGACAGTCCGGCGTGCGAGTGCGACCCGAGGCAGGAAGAAACAGTAATGCACATTTTGATTGATTGTCCAAGGTTCAGCACCCAAAGACTGGAAATAGAGAGCAGATTAGATGTAAAAATAAACAAAAACAACATTTCAGAAATTATAGCAGGTAAAAGTTCTCGAAATAAATTCGTAAGATACTGTATTAAAATAGCACAACTAGCAATAAGAAGAAATAAGTAAGAAAATATTATGTACAACATATATAGTAAATATACAAAAATACATAATAAAAGAAATTAAGTAAAAACAATAAATCAGTAAAATCCATAAAAGTAATTAAAATAAATAAAAGTAATAGACAACATTAGGAACTAACCCTTGAGGAACATTTTTTATTACAATAATCAAAAAAATTTAATTTAAATCTAAAGATGTAAAACGTCTCTGATCACCACGTCAGAGGTATTATAATAAAAAAAAAAAAAAAAAAAAAAAACCCTAACCTAACTCGAGCTAACCTAACTCGAGCTAACCTAACTCGAGCTTACCTTCCTTCCTTCCTTCCTTCCTTCCGTCCGTCCTTCCTTCCTTCCTTCCTTCCTTCCTTCCTTCCTTCCTTCCCTCCTTCCCTCCCTCCCTCCCTCCCTCCCTCCCTCGCAATTTTTTTTTGCGGCTTTCGTTGCATTTTTACTTTTTTTGTTGTAAAATATTAAAATGTATCGAATTTCTTCGTTAGATTCACTCATCTTGACAGTACGAAAAACAAATGAAAATCACACATTTGGCTTATTTGAATTTGGATTTATGTTCTTTAAAATTTTAACTTTCATTGATACCAAAACCAGCCGGATACAAATACTACAGCCAAAGAAATTTAATTATAAGTTCATAGATACTTTAATGCGAAAAGACTTTTTCCCCAACTTATTATATAGTAGACTACAATATACTTAAATCATTACGACTAACCATGGAATTATCCTACTTTACAACATGTAACAGGATTGAATGTACAAGCCGAATCTAGTTTGTTCAGAATCGATAACCGAATCGATTACAGGTATTTTTAATATAGGTAATATTTTATCCCAAAATGGTAACATGTCACCCTGGTTTGATGTTAACATCGGTGTCAGACAGGGTTGCTTTCGTCTAGGCTGTTCATCATGTATCTGGACAAATGCCTCCAGAGGGTGAAGTTGATTAATGTGGGAGTCCGTATGGGTGACTTAGTGGTGAACTGTCTGTTTTACGCAGATGATGCGGTAATTGTTAGCTCTACACCATCTGGGCTACAAGCACTAGTCACAGTCATGAAAGAGGATTGTATGGAGAAAGGCTTACAATTTAATGTGGATAAAACTAAAGTATTCATATTTGAAAGAGATGAACAGAGAACAAATCCAAGGGTAGTAGTAGATAATGCAGTGTTAGAACAGGTGGATGAAATTGTATATCTTGGATGTACTTTTACCAAGGATGGTAGGTACACCACTGACATAGAAAGAAAAGTGCTTGCTGGGAATTGCGTGAATGGAGCGTTGGGTAAGCTGCTAGAATCTAAACATCTCAGCCAGCGGGCTCGACTAGCCGTACATAATGCTGTACTTACTGCAACGCTTTTATATGGAAGCGGGAGCTGGATATGCAGGAAAGAGCATAAAAGTAATTTGAACGCGGTCGAGATGAGATCATTGCGCAAGATCTGCGGTGTATCACTCACCAATCGCGTTCGTAATGAAGATGTAAGAAAGAAGCCTTGTGTGAATGATAGTATCGGTGTAAAAATGAAAAAAGGCATGCTCCAATGGTTCGGGCAAATAGGTCGAGTTCTGTCTGATGGTGGGATCAAAAGTCTTAGGAATCGGCGTGCATGTATGAAGAGAATGATGAAGGTAGACGAGGCACGAGAGGTTTGTCAGAACCGGGCTGTCTGGCGCTCTACACTCTCTGCCTACCCCGTTAGGGACCTGGCGTGAAGATACATACCCAAAATTAATTACAATTGAGAAAATTATAGTTACCGATTTGGTGAACAGTCAATACAAATGAAAATGAGACTTAAGTCTATCAGAAAAAGTTACATTAAATGCGATTCGAATATTTATGAAATAAAATTAAGAAAAATGAGTCTTATTCTTAGCGCTATAAATTCCGGTTTCTACGAGCTATCTTCACGCACACAGAAACGCACAAAATGACATTACAGAAGCACACAAACAAAATTTGATTACAAATTACCTACACAAGGCAAAAAACATGGCTTTGACGACTACACCGCTTTACTGGACATGCTTGACTTTACTCCACGTAGACAGACGCCACGCCGCGTGGCGCGTGGCAAAGTTAGTACAGTAAACAAACAATTCAATCACGCGCCGGTCGTGTCGGTCTCGGTCATAGTGCGCTCGATGTCTTTTCGGTATTCGATCGTGGCAAATAGTACAGTGGCCTCCTACCTAGGTCAGCTGACTTGACCCCTGTTGACTTTTTCTGTGAGGTCATTTGTAGTAATTGGCTTATTTAAACGAATTCACAAGTGTGAGGACCTTAAAGACAAAGTAGTGGCCACATTTGGCACAGTGAAAAGTGGCATTGACGTACCTACTAAATAAACTTAAAGAACAATAACGCAAACGAGCTCTTAAGTGTATCGAACAAGGTGGTGGACATAACTGTAAGTTAAACAAACTTTGGTAAACTATTATATTATTCACATCTTTTAAAAACGCCGCCTTTGGTTTAATATTGTTGTATTATTAGTTATTCATTTACTGACGATCTTTGTAGTACTTAATTGAATAGTTTAATTACAAAAGTGCAAAGTGTGATGGAAAGTTATCATCATCATTTATTTACTGAACGTAATTGTTATTAAATATTTCATTCACGAGTGTTGAATGGCGGCCGGCATTGCGTAAGTGTGCGTGTGTGAATAGTAGCGCCCGTAGGGTCGGTGTATGCGTGCGCAGGGTGTGCATTACGTTCAACTTATTTCTTATTAAATAAACACTTTTCAATACAAAAAGAACTCGATTTTCTAATTGGGGTGTTGGAGGTTGCGCTTTAATCCCGTTACACGTTGTATAATAAATATCTTTGAAACTGACTATATATAACTCGATTCGGTTATCGATTCTGAACAAACTAGTTGTACGGGCTAATGCACCGCACATTAGATAAAGGGTCTAACCCAAACATTGATCCTTCGAGACGGATCGAAGGACCACAATGTTTGGGTTAGACCCCAAAGACTTACTGATAAATAAAAATCTGATAAACTGATAAAAACTTGTATATTAAAAACTGTCCAAAAGTAACTAACTGATAATGATATGAATGAAATGTGAGAACGCGCGGCGAACTTGATTACCTAATTCGAACTGAATATAATAATAAAATAAGTATGTTGAAATGAGGCGTATGGTGTAAAATGCTGATATAACTAATGTGCGGTGCATTAGCCCGTACATGCTCCCGGGCGGCAAAGGAAAGTTAGTAGGGAGATGATCTTACTATAACAAGCTGATAACAATAATAAACTAATCCTAAGTTAGTAGGATTTACGTCTAGGATGAATCGGGTACACAATAAACTGATCTAAGGACAGGTGATGTACTATTAGACGCGTGTGCCCTAGATGTCCCACTATTTTCGACATCACTACACAACACTTCACTGCGCATATCATCACCACACATCACACTGCACTGTACACTGATGTCTCGGGACTGGAGGGCGGGGCGCGGCCGCCCGGCCCCGACCTCCCCTGCTGCCGCTGCTGCTTCGGACTCATCAGTTGACGAGCTCCTTCTGCATCTCATTACATGTCTCGAAATGTAAACGAGACCAACCATGATAATTCATTCAATTCATAACACTCTCATTTTGTATGGAAGATTTTGGTATGGTTAAGTTTACGATATTATTGATAGGCAAAATTCCGGGCAATATGAAAATTGGATTTGAATTTATCTGATTAGTTCCCTGTTTATGAGTATAGACCATGAAGTCAGCTGATTTGATGACGCAACCTTCTGTCACGGACAATAGCCCGGCGCTAGACAGTGGGATGGCAGTTATTTCATTATCGCATAGCAGTTTCACGTTACACACTCCGCAACAGAAATAAAAATAATTATTTATGATATTTAATTCAGACCAGACATCGTTACATAACTCTCTTCTCGTATCACATATTCTTGATTCTGCCCTTGTCATGCAAAAGCTATGGTCATCCTTTATGTCTAGAATCGGTTTCTTAAGATGACATAATATGAGATCTGATCTTTGAAGAGTGCACGACTTGATCTCGTTCTCCGTCAGCAAAATGATGTTATTTATATGTAAATTAACTGCAACAAATTCTGATACAGGGACGATGCTGATGCTCTTATTTCTGACACGATGAGGAACCGGAATGAGTCTTGATATCTCGTAGCAGTCTCGGCTTATCAGTGGAATTTTTACTTCGGTAATAAGATACCTTTGCGACATTCGAGCTCGCACTTGCCTATATTTGACAGATCGAGCGTATCTATTGGAGAATATAAGTCTCGAGGAAGTTGGCCAGATATTATGTTCGACTCGCGCTTCAGCTGTTCAGGAGTCAACAAATGTAAATTAAGTTGTCCATTGTATATATTAGTAAGAGTATGGAGTAGTAAATCTTGATAACTTTTTAATGTGTAGAAAATATTGTTTGCAATCATTGCAGATGAAAGAAAATCGGTTGTTAGCATAACTTCCGACTTAATTAGAGTAACTTCGCCTTCTAAGTCGGTTAATTTTTTGTTAACAGTCTTGTGGTGTTTCGACATGATATTTTCCATATTCTTGATAAAATTGAACTCCGCTTCTATTACGGAAGTTAGATTTTTCCACAGAGTGGCAATATGTTTTTCGTTGTTCCTGATGGTATCGATATCGTGTTCGTATTTATCCGCAAACCGTGCGTCCTATACACCAAAAAGAGAGTTCGCGATATAGCCAACACAGTTGATTAAACCGCGGCGTCGTCGAACAGGTGATCCAGGTTGATGACTCATTATCATGTTATCGTAAAGTTGTAACTCATCCGCGCCGTGTTGGAGTTGTAATTATACTTTCACATATTAGGTTCAGGCACACGAATTGACATACCGTGGAGGAGCAAGACTCACATTAGCGTTTGTACGTCAAATCAATGACGTAGTCATCATCAAGGATGATAATCTACCGCCTGGGAAGTGGGCGTAAGGTCGAGTCGTCGAGCTGCAGATGCAGCTCGACGACTGATTTTTCACGGCGTTTCATCTGATTTTTCTTCTGTTCTTGATTAGTCGTATATTTATTCTGATTTTCATCCTCTGTTGAATCGTAGTTTTTCAACCATTCTGGCCCCTGCCACCATAAGGTGTTCTCACTTAGTTCACAAGCCAACAATCCATGACTTGCACAATCTGCAGGGTTGTCCCTTGATTTAATATACCGCCAACTTGAAGTGGGTATACACGTTTTAATTTTTATGACACGGTGGGCAACGAAGTGTTTCCATCTGTCACTATCTCCGTGGATCCAAGCCAATACAACCATTGAATCCACCCAACCAAAAATATTAATTTTATATCCATTCAAACACTACTATTTTAGCCATCAATTTTGATAATAAAAGTGCCCCACATAACTCTAATCTCGGTATGGATTTTTCTTTGACCAATGGGACCAACTTTGACTTGCCTGCTACTAAAATAACGGAAGAAGATCCTTCAGGGCGTTCTGTTTTACAATACACGACGCAGGCATAGGCTTTTGTGCTTGCATCACAAAAACCGTGCAATTCAATTGTGTCGTTTTCTTGGATCTGCAACCATCTCGGAACCTTATACTGATCTATATGTTTTAAGTTGGCTTTGATGTTACACCATTTTTCCCAAATTTCAATGGATACCTGTTCATCCCATTGAGTGCTCTGTTGCCAAACATCTTGAAACAACAATTTAATTTCTGTTGTGATTGGTGTCAACCAACCTAAAGGATCATACGACTTAGACATATCAGACAAAAGAGCTCGTTTAGTGCGTTTCGATGATGACGATTGTAATATTGTTTCTGATTGAAATGTGAATGTATCATCTCTGGGGTTCCAGCGAAGGCCAAGTGTTTTCGGGGACTCTAGCTGTTTAAATTCAAAACTTTCGTTATTAATGTTAACATCATCTGATAATTCAGGTATATTGGATTTCCACTTTTCCAGATTGAATCCACCTGCTCGCAAAAGAGTGATTAAATCATTTTTCAGTTGCTTAGCTGTTTCGGTTGTATGTGAACCCTGAATTAAATCATCCATATAGAATGAATTCTCCAGGACCTCCGGCGCCCAGCTGCCCTTAAAACGACGCTTTTCATCTTGCGCTAAACGCTTAAGGGTCATCATGGCTAGAAAAGGAGCGGCCTTGGTGCCAAATGTTACTGTTTTTAACTGATACTCCTTTAATTTGTGTTTTTGTTCGTCACGCCAAACGAGTTTTTGTAATAATTGATCTTCCGAATTTAACCAAATATTCAAGAACATCTTTTCAATATCTGCCGTAAACGCATATTTATACAGTCGCCACTTAATAAGTAAGCTCTGAAGGTCCTTCTGCAAATTTGGACCCCTACACATAACATCATTTAAACTATATCAATTTAAACACTAGATGTTTTAGCAGAAGCATTTAAAACTACTCTTAATTGCATAGTACTAGAGTCGTTACGTATTACGGCAAAATGCGGTAAATAACAATGAGGAATCTCGTTACAGTCAGCTGATGGCGTCATGTATCCCTTTGTTAAAAACTCATTCATAAATGTTTTATATTTTATTGCTAATCCATGATCTTTATTAAATTTCTTTTCCAACTGATAAAATTGCCCGATAGCTTTACTTTTAGATTGTCCTAATTTTTCTCTAAAGTCTGGTTTTAATGGTAGTCTTACTTCATATTTGCCATCTTCGCGTCTTATTGTGGTTGATTCATACAATTTAATACATTCTTGATCTTCAGACGTTATCGGCGAATTTTATGCAATATCCTCTATTTCCCAGAATTTCTGGATGTCCTCATAGTTGTTTAGAACCACGTTGCACTGAAAACTTCTAGTCTGACCGCTCAATATCCATCCCAACTGTGTTTGTTGGGCGATTGGTAACGACGAATTTGATCTACACATTCCATCCATTAAGATTAGCGAATAAATATCTGCCCCTAATAGAATATCAATGTGCCTACTGATATAAAATTCTGGATCTGCTAACGTGATGTTATTCAAATACGACCAACATGGTTGCGAAAATTAACGGCTCGGTATGTTTTTGGTTAGACTCTTCATAATAAAAAATCAGTTTGGAAAGTGAAATCGTTAACTATAGAACAACAATTGATTGTGATAAGACCTGTGCAAATGTTTTCTTTATCTCTTATTCCTGTGATACCTCCCTTGAACGGTTGACGTGGAACCTTCAGTATCTGAGCTGCATTTGCCGTTATTAGGGAGGTTTGCGAACCCTGATCTATGAGAGCACGCATCTTATGATAAGTACCATCCGGGGCCTGTACCTTGATTACCGTCGTAGCGAGTAATATTTCGGATGGTTCACGTGGTAGAGCCACATGCGAGCTACTACAGCTTGGTTGTGCATCGGTATCTGATGACAATGCACTCGAAATGGGGCCAGCTGTTTTCGTATTGCGCAAAACAAATGCGTCATGTAATAATGTATTGTGATCATTTTTGCATTCGCGGCATCTTTGGTCGGAAACACACGTTTTGCCATAATGTTTATAGAGACAATTTACGCAAAGATTTAATTTGGTAGCTGTCTTTCTCCGCATGTATCCAGGCATCTCTAAGAATTTCGAACAGTATTAAATGCCATGATCGTTACCATTACAGACAGGACAGTTATATTTTGAATTTTGCTGAACCCTATTATTTACGTTCCTATCTGGTAACGTGTTTTTCGGACTGGAATAAAATGCATTCTTGTATAATGGAAATTTATGATTCTGCTGTTTTGGATATGTATTACCCTGGTGCGCATTAGAAGTTTGATTGTAAATTTTTGGCGAGTTGGTTTCCTGTTTACGACGCGTTGTTTCCAGGGTAGTAAATTTGACCTCTAAGAAGTGTAGAAATTCTGATAATTTTGGTAGTTCACGTGGGTTTGGTACAGATTCCATATTCTGCGCGTTGGTAACAGATCGATTCCTATGAATTGCCTCTTCAAATAAATCCTTGAATTAAGTCCACTGATGGTAACTTCCACTGAAGACCGAGATTTCCAATTTTGGTGTTGAATATTCTCTATGCGCGGTAGACCACAACTTAGAGTTTTTTCAACCTGATGTACGTCTGTTCATGGTTTGTAAAGGCAGTTTCATAGTCTTGATTTTTTTCATTTAATTCACTGTCAATATCCTAATGCAGTGAATCTATTGCCGACCACCTTGACTGTAAAATCTTGAGTATGTCTTCAAACTCCCATTTTTCTTGAGTGGTATCTAAATCAATGTTTTTGACTGATCTCATAAAAGCCTTGAAGTTAGCCGTCTGTTTTCTTAGCATCTCGTCTAATTTACTGCTATTGCCGTGATCTATTTTAATCTTGCTGATATCACCACCCGCTTGCTCTATGCTGCGCGAAGGAAAGGGCCCAGCCGACCCTGATGCCTCCCTATCTTCTTGTACTTCTGGCTGCTTACGCTTTGTCAATAAAGCCTGAGTCTGCTGGTCTATATAATTCTTCATGGACATATAATATTTCTTGGTAGTGTCGTAACAATTTTCTGTAAAATAAAGATGACTAATACTTTGATCTGAACAGATACGGTCATGATTATACTCAAATTCTGTCCAGCTTTGCTCCAAAACCTGCAAACGCCTATTATAGTAATCGATAGTTTTCCTATCCACCCCATCTTTCTTGATATTCGTCAACATTTTAACCATACTTTCGTAAATAGCCGATTGCGATTCAATTAAATCTGCCATAATGACTACCACTTTCAAAAGTCAATATAAAATGGAAAGACCTTTCTTTTATACGTATACTCTGTCTTGCTGATGCGATCCCGTGCACCTTGTTGGCACGTGACTGATGCTGGCTCCTTGTTGCGCCCGGCACCTCTCCTGTTGCTGCTGATTACGTTATGCACTCTGATGCGCACACCGTATATGATTTGTGTGTGAACTTGTTATCACACACAAGACCCTGAAATCCTTGATATGCACTGCAATCCACGCGGTTGTACAGCGGAAATCACTAACACGTGTCACTATTCCACAACCCGACAACCCGTGTCCTGATCCAGTACGAAGGCTCGAAGGTCCAATGTTTGGGTTAGACCCCAAAGAGTTACTGATAAATAAAAATCTGATAAACTGATAAAAACTTGTATATTAAAAACTGTCCAAAAGTAACTAACTGATAATGATATGAATGAAATGTGAGAACGCGCGGCGAACTTGATTACCTAATGCGAACTGAATATAATAATAAAATAAGTATGTTGAAATGAGGCGTATGGTGTAAAATGCTGATATAACTAATGTGCGGTGCATTAGCCCGTACACTAGTTTCGGCTTGTACATTCAATCCTGTTACATGTTGTATACAGTAGGATAATTCCATGGTTAGTTGTAATGATTTTAGTATATTATAGTCTACTGTATATGAATAATAAACATGTACAAGATTTGCTTATTTATAAATTAAACACAAAGGTAATAAAACAATTTTACATAAATAAATTACATAAACATAAAATGCAAACCCTTGCTATCTACATCCTTTAGTTTTATTTCATTTCAATTATATCATATTTATATATTATCTTTATACATATAAAATATATTTATCTTGTATAAAGCTATGAGACCTGCGCCAATTGACGAATGGACAGAGAATGCCCGCTTCAGGCGTTGCAACCGTATTTATTAGTCAGAGTCACAACCCCACCATTCATCGTTAACAACACTGATTGAACGATGACGTAACCACCAATTGTTTGTTATAATCTATTCGAATCTCATAACATGCTGAATTACATTTAATGAGCATATTGATATTGAATCATTACTTATATTTGCATAAAAATATTAATAAATAAATCAAATTATTACTATTTTGCGATGTGCATAGCTCAAGCTACGCATCTTTCTCGCGAAGCTACTTTGCGGCGCCGCATCTTCATAGCGCATTTTCTTCGTACAGCTACTTATCTTAGTATAAGTGGAAAAGTAAAAAAAAATCGTGATAGGTACAAATTTCATACGACGAGTTGTGAAACATTAGCTACATGTTTCATCTTTTTGATGCAAACTAGAGGTAAGTAAGATCATAGGAAATGAAACAACGGACAATCACATGAAAGGTTTATTCCATAACCATGTCGGTATCACACCGCTGGTGCCACATTTTAATCATCAAACATTAGTTAAATGTGCCTTTGTAAATTATTTATCTCTTCCCTTCCTCTTAGATAGCTCACATCAATTTATAATAATGATTTAGTCACCTATAAAAAATAACACCAATAATACTTGAAGCCGTGATTTGTGCGATTACAGAAAGGTGATGTAATAAGGGAGTGAGAGTGGGAGTGGGAGTGGGTGAGGGAAAGTCAGGAGTCGGAGGCAGCGAGCGCGTGGCGCAAAGCGGCGAGGTGCAGGTGGCGGCGGCGCGGCAGGTCGCGGGCGCGAGCGCCGCAAGGCCCCAGGGCCTCCAGTGCCCCCAGGGCCCCCAGGGCTCCCCGGGCCCCAGGCGCGACGAGGCGACCGCACGCCGTGCGCGCCTCCTCCTCCAGCCGCGCGCCGCCGCCCACGCGGGCCCTCACTACGCTCCTCACTTCTGTCTCTTCTGCACATGCCCAAAAATACTACATCAATTCAGGGGTACATTTATAGAATCGACGCTCTAGGTCCGCAATTATAGTTCTGAGTGACAGTGTTGTGTGTTCAACATACCGCAGAGTGTAGGCCAGGGCAGCGGCAGCGGCCGCGTGCAGCGCGCGTCACGCACCACGATTAGGTGCTCCCCCTCCCCCCGCCCCTCCCCCCGCCTCTCGCCCGCCGCCACCACCGCGCGCCCTTCGCACCGCCCCTCGCACTCGTACCGCACCACGTACCGCCACCACGTGCCGTTGCTCTCCTCCTCTATCAACTGCCACGACCCACTCGTGCTGCAAATAAAAGAAATGTTATTTATAAAAAAGCGAGCAGTCTCACGTTAACAGGGTTTCGTGATAAGGGGCCGTCTATAAAATACGTCACGCTAAAATAAGCCTTTTCTTACTCCCCTATTGCCCCACTGTGTCAGATTATCTGGGACCCCTCTAAAATCCCTGAATATGACATTTTTTTAAATAATGTCTAATGAAATAAATATTAATTTAAAATATTGAACATCATGCAGCCGTGGACCTCGCGTTCCCCCCTGTCACATTTTGCCACGCTCAGCGAGACTCTCCCCCTCCCTTGTATGCGAATGTTTTCTATCGACGGCCTATTTATTTATAAACTTTCCTATAATCTATTAGATATGTAAAGAGTTGTGATAATAATTTTACTAAAAAAATTAGGCCCAGTAGTTTCTAGAATGGTAAATTCTCGTCTATTTGCTTGAAGAACTTCAAAATTATACATACATACATGAAATGTATGTAGTTTATTCCTCTTAGGATTGGAATTAGGTATACAGGTAAGATCCGCGAGTTGAACTTTCAGGAAGCGAAACATGTTTTACAATCTTAGTTTTTTTTTAATTAAAGAACCTTAAAAACATAACTTCTCGTCTGTATTCATGCAACGTTTGCATCTGCCTAGCCTTCAAGCATACATACAAACACCCACGATTCGCGAGCTACGTTTAGACCGTGTACCTAATAGGCAGGTAGCGAGAGCCTATCGACATCTACGGGCACATTACCCAACGCTTAGGGGACAGGAAACCCGGCACTCCAGCCTAGCAGCGGTGCCCCTCTACCACTGTAGGTTTGTCCTGAATAGTATTCGTTTTCCGATTTCTTGATAAAATATTGTCGGTGGTCGGCTCACACGTGCGGATGCAGGCGCGGGTGGTTGGTGAAGTCGGCGAGGAAGTGTGCGACGTGCTCGGGCGAGTGCGCGGGGAAGTCGGCGAGCAGGCGCGAGGCGGGCGCGGGCGTGCGGCCCCCCAGCAGCGCGCACAGCGCTAGTGCCGCAGCCACACACGCAGCGACGCGCGCCCTCACACTCCACCCGCGGACGCGCCGCCGCACCCAGCGCGTCATCTGCGCCACGCTCATGCTGCAACATGCACAAAATTTTTTAGTGCACTTTGTAGCTGGACTGGATTGATCATCACCCGGGGTAGTGGTACGGAGGGGTTATCGCAACCGCACCTCCACAACTCCACTCCGGCTTAGGCCGAGAGGTGCGGCAGCGATCTCGGGCGGTGGTGTCACTTCTTAACCAGGGGTTGAACACGTCGTGGGGGGCCTCGATCCGGTCCAGAAAGGAAAGACCGGGGAGCCCTGTCCAGGCTGGTATATGCACGTGATTGAGTTGCCGCATGCAACGACGGGGCCTCGATTCCAGTTCCGCTGATACGAGTCCTGCCACCCGTTGACTTCCGTAGCTCAACCCCATTTCAAGCCGCCGTTCGATCACTGGCTGACCGCCGCATCACTTCAACGGTTGTATTGAGGGAGGGTTCAATTCCCCCCCCCCTTGACCGGGTACCCGGTCAGACGGGTTCGACCCCCGCCTACGCGGTGACACCTCCGATACGGTCGCACGCCTGGCTAACAGCCTGGGCGTCCGGTGTGGCCGCAAGCCTATGTTCGACCGGCACTTTCCGCGACATTACCATCGACTCATTGTAGTTGTGCGTTCGAAGATAGCCGGGGCGCGACAATATTATGTCAAAATGGTTAAAAAGCTTTAAAAAAAAAAATATATAAAAAAAACAAAAACTCATTATAAAAAATAAAAAAAAAAATACAAAACCCCCCGGTGATTCCTAGCACGCACAACACCCACCCAATAAACCTCATCACGCCCTAGATAATCCTAGGGCAGAAAGCCAGGAAAAAGAGGGCACCCTCGGTCCTAAACGTTGCGCAGCAACGAAGAATCTACCAGTTCCAGTTCCACCGCATTACCTACTTGCCGCTTAATGGTAGTGTTCAGCACTATCGTGTTCCGGTCAGGTGGTAATGTACAGCCCTACAATTTCCGGCACAGAGGCATAACACCTTAGGCCTTAGGAGTGGTAACGCATCTGCATTTTGACCTCGGTCTTCGTGTGGGTGTCTATAAGCTGCAGTCATCACTTAACAACAATGTGAACTGCATGCTTATTTGCCACTTCCATTACATAAAAAAAAACCTGATTGATGTTCTTGCTTACTTAGTTATAAACAAGCGATGACGGTAGATTATGTAGATTATTGTTGAAGTGATAGGTACTTCTTTTGGCGCGATTGGAAGACACATTGCGTATGTTACGAGACGCACTTGGCCGGTTTTATATAGGTACCTACTACCTACCTATATTTTTTACAATAATAGGTAATATCAATATAAACATATACCTACCTACTTTATTTGACATTTTATAACAATGAAAAATAATTAGGTTTTTTTCGAGTTCTGCCTAGGTATTTTATAAATCTGCTTTTTGCTAGTACTTTATCACTCAGTGATGACCTAATTCTTAATAGGTGCTACATGAGATTTTTCATATATAACATAAAAAAATATATAAGTAATTTTGCGTTATGTGCATATCTGTACCTACCGCAGAGATGTCAGGCCAACAAGGGGGATAGGAACACTAAAGACCGGTACGATTTTCTTTTGTTGATTGGCACTTAACTCGCCAAACAGCACGTTTTTACACTTACCTAGTTGTATACAACCTGTAATCTAGAATAAAGCGTATTTCACTACACCAAAACTGCACAATCGCGAGAAACAACAGCTCCAGCTATGTTAGCACTATGACAAATGACGACAACCGATTTTTGATAAAATATAATAACCAGCAGTTTGTAATTATACACGTATCAGTAGAGAGAAGCGAGGAAGCGGCGCGGCAGATAGCGTCGTCCGGCGCGCTCTTTATATTTAGCGCACGTGCATGCGCATAGCGTATGACGTGTAAACAAAACTCCCACTGGCAGCGCCCACATGTAACACATGTTGTCCGAGGTGCGAGTTCACCGCCTGCACATGGCAAATGGGTAAAAAATAGTAAATACATGATTGAATGATTGATGATCGGGGGTAATTGCCTATGTATCGTATCTACGTAAATATTGCAGTTTGTAGTCTCTACAACTCAACATACAAAAACGGAAGCATTAAGTAGTTGCAGGGCTACTCTGGGCTACTGCCGAGGACGAAAATGTTCCAGTCTGTCTTGAGGCCTTTTTTATGTAATGATAGTGGCAAACAAGTATGCAGTTCACAATGATGTTTGATGACTGCAGCCTAGACATCCACACAAAGACCAGAGGTCAAAATGCAGATGCGTTACCACTCCTGAGGCCTAAGGTCTTATTCATATTCTATTCTTTTTATTCTTATGCCTCTGTACAGGGCCGTCCAGTACCACCTGACCGGAACACGATAGTGCTGTACACTATCATGACTACCATTTAGCGGCAGACAGATAAGATAAGGTAGCCCAATGGATTCTAAACCCTAGAGTTTTGCCACTGCCCGCCGGCGACTATAACCACCAATAATACTATCTCTTCTTTGCCTGGTACAATGACGTGGTAGTGTCACATGGAAACATCGTGGACGCATCGTTTCAGCCACATTGAGGGCCAATCACTGACTTAAAAATAGTAAAATGGAAAGGTAGTAAAATGATACACCAACAATGTTCTGTCAAATATTTACTTAGCGTCTACTTACAATTAAATAAATCGACCAGCAGTCGACAGTCGACAGTCATGCTTGTGACAACGTGCCCGCGGCGCCCGCGGCTCCCGCGGCACTCGTCACCGGAGATCGCATACAGTAGGTACCTATATACCTACAGCCTAATGGCAGCATTCTATTTGTACGTTTTGTTGTTTTCTCTGCTGTGATTGCAGACAGCACATCATCTCACTGTGAATGCAGCGAAGTTACCGACCGTAGGTCCACGATATTCGACGCTGTAGGCGTGTTGTAACATCGGTTCTATGCCACCAGATACCATTTATATTCATCTATTTCTTCTACAATACAATTACATAATTTCTACTACATTGATGTCTAACACCCATTCTAAGACGTTACTCGAAACATTTCTTGACTCACGCTCAGTTTAAGACACTTTATGAGGACGCCTCGAAATCCATATTCTTAGTTGTATTTACTCCTCGTTATTTCAAGGTAGGTCGTGAGGTACGTTGGAGTTTGACAATTGCTTCATTCAACGGCGGCAGAATGTCGAGTTGACGTTATTAGTACCAAACTAAGAATACCAATTCCATTGAGTGAGTTTGAGTTAAGGTCGAGATTACGACTTAGAATATGGGTGTAAGTCATAATACATCACATAAATTCGAACCGCCATATTCATAAGCGTAGTTTAGAAAACATATTGTAGTTCTTCTTGAATTATCATGGGTAAGGAGGAGCAACGCTAATTAAAATACGAGTACGTCAATGACTATGGGGGTCAGTGCTAACCGTCGACGAGCTGTGTTGTGTCGTCGATGGTGCTAACTAAAATAACATTTCAAACGAATCTGATAATTAATAATTATAGAAATAGTTTAGTACAACAAATCGTCCACATATTGTTTGCTGTGATAGAAACGATGTTGCTACACGTGAATCAACGAAAAACACATTACTTTTTCTGGTATGTCCAGGAGCTTGTATTTGGAGCAGCGAATGTAATACCTTCTTCCGTATTGTTTACATGCGAGATAGCTGTTCGTTGGTTTAAACATTACAAACAGTTGGTTAGGCCGACAGCAACAGCTGACAAAATAAGGTAATAAGACCCTCTCGAGTGTCCTACAAAACATTCAAATATCGTGAACTTTCAAAATTCTGCTTGACGTAATAACAAGTGGACGATGTCGGCAGCAAGAAATATTTTGTTTCAAAGACTAGACGCAGGCGCATGCTGTCAGATATATTCTGACTGTTAGTAATAAAAAATCATTACACAAATGGTGTCTTTACTCCACAGATCACCGAACCTGCCCGATTCCTACGCGGAAGACACTTTTTGAAGTAGATTTTATTCGAGTCGCAATTATTATTATTAATCATTTTGGATTGATAGTTGGGCTTTTGTGCGCTATAATAAATAAATTCAAATAATTTTGTAATACACAGCATGACTTTACAAATACCCTCTGCGCCTGCGCCGTCCCGTCCCGGCCGCGGCCGAGGGGCAGGAGAGCGCCGCTGGACGCCGACACTGGCGCAACTCACAACCGTTACTATTTAAATATTATTGCAATACAACAGTAAACACATGACAGTCTTACACATGAGTATTTGTGACGTCACATCCTTTCATTTTGGCAATTCGTAAACATTATCAAAGAACACACATACAATTATACGTTTTCGGTCAGAATGGTCTCTCGTGAATGAAAGAAACATCACTAGCTACTATAAGCCACTATTCAGTAGAAAATCTACACCCTGACTGAAAACGAATAGTCATAGACGAACATCAGTGGAAGTCCTGAACGGCGGGGCGACCCCGGGGCCCGGCGGCAGGCGTCCAGAGCCCGGAGCCCGGCGGCAGGCGCCCGGGGCCCGGCGGCAGGCGCCCGGAGCCCGGAGCCCGGTCGGCAGGCGCCCGGAGCCCGGCGGCAGGCGCCCGGGGCCCGGCGGCAGGCGCCCGGAGCCCGGAGCCCGGTCGGCAGGCGCCCGGAGCCCGGCGGCAGGCGCCCGGAGCAGACGGTCCTCAACTTCACCCACAATAAATAGCCGTCACCACGGACACGCGGACACGCGGACACACGGACACACGGACACACGGACACTCGTGCACCACGGCCGCGACTCGACCGACGCGATCGAACACACACTTAATTAATCCGTACAAAAATAAATACGACGCATATATTAAACGCTTTCAACTTTCGTGCCGGTCTCGTTACTGAGGAACATATTTTATTAAATTTCATTAGATCAATACAAACAATTCACTAACATAATCAACTAAAAATTATTTATTTTAGCTTATGTATAACATAATCCTCATATTCAGGCACAGATCACCTCCAATAGATACCGCATTCAGGGCAACCGACGCTCACAACATATTAGTGCATTTTGCTAGCATAGAACGCAATGTTCGCAATCGCGTCGTTGCCTGACAGCCAATCACAGCGCTTTAGTTACGTCTCCCGCAACCCCCGTGTCCTCAAAAACGGTGAACACGGATCCGAACAAATATTTACTAATGCGGTATCTATTGGAAGTGATCTGTGTATTCAGGTACTACATTTAGGAGACAAAAAAAATGACATTGTTCATCGTAAAACATCAATCAAAGTTCATAATAATATATTAAGGCCGGTGCGTACTGCAGGAGTACAGATGACGGTTGATGTTGAATTAAATATAAACAGTGGCGTAGTTAACGTCAGGCTAGGCGAAGTGGAGTCCTGGGAGCGACAAGCTCTAGGGGCTCACAATTATTTTAATAAATTAGATTTAAATAATAGATTCTTTTATATTCGCCCAGTGGCTTGTGTTAAGCTGATTCGTCACTTTATAACAATCCAACATGCAGCGGCCTCGATCGTACTTCGATTTCATCAATGAAAAGTGAACGTATTTATTTTGTGAAACAAAACAATAATGGTATTATAATCGCATACAATAATTTCGAAATATTTTACATACTTAGTAACTCGCACATGAGACAACACAAACGAGAAAGGAACACCTCAGGGACCGCACGAGAATGGAAAACGGCACTTCACTTCAGAGTCCGGGAGCGTCCTCGCGGGGCGCGGGAGGCGGGTGCTACCGGCGGCGGCGGCGGCCCTTGCGATAGCCCTTGCCGTACCAGCCGCCGTCGTCCACCGTGTCGCCGGCCGAGGGGGACGCGGGGCAGGCGGCGGGCGCGGGGGCCCCGTCCCCCTCGGCGGCGGCGTGCGCGGGGGGACAGCAGGCGCACAGGTAGCGGCGGCCGCGCTCGCGCCGCCACACGCGGCGCTCGAGCGCCGTGCGCCGCGGCGGCCCGTACCACAGGCAGCGGCGCGCCGCGTAGTGCCGCGCGCACCACTCGCACTCGGCGCGCGCGGGGGGCGCGGGTGGCGCGGGCGGCGCGTGCGGGCCGGGGGGCGCGGCGCGGGCGGCGCTGGGGGCGCGGGGGGCCGGTGGCGCGGGCCCCAGGATGGTGTGCAGGCCGGGGTAGAGCTGGGCGCGACACACGAGCACGGCGCGCCGGAAGATCTCGGCCGCGAGCGCGTTCGCCTCCTCGCCCGACGACTCCGAGCTCGCCGAACACTCCCCCTGTAAAGCGCGAGCGCCGGATTTATTAGCGATTGCCGAGCTTTTACAATGAAATCGAACTTCCCCTGCGAAACACCGGTAGTTTCGTAGTGCCTTCTTTGCGACAATTAAACCTGTTCTAAAGCATGTGATTGAGTACGATTCTGTTTCATACCCGCGCATTTATCCCCGAACTGCTCGGACGTCAGCTACAGGTAGCCAGCTTTGTAGTAGCCGTCTAGCAGATCGACTAAGCCACTACATTCAGGACTAAACCACTCGCGTCACCGATGCGGCGTAGCAGTTAGCTCTTTAACACATACTCGTATAGTTATTTTTGTGGCAAAATTTATTGATAGCATTAGATAGTATAACTCAAGTAGAGTTTCTCAATGATACAATTGAACACCGAGCGCGCAATATAATCATTAAAATACACACACCTTTACTTCGACTTTAGGCTGCAGTCTCGGTTCGAACTCGAGCAACTTCCTCAACTTGGAGCCGCCCCACGAGCCATTCGTCCCCTCCACCGTCTCCTCCTTCTTCACGGGCAAGTACTTCTTGAGATCCTGGAAGCCGTTGGGCGCAGCGGCCGCGTGCAGCGGCGGGCCGGCCGGCGGGACGGAGCCATTGCGGTACGGCTCGGGGCGGGCGGGCGGCGCGGGCGGGGGGGGTCGCGCGATGCGGAACCGCCGCAGGCTGGCCGTGCAGGCGCGGGGCAGGAGGAGGGGCAGGGGGCGGGGGCGGGAGTGGTGCAAGAGGGTGGGGAGGTGCGGGAGCTGCAAGAGGCGCGGGGGCGGAGGCGGGGGCTCCGGCGGCGGGGGCTCGGTCGGCGCGTGTTCAGCGCGGAGCAGGATCGTCGCCTCGCCCGACTGGAGCTGCACCTGGAAAATATCCCAGTCACAACTACATTGCTAAGATTAATTGTTGTTATAAGCTATTTTATTTTGCGCTATATGGTCCGAGAACAATAAGAAATCAATTGTCATATTTTTCTGGCGGCCTGTTGACATTTGCATAGTTTATAAGTAATTTAAAATAACAATATTCACATCGATCCGACTCGAAGGACCGAAATTGTACAGCAAATAAAAATCAATGATATAGAGAGAAGTATACCTGAAAGGAACACAATGTGGGTAGATCGGGCGCGCCCTTAGCGTTTTGCTCGGACTCGTCCTCGTGCGGGTGCGTGCGCAGGCGCTCGGCGAGGCGCCGCAGCGGCAGCTCGTCGTCCGAGTCCGCGTCCGACGCCGAGCGCGACGACGCGGACGCCGACGACAGCGTGTAGTAGGAGGGCGCGGGCGAGGCGGGGCAGGCGGCGGGGGCGACGGGTGCGGGGGTGAGGAGGGGGCGGCGCGTGGTGTGTCGCTCGGGCGGCGCCAGCGGCTCGGCGTGCGCCAGGAGCGGGTCGCGCGCCGGCCGGTAGCGCGGCACCCGCAGCCGCAGTCGCCGCGCCACCTGAACGGTAAGTCGCCCGGTCTCGGTAACCTTTCTAAGATCGAGGACGGATAAATACAGTTCGCGCAAAACTCAAATGCGTCCGTGAAGTAAATCGATCCGAAGGCGGTTTTATCGGCGTAGAAGAGAAACGCGAGTGGGAAATTTAAGTTTTGCGCCTACTGTTTTTCTAGGTACTAATAATATGCAACGATAAAATAGTGTAGCGTGTGAACCTGCTCCATGACGGCGTCGCAGCGCGCGTTGATCTTGAGCGCGGCCACGCCGTCCTTGGGCGTCCACTGCAGGTTGACGATGTAGAGCGCCGGCCGCGCGCTCGACGGCTGCTGCATGCGCCACAGCCGCGGGTAGCGCCGCAGCACCTGCACACGACACACAACACACCTAAGAAGAAAAAGAAAAAAGAAAAGAAAACATTCATTTGGACAGCACAGAGACATGACGATACAAATTGCCAGACGATTGGTACACAGGTACAATTAAACAAAAAGCAAAAACAATAACAATTAAAAAAGAAAAAAAAAAGAGATTAAGTCTCACGGCTGGTCCAAATGGGAGCCCAGATCAGCTTCATGTCAAGTCGATCACATTGTGATCGACTTGATTGACGCTGATTTTCATCTGGGACCCTGGTGTTTCACGGATGTCAAGCAGATCAAACAAATTAAATTAATAAAATTAATAATTAAACAAATTAAATTAATAATGGTTAACAATATATACTTAACATAGCGTGGTGCGTCGGTACAATGATAAGAGTGGGAGGCTCTATAAAACGACAAGTGACGTCCTAAGAAGTGAAGAAGCATCCAATTATCAAATAATAAGAATAGCTAATGATTAACAATGATGTTCATGAGCATTGTTTTTTCAAAACTGTCATGAAAAACAGCACGATGCGATGTCGGCGGCGGCATGAAGTGAGGCTGGAGCCCAGACAGAGCACGACGTCGGCGGCGGCGGCGTGGCGGAGCGCGCCGGGCCAGTCGAGCGGCCAGGCGGGAGGCAGCTCACCTTGAGGCTGGAGCCCAGACAGAGCACGACGTCGGCGGCGGCGGCGTGGCGGAGCGCGCCGGGCCAGTCGAGCGGCCAGGCGGGAGGCAGCTCACCTTGAGGCTGGAGCCCAGACAGAGCACGACGTCGGCGGCGGCGGCGTGGCGGAGCGCGCCGGGCCAGTCGAGCGGCCAGGCGGGAGGCAGCTCACCTTGAGGCTGGAGCTCAGACAGAGCACGACGTCGGCGGCGGCGGCGTGGCGGAGCGCGCCGGGCCAGTCGAGCGGCCAGGCGGGAGGCAGCTCACCTTGAGGCTGGAGCCCAGACAGAGCACGACGTCGGCGGCGGCGGCGTGGCGGAGCGCGCCGGGCCAGTCGAGCGGCCAGGCGGGAGGCAGCTCACCTTGAGGCTGGAGCTCAGACAGAGCACGACGTCGGCGGCGGCGGCGTGGCGGAGCGCGCCGGGCCAGTCGAGCGGCCAGGCGGGAGGCAGCTCACCTTGAGGCTGGAGCCCAGACAGAGCACGACGTCGGCGGCGGCGGCGTGGCGGAGCGCGCCGGGCCAGTCGAGCGGCCAGGCGGGAGGCAGCTCACCTTGAGGCTGGAGCCCAGACAGAGCACGACGTCGGCGGCGGCGGCGTGGCGGAGCGCGCCGGGCCAGTCGAGCGGCCAGGCGGGAGGCAGCTCACCTTGAGGCTGGAGCTCAGACAGAGCACGACGTCGGCGGCGGCGGCGTGGCGGAGCGCGCCGGGCCAGTCGAGCGGCCAGGCGGGAGGCAGCTCACCTTGAGGCTGGAGCCCAGACAGAGCACGACGTCGGCGGCGGCGGCGTGGCGGAGCGCGCCGGGCCAGTCGAGCGGCCAGGCGGGAGGCAGCTCACCTTGAGGCTGGAGCCCAGACAGAGCACGACGTCGGCGGCGGCGGCGTGGCGGAGCGCGCCGGGCCAGTCGAGCGGCCAGGCGGGAGGCAGCTCACCTTGAGGCTGGAGCTCAGACAGAGCACGACGTCGGCGGCGGCGGCGTGGCGGAGCGCGCCGGGCCAGTCGAGCGGCCAGGCGGGAGGCAGCTCACCTTGAGGCTGGAGCCCAGACAGAGCACGACGTCGGCGGCGGCGGCGTGGCGGAGCGCGCCGGGCCAGTCGAGCGGCCAGGCGGGAGGCAGCTCACCTTGAGGCTGGAGCCCAGACAGAGCACGACGTCGGCGGCGGCGGCGTGGCGGAGCGCGCCGGGCCAGTTGAGCGGCCAGGCGGCGCGGCCGCGCTCGCCGAAGTGTACGATGGAGTCGGCGAGCGGCTGCGGCGGGCGGCAGACGTGGCACAGGCGGCGCGTGAGGTGCGCGTGGCGCGCGGTGCGCTCGGTGGTGTCGAAGGCGCGCAGGTAGACGGCGCGGCAGGCGGCGCAGCGCTCGGCGAACATGTCCCCGTGCAGCTCGGCGAGCGCGCGGCGCGGCAGGCCGGCGCGCACGTGCAGCCCGTCGCAGTTCTGCGACACCACGAACTTGAGCGCGCCGCGCGCCCACAGCGCCGTCAGCGCCATGTGCGTGAACGTCGGCCGCGCGCGCGACACCTCCACGCGCCTGCACGCACACATCGCACGTTAGCAGCCTCCACAGATTCGCCGTTTTATCCCTACTTCCCCACTAATATTATAAATGCGAAAGTAACTCGCCTAAGCCGCTAGCATTAACATAAAAAAAATGTTGCATTCAACGTAAAATTTTTCAGGAAACTACTTCTGCAGAATGTGTTACGAATTTTTAAAAGATTGACGGTTATCATTCTTTTAAACAAAATTTAATTTGTTTCAAACGTAGACACTCGAGATACAAATTGGAATCGAGGAATCATCCCAGTTTTGTGAGTAACATCAGAATGTGTGAACGGACGAAGGTCCACGGAGACATACCCGACGGTCTCGCCGCGCTGCAGGCGCGTCCAGACGCCGCGCGGGCCGCGGTAGTCGGGGATGTCGGCCGCCGTGCTGATGCCCGCGCCCGTGTACACCTGCGCATAAAGCACAACCTTTACTTACACTTTCACTCTTAACTACTTCCGAATTCGAGAATATTGCTAATAATATTGCTATATGTATAATAATTGACTAAATAATATTGCTAATACCGAATACATTAGGATTCCGTAGTTTATAGGTTTGATTAATGCAATTAAAAAATAAATAAATATTTTCTATGGAGTTGTTCAAAACTTTCGAGAATTACATTTGGTCGACTATTACTCGCAAACTAGTAAAGCCAACTTAAGTGTGATAGTTTTCAGACGCAGACAGACAGACATGGCAAAACTATAAGGGTTCCTTGTTAACTACAGAACCCTAAAAAGTATTCACTAAGCGAGGGATACAGTGGTCACAGGTTCAAATCCTGCCAGAAGTCAAATGTTTGTAACTTTTTCTCTGTATAATTGTTTGTTAGTTGGGTGTATGTGTTATGTGTTTTTATCAATTTTTATATAGGTAGTTATAGCTTATAATCATAGCTATATAATTATAGCTTAAATACATAAAATACTAAGATGAAAATATGTACTCTCATCATATTCCAAAATATCAATACCTACTTACTACCTAAAAGTATGTAGTATAGTAAAATATTTTCAATTGAACATGCATTATAGGTCTGTATGTGTAAATATTTAGTTCTCTTCTTTTAAGTAGGCTTGCGGTACAGATTGATAAATGCCAACCCATTGAGCAAGCTGGCTTCAGGATTCTCAACTATCCATCACATCCACACTACCAAACAAGTAATGGAACAGTACATGGAATTTAACCCACCTCTCTACTAAATGTTCATTGATTATACAAAAGCATTTGACAGTATCTCCCACAATGCTATATGGAAAGCACTTAACGACTGTAAGATATGTACTAAATATATAACCGTCATAAAAAATATTTACTCAAACAGTACCAGAAAAGTGAAACTAGAAGATAGAGGTAACATATTCCCTATAGGTAGAGGAGTCAGACAGGAAGACCCAATATCTCCAAAGTTGTTTATTGCAGTACTACAATATGTCTTTTCGCAATTTAACTGGAAGGAAACTGGAATAAAAATATAATAGGTTGGGGAAAAAGTCTTTTCGCATTATAGTATGTATGAACTTGTAATAAAATCTCTTTGACTGTAGTATTTGTATCTGGCTGGTTTTGGTATCATTAAAAGTTAAAATTTTAAAGAACATAATTCCAAATTCAAATTAGGCAAATGTGTGATTTTCATTTGTTTTTCGTACTGTCAAGATGAGTGAATCTAATGAAGAAATTCGATACATTTTAAAATTTTACTACAAAAAAGGTAAAAATGCATCGCAAGCCGCGAAAAAAATTTGCGATGTTTATGGACCTAGTGCAGTGTCTGTGAGAGTAGCACAAATTTGGTTTAAGCGTTTTCAATCCGGAAATTTTGATGTCAAAGATGCACCTCGTTCTGGTCGCCCTATTACGGATAAAATGGATGCCATTTTTGAAAAAGTGGAGCAAGATCGACATATCAGTAGTTACGACGTAGCTGAAGAACTGACAATTGATCACAAAACAGTTTTGGCGCATTTGAAAAAAGCTGGGTACAAAAAAAAGCTCGATATTTGGGTACCTCACGAGCTCACTGAAAGAAACCTAATGAACCGTGTACTCATTTGTGATTCTTTATTACGACGTAATGAAACCGAATCATTTTTGAAGAAGCTGATAACTGGTGATGAAAAGTGGATCACGTACGACAAGAACGTGCGAAAAAGGTCGTGGTCAAAGGCCGGTCAGGCTGCACAGACTATGGCGAAACCCGGGTTAACTCGCAATAAGGTGATGTTGTGTGTGTGGTGGGATGGGAAGGGCATTATTCATTATGAGCTATTACCACCAGGCAGGACTATCGATTCTGAACTCTACTGCGAACAACTGATGAGATTAAAGCAAGAAGTTGAGAGAAAGTGGCCGGAATTGATCAACAGAAAGGGTGTGGTGTTTCATCATGATAACGCTAGACCTCACACATCTATAGCCACTCAGCAAAAATTAAGAGAGTTTGGCTGGGAGGTGTTAATGCATCCACCATATAGTCCTGACCTTGCACCTTCAGATTTCCACCTGTTTCGGTCTCTTCAGAATTCTTTATGCAATGTTAGGTTAACATCACGAGAGGACTGCCAAATCCACTTGTTGCGGTATTTTGATGAGAAGTCCCAAAATTTTTATAGCAATGGGATCATGTCCCTACCTACAAGATGGCAAAAGGTTATGGAACAAAATGGTGCATACATGCTTTAGTTAAATTTAAATAAACTATATTAAAAAATGTTTTGAATTATCATAAAAAATGCGAAGAAACTTTTTCCCCAACCTTATACAACGAACACCTAAGTCACCTAAGATTTGCAGATGACGTGGTGCTCTTCTCTAAAAACATCACAAACATAAAGATCATGCTGAATAGTTTAAATGAAGTATGTCGTAAAGTAGGTCTAGAAATGAACTACCAAAAAACTAAAATTATGACTAATAGCACAAAACACAAAGTCATCATAGACAATCAGGAGATTGAGTAGAATAGAATAGAAAATAGTTTTATTTCGAATAGATCTTTTCAGATACTTTCAAAACGTCAAGAAATCATAAAATACCTAGAGTGAATAACTATTACATATAGTAAAATTAAAAATTAGAATTTAAACTTCTTAGTTAAACCAGAATAATAACAAAATTTTTCAATTCCTTCAATGATGATAAATGAAGAAAAAGAAAAACTTATTTGTCAAGATCAAAGTTATTGTTAGATTGAGTATGTGGACCATTACATTTACCTGGGCAAACATGTGTCATTCAGTCCTATCAATAAATCAGTCCAAATAACAAGGAACAAATTGATCGAAGAATAGCCAAAAGCTGGAAAAAAATCTGGAGTCTCAAAGAAATGCTAAAGGGAAAGCTTAATTTGACCTTAAAGAAAACGATAATGGACACCTGCATACTGCCAAGTCTAACGTATGGCTGTCAAACTTGGGTCCACCCCAAGAAAACAAAGCAAGAACTGAGATCTTGCCAAAGGGCTATGGAGAGGAGCATAATTAAGGTAAGAAAATATGATAGAATTTGCAGCAACTACATAAGATGACAAAAAGAACTCACAGATGCTTTGGCATTTGTTTTGAAACAGAAATGGTGATGGGCGGGCCACATGGCTTGAACAGGTGACAAGAGATGGTGTTGGACCATGGTACTAAAGTGGCAGGGGCCACAGGGAATGAGAAGAACAGGTAGACCAAGGTTGCGATGGGCAATTAAAGTCCATAATATATCTTACTAATTCAAACTCATAAATTGGCTGTCTGGTGAATCAGACATATTTTGTCTGCCGCTATTGTTATAACATTGACCCATCACAAGATTTAGTGTTGAGTATCTGCATGCAGTCACCTGTTGCCGTTCTGCCACATGAATCCTTAACCCAGACCTATTAGTAGTTAATCCCGGACTTAGATCCGTCAAGCAGAAATAAACATGTGCAGTGATCATTATGAAAAGGATAACTTAAGTTATTACTAGTATGGTTTGTTTGGACAAATACTATCTATCTATATATTACAAAATATATAAATGCTTAGTTATAGTTAAAGAATTAAAACAGAAGAACTAAATGTTACTTCCACCAAAAGCACTATCAGAAGTAAAAGATCTACACAATTACTATGAAAATACATCTGTATTTGAAATAACACGAAGAGGACCATACATCACAGGGTACAACATCAAAACAAAGGATCTAAGGGCACCATGATTCATAGCCAAGAGGGGAGCCGGGCGGTCATGTGGTCGAGTGGTTGGGTGGTCGGGTGTGGGTACTCACGACGAGGTGCTTGGCGTCCTGCAGGGCGCGCGCGAGGCGGCGGCACTTGTCGCGCAACACGCGCGGGCTGTCCTCCACCTCGCGCGCGCGCTCCGCTGCCCGCGCCGCCCGCGCGCGCCGCACCTCCGCCGCCGCCGCGCGCTCCGCCGCCGCGGCCCGGGCGCTCCGCTCGGCGCCGGCCGGGCCCGGAGCCTGAGGCGTCGCGCCGGCCTCGCTCAGCCGCGCGCTCGACCGCAGCCCGCGGCTCGCCATGGCCGCCCGCTACGCACCGCCACCGCGCCGCTCCTTCGACCTTCCGGAGCCCGTCTCGCTCATCTCTCGACGCCTTTTTCGAAGAACCTTCCACTCGTGTTTGTGACACCTCGATGTATTTATTCAATTCTGTGATGTGATTGTGACTTTTGAGTTATGTCTTCTGTCAAACTGTCAACTGTCGATCGTCGACGCGAACGCGAAGTAGGGTTGGGTCTATTCAATTCTGTGATGTGATTGTGACTTTTGAGTTATGTCTTCTGTCAAACTGTCAACTGTCGATCGTCGACGCGAACGCGAAGTAGGGTTGGGTCGGCGACGGAGTGTAGTGTTGACTATCGTCCCTTGGATTACAACACTGCTCAAGTCGAAAATTGGCGGTTTTCACATTTTAATGCCATTTGAAAGAGCTGCTCATTGCGCGTCGAACCATTGGTCACATGATATAGATTTTAGCCAATTAGCAGTCGTAATTTGAAAAGTAGTGACAGCGCGAAAATCGTTTGGCATCTCAACACCGCACAAATCGTTGACTTCTCATACTTTTCTCGTAAATTTACAACGCGCTTCGTGATAATTATATTCTTATGTGAGAAGTTTTAGTAGAAGATTAAGAGGTAAGCTATACATATAATAAAGTAATGTTTATTGATTTACACGTAGGTATTAATAGAGAAAGAAATGATAGCAGAATTATCTTCATTTGCCTAAGCGGTGTTTAATAAATTTTTTAAACTTATTTCTTTCAGAAAGTTAAGCAATTTAAATACACTTTTGTTTTAGATTTGAATTAAAAACATAACACCAGTTCCTCTGATATCAAAGTATGCAATTCTCCAAATCAATACGAAATTATTGCAACACTAATAAACGAACAAAACTTCGGGGAGTAGTCAATAAGTAGCTAAGACAATGACAACAAAAACAATATTTGATCAAAACGTAGACTTGAATATTGAAAACATTGACATTTACAATCTACAAGTTATAGAAAAAGTTGAGTACGACTTCATTGATCTGCAACAAGAACTAGCCGAATTTGCTATGGTGGCCATCGAGTATCTGCTAGTCTGTCAAACCTTTGACAAAAAAAGATCTTTATTAAATACTGTTTTAAATATTAACAATGTATGTATGTATCTTCACGCCAGGTCCCTAACGGGGTAGGCAGAGTGTGGAGGGCCAGATATCCCAGTCCTGACACACCTCCGGTGCTTCTTCTACATTCATCATTATCTTCATACATGCACGCCGATTCTTAAGACTTTTGACCCCACCATCAGACAGTGCTCGACCTATTTCATCATAGTAGGTTAGTCTTGGTCTTCATGATCCTCTGCAACCATCCACATTCGCATTGTATATCTGTTTTTACTCGCCCATTCTACATTCTTTCTGTATGCCCCATCCCACCATCTCCACCCATATGAACCATCAGAGCATGCCTTTTTTCATTTTACTCCGATACTTTCAGTAACGCAAAGCCTCTTCCTTACATCTTCATTACGAACGCGATCGGTAAAATACACCTAAATAAAAACTTTTCGTAGTAAAACGTCTGTTAATACCTTATTCCCTAATATTTCTACAAACAACACCGCTTTTATTCTAATAAAAAGTCAGTTAACACAACACAAATCATAAAATAATAGTTCAAATTAAATAAATCGTGAAAAAAGGCATAAATATTTATTTTCGCACCGCTAACTTGGGTATTTACTATGAAACAATAGAAAAATTCCACCGATTTTGTTAAAATAGATAGTTTTCTTCGTCTCCTGTAAAGTTGGTAAAAATGACTTATGCGGTGTTGTACGCTAAGGGACGCGTACCAACATTTTTTTTTTAAATTTAGGATTCCTAGAGAAAGTACGTAATATGTAAACCATTAGAGTAGATTTAATTTACAACTTTGAAATTTAAAAAGCGGTATTTTATGCTATTTTACTTGATACTTGATTCCATGAAAGTGGGGCTTGGAATCGACAGCAGAAATCTATTTACAACAATAATACACAAACCGTATAAGGTGTGTAAATCAACATTAATATGTAATTCGATATTTTATGTTTAAATTTACGTCACTATACAAATATTTTAAATTCCAGAAGGAATTTAAGTTTGTTAATAAAGAGATGTACATATTATTTTATTAATTGTTGTTATTATTAATTTTAATTTGTTTTGTTTGTTTTTGACTTGTCTTATGCGGTGCTTGTCAAAAGCTTGTCACCCTAAATGAATTTCCGATTCTAACTCTGATTCAGGTAATTTTTTTTAGGTTCATTAAATAATATTTCTACGCCATTTTACTCTGTACCTTATTTCATTTTCGTGCACAATTATTGTACCATGATCTTTCAATTTTATTCCAATGTAGATGCGTTGCCACTCCTGAGGCCTTAGGTGTCTTAGGGTAGCCACAAACGCCGCCACGAGCAGCTCGAAATGGCTACAAAGGTAGCTGAAGCGCGCGACAGCCACTTGTGGCCGGTGGTATAAATTTATGTGCCGTCGGTGGCTGTTATTTTTTTGGGATTGAATCTCTGATTTATGTACTTTTTTATTCATATTTATTTCAATCAACAACAAGCAGCGTGTGTTGTATGAACAGGTTAACTGAGATAAGGGAGAGAGGGGTGGGGAATGGCGTGAGCGGCGTGTGGCGGCGTTTTACATCATCATCATAATCATAATCATTTATTCACAAGAACATAGTATTACATGATTCGGTCTTATATATATGATTGTATCTTAAGTTTTGCCGCTCACGGCATGCGAATTTTCAGTAAATAACGTACACATACAGCTTGCATCGTCACAAATTAAATTAGTAAAGAAATAGTGTAAAGCATTATATTTAGGTATCATTCACTATAAAAACATATTTTATTATTATTTAACTTTTTATCAACTTAATAATTATAAAATGTCTAAAATATCTACTAGGTTAAGATCTCACTGCAGAATCATTTTGTTTATGTCAACTTTAAAATCTAGAGAATATATTTCCACTAAGTTGCCTATCAAAATCAAATATGTTTATACAAAGCTGTTTCAATCACGTAAAAACTAAGAACGTTAAACTAAATATAATTACTTAGACTAATAACCACTTACAAATGTATCAAAATATGAACTACATAAATAACGTACAACGTCCGTCTATCCCTGGCACAGATTAAGGATTAGTACTAATCCCTGGTACTTGAAGAGAAAAGAGTCCGATGCTATGAAATGACCATACCATGATGATGACCGCTCTCGGGCCCGATCCGCCCTTATTCACTAACAGAACAATAATATAAATAGGTATATTATATGGTGACATCCCACGTATTTACATTCATGGCTACTTGACAAGCATTTAATCTATGGCCCCGTAATAACTATCACAGAGACATAATAACTAAGGTCTCAGGGGTGGCAACACATCTGCATTTTGACTTCTGGTCTTTGTGGGGGATTTTAAATATCGCAAAAGAACATTTTGCGATATTTAAAATATTTTTACCTTTTTTCAAGAAGTATCAATACTAAATGGCACCTTACTTCTAAAACTACTTTCATTACGGTACGGTAAAAATATTTGAAATACCGGGAAACGTTCCCGAGGTTCTCCAGACAATATTATTTTTTTATAACTATATATTCAAAGCTGTTTCACTTTGGACACTGTTTCACGGTCCTTTACAAATCAAAATTTGCCGACATTGTGGGCAAATATCTATTTACTTGCAACCACTTTTCACGAAGTTCACGCCCACATCGTTCATGTTTTGGCTTCAACTGTAACGCGAAAACATGCTCACTCTAAGCGTTATACCTCTATGTTCGTAAGTGACAGCAAAAGTTAGCCAAACAAATATTTGTATATATATATATCTGTAATAGATAACCTTAACCTCGTAAACGCATTTATTTATTGTTTTCGACGTATATCGGCGATTATTAATAAGTTTTTAGGTATTTATGAGAAAAAGACTCCATTAGTTAAGTGATTAGTGTATAAGGTGTGCAGTAAAATAGGAGGTTGCAGTATTTTAGGCTGTAAAAACCGTACAGAAACGAGGCCTTTAAACGACATCACTTTTCATTCGTAAGTAAACAGATATTAGTAAATCTTGTATGTATAATGAACAAAATACACGTTGAAGCATATAAATCTTGATTATCAATTCAAAATAAAATAATAATAATAAAATAAAATACGCTTACACTCACAGCCCCACAGTAGGTATAAACCTGTGTCGTGGGTGCCGTTGTACACATACAACACATACACAAACACCCAGACCCGAAACAAATATCTGTAGGCCATACAAATCTTTGTTCCGGAGCGGGGATCGAACCCGCGACCCTTCGAATCAAACGGTGGTTTCGCACCGCTGGACTAACCGGGTCGTCAAATAAATCACTTCTCTCACGAAATTCTTAATTTTCATTCAACGAAATTCCACATACTTATTTTGGTGTGTTGCTATAAATGTACTTTTATATTCTCCCTAATTTCGTAGACATATAAGTTTCTGTTCTAACAGTGTTAGAATTGACAATAAGCCATATCAAAATATTAAGTGGCTTTGGTAATTCTTTCCAAGATGGTGTACAATAAAGAATATTGTTATTAAAGAAATAAATGGGAAAGAAAAATTTGACTTCGGGCAGGAATCGAACCTGCAACCTCAGGATAATCAGTCCAGCCGCTTTACCTCTAAGCTACAGAGGTCCCACACCAATGCATCAAACTTTGCCTCCCTTTTTTATATTTAAATGATTGTGGGTGGATGAACGACATCCATTGATAACTAATTATTAGCTATACAACCGATATAATACACTTTGCAGTTTATACAATATTGTTAAGATATTCGTCAATATCACTGTGCTCTTAATAATTGAAATATTTTATTTTTCGGAATAAAACATGCGAGTGAACTTTAAAAATTAAAGAAAAAATGGAAAATATTTTTTACTCGTATGTGTTATTGCGAAAAATAAAATATTACAAATATTGTTGTTGTTGATGTGCTAGAACTATGTTCATAAGAGTTTTGGAGACATAACCGACTATTTCGCTGGAAGCACTGCTAGCTTCATAACCGATAAAGTCATGTAACATTTTTTATTTACATTTGTTTCAGGGCATTTGTTGAGAGCCAACTGTTAAAATGATTTAAGCCATTTTGATATATAATCTTGTATACTTCATTCCATGTATCGGTGTCAGAGGCTTAACTTTTCAGTGATATGTGTCAGTACATTTGCATTTAAATCGAGATCTACAGATCTCAATGTTTAAAAAGTTATCTATAGGCTGCAGTTTTCATTTACTCGGTACTTATTTATCTATGTGAACTTGTTGATCATTGTTTGCCGGTGTATGTTTGTTTTAAGGGCTAGCATTAAAAATGGTCGCGACCCTTCTGAACTTAAGCTATATTTCCGTTCATTCCACGGAAGTACTAACATTCCCACATTCTGACATTTCATGACATGACACAATTTGAATAATAAAGCGATAATCACACTGAAACTCTTAGTTTTATCTAACTATTACTTACACGCAAATATTGAATGCCTTACCCGATATAGCAATCGTTCTAATAAACTATCTATAAGATCGCGGCCAAAGAAATAATACCTTGTAGATGATGTTCTAGAGTGCGAGCTGTGAATAATCTAGAACCTAGATTATTCACAGCTCGCAGCATAATAAATGCTAATTCATGGTTACCTATTTCAAATTATGTACATTTTCTCGACATGTTCTTGATCTTTCAGAAAAATGTATAGAATTAATTGAATGGTAGATGCACATGTTTTAATTTATCATTTAATCAATTCGTTACAATTCAACTAATCTGAATAAAAGTAAAATGCTTAGGAATGTTTACATAAAAACTTGCCGAGATATAGTAAATGATTAGGAAGAAAATTGGGAAACTTTATTTACTAGCAACACTCATGATTTCATATTGCTGTCTCAGGTACATAATCTAAGCTAATTTATGTATCCCATGGGAATCATGGGTCTTTTGACTTCATGTTTTCGTTCAGATCTTATCCAGACCAAAATATCGGTCTGCGGTTTGACAACGGTCTGTCTCTATGGCAGTCTATGGTACTCATTTTACTTTGATTTGACATTTTGTTAGTTGACGTTGACAGTTGCCTTTCTTGTTTTGACAGGTGAGGCATGAGAAATTTTGGATTTTAGATTTTTTAAAATCTAATAAAATCTTGTGATATATTTAAAGAAAAAGTGGTTTTTTGGTGTAGCATAGTAGTTTAAGTGAAACCACCTTCCGTATACAGTGTATTTTGTTATTAAACATCTGATTTTTTCCTTCCAGTCTAAGAGAAACAAACCTGCTTAAACATGGTAAGTTTCATTTAATGTATTGATATTCACTGTATAGCTGTGCCTATAAAGAATTAAAACTTTTTCTACTAAGCCAACTTTATGCGTGCATGTCCAGATAACATGTTACTTTTTGGTATTTAATTGTCTAAGGTACCGTGTGTCTTGTTGATCTGTACTTCATGACTTCTTAAATACTCTTAACTTCAATATACATTACTGTACATACACAAACGATAACTGAGTCTGTCCTTTAGATGGTATTTACTGATACATGGTGATTAACTTAGTGATGTGAACTAATGTGTGGGTTGTTGTGTTGCAGCCACGAGAAATTAAAGACATCAAGGACTTCCTGTTGAAGGCGCGCAGGAAAGACGCTAAATGTGAGTTTTCCTTCCTTAATATGGGTCCTTGGTTCACATTTAAAAAACCAAGTGAAGCCTAGACAGTTCCACACAAGACTAATTTGAATGTCTTTTAGAGGAGACGTTCCATAATGTATGAAGTTCGGGCCCGTAGATTGTACACTATATTGAGAGAAAAGCATAAAATACTAAATCATTTTCAGCTATCCAAATCGTTTATAATAAATTTATCCATGTTTTACGCATTTTTTTCAAATATTTGATATACTGTACAAGGTGCGGGCCCTATGTGGAACTTGTCCTTTGTTTGACTTTGAAACTGTTCAAATGGTGTTAGGTAATTTTCTGGAGCCCAATGCACCACATAAAAAGGCAGAGTTCAAACAAGCTAGATTGAGAAGAGCCCTGAACTGTGAAGTAACTTTGTGGTTACAACTGTCATTAATGATTTAGAAGAAATAATTAAATACACCTTGTTTTTGTAGTGCCATCCTACTGTGGGTATGATCAATAAATAGTGTACATGTTGCAGCGGTGAAGATAAAGAAGAACCCGGAGAATGTGAAGTTCAAGGTGCGGTGCTCGCGCTTCCTCTACACACTCGTCATCACCGACAAGGAGAAGGCTGAGAAACTCAAACAGAGTTTACCACCAGGTACACACATATTATGTTGAAAGGATTGTTCTTGTAAATGTCCTAATTTGTAAAATAGAATGTTTATAGATATTTTTTAAAGAACAATGGTGAAAATTTATGCATAAAAAGTTGGAGTGTATTTCGTGAGTTGTAGATCGTATTTAAATATTTTTCTAAATTTTTTGAACACATTATGTAGTTTAATAAAGGCTAGGTTAAAAAACAAATAAAAAGAACTTAATTGAACATTATTTATGCACTATAGCGATTCCAAAATCGATGTTGTATATGGACATATTTCTATATATTGTGTATACTTTAGCAGATACCAAGAAAGTAATTTTATTTCTTTACTACTCGTCCGATATAACGAGATTAAATCAATCATAGTCATTCCCGAATATGAGGTCTCCAGTTTGACATTCACTTCAATTTAATCAATGTGATCGATATATATTATAATCAATAGCGATTCATTTGTAATCTGTCAGCTGTCTGTCATTCAGTGTTAGTGTTATCTGTCACCTCTGTCAGATTCTGTCACTTTTTGTGGTGTATTGTTTTGTATGTAATGTTTTCTTCAATAAATTAGGATTTTTTTAAAATTTTAGGACTGTTTTTCAAATCATTTATTTCAAAGTAGCTGTTCCCGCGACTTCGTCCACGTGAGAAAAAAATATGATTGTTCAGTATCTCCCCGGACGAAGTCGTGGGCGCAGCTAGTATAAAAGTAGCCTAAGTTACTCCTTGTCACATCAGCTATCTACCCGTGGAAGACCCGTCAAAGTCGGATACACTCCAATCTACTTATTTGTATGTAGGTTTGTATGTATGTATGGATGTATGGAAATAAAAGTAGCCTAAGTTACTCCTTGTCACATCAGCTATCTACCCGTGGAAGACCCGTCAAAGTCGGATACACTCCAATCTACTTATTTGTATGTAGGTATCTATGTATGTATGGAGATAAAAGTAGCCTAAGTTACTCCTTATTACATCAGCTATCTACCCGCGGAAGTCCCGTCAAAGTCGGATACACTCCAATCTACTTATTTGTGTGTAGGTTTGTATGTTTGTATGGATGTATGGAAATAAAAGTAGTCTAAGTTACTCCTTGTTACACCAGCTATCTGCCAGTGAAAGTCCCGTCTAAATCGGTCCAGCCGTTCCCAAGAAGCCTTGTTAAGCCCGTGAAGTTAGCTCCGCCAAACAGACAGACAGACAGACAGAAATTGTAAGAAATGTGGTTTTGGTATATGTACCGTGTATACATACAAATGCATTTAGTAAAGAGCGGTTATTTTAATATTACAAACAGCACCAATCTTATTTATTTGTATAGATTGGTCTACAAGGACACTTGCATTGTCGGGTTATAAGCTACCTAGAGAGAATGACTTATAATAATAATCCAATAGGTACCAATTTAATAATAATATTTAACCGATACGTGAATCATCAAATTTTTCAATTCCTTCATAGAAGGAAAACATACGGCCCTGTAATTTCTGCCACAGAGGCATAACACCATAGGCCTCAGGAGTGGTAACGCATCTGCATTTTGACCTCGGTCTTTGTATAGGTGTCTATAGGCTGCAGTCATCACTTAACATCAATGTGATCTGCATGCTTGTTTGCCACTTCCATTACGAAAAAAAGTCTTAATATTTTGTCTTCTGACAATAGGTATATTATTATGCCATTAGTTGTTTCTGTGTCAGATATAATAATATTTTTTTTTTGTTGCAGGTCTCCAAGTGAAGGAAGTGAAGTAATATGACTTAGGTTAAAACAATAAACTTATAAAATCCAAACAGCCTCTTATTTTTTCTTTATTAATTTATTATGCTACTCATCCGATTTTCAATGTATTTGTTTAATATCTATGAAGGAATAAAGTAGACCACTGGCAACAACAAGTTGACTTGGTCAACACCAGCAACACATTTCATTGCAATACAAAAATAAATATACACCACTGACATAGAAAGAAGAGTGCTTGCTGGGAATTGCGTGAATGGAGCGTTGGGTAAGCTGCTAGAATCTAAACATCTCAGCAAGCGGGCTCGACTAGCCGTACATAATGCTGTACTTACTCCAACGCTTTTATATGGAAGCGAGAGCTGGGTATGCAGGAAAGAGCATGAAAGTAAGTTGAACGCGGTCGAGATGAGATCTTTGCGCAAGATCTGCGGTGTATCACTCACCGATCGCGTTCGTAATGAAGATGTAAGAAAGAGACTGAATGATAGTATCGGTGTAAAAATGAAAAAAGGCATGCTCCGATGGTTCGGACATATAGAAAGAATGTCGAATGAGCGAATGACTAAACAGATATACAATGCGAATGTGGATGGTTGCAGAGGCCCAGGAAGACCAAGGCTGACCTACCATGACCAAATAGGTCGAGTTCTGTCTTATGGTGGGGTCAAAAGTCTTAGGAATCGGCGTGCATGTATGAAGAGAATGATGAAGGTAGACGAGGCACGAGAGGTTTGTCCGAACCGGGATGTCTGGCGCTCTACACTCTCTGCCTACCCCGTTAGGGACCTGGCGTGAAGATACATACATACATACAAAAATAAATATTTTGTAGTGAGTGACTCGCATCTGAAGCAAGAATTTTGCAATATCATGTATCTATGTCACTGTACTACAGGCTGATATTATTATATCCTATTCATTCCATCGCGATCGGAGGCAAATAAGTTTGGCTTCAAGTCAACCTAAGTGCGCCAGTGCTGTATTATAATGCAGTTCACATTTCTTGTAGACATTTACAATATGGATCTGGGATCCACCTCCTGGGACCGAACAGAACCTCGGCGCAGCATAATTGGAAGACGAGAAATAACGAACATTGGTATTTATCTGGATCCATAAACAGGTACCTATGAGTGATAAGTGTGATTTCGACATCTCTAATCGAATGTGATTCGGAGAAAGTGGCTAGGTTTGTTATCCAGAGCTCACAGGTTCAAAGTCCCTCCAAATACATATTTTTTATATTTCACACGTTTGTGTTATTGTGAAAAAACCAATAAATTAGGTAAAAATACTCGGTACGTCTCTTGAAATCTGACTAAAATCTAATTGTAGTCCCCAATAAAAAAGATGATAATAGGTGCGCAACACAGTTATGGGTTCCTACACGCATCAAAGAACAAAATCCAGAAGTTTTCGAGCGTCGCGCCAAACTTGCGGGTCCGGGGGCGGGCCACCAGCGTTAGTCTGCGTAGTGTCATATGGAGCTACTTGTGGTGGCTGAGGAAGGAAGCCTATCCGTTTTAGGTACTGTGCACATACAGTACTGTAAGATGAGGTTCCATTGCGAGAAGTTGGCATTTTGCGAATTTGGCGTTTTGAGAAGTTGGCATTTTTAGCGAAGTTGGCATTCTGAGATGATACGGTTCCGTTACACCAAAATATTTGTTAAAGTTAAAAGTGAAAGTAAAATTTGTTAATACACCCTTCTCTAACTTTTCTCTAACTGTAACAATTCTAACAAATATTTTGGTGCAACGGAATCTAAGTAGGTAGGTAGGTAGGTAGGTAGGTATAACGTTTGTCTTAGCTTCGGGATTTTAAGCATTTGGGCTAATGATTCTTCGGCGAATAGTGTTCGGTATTTGTGTGTCGGCCTTTTGAGTTTTCGGGCTTATGAACCATCGCCAGGGACGAATTTGATACGTTGGCTGCCCTAGGCCTATGAAAGATTGGCCGGGATTAGATACGAGACCCCAGTGGTGGGGAAACAGTAGTTCTTGTTTAATTTTTCACCCATTAGATCCTAGCTAGGTGTGTCGTGTCCTCATGTAGCGTAGTGTGCCCTCTTTTCTCCAAACGCCGTTCAGTAATCGTCACGGAGACAGCGCCTTGTAAATATTTATATTATGCTCTTCGAAAAGCTTGCGGCTGGTTGACATGGATTTTTTATATTAACACTCGCTTTTATAGGTTATTGGGCTGTTTGATATACGCTCCTCGTAAAAAGGGTTCACTCGACGTCCACGATGAATGCTCGTTCCCTAAACATACCGTCATACGCGACGTTACGTAGATACCTACTAACCTATTCCAGAATTCTCCATGACATGACATGTGTAAATGGAGATGTTCTTTTCATGCAATAAACATTGCGGTTATGAAAAAGTCCAACCAATACATACCTACCTAATAGAATGTTTTTTATTTTTTTATTTTATTATTTTTGGAAAGCAGACAGTCAAAATATAACTGCATACAAATATAATAGTTAAAGCTATACACCATTTAGGAGCTTTCGCATATAACATCTGTAACACAAGGCTCTTGATTAGCAAAGTCTGACAAACAAAATAAAAAGTTTTTACAAAGAATTTTAAATTAAAAAAAAAGGAAGGGTAGCCAAAAAGCGAAACTTATTCATTAACATAACTAAGTAGTAACAGATACATTCTAAGGAAATATAATTAAATCATGCAGGCAGTTCAGTAATAGCGTTAAACCAGTCTCTGGTTATTGCATTACGGAAACAATCAGGCGAAGAGTTAAATAAATCAAGTTCGTGGTTGGGAGTCAGTCTATTCACGTAGTTTGCAGATCGTATAAAATACGTATTTTTCCTATAATTAGTACCATATGTTGGAACATGTAAAGTAATATTTTTATGCTGTTCTCTTACAGATTTAATAGGTATTTTAAGACTAATTCTTCTGGATGTTCTGTCCAATAGCTTCCAATAAGTACCTACCCTACCTACTCACGTCTACTGGTCTATGCTAATCTATTTTAGAAGTTAGATTTGACATTTTATCTACACGCGGCGCACCGGTGGCGGACTGGAGGGGAGTAGCCATAGCGTGTATTACCGATGCAAAACAGTCTGTCCCTTTTTGCGGGGGGAAATGCGTGCGAAACACACGCACATTACAAAAATCGTCTATTACTACGAAACTCACACCTTGACTTTAACAAAATACAGAACCAATTTCACGCACACATTTAAACATCTAGGCGACAGGTATAGGCCCATTTGAGATTGTACTTTGACAGAGGGGAAAGCCTGCAGTTTATGGTATTCGGGGCCCTGTTCTTGATTGGATAGAAAGTTATTTGCATCTGAGAACTCAATGTGTAGAACTAACTAAGTTAAATGATAGGAATGAGGTAACGCATTATAGATCACACTTCGAAGTAAATAAATGTGGAGTTCCTCAGGGAAGCATATTAGGGCCTTTACTGTTTCTAATATACATAAATGACCTCCCAGATATCACTAAACATGAGTGCGTCTTATTTGCTGATGATATTTCTATCATAGTTAACAATGATTCTGAAAGGGAGCACATTGCAGAATTAAATGCGATTGTAACGGCATGTTTAGACTGGCTTTCCCAAAATAATCTAAAAGTCAACGTCAACAAAACTAAATTCCTACAGTTCTACAATAGGAAACCAAAATGTAACCAAATACGTATAACTTACGATGGTGAGGATATTCATGAATCCCATAACATAACGTTTCTTGGAATCAAAATAGATTCTAATTGCTCATGGAAATTTCATATAGAATCAGTAAATAATAAATTGAATGGTTTTGTATATGTATTGTGGAAATTAGCACGTACTACAGACTATAAGACTGCTCTTATAGCGTATTACGGACATGTAGCCTCTTTACTGCGTTATGGAGTGATATTGTGGGGTAACGCAGTTAATGTGAGTGATATTTTCATAACACAAAAGAAATGTATACGCGCTATTTTTAATGAACCACCTGGGGTTCATACAGACCATACTTTAGAAAGTATAGACTGTTGACCTTACCATGTATCTATATTTTGGAAACTTGCAAAGGAGATGTTGCGAGATCGGCTCTGGATCGTACACGTCCTCAAAAAATGGGTAAATTAAAGAAGAATCCGAAAAAATACAACTAATTTATTCAAGAATATATTTTAGAGTCACAACCACATTTAATTCAAACGATTTTATCATTTTCAACTATGTTAAACATGGCGGCGATACAGCCGACACTTGGGATCAATCGATTTCGATAGTATTAAGAAAATATTACTTTTTTCTCCAAGTACTATAAAATCAAAATACAATTTTAGAAATAAAAATGTCAAAATGACATCGCCCGCCATATTCGCCATGTTGGTTTTGAGTTGCAACTCCAAATAATGTTTTGTAACTGCAAACAAAGCTAAATAAGTGAAAATATGCAGTCAAAAACGTTTTTATATTGATTTTGCCTGTTTAATGATATTGTGTACAATACATGGCCGGAGGTCCATACATTTTTGCAACATCTCCTTTGTGAAAACTCTGCAATTATTTACTAAATTTAGCGAACATTATAAATATGGTTCAAGGCATTTTGACAGACTAGTTGTACCAAAATATGTTAAATCTAAGTTACAATCTCGCAATTCTTACTCAACAGCCATTAAAATTTATAACAAGTTACCTAAATCCTTAAAAGAAGTGAATGGAAACACTTTTCACTGTAAACTGTGTAACATATTGACTGAACAATGTTTTTATTCCCTGGACGAATACTTAAATTATAAATTTTGACTTCAAAATAATTATTCTTGTTGACATGATATTATGTATGATCTAATTTTTTTTTGTTTTGTAAATGTTCCAATATTTTTTTTCTCTGTATTTGACTAGCCAAAATGAAATGTTATTATTATCTAAATATAATTGATCAATGTGTAAATGGAATTGTAATGATTATAATGTAGTAATTGATAAAATATATTATATTCTGTTATTTGCATGCCAATGAAGTGGTGAAATATGAAAGGAAATTATTTTATTATACTGAAGATCTTATGTACTATATTTCTAGCAAATAAATAAATTCATTCATTCATTCATTCTGCATATGGCTACTCCCCTCCGGTTGCTCTATGACACAAGTAGGTACTTTATTAAATTCATAGATCTTAAAATATTTAGGTAGCTTATAAGTAGGTACCCATTACCATTGGAATATAGTTTGGGTAGTTAGGTACCTACCCTTTGTCAATTAGGTAGGTATCTAGATTCAGATGAAATATCTGATTAGATTCAAATTCAGTACTTAACTGTTCGCCCATTCACTTTCAAAACACTTCTTATAAACATGCTTATTGCCGTGACACCCTCTAACAATACCATAGAGTGTCTTGGTAGGTAGGTACATTCTCTCAGTAGGTATTTCATAACAATATAATTCAATTTACACAATTCTATTTCCAAAAGTTGAAAAAGGAAGTGGCAGTGTTCAACCAAATTAAATGAGCTCGCGCACGTATTGCAAAACGAGTTTGGGAAGAGTTTGTGTTACGGTAATATGATTGTAGCAGGCGGCATCATATCTTTATTCTATTGCGTCGTTGTGAAGGCATTCGGCACGATTGCTCGTACCATACCGAGAGCCGCGAGCTTATCAGCCGGTGTGATAGCGGTACTTACGAAAAAGAGCATCGCTGTGGGCTTGCCGTTTGCCAATGACCGAACAGCAGAACATGTTAATACGATTAAGTACCCACCGTGGTAGGTAATTTAGTTTTATTTTTCTAGATAAAGTTATGGTTTTCGTAAATGAAGTTCGTTTATGTACTTAATGAAGGTGGCAAACAATCATGCAGTTTACCAGAAGTGGATAATAAATCTATGGTAATACATACATTGATATTAGGTGACGAGTGGTCAAAATCCAGATGCGTTGTCACCCATGAGACCACCGATTCAGCCGGGCCCGTTTGGCCCAATCCGACCCTGGCAGTAGGTACCTTTAAACTTAGCCTTTGAATTTGGGATTTTTAATTAATGTCTCAGGTTTCCAATTGAAGCATTTCTGCAAATGTCCATAGTCTCCATAGGTATTCAACCCGTCTGTTTTCTGTTATTACAATAACTTCTTGGCCGATTGACCAGAAAAATTATCGAAATGTTATTTTCAGAACGTTTCCTTTATTCTTTTCATGATATTATCATAATTTAACGGTTGAAGGATACTGTTATCTAATCTACACCCCGTAAATGTCACGACGATGTTGTTTATTTCATCATCATAATTTCAGCCAAAAGACATCCACTGCTGAACAAAGGCCTCTCCAAAGAATGCCACAACGAACGGTCCCGGCCCGCCCTCATCCAGCGATTGCCCGCGACCTTCACTAGGTCGTCGGTCCACCTCGTGTGGGGCCTGCCTACGCTTCGTTTTCCGGTACGTGGTCGCCACTCTAGAACTTTTCTGCCCCAACGGCCGTCAGTTCTGCGAGCTATGTGCCCTGCCCACTGCCACTTCAGTTTCGCTATTCGGTGGGCTATGTCGGTTACTTTGGTTCTCATGCGGATCTCGCAGAGAAACTCCGAGCATAGCCCTCTCCATTGCTCTCTGAGTGACCTTGAGCCTTCTTATGAGGCCCATAGTGAGCGACCACGTTTCAGTTCCGTATGTCATCACTGGCAACACACACTGGTCAAAGACCTTCTTCAGACACTGCGGTAAATTGGACGAGAAGATATAACGCAGCTTCCCGAACGATGCCCATCCGAGTTGGACTCGGCGATTGACCTCTTTCTCGAAGTTGGACCTACCTAACTGGACCGTTTGTCCCAGGTATACATAATCGTCAACAACTTCGAGTGTAGTACCCTCGACCATAACAGGAGTGGGCGTAACAAGGACATTCGACATAATCTTCGTCTTGTCCATGTTCATTTTAAGGCCCACTCGTTGGGAATACCCTACTGAGGCCATTGAGCATTGTGCCAAGGTCTTCCAGGGTCTCAGCCATGACTACGATATCATCCGCAAATCGGAGGTGGGAGATGTACTCGCCGTTAATGTTGATGCCGAGTCCGTTCCAGTCCAGAAGCTTGAAGACATCTTCCAATGCAGCGGTGAACAGTTTCGGAGATATGACATCTCCCTGTCTCACACCTCTTTGCAGTTGGATAGGTTTCGAGCTTTGGTCCTGAAGGCGAACCGACATAGTGGCGTTTTCGTACAAGCTCCTGAGCACCTTGATGTATCGGTAGTCGACTTGGCACCTCTGGAGAGACTGTAGCAAGCCCAAATCTCGACCGAATCGAAGGCTTTCTCATAGTCCACAAACGCTAAACATAAGGGCTGGTTATACTCTTCTGTCTTCTGTATAACCTGCCGCAGCGTATGTATGTGGTCTATGGTGCTAAAACCTTTACGGAACCCGGCTTGTTCGGGAGGCTGGAAGTCGTCGAGTCTGCGAGATAGACGGTTCGTAATCACTCTCGAAAATATATAGTTTTTAAGAAGGGTATTGTCACCCTTTTTAAAGAACAGTACCACCACACTTCTGTGCCACGCCTGTGGCATTTTGCCCTCGGATATGACGGGATTGAACATCAACTGAAGAGCTTCTAATACTGGCCTTCCGCCCGCTTTCAGGAGTTCAGCAGTGATTCCGTCATCACCCGGCGCCCTGTTGTTTTTAAGCTGTTTGAGAGCCGTACTAATCTCGTCTAGATTGACGTCCGGGATATCTTCGGTGTAGTGTCGGGTCAGTCCGGCTCTGGGATCTCCTGCCGGACTGTTAACAGGTGGTCGCGCTGTCGCGTACAACTGTCCGTAGAACCGCTCGATCTCTTCCGCAAGCTCAGGTTTCGACGATACGATTCTGTCGTCCTCTGTCTTCAGCTTAGTCAGGCAGCTCTGCCCTATAGACAGATCTTTGGCGAACACTTTGGAGCCCTTGTTCCGCTCTATGGCCGTTTTAATATTGTCAGTATTAAACTGCCGAAGGTCGCGGGTCAGTGACTTCGAGATCTGTCTGTTGAGCCGCCTATACACTAAAGCATCTTCAGAGGACTTCAGAACCATACCGCGCCTCTCATCCATGAGCTTGAGAGTTGAGTCGGAGATCTTCTTGGTCTTGCTTGTGTGGCGGGTCTTAAAGCATTTAGACCCAGCCGTACGGACAGTTTTCACAAACCTGTTGTTGTATTCGTCCACATCTACGCAATCACTCAGGCATTCGAAGTGATTTTGAAGTTCGAGTTGGAAGCTCTCGGGGTTTTGGATTTGGGCAGGTGCTGGTCGGAGCGTAGACTGCATTAGCCGGGATCTTTCCAGCTTGACATTAATATTCAGTGTGCCTCTTACCATTCGGTGATCGCTGCCGGCTTTGACCGAATTGATCACAGAGACATCACTGAATATATGTCGTTTCGTGGACATAATGAAGTCTATCTCATTTTTAGTTTCACCGTCAGGACTGATCCAGGTCCACTTCCGGCACTCCCGCTTCCTGAAGAAAGAGTTCATCATGTAGAGGCTCTCTTTCTCCATGAAGTCAGTTTCGTCGCCCATATTCAAATCGTCCCACTTTCAGCTCGTGATCACCTCAATTTCGCGTTGAAATCCCCCATGACGATTGTTGTTGTTGTTTATTTATTGTCCCAATATTTTGCAATAACGATGGCTTTCATTGAATATTGAAATGGTAATGTTTGCGAGAACGTTACGTGTAGGCGTGGGCGAGCGTCCGCGGCCGGCAGCAGTAGGAGGCAGTAGGAGGCAGTAGGAGGCAGCAGGAGGCAGTAGGAGGCAGTAGGCAGCAGTAGGAGGTAGTAGAAGGCAGCAGGAGGCAGTAGGAGGCAGTAGGAGGCAGTAGGCGGCAGTAGGCGGCAGTAGGAGGCAGTAGGAGGCAGCAGGAGGCAGCAGGAGGCAGTAGGCGGCAGGAGGAGGCAGTAGGAGGCAGCAGGAGGCAGAAGGCGGCAGTAGGAGGCAGCAGGAGGCAGTAGGAGGCAGTAGGAGGCAGTAGGCGGCGATGATGACGATATTCGCTCCGCATGATAATGTGACATGCCGCCGCCGGCTTAATATTACTTCAAAAGGTGAGGAGCGTGCTTCTGGGAACACAGCTGAACGGAAATTATCTTTTCGAAGATAATATAAATGTCCAATGTATTTAACATTTTTGAGAGAAGTGTGAGAGCGGGTATGTAGGTATTAACATAACAACTGTTACTGTTATAGTGCTTTTCCACGTTTACTCCATACCTGTTTCGGTCCCATGCAGTAGGTACTTGCCCAACTCTTTTTATGGCTATCCCTTTATATAGTATGTTTTTCTATGGGCGTGTCCACACTAGCAATCTTACTGCCAGAAACCGAATGCCCGTGTGAAAGAAGGGTTATAATAGCTGGTACGTAAATTTCGAATCTAGAACTGTTAAAATATTTTAGAAAGTGGGACCATGGCGGGACCGCAAAATGGTTAAAGTAATTTACCTACATACAATATCAACCTACCATAAAATCTAAACAACAAGACAATAGAAGTGCCATGATCGCTTCAACTCATCGCCACAATATGGTGTCGCGCCGACGGTATTGGACACTAATTCCAGTGATCTGTTACATCTTGTCATATACAAAAATCGGTAAGCGAAACGTAATAAAATGTATTTTGAACCTTCACAAACGCATTTACGGTTAAGTTTTTCTTATTTGTATTTTTATTACATGTGTTAATTTGAGTACGTAGTTATTATCAAGTAGTGACACTTAAACCGGCGACATGCTATCCCGTTTTTAGCAACATGCCATTTCTATTTTCTTGTTTTTTACATTTTTATGGTGGTTAGGTACCTACTTACCCACTGTATAGATATTTATTTGTATAAAAAACATATTCGTATTGTAACACGTATAAATAAGTACGCAGGACAACGAAGTAGATAATAAGTCTATGCGCAGAACATTCTTCAATGACAGACTGTGAGGGGCGTGACGCACAGTGTCACGTGTAATGTGGTGTCTTGTCGACCAGTAAAGTGTACCACGCTGTTACCGCGGAGGAAGGTGGCGAAGGAGGGAGGGGGGGGGGGGGGCGACTTATGGGGGCGGAACCAGCCAAACTGGACATGGGGCAGGTTTTGTTCCAACACTACAGCTGATGTGAGCTGAAATGTGTAGAGTTACATTTTAAGTTCTATGGAAACATTAGCTTGTCCTGCAAACTTATTTTCACTTTAGATTTTTCTCCAAACATCCATAAACTTCTGCATAATTCTGCACATGTGTCAATTTCAATAGTTTAAGGATATGCATGATATTTTACACACCATTGTGTTGGTAGAATGTTATAGTTTCCATTATTTTGTTACCATGCCACCTGTAGCCACTAGCCACTAGCCACTAGCCACTACATTCTAGTAAATAAATGATTTGTGATTTATAAGTATTTAAGTTGAAAAGTCTAATTTTCATGTTTTAAGTAATTTGTAGAGGCAGATGCAACCTACACTTTGAATTTTTATTTGGTCAAATTTTGAAATAACCAACCTCCACTAACCTGCATTGGAACGAGTCTCACCCCAAAAAGGGGAGAGACTCGTGCCCAGCAGTGGGACGTATACCTAATGGGTTGCCATTATTATTATTATGCTCTACTTTTTATTTCTATTTATTGTATTAGCCACACTATTTTTAAATCAGGAATAGCTACAATTTTTTTTATGATTTTTAATTTGTTGGCAAATGTTCCGCTTAGCAGATTTTTGTAAGACATTAAAATAACTAAGCGACTCGATATTACTGACCCATATTTTTATAAATCCCAATATGGCGGTACAACTACTAGTGCATAGATTCACGTATGCAGCTATAGATAGTAGAACGTGTCTGACGTTCAGCAAACATGCCGCACCCAGTTGTACAACGTACGAGTAGATGCTTAGAGTCAGAATCTAGAAACTCATTTATTCATTTAGGGATACAAATTAAAGTGAATAACAATTGATATACTACATGTCAAGCAAGATAAAAAATATATGTACATATATTCAAGAATATCACTAAGATAAAACTAAATATAATATACTAATGTAAAAAGTATATCAGTAGAATGTCTCATTTCCCCTTTACAAACTGTTAACAAAGAGTAAAAAGAAAAGAGTAATTCTTTGTCGTTCACCGGCAAAGAGGCTTGTTGTGCTTTCCCCTGAGTAAAGGGCTCCCTTCCCTTTCCGCGCTTTGTGCAGTATGGAGCGTGTGTCGTGCAGGTGCTACCAATGAATTGCGGACACCAGCTCGCAGCACCGTGACTTCCAAACTTTCGTCGTAAACACTCGTTTAATTATTGCCTAAGTTGAAAAGATCGCGGTTCAAATCAATTTTTTAGGTACCCTGCTGTACGAGCGCTCAGACTTAGACAACAGCAGTTTAAACGGAACTGCAAGTCTTATCCGATTGTTTTGTTGAGGATAAGTTCGAAAGGAATTTATGTGTTGCGTGTCGCCGACAAAGGGGAGGTGCAGAGCTGAGAAGTATGTAGATAGTTACGTAATTGTATGTGGCACAGGTTAGGCTATCGACATATGCAGTAGGTAAATTTTTGTTTTTACTGGTGGTAGAGCTCCAGTGACGGATCACGCGGGCATAGGCACCACCGCATTACCTAATATACTTGCCGCTAAATGGTAGTGTTCATCACTATCGTGTTCCGGTCAGGTAGTAATGTACGGCCCTGTAATTTCTGGCACAGAGGCATAACACCGTAGGCCTCAGCAGTGGAAACGCATCTGAATTTTTACCTCTGGTCATTGTGTGGGTGTCTATAGGCTGCAGTCATCACTTAACATCAATGTGAACTGCATGCTTGTTTGCCACTACCAATACATAAAAAAAACGTGACAACTACGATCATTTTAAGAAAACAGCTAAGTACTGCAAAGTGGCTCAAATTGATTGCCACCGAGACACAGGATACCCCTGCAACACTGTTCTTGTTTTTTCCAGACAATCGAATTTGATGGCTACATGTTCTGTAAGGTGCGCGACAAATCCTACCGGCCGCTCTATCTCCCGATCTCCTAGACCATGCTGGGGTGACCTTCTCTTGGCCTCAAGCAGCTATGCTATGTACATTACTGGAGACCATGTGCTTGTCACTAATCTTAACGTCAGCTGAATAAAAATCATAACATGAAAAGTAATTATATTTATTCAGCAAAAAAGAATATGCATAATATCGAAATCTGAGTGTGACTGGAGTACCTACCTATGTGCCACATACGATTACGTAACTAATATTACTTCTCTCAGATCTGCACCTGGGGTCAACATAGCAATGTCACAATAAATGAAGAGTGAAGCTGCTGGGATTGACAATAAGTAAACTGAAGTCAAGTCGCCTATAGGTGATGTACGTCGCAAAGCTCTACACATTTATAAGCAGCTCTTAGCGGGCTCTGAAGCTCCAGCTGTCTTGCCTCGGTATACGCACAAAAATACGAAGTTGATATTTTATTGGGACACGGTAGCGCGGAACGCTACCATTTAATGGAAGTAGTTTTATGTTAGACAATGTGGTATTACCTGCTCACTTTCGTTTCGAGTTCTGTTACTGGATTATCATGTCTATCACACTCGTACATTATAGTGGGTTCCTGGAGATGCTGTTTGATATCACGCTTCTTAGAGCATTGAAGCTCAAAGTATGTAAACACACTGTGCCGAAGCTCCGCGACGGAAGTTCGGCTCTATAGCGCCTTCAATGAACTGTGTTGAAATTACGCTGCATTATAGCGTACAGCGTAACTTCGGTTGGGCGAACGAACGAAGTTCGGTTCGATTGCTGAATTCACACTCTATGCCGACACACTGAACTGGAGTATTGCCGCGTATGTTCGGCACTAACAGTGTGTCAAATCAGCCGAATATGTATACATATGTATATATAGGAATATAAAATCAGCCGCCGAACTTCCGTTGCGTAGCTTCGGCATAGTGCATTTACACACTAAAAGTTATTCATGCAATGTGGCTCATCATCACTAATTAGGGAGAGTTAGTGATGGGTGATGGATCCGAAAGCGAGTGCAGGCGGCGGCGGCGGCGGCGGCGGCACTCGGGCCACTCGGCGACAGTTGGCGACAGTTGGCGGCATTTGGCGGCAGTGAGCCGGCGGCCGGCGGCAGGGACGCACGTGCGGCGTTCGCGAGTGGCGGTGCGAGTGAGTGTGTCGAGTCGCGAGTCGTGTGTGATGCCAGTGCGAGTGGCGCGCGGAGCCCGAGCCCGCCGCTCGCTGACCGCCACCGCTCACCGCTTTTGAATCTGTGAGTTTTGATCGCTTTTTCAGTGTAAAACATCAGAATACACATATAGGCGGTCGTTAACAACTAATTAGTTGATTGCTGTTTTGTCTTTGTTGACTAAAATTAAATTGCTCCAGACGAAAAGTTACAGAACAATAATTAAGTTAACATGCGCTAAATTGTTTAAAGTTAAATAATCCAACATCAGGCTTTATTCTTCCAGATTACAAAACTTTCCAAAAATAATTTATAAGAAGTTGAATGAATAGTTTTAAATTTACCTACCTATTTTCCTTTTTCGACACTAACTCAAAGCATTAAAAAAGTAATGAGATGATTTGTAAGAAATCTTCATTGGTCTCCGTTTACGACTTCAATATTTTATTAAAAACTAGCTGATGCTCGCGGCTTCGCCCGCGTTGAAATTTTTTATGAATTTTCTTTGCTATAAACCTTACGGAGCCCGAGACCTTTCCAACGAATGCAAAACCGTGGAAATCGGTTCGTGCGTTCTGGTGTTATAACGTCAGGAAGGAAAACCCGACTTATTTTTATATAATAGATAACTAATTAAATAGACAAACATTTATTACTGAACTTACGAGTGTGTTATGTAGGTACTACTACTACTATGTAGGTAGCGTAACTTCACGTTACCTATCCGCAAACTGAAGTCTTAAACTACGTCTAAACTGTATTTATTATCATTAAATGAAGGAGCCAACTTACACACGGTAAATTTGATGGAAAACGATGGTGAGCGTGCTTAATTAACGGTAAAACAATAATTGGTCATAGTTTGGTATTTCTTTGGTCATTTCATTTAAGTTATCAGAGTACTGTACGAAGGCCATATTGATTTTCAATGAAATTATAAAATTAAAACAGGCATTCTCCGATAGTCCGGGCATGTGGAAAGATTGTCGAATGAGCGAATGACTAAATAGATATACCTACGATGCGAATGTGGATGGTTGCTGACTACCATGAGCAAATAGGTCGAATACTGGCTGAGGGTGGGGTCAAGAATCTTAGGAATTGGCGAGTACGTAAGAAGAGATTGATGAATGTAGAAGAAGCACGGGAAGTGTGTCTGGATCGGGGTATCTGACGCTCCATACTCTCTGCCTACCCCGTAAGGGACTTACTAATATAATAAAATTAAGCTCTGTAATAACAACAACTTAATAATAACCTCAACCTCAACTGTCCGTAGTGAGTGTAAACAAGCGGGTTTAACTCCAATTCAATTTGATAAGGACTTCTTTAATAAGGATTGATAAGAACTTTATATTACAACACTCGAAATAACTGGTATAATAAATGAGTTCTTCTCCTATAGGAGATCACTGTGTCCTCAATATCACTCTGCAGGTAGACACTACCTAACCATAATTAGACGTATTTTCAATATTTTCCGCATAAAAATTGTATCAGAAAATATATTTAAAAATATGCATGAGACGTGGTGAACCACCGAGCTAACGATATTAAATAATATTTTTACTGTGTGGGGAACATTTACAGTAATGACAACCATTACGAGATATGTTTGTTCTCGATGATCAGAGCCCAACGGAAATATTAAATAAGAAACATTTAGTTTAATTTTTGGAATCGACGGGCGACGGGCGACGGGCGACGGGCGTGCCTGGAGAGAGTGACGAATCTAGTCTCTTCTACATTCACCACTCTGTTCAGGCACGTGAGGTGTGCTAGTACCAGGATATTTGTCACTCCATGCATTCTGCCTACCCCGTATGGAATCTGGCGTGAAGATACAAACACAAACATATTTTTAAAAGATCCTATTTAGGATTTGGTTTCTCGTAACGGCAGCCTCAAGTAATGTGACGTAATTTTTTTATTTTTTTATTTTATGAAAGTGGCGAACAAGCATTCAGTTCACATTGATGTTAAGTGATTACTGCAACCTATAGACACCTACGCAAAGACCAGAAGTCAAAATGCAGATGCGTTACCACTCCTGAGGTCTAAGGTGTTATGCCTCTGTGTCGGAAATTACACGACCGTACATTACCACCTGACCGGAACACGATAGTGCTGAACACTACCATTTAGCGGCAAGTATATTAGGTAATGCGGTGCTACGCCCGCGAGCTCCGTCACTGGAGCTCTACCACCAGTAAAAAATCAAATCTTTCTTTTTGCGAGGTGTAGTAAACAACAGAACAAAGCAATATGAATGAAAGTTTCATATTGAATACTGGATACAAAGTAAATCTTATTATCTTCTTACAAAGCTATCTCTTCCAGTATGACGTGATTAACACGGTCGTTTGCTACGAGTGTCGTAAATACGGGCGCCGTAGCCGCGTAGCCGCGTAGCACCGTAGCACTCACACGCGTAGCACGTAGCCAGCGGACAAGAGACGCCGCATACAAATTAAGCTGATTCGATTTATGTATTACATAGTTTAGTGCTACACGAGAGTACTGCAGGATACAAATGAGCTGTAATAATAGGTTGGGGAAAAAGTCTTTTCGCATTGTAGTATGTATGAACTTGTAATAAAATCTCTTTGGCTGTAGTATTTGTATCTGGCTGGTTTTGGTATCATTGAAAGTTAAAATTTTAAAGAACATAATTCCAAATTCAAATTAGGCAAATGTGTGATTTTCATTTGTTTTTCGTACTGTCAAGATGAGTGAATCTAATGAAGAAATTCGATACATTTTAAAAACTTACTACAAAAAAAATAAAAATGCATCGCAAGCCGCGAAAAAAATTTGCGATGTTTATGGACCTAGTGCAATGTCTGTGAGAGTAGCACAAATTTGGTTTAAGCGTTTTCAATCCGGAAATTTTGATGTCAAAGATGCACCTCGCTCTGGTCGCCCTATTACGGATAAAATGGATGCCATTTTTGAAAAAGTGGAGCAAGATCGACATATCAGTAGTTACGACGTAGCTGAAGAACTGAGAATTGATCACAAAACAGTTTTGGCGCATTTGAAAAAAGCTGGGTACAAAAAAAAGCTCGATATTTGGGTACCTCACGAGCTCACTGAAAGAAACCTAATGAACCGTGTACTCATTTGTGATTCTTTATTACGACGTAATGAAACCGAATCATTTTTGAAGAAGCTGATAACTGGTGATGAAAAGTGGATCACGTACGACAAGAACGTGCGAAAAAGGTCGTGGTCAAAGGCCGGTCAGGCTTCACAGACTGTGGCGAAACCCGGGTTAACTCGCAATAAGGTGATGTTGTGTGTGTGGTGGGATGGGAAGGGCATTATTCATTATGAGCTTTTACCACCAAGCAGGACTATCGATTCTGAACTCTACTGCGAACAACTGATGAGGTTAAAGCAAGAAGTTGAGAGAAAGCGGCCGGAATTGATCAACAGAAGGGGTGTGGTGTTTCATCATGATAACGCTAGACCTCACACATCTGTAGCCACTCAGCAAAAATTAAGAGAGTTTGGCTGGGAGGTGTTAATGCATCCGCCGTATAGTCCTGACCTTGCACCATCAGATTTCCACCTGTTTCGGTCTCTTCATGCAATGAATGAATGAATTCTTTATGCAATGTTAGGTTAACATCACGAGAGAACTGCTAAATCCACTTGTCGCGGTATTTTGATGAGAAGTCCCAAAATATTTATAGCAATGGGATCATGTCCCTACCTACAAGATGGCAAAAGGTTATCGAACAAAATGGCACATACATACTTTAGTTAAATTTAAATAAACTATATTAAAAAATGTTTTGAATTATCTTAAAAAATGCGAAGAAACTTTTTCCCCAACCTATTATATTGTCAAGTACCTAGCTAGTTGCCGTATCGGCATATATATTATATTGGTTGATTCTGTATCACCGTGCTATGGCTAGAATTAGTGTAGGCACATGTCGGCACTAGAATATTGAAAGATTGTTTAATCTTTAAACATTATTTGGATAAAGGCAATGTTTTCGGCAACAATAAGATGGTATTTTACTGCTCTTTGGATATCTGATTCCTTGTAAAACATTTGATTGTGTAGAAACCAGCCCACTTCTTTAAAACAAATTGACTGTGACATAAAGGACAGACAGATTGACAGACGGACAGACAGACAGACAGGCATGCCCACATAGGATCCCATAGGAGTTCCATTAATTATTTTTGAAGTATGGCACCCTATAGAAAGTGAAGCAATAGACCTACGCCATAGACCTCACGAGTATCATCAAGCAAGCGGTGTTTATGACCTAGTCTGGAACACATCGGTATTGCATACATGTAATACACTACAGCGTACTAAGCGTGTAATACACTACACTACACGCAGCGGAGTTCTTCTCAGTAGTGACTGCACTTGGAACTCTGCTAAGTGAATAACTTTGATCTTGACGAATAAGTTTTTCTTTTTCTTCATTGATCATCATTGAAGAAATTGAAAAATTTTGTGATTATTATTTTTTAACCAAGTCGTTAAAATTCTAATTTTGAATTTAAGATTTTGCTTTTACTATATGTAATGGTTATTCACTCTAGGTATTTTATGATTTATTGACGTTTTGAAAGTATCTGTAAAGATCTATTCGAAATAAAAATATTTTCTATTCTATTCTACAAGCAGGATGCCCCGACACCGTCCCGCCGCACTCCGCCACATGCACTACATTTCTTGCCCTCACTAACGAGCTCGCACATTATGTGCCCACAAAAAGTATTTCTCAGTGCTGCTGCGAGCGCCGCGCGCCGCTCTCGAACTGCCGCCGCATTATTTGTTTAAAGTCCGCGTGCTCCGAGACCACGTATCGTTAGCAAACACATGTCATGTTTTGTCTTTGCTATGAGAACCATCTTCTAATATAGCTGCAACTTTTATTCAAGTAATCGTGTATGTATTTAACAAAAAAGACTGTATTTCAGTGTCGTTGAAATAAATGTTTGTGTATCTTTTTTTTTTCTTTATTCTGAGTGTAGAGGTATTAATAATAGAGGTAAGACGAGTAAGTAAAGATATGCAAAAAATCTATCTACATTCACAAAGCTACCTATTAATTTACCTACATACAGGCATCGTAGAACGCTACATCGCTCTTCTCTCGTAGTGACGTCCCCAGAAGACTGGCGGCATTGCCAGTTTGCCACATTGAATGGCAGCACTTATTATTTGTGCAAAGAATAGACCATCGAATTGAATTGACAGTATTTGGAGAAGGCATGAACATTCCAGCCAAAAGATAAACACTGCTGTGCAAAACTCTTCACAGGAGCAAGAGGACATGCCATATTACCACGCTTGGCATTCGCAGTGGGTTCGCGATTGCCGTGGCAGTAATCTTATTGCGGCATACCAAAAACTACAAAACACTATAAGTGGGTTCAAAATTCACGTTACTAGGCAGTTGTTTACTTTGATACATCAGCCAGTTAGAACTCCGAACTTAACATTTGCATAACGACAATGGACTATCCAAATTCTTGACTATACAAACGGAAACAAATTTCCAAGGGTCCGTATCTATACTCCGCACGGTCCGCGGGCGGCCGAGTGGCTGGGTGCGGGGTGTGGGGTGCTGGGTGCGGGGTGCGGGGTGCGGGGTGTTTGCTCGCAGTAAAAGCCGAGCGCTGTCCACTCACTTCGCTCTTGCACCAATATTGTCATTGAGATATTGTCCGGCCCACCCGTAATACACGTACTATCCAAAGTGTTTATATTATAACTTTACAGAAGTAACAGTCCCGCCTTGTTGTCGTTTTATTATCGACTAGCTGTGCCCGCGGCTTTATCCGCCGTGAAAACATTTTTCTCGTTTTCGCAACATTTTCTTCATACATACATGTACGCCGTTAGGCTTATGACTATGGTTATAGGTGCGATATACCAACGTTGATCACATCACGTGACTTTCTAGCGATTTTTTTACTCTGAGTCTGAGTAAAAAAGTCGCAAGGTCAACAAGGTCAAGCTTTTGTAAGTATTACTCGTATTTGTCGCCGGATAACATGCTGTATGGCGCGTTCGTGAGTGTGTTCGTCATTTTGTAAGTTTGCGGGATAATTCAGTTAAGATTTAAAATTGAGTACCGAGCTCCCTGCCCTGATATGTGCCATGATTTACCAGTCACCTCGTATAACTGCTCCTAGTGATTATTGCCCGATGTTCGGTAACTCAGTGATAAAGCAGCTGAGCTAGCTATCCAGAGGTCACAGGTACAAATTTCGTCCGACATATTTTAGGATGCCGTAGGCTACAAGGAACCTCATAGAGATTCTCCATGTCCGTCCATCTGTCCGTAGCTTAGCGACATCTTAACGATATTGTGTCACTAAATATTATTAATTAGTTATCGATGGAGGTAACAAGAAAGGAAAGAGAAATTGAACTACTACACTTCCAAAGCCCCATAGTTATGGTAGTTTAATACATTATACGAGTACTCGATGAAATAATAAAGTGTACTAAGAAACGGAAATCTACATTGTGCTACATATTTTTAATTTAATTTCTTTATCATCACGAAATGATTAAAAAGTCCTTTTAAAAACTGATTAATAGTGTTGTCAAAGTGGTTAATGACAAGTTGAGAAGTGGACAGCGGGCAATAATTTTCACCTATTTGGGGACCAGAGTACGGGGACAACGGGAAGTAATTTTGAATATTATTTAAAAGCCGTATTAGTTTTAAATATTTTGTCGTCGTCGGAGAGAGACGGGGAGACGGTGTTCGGGGGGGGGGGGGGGAATAAACCGTGACATCGCATCTACATTGAAATCTTTGGTTTCATGTAGCTGTTTGTAGGATACAGTATTATCTACCATCAAATAAATCAGAAAGCTGTATGCTCGTTTGCCACTTCATTACATAAAAAATCAAGGTCAACATGGACATATTAACGTATGGCATATGTTTTTATACGATAAATAATTAAATAATAACAGTGTGGGCAAACAAACACATGGTCTGAAATTTGACAGCGTGATTGATAGTCGTGCAACTTGTTCCTACTCACCATCTACTCACAGAAACTACTGACGGAGCTACACTACGTGTGCGAGTGCCATGTTCTCGAGGATGGCTGGTATTACTGTTTACCTTCACTAGATGTGTTGTGTGTTGTGTATTAAAAAACCCTATTGTTAAGATTCTGATTAAAAGTCAATAAATATTTATATAGCTAAATCCGTTCAATTTAATTAATTTATTAGCGAATATGGGTCTTTAAGACGTACAATCCATCCAGATTGTACCTAAATATAGCATGCAAGTATTGAAAATTCTGCTAAATGTAGATTTATAACATTTCCAAATATTAAGTTTTTAATTTAATTGGCGTGATGATATCAAGTTGAATTCAAATATTGAATTACTCGTCTATAAATCAAATGTAAAATATGTCAGGTCTCATTGTAAAAACATAACGTCTAACCCCCTTATTCATAAACGTACATTAGGTACGTTTTAGCAATAGAATGCTTTGTCTTTGTCAGTTGCACTGTCAAATGTGCAGGACAGAAAAAGACAAAGAAGAGATTAGCAACACTTTAGCCAAAATACGTTTATGAATTAGGGGGTAAGAATATTAAATTCCATAATGAGCAATATTCTCAGAGCCTACCAGAATTACTCGTACATAATAGGTTGGGGAAAAAGTCTTTTCGCATTATAGTATGTATGAACTTGTAATAAAATCTCTTTGGCTGTAGTATTTGTATCTGGCTGGTTTTGGTATCATTGAAAGTTAAAATTTTAAAGAACATAATTCCAAATTCTAATTAGGCAAATGTGTGATTTTCATTTGTTTTTCGTACTGTCAAGATGAGTGAATCTAATGAAGAAATTCGATACATTTAAAAATTTTACTACAAAAAAGGTAAAAATGCAATGCAAGCCGCGAAAAAAATTTCCGATGTTTATGGACCTAGTGCAGTGTCTGTGAGAGTAGCACAAATTTGGTTTAAGCGTTTACAATCCGGAAATTTTGATGTCAAAGATGCACCTCGCTCTGGTCGCCCTATTACGGATAAAATGGATGCCATTTTTGAAAAAGTGGAGCACGATCGACATATCAGTAGTTACGACGTAGCTGAAGAACTGAGAATTGATCACAAAACAGTTTTGGCGCATTTGAAAAAAGATGGGTACAAAAAAAAGCTCGATATTTGTGTACCTCACAAGCTCACTGAAAGAAACCTAATGAACCGTGTACTCATTTGTGATTCGTTATCACGACGTAATGATACCGAATCATTTTTGAAGAAGCTGATAACTGGTGATGAAAAGTGGATCACGTACGACAAGAACGTGCGAAAAAGGTCGTGGTCAAAGGCCGGTCAGGCTTCACAGACTGTGGCGAAACCCGGGTTAACTCGCAATAAGGTGATGTTGTGTGTGTGGTGGGATTGGAAGGGCATTATTCATTAGGACTATCGATTCTGAACTCTACTGCGAACAACTGATGAGATTAAAGCAAGAAGTTGAGTGAAAGCGGCCGGAATTGATAAACAGAAGGGGTGTGGTGTTGCATCATGATAACGCTAGACCTCACACATCTCTAGCCACTCAGCAAAAATTAAGAGAGTTTGGCTGGGAGGTGTTAATGCATCAGCCGTATAGTCCTGACCTTGCACTTTCAGATTTCCACCTGTTTCGGTCTCTTCAGAATTCTTTATGTAATGTTAGGTTAACATCACGAGAGGACTGCCAAATCCACTTGTCGCGGTATTTTGATGAGAAGTCCCAAAATTTTTATAGCAATGGGATCATGTCCCTACCTACAAGATGGCAAAAGGTTATCGAACAAAATGGTACATACATACTTTAGTTAAATTTAAATAAACTGTATTAAAAAATGTTTTGAATTATCTTAAAAAATGCGAAGAAACTTTTTCCCCGACCTAATATAACACACACCAAGTGACATACCTGTTGTCACCGAATGTAGTTGCAGCTTAACTCGATGTCGATACATTACAATAATAGACCGGGCTTCGCATCTCTGAATAATGAACGAAGATTCTTCAAGCCTTCACCCATCACACCACGCACCCCACGCACCCCACGCACACCACCACACCACTACACCACCACGCACACCACCACACTACCACACCACCACACCACCACACCACCACGCACACCACCACACCACCACGCACACCACCACACTCTCACACCACCACACCACCACACCACCACGCACACCACCACACTCTCACACCACCACACCACCACGCACACCACCACACCACCACGCACACCACACCACACCAGACCGCCGTATGTCACAACACACTCCTCACAACATCGCGCTCTCTGTTATTTCACGACTGTTGGAATTATAAACGTTCATTTATTATTCATACTAAATTTAGTTTCCGTGACGTTCGGCTTATCGGATTATTTTACATAGGGTTTATTTGTTATTTTATTTGAAATACAGTTTAACATAATATCATTTATAAACCTAACGAGTAAAGTTTCTGTAGCAATATAGTTGTAGCCTGTATTAGCCCGGGGGGGGGGGGAAGGGTTGAAGTTTACACCTACACAATTCTAGCGGCTAAAGATATTTTTTGTCTATGTAACAGCAATACACACGACTTAGCCACTGAATACAAGCTTAGCAGTTGGTAGATTAAGCGATGCAGTGATACTTATGCCCACGAGTTCTGCCATTGATATTCATGGATGTCCATGACCTGCAGTCATCGCTAGCACGCCACGTCGCTGGTTTCCTCACATAAAAAGCACACGCCTTACTTTAACGACATGAGCCCATAAAATAAACATGATTTCATGTCGATGTGTCACGTGTTGTCGTGTCCCATAACAATACTCAGAGCTCATATTAAGGCTTTATTTTTGGGTTCCGCAAGAAAAGGGTGCGAGAATATTGCTATTATAGTAAACCGTTAATTTTGTAACGAAAATGGTAAACAATAGATAAATTGTTCGTATTGACAAGTGTATACTGTATTAAAACCAGAGAAGTCTGTATATGCATCGTCGCTCATAAAGTATCGTTAAACCAGAAATTATAGACGATTCGCCATTTGCATTTTATCCCAGGTGGTGAGCCTATTTATTGACATCTCCGGGCACATATCAAAACTGTAGGGGTGGTGCTGGAAAACTGCCGATAAGTGTCAAATCTTCCTAAACCACAAACCTCCCGAGCTGGGGATTGAAATCAGGACCCTAGAGCAGCCATAGTCCCGCAGAACACAGCTATGTTCAACAACAGTATGTTCGTGTGAACACGCCCGTAGAAACATACTGTACTGTAATAATATATTTAAAAAAAAAACACTCTAATGATGTACTTTTATCGATATAAAAAGAATGTGTAAAACAATTTAAATATGGAAAAGTAATCTGTTTTCAGAAAGAGAGTTTATAACAGAACTGTTTTTTTCCCAATCACGCACCGCAGTCGGTGCTTGAAATATTTCCCACGATATTAATTAAATAGATACGTAAAGACTGTATGAGCGGAGATTCCGAAAATGGAGGAGTGTTTACGATTGATTTATTCAAAAATTATTTACAATTATGCAATGTACACAGCATCTCTTTTGATTACATTTACATTTCAAATGATTCAATTGCCTGAAGGCCTAAAAATACGGGCCATCGTTGTTTACGACAACTGTGAAACTTGGCGGTAAAACATTAGCCGCGGGAACATTCGTGGAAACATTTCGTGTTTGTTTTGATGTGTCGTTACAGCAAAATATTGCTGGATTACTGGAGTGTCTGGTAGGACTGTGTATTCGAAAAATTGAAGCTACTTTTGTTAAGGCCCGATTACAGCCTGAGAGAGAGAGAATAAAATACGCCTTAGATATTATAGTTTTAATTCAAGTATTAAGTGCGTAATTAAAGAAAAATTGGAAAGGAAAATTGACTTCAAGCAGAATTTCACTCGATTTTCTATATTCACTCGCATGTGTTATTGCGAAAATAAAAATATTACAATTCTTGAGTACGTGTTGTCTGGCTGAGGCTGAAACATTTATCACTTTCGAAAAATAACAGAATCATGCAAAAATCCTGAACGTTTAATTTTAAAGCTTGAATCTTGTTCTAAAGCGGCAAGGAAATCCCGATCAGTAACTGGTACCTTACTGTAATGGGTACCCAATGTTGTAGTCAAATGGTCATTGGGTTTGATCTCGGTGTGGGGGAGTAAGTGCTGTTACAATTTTTATTTTTCCAGAAGTTTCCCAGTGCCACCGTTATAGTTTACAAATGTTTTGTCCCATATCACCAATGACATGGGACATACATTAAGAAACTAATTGAAACTCTGATCGGGCCCCCTCTAGTCTCGAGTTATCTATTGACTGCTGTGATCTCAGTCATTACGTGGGCTGCAGTCGCTACTTGTTTGTACCTTCATTATCTTGAAAAAACACAGCCGTAGGCGGACGCCGCCCGCTAGGGCCGCCAATCGTGCTGTAGTACAATAATATCGTACTATATTTTGGATCTACATCTATAACAAAGTAAAGTAAAAGTAAAAAAACTCTTGTGAAATCATTATTAATTTAGTCTTCAAAAAAGCATTCATTTCATTTGAATTGTACTTTTGAAAACTGTTACCTATTAGATCGTTTACGGCAGTACTTCGCTTCCGTAAATATATACACACACATACACATTGTAAGCCTGGAGGGTTAGCTGGCTAGCAGAATATTTATATATTTCTTAAACCCAGTTGACTTTTGAATGGAAATAAAACTGCGGAGTTTGGCACACTGATATTTATTGTTATCGAGACTCTTATTCTAATTATCATACTTTTTAAACAATGATTTTATGAAATGGTACCAAACCCCACAATACAGGGTCGTGTCTTTGAATTTGGGTTCGAGTGGTGAAGATTACTGCTCCTTTACTAATTAATATCAAATAATTTTACTAACTTTATCTTTAACCTGAATGCTTTAATAAGCTGTATTATGATGGCAACGCAGGTAACCCTAAACTGGTTACTCGATGACCTCGTACCTGATCAAACCGCTTGCGGTGAGTGGGGTGTAAGGTCTCCTCGATCTTCCTCCACCTTCTTCCGGGTATCAGGTCCTACTGTGCATCGTCATCATTCAAGCGGCATAAGCTAAGCAGGTCTTCAGAAAATTGTAAGTTTACCAACAGAAAAAGAAAATTATAAAAACATTTTGTTTTATTGAAATTTCAGATAGTAACAAAATAAAAGATAATTACAAAAATTGAAAAAAAACCCGCATCTGAAACGAAATACAGACACTTATTAATATCACATTCCCGGTTTGCTCCATGTTGAGTCCAGGACCAACTCAACATAAATCTAACTATGGAAAGTAGTGAAAAAACTACTTACGAGGACTTTTAGCTAAATATCATTGCAAAGGCCTCAGCATCCCAGCTCCTCCCGGTTTTAGGGAAACTTGCTGTAACAAAAACCAACCATGTTTTTTATCACGCCATTTGACAATCGATTAACGAATCCGAAAAATACGAGTATGAACACCAATTACGAGAAACTCACCTCAATTTAACACATTTAAGACTTTTTACAAACTTTTGGCCATGATGGCCTAGAAAATTAAGGCTTTGCCTTGAAACAACGCACTGTCTGTCGGCACGGGCCCATGACCTCTAGTCACCTATCTATGACCTACTCCGTCGTCCTTGGTTCTCGAAGGTTCCTTAGCACGACCATAAACAACCAATTCTATACTACCATAAGGTTCAAGATGAACATAAAACGGTGTTTTTTTCGTCATTTTTGTTTTTTAAGTACTTATATTATTATGTGATGTTTTTTTTTAAATATATTTTCAAAACTTATTTTGCATAGTAGGTACCATTTTTTGGCGAGAAACGTGACAACCCTACCATACACGGCAATGCCGAATACATTGTGCAGCCAAAATAAACAGGCGGCGTTTATGCTCGCCGACATGTGCTGATTGTGTAAACTTGTTGGTATACACTATACACGTCAATAAAATGGCTGCGGGGTTACATCTGATCATACAGCTACATTTAGGAATGATGCAGTACTTGATGGTAGAACTCCAGTGTTGGAGCTCAGGGGCATAGGCACCATCACATTATCTAATCTATCTGTTGCCAAATGTAAGTGTTCAGCGCTATCTCGGTCCCGTGGGAAGGTATTATAATAACTATCACAGAGACAAAACAATAACAGCCTCAGGGGTCTGAATCACGCATCTAAATTTGGAACTCCGGTATATGTATAGAAGTCTAGTATTTGTATGGGCTATTGCAGCCATAGACTTATATAGTCTGTGACAGTTAGGTACACATTAGCTTACCGGTACACCATGGCGCTGAACACTACAATTCAACTTACCACCACTGTGAGTGAACTGCCTTCTTGTTAACATAATTTCTTTCTGACAGCAGTGGACAGTAAATAGGTACAAAATTTAAAGGCTATTTCAGGTACAAAATTTAAATTTTGCAGTAGCTAGAAGAACATTACAAGATTTAATATTATTACTAGAAAAGTTACTTACAATTTTATGTGAATTATTCGACAAAATATTCTGGTTACTGTAATTTAATTCGCTTACAATACCTTTACTCGTTTTCTCTGTTTCGTAGTGTAGAAGCGAGTGATGCCTTCTTCCACATCTCTTACAGCATGCTGACTGACGGCACTTCACCACGGCGTGGGTTGGCGCGAGACAATTGAAGCACAATTTGTTTGACTGCACAAAATCTTGCCTCTCTTTGACAGGCATTTCTCCAATTTTTTTACAATAAAATATGTAATGCTCGTCGCTACACAATGCACATTTTATTTTATTTTTAGTAATATCCTTTACATGTGAATGAAAGACTTTAGGTTTTACTACAGGTTTATGTTGTGTTGATCGTATCTCATTACTTTCAATCATTTCTAACGAGCGAAATCGAGTTTCTAAAAATTCTCTTAATTGTAGCCACGTAGGTAATTGTTTGAACGAAGATGTTGTTTCCATTGCTTTATGGTTTCCGCGTCTAACTTTGACACAACTAAATAGCTCACAATCATATCCCAGTTTGCTGTATTCACACCGATGTTACTCAAAGATTTTAAACATGTGGAAGTGGTGTCTACCAACTGTTTAATTGACTTCCCTGTCTCCTTAAGTAAAGGCTTTTGTGTAAATAAAATCCTCAATATGGCATTACAATTATAACGCTTGTTGTTATATCGCTTTACTAATTGTTGGCCAAGCTTCCTCGTAGTTCGCATCAGAAGTAGAAAAATTGCGTAATAACGCTTCGGGATCTCCTATTAAATTACATTTCAAATAATGAAGCTTTTGCACCGGTGATAAGCATTTGTCGTTGTGTATAGGCGAACAGAACAAATCATAAAATGTCTGCCATTCTTCATATTTTCCATTAAAAGTTGGTAATTGTATCGTAGGTAGTTTAATCTCACTATTAATTGACTTCTGAATATTCAAAATTGTAGTTGAAGACTCAAGGTCAGATGATTGATGACTCGATGGTTCCACAAATGGCTGGAGACTTACTTTTAAACTTGACTTGTATTGTATGTATAACTCTTCAAACTTCTCGTAAATATCCTTTGTAAAATAACTATCTTTCTTTTCTTCAACGGAAACACCTACGATAATACTTTTATGTCCCTCTTTAAATTCCCGCCAAAGTTCCTCCAATAATTGTAACCTCGTTTCTAAGTATGGGCGTTTAATTCTATCTTTTGATGTTTTTTTGTAGTTTTTCTCAGCTTTCTCCAACTTTTCTAACAATTCTTGTTGATAAACCAAAAGATCTTCCATCGTAACTGTTCTCAAAGTGTTTTAAAATGTTCAATTTACAACGCACGTTTTTATTACGTAAGGCGGTACGCCATTGGTATGTATGACACAAATAAAGTTTTAGTTGTTTTTCGTATTTGAACTCACTCACTATTTGTGCATAGCACAGTAAAACTTGTAAAGTTTGCTTCAGTTTGTAATAAAACGTATTAAAACTCACTCACTCAATGAACTAAAGCAATACTCAAAAGTTATTCACGAATAAAAACCACAACGTAAGTACTAAATCAACTTATAATTTCTTATCGCAAGATCTTATTGTTGTCGCGTCGCCGGCCGGCAATGACTCGATCCGTCTCGATGAACCATATGTTCTTGCAATAAGGTGTGTTTTATGCATACCTTATGATTTATACTTACCTCATGATTTATACTTAGCTCGTGATTTATTCTTACCTCATGATTTATACTTACCTCATGATTTATACTTAGCTCGTGATTTATACTTAGCTCGTGATTTATTCTTACCTCATGATTTATACTTAGCTCGTGATTTATTCTTACCTCATGATTTATACTTACCTCATGATTTATACTTAGCTCGTGATTTATACTTAGCTCGTGATTTATTCTTACCTCATGATTTATACTTAGCTCGTGATTTATTCTTACCTCATGATTTATACTTACCTCATGATTTATACTTAGCTCGTGATTTATACTTAGCTCGTGATTTATTCTTACCTCATGATTTATACTTAGCTCGTGATTTATTCTTACCTCATGATTTATACTTAGCTCGTGATTTATACTTACCTCATGATTTATACTTACCTCATGATTTATACTTAGCTCGTGATTTATTCTTACCTCATGATTTATACTTACCTCATGATTTATACTTAGCTCGTGATTTATACTTAGCTCGTGATTTATTCTTACCTCATGATTTATACTTAGCTCGTGATTTATTCTTACCTCATGATTTATACTTACCTCATGATTTATACTTACCTCATGATTTATACTTACCTCATCACTTGTACTTACCTTGTGTGAGCCTACCTTTTTCTACTGTTATTTATGTCATATGTTTCATTACATACTGTAATCCAATGTATTTTAAGTTATACGAAAGTTTATCGAGGCGTATATTTTTTTGCTTGCCTATAGGTATCTATTTTTTTTTCTTTTATATATTAAAAAAAATTATGCATTATTTTGTACTAGCACTTAAACCATATCAAAATAATAGTTATTTTAACAGTCTTCATTTCCTTGTACCCAGTCTCTGCTTTGATTTATATTTTTCAGAAAAATATTTTCAGAACTTTCAGGGATTTTAATTTGGGTGGATTTTCTGATATTTCCATATTACATATTGAATTGATATATCGATAGCCGCGTATCGTCGATATTGATAAATATCGGCATTTTTGAGGGTTGTTATATCGATACTTATATTTCTCGATATAACGTTTGCACCTCTAATTACTGTAATTCCCGCCACCCACCCCCGCCCGCGCCCTGTTCACAGCTCGGTGTAATCCTTGTAATTGCTGATGAAGTCCGAATAAGCCACCAGTTTGTGTTTGATTCTTGTTAGCACTTTGAACATTTACATGAATGCGAACCATATTGTATAGATTTAGGGGAACAGTAAATAACTTGTTGCCACTATACGGCAAGATCTTCTTTTTACAAATCTCTCGTGCTTCTTCTATTGACTCCATTTATACATGCACTTTGATCTCGAAGATTCTGAACCCCCTATTTCAGGTCAGACCTCGATTATTTGGTTTGTCTTGATCTTGCTAAGCACCTCATAGATATATATATTTTTTTGTTATGGTCAAGTTTGACTTTAACTTTGGCTCTGTTTTTATGTTTATGATTATGAGTTACAGCTAAGGTTAGACTGCATTATTCTGCTTAAGACACATTAATTTATGATCGAGATAATACACATTACAGTATAATTTACCAAACTTTTTTTTGCTTGTATGCCTATTCATGTGATAAATGATCACTCTGCCCCTTTTGCTTGAAATTTTGTAAGAAAGAAAACGCCTTATCTGTATTACTTGTACAAACCGACGCCTAGGAATCAGTGCAACGTATACGCATCAGCCTAATTGAAACGAATGGTTTTAAAATTCAAAGCGGGTAATAGCCTGTAATGGCCGCATCCCGCACCACACTCCCGCTCCCTGCACCGCTCCCCCCGCTATCCCAACAGCTCGTAATGTGTCATTTGCGCGGTATTACGCCAGTTTGGCAGCGATGCCGTACACTCTACTCGTATAACTTCACATTACACTGTGTTGTCTTGCGACACGCCGACATACCGATTTCATTGATGATGTCATTGATGGGACAATTGGGCAAGATGTAGTGACGGCATCTGTTGTAATATATGTATGTGTGGCCCCGATATCATTTCTATCACAACCTAGAGGGAGAGAAATGAATAAACGAATGTGGCAAACATGTGTACAGTTCATTAGTGTTGACTGCAGCCTAAAGACACCTCACACATAAAACAGAGGTCATAATGCAGATGCGTTGCCATCCCTGAGACTTTATGTCTCTATGATAGTTATTACATACCTAACTGGAACAGGATAGTGCTAAACACTACCATTTGGGCGCTCCTACACTGGATCTCTAATTCTCTAGCACTAACATGTTTAGTACTTACGCAGAGAAACGACTAGACGGAGGCGAATAAAATTTGAATGTACCTATCATATGAAAAACCATTATCGTTATTTCAGATTTATTTATTCAATTCTGTTCTATAATGGTGTCACTAAGGCCAATGTGTTTATTATCCCTTGGTATGAAAAGTATCATGAAGCGCGCATGGCCCCGCGGCTGGTGTGTAGATCGTTAGCGATCTACTCGGTTAAGCATTACGGGCGCAATCGGGTGTGTGATGGGTGACCGCGAGTGGCAAATTAAAATGAGTATTACCGTGCTTCGAAGGGTACGTTAAGCCGTTGTTCCCGGTTGCTATCGATAGATAGCAGTCGTTAAACCTTGTCGAAGGCCTTATGGGCGATTTGAAAACATCCGACAGCGGGTTGGCCACTAACCCTTATGTCCTCCAATCCGCATTGGAGCAGCGTGTTGGAGTAAGCTCCAGGCCTTCCCCCGAGAAGGGGAGAGACTCGTGCCCAGCAGTGGGACGTATAATGGGTTGCCATTATTATTAATATGATACGAAAAGCTAAGCGATCGGTCCGCAGCTAAGCGATCGGTCCGCAGCTGAGCGATCGGTCCGCAGCTGAGCGATCGGTCCGCAGCTGAGCGATCGGTCCGCAGCTGAGCGATCGGTCCGCAGCTAAGCGATCGGTCCGCAGCTAAGCGATCGGTCCGCAGCTGAGCGATCGGTCCGCAGGCTCTCTGCTGCGGTTCTCAATGTGCTATTGTTACACTTAACGGGCAGTTATTTTTACCGCGCTATAATAATACGACGTCCATACTAAAGAAGATTCTAGCAGAAGCATTACTGATATATATGCGAATAAATATTAGATCCGACAGAATGGCACATGCCAGCACAAGTAACCTATTTTAGGGCCGTTACTCAACTGGGGCGTGTAAAGCCCAATTTACACCGTCAACGGCTTCCGTAGACCAATTAGCTTGAAATGGAAATGGGTTGTATCGCAATCAGAATGAATCTGCCGGCTTGCTGATACTGCGGGTCGGCTCGTTTGTGTCGCCGACTTGTGTGGACCTTTCTGAAGTTTTCTGTATTTCGCGCTTGACCACATAGGTCGAATACGGTTTGAAGATATATCAAGAGTTTATGGATCGGCGATCAATAAAGAGAGTGATTGTAGAAGAGGGTGGCACGGGAGGTGTGGTTGAAACGGGATATTTAGCACTCTTTGCTTTCTGCCTACCCTGTTTCTATTTTAAAATATGGAGACCCTTTTTAGCGACCACACTAAGGCTGGGTTACATCACCTTACTTTAACGAATCTGATAAAATACCCCAGTTAAGTCAAATATAAGTTACACCATTTGAAAATTGTTAAATTTTCGCCGTGACTGACCGGGCCGCGCCTGTTGATGTTAAAGTTAACCTCAATTATTTGTCAGATGGTGAGGGAATCTGTCAACCCTGATAACTTTAACTATGTAAAACAATACGCCAGGTTATATGATTTCGCAGTCACTTACTGTTATTGTTCAATTTGACAAAAAAACATAATTTTAACATTTAAATTTTGGTGGAATAGAACCTAAGTAAGTTATTGCTAAAGTAAGATGCAACCCAGCCTAAGTGTTTGTTTTATTAAATTTCTCTGGCATCGTCGTTTGGGCCGGAGCGGAGTAATGTGGGCGCACTTATAATTACTGAGCTCAAAGGAACACTTCAATTGGGGCGGCGCGGGTCGCTGCGGATCGCGGCTCGGTTGAGTTTCAATGTTGATCTGAGTTTCACTGAGTGTAACCATGTACCGTGATGGGTTTCCTACAATGAGGTTAATAGGAACCAACAGCCGATTCCGTTTTTAAATTGATTTGACAGATATTTATGTAAGTCGTTTTCATGTCAGCTGTCATGTTACCACGCGCAGAGAATATGTAATACTTCAAAGTCCCGCCCGATTTCCCCGCATCACAAGACCCTCTCACCTCTTATGGGCGACGGTTGGTATTTTGTACGTGCTACGCATACAGGTGTGCGTGTAAATACACGTCACTGATTGATGTCTGTGTAACAGAGGCCAAATTACGAGTTTGTATGGAATTTTGCCGGAGTAGGATAGTATAGTAAATTGAATGCTCTCGATAACTTGACCTATAATGTGTTTTCAGATTTAATGGTGTCTAATAATTAATTAATTAATTGATTTATGTACCACCTATTTCCAATCATTCAAATGGATGCTGGCAGTTATGCCTCCTGGCATTGTCAATAAAAAAAAATCAATGCAAAGTCTGAAACCATGTTACTTACCAAGGGTAGTGTCCAGTCTAGTACTTTAGTACATAGGTCAAAAATGGTTTCGTATGTAGGATAGGTGTTATTGCAAGTATTTCATAAATATAGCTGAATAACGTTAGAAATGCGGTTATTAGAGCTCTATCACCAGTAAAAATTGCATAATCATATCGAGGATGTGGAGAAAATAGTTTCAAAGTGCCTTAAATGTGATACTAATACAAATGGTGAGACGGATAAGACACGATTATAAAGGGTTTTCGCAACACGTTGATGGGGATCCCTAACCACCGGAAGTGGGTTTCGGAGGCAGTTCGGTTGCCAACTACTCTCATTAATATGCAAGTCGCGTCACTTGCCAGAGTTGCGAGGCACGGAACCTGTAATTCCTGGCTACCTACCTCCGGTGACCGTAAAGCAATAACTTGGTTTTCTTCATTCTGTTTATGTTTGAGAGAATCGTATAAAGTCGATATTCAAGCTCTGCTGAGATTTGATTCATATGTTTTAATAAAATGGTTTCGTCTCAAGATTAAGTACCGACTACTTGTACTTGTGACACATATTGCTTGTATTATGTATTGTATGCATTTCCTACTGTAGTATATTCTTAGATCTTTGCAAGCTATTGCTTATTGAAATAAAAATATTATTTGTGTTCATCAGGGTATGTATGAATAAATTATTATTTATGTATGTATCTTCACGCTAAGTCTCTTACGGAGTAGGCAGAGAGTGTAAACCGGCAGAAACCCCGGTCCTGACACACCGCCCGGACTTCTTCTATATTCATCATTCTCTTCATAGGTAACATGCACGCCGATTCCGAAGAATTTTGACCCCACCCTCAGACAGTACTCGACCTATTTGGCGTGGTGGGCCAGTATTGGTCTTTCTGGGCCTCTGCAACCCACCACATTCATCAGGGTAAATTTAAGTAAAATTTTTATTAAAACTAGTTGACCCGGCAAACTTCGGAATGCCTCAGAATGAAATAATGTGTCAAAGGTTTGATAGATACAGACTATTTGTATGGGAAAATGAAATTGTGGTTTTTACTATTTCCCTTCAATTTCTTCATATTTTCTTACCTTTTAAACTTTTCCTGGACTCCAAAAATCATTCAAAACCATAATTAGTCAAATCGGTTTAGCCGTTCTCCAGTTTTAGCGAGACTAACGAACAGCAATTGATTTATATATATATATAAGATAGAAGAAGAAGATAAATCCGATGTCTCGGTCGCTTTCCAGTGTCAGTGGGCCGGCGCCCGCGCAGAGTGAGGTCAGTGAGTGTCTGACAGTGGTTTGAATATTATTATATGAGGCTACCTCCATCTATTTTAGAAATATCTTGCGTATCGTTCAGGATTTACACAAAAGTGACTTATACCACTGTTGTGGCAGACAGATAAGATAATGCGGAAGAGCACCGCCGTACTTTATCAAACTTCACCACTGAAGCTCTCCACTAGTAGTTTCACAAAATAAACAAATGATAAAGATTGTGTTGCATTGATTGCATGGTATAATCAACAAAGTTCAGCGACTAGTGTGACTCTGACATCAGTACAAACATCAGCCAGATTTGTTGTACGAACACTTGCCTTATCAAGTTTTCTCTTCAACACGATAATGTAATTTATTTCATTAAAAAATCCAGTGTTTCCTCATTATGTTTTATAAGAAACAGCGTTTAAACAGATGGAAGGACAGAGCAGACTTGACAACAGGGGGCAGGGGGTGCGGGGGGTGAGGACCTGACAACGGTCCCTTTGGGTCTTCTAAATAAAGAAATAACAAAGCCTTAGAAAGGGCATTCCTCGGTACACAGAGGCGCGGAACGAGCTCCCTAATAAACAATTCGCATGCCGCACGAACCAGTAATTGATTGCCATATCTAGCCGGTCAAAGAAGCCGGTAATTTGCATCAAATACTCGGGCCTAGTATAATTCAGTTATCGTCCGGACATTTGGGCGGTGGGCGGAACGGGGAGAGTGAGCGGTCGGGGGGAGTGGAGGCGGGGGGGGGGGGGTGAGGGGAGTGGAGATACAAAGCGGTACAAAAACAATGGAAAGGTTAATGAGTTCCCGGCAACGAGTACACACATACTCTAAACTCGTTTATCAGTATATCGTGTTTGCAACAGTCGGTGGCGAGGCGGAATAACTATCCTTTCATACAATATTGCAGTTTGGGGACTCGGCGCCTGCTCAGTCGCGTCGGCTTGCGCTGCTAGACTGATAATACATTTTTACAGTTTACTTTAGCCGTTGATTTACCTTTTGGATACATATGTATACATATGATATGTCTACCTATGCTTCTATCACAATCTATCTATCTATCTATCTGTCTATATAATATGTACTTGAATAAAAAACAAACCTGATTCACTGACTTAGATATATATATAATGCACAGCCGAAACTACTGTACCTAGAAACTTGAAATGTGGTACAAGGGTTTAATTTATTTATTTATTGAAAACTTAACTACAGAACCATTACATATTATATCCAATGCGGCATTGCAATTATATAAAACACTGATATTTGCACAAAGACAATAACTGTACCTAAAAAAAAGTAATAATGATAACATAAAATAACTGAAATTACCCTCCGCATACCTACAAGTATATATACCTACAAATAAGTAAGCTACAGTGAAAGATCAATGTGGTTAAATATAATATTAATAGTATAAGGTTGGGGAAAAAGTTTCTTCGCATTTTTTAAGATAATTCAAAACATTTTTTAATATAGTTTATTTAAATTTAACTAAAGTACGTATGTACCATTTTGTTCGATAACCTTTTGCCATCTTGTAGGTAGGGTCATGATCCCATTGCTATAAAAATTTTGGGACTTCTCATCAAAATACCGCGACAAGTGAATTTGGCAGTCCTCTCGTGATGTTAACCTAACATTGCATAAAGAATTCTGAAGAGACCGAAACAGGTGGAAATCTGAAGGTGCAAGGTCAGGACTATACGGCGGATGCATTAACACCTCCCAGCCAAACTCTCTTAATTTTTGCTGAGTGGCTATAGATGTGTGAGGTCTAGCGTTATCATGATGAAACACCACACCCTTTCCGTTGATCAATTCCGGCCGCTTTCTCTCAACTTCTTGCTTTAATCTCATCAGTTGTTCGCAGTAGAGTTCAGAATCGATAGTCCTGCCTGGTGGTAATAGCTCATAATGAATAATGCCCTTCCAATCCCACCACACACACAACATCACCTTATTGCGAGTTAACCCGGGTTTCGCCACAGTCTGTGAAGCCTGACCGGCCTTTGACCACGACCTTTTTCGCACGTTATTGTCGTACGTGATCCACTTTTCATCACCAGTTATCAGCTTCTTCAAAAATGATTCGGTTTCATTACGTGGTAATAAAGAATCACAAATGAGTACACAGTTCATTAGGTTTCTTTCAGTGAGCTCGTGAGGTACCCGAATATCGAGCTTTTTTTTGTACCCAGCTTTTTCAAATGCGCCAAAACTGTTTTGTGATCAATTCTCAGTTCTTCAGCTACGTCGTAACTACTGATATGTCGATCTTGCTCCACTTATTCAAAAATGGCATCCATTTTATCCGTAATAGGGCGACCAGAGCGAGGTGCATCTTTGACATCAAAATTTCCGGATTGAAAACGTTTAAACCAAATTTGTGCTACTCTCACAGACACTGCACTAAGTCCATAAACATCGCAAATTTTTTCATTAGATTCACTCATCTTGACAGTACGAAAAACAAATGAAAATCACACATTTGCCTAATTTGAATTTGGAATTATGTTTTTTAAAATTTTAACTTTCAATGATACCAAAACCAGCCAGATACAAATACTACAGCCAAAGAGATTTTATTACAAGTTCATACATACCATAATGCGAAAAGACTTTTTCCCCAACCTATTATTATATTGGTCGTGTCAATGGGGCATGTTCGTGTTGTTGAAGGTTAGATCGCGCAGTGGGATATGCAGCAGCTGTCGGCAGCTGTCGGCAGCGGTCGGCGGCACTGCTCCGCGCTCTCGGCCGGCACTCGCAGGCACAACACCTCCAGCACGTCCGGGTGGTGCACTATTCGTGAAATAAGTAATTACCTATTGTTTACAACAGTACTTCGCTTTAAACATAGATATACCTACATGTCACAATTATAACAGAGTTGGAAAATATAGTTTATTGTAAATCTGCAAGTTCCTAAAAGAACAGCATTCATGTGATTTTGTTGTCAGTTCCGGTTTAGCTAAACCGCGTTTGCGATTCAAGTTCCGAGTCTTAACTAATGCAGGATGTGGGGTGATTCCATCATCGAATCTTTATAATCTTAATAGTTCGTTTAAGTACTTACTTTTGGACAATTACAAGGAATTTTGATATATTCGCTCGATATCAAAAACTGGAATTTATAACTGTGTCTACGATAACATTGCAGAAATAAGATATAACTGTGCTCTTTGCATGCTTTTCCTCGACTTGGATAGACACTGCCGTACGCCGAAATTACCTAGCTAGTGTTCCCTGGGCAATTTCATCCATACCAAAACCTCGATGAAAGTCTGAAGGGAGAGGTAATTAATCAATTTTGTATCGAGCGGTAGGCAGCAAGGCAGGCTAGCGGTAGGTATACAGCACTCAACTTTCTTGAAACAATCCCCGCGTCCGGCATTTGGCGTGGACATCTAAAGGCCGCTGTCTGCTAAAGGTCAACTTGGAGTACTTTATTGCCTTGTATTTATGAAACAGTTTGTTTGTAGACAGAACGTCATTTGAGACAACACGCGACCTACTTATTTGATAGCCTTATACAAGACGATAAGACATTAGGTGAAAATATTGATCATACTACTATCACAGTCTAAAGGACCTGGTCAATACAAATGTATTGGAATCATAATTATTGAAAAAAAAAAAAGTTGTTAATTCATTAACTGTCTCACAGTTTAGCCGCTTATTATGTGTCTCCTCAGCATGAGGTCTAATTTGAAGTTTGGATCTTTGTAAAGCTGTGTACAATCTAACCGCAGCAAACCATCGAACATTGGCGTGCACAATGGCCGCGCACTATGTAGACGGGGCGAACTTTAGGCTTGCTTTGGGACTTGGGTCCAGTAAGTAGAGGCGCATTCAACGGGACATTTAGAGTGACCAGTCAGAGGATAGCATCAATAGTTAATACAGACGGGACCGTAGAATACATGGGACTATTTTAATAAGAATTGACTTATGTTGGTAAACTGGATGAACTAGTTGGAATTCTGGAGGTCCTGGAGTACCTCCATAATTAGTAGTGTAACAACAATATTCGCTAATTGCGCGCAATGATATTAGCGGTCAATGGAAAAGGCTATGCTCGGCGTTTCCCTACTGGATCGAATCAGAAATGAGGAGATCCGTAGGCTAACGAAAGTCGCTGACATAGCCAAGCAGATCTCCGAGCTGAAGTGGCAATGAGCAGGGCACATAGCTCGGAGAACCGATAGCCGCTGGGGCAGAAAGGTTCTCGAGTGGAGACCACGTATCGGCAAGCGCAGCGTAGGACGTCCACCTGCAAGATGGACCGACGACCTAGTGAAGGCTGCAGGTACCCGCTGGATGCACGTCGCTTCCGCTCGGTCGGCATGGAGGTCATTGGGGGAGGCCTATGTTCAGCAGTGGACGTCCTATGGCTGATATATATGATGATGATGATGAACAACAATATTTAGTGTAGTACGTAACAACAAGATTTTTTGATATACAAATGATCACAGCTTTATTACACTCGTTTTGTATGATTAACGACATTCAAAAGTGTTTTGTGACTAAACTAAGAGGTAAGTATTATTCAATTTCAATTTGGCAGACACACTTGAAATACTGCTGGGTGTACTGAGTTTAAATGAATGTCGTGTCCACTCTGTATATTTATTCATCATCATCATTTCAACTTAAAGAAACTGAACAAAAGCCTTCCCTACATATGCCCACAAGAGTTCGTCATTAGAGGCGAATATGGCTCAATCGCTACGATTGGCGGATTGGCGGATTGGCGGATTGGCGATCACAGTGGCGGCGGTAGTTGTATCACGGGATGCTGATGACTGTGTCGGATATTGTATTTATCATTGCACTGCTATAGTATAGTTATTTTTCGGTTGACTGACTGCACTAGCGGAAAAATTCTAGACCACCAGTGAGCGAGTGAGCGAGTGAGCACTAGAACAGTCACGTTTCGACACCATAATTTCGCTCGATCACTTAATGCTAATTCAAGGCTTTAATTTGGTGTGTAGAGTAAATTCGAAGTTATTTAATAAAATATGTAGTAATCACACGGAGTAGGTGTCTGTCTTTCAATTATTTTAGCTGAAGTGACAATTACTGGTAATTACTGGTGGTAGAGCTCCAGTGACGGAGCTCGCGGGCGTAGGTACCACCGCATTACCTAATATACTTGCCGCTAAATGGTAGTGTTCAGCACTATCGTGTTCCGGTCAGGTGGTAATGTACGGCCCTGTGATTTCAGGCACAGAGGCCATAACACCTTAGGCCTCAGGTGTGGCAGCGCATCTGCATTTTGACCTCTGGTTATTGTGTAAGTGTCAGGCTGCAGTCATCACTTAACATCAATGTGAACTGCATGCTTGTTTGCCACTTTTATAACAAAAAAAAAAAAAATACAATCATAGTCTTGTTTACAAATATTCTGCAATCTTCACGAAATAAAAACAATGTTATTTCACAAAATATATAACACCCGCACCACGCAACTGCTTATTGATGACGCGACGGTTATTAGTCGGTAAATGTGTGCAATAGTTTTAATATGTGTTGGCGAGTGCAAATCGCTGGCAACACTGACACAAATGGCAGTTAGGGCGTTTACGACTTGCTTGGTGACACCCATAGTTGGCTATTCAACCTATCAAGCGAGAGTTATGGTGCTGCAATGTCGTCCGAGGCCATTGGCACACCGCGGACACTCCGCCAAAATTCCATACAAACGCTTAATTTGGTTTCTATTACACAGACATCATATATTTACACGCGCACCTGTGTGCGTAGCACGTACAAAATACCAACCGTCGCCCATAAGAGGGGAAGGGGTTGAGTGATGCGGGCAAATCGGGCGGGACGTCTAAGTGTCTATTCTATACGTAGTATTATTACATATTCTCTGCCATTGGTACCATCAAGAATCTTCGTATTTTGCCTGGAAGTGTACCTTTTTATATCATAAATTCGTGTCACCAACACCGTTACTATATTCAATTGTACACCGCGTAGTTGATAGAGTAAGCACCCGGAGACGTGGAGACGTGCATGATAGATGATGGATGGACTGCGACTCGACTGTGATGAGTGAGAGCATATTCGTGTCTCGGAATATATTAAGCCGTAAATCTCGGTCGGTTACAACGATAATCAATAAGTTGAATTCCAGACAGGTATCCCATAAATATCTTTTTACATGATTACCCAAAAAAGTGATTAAAGGGTTTCGTAAATCAAAAGGAAAACGGAACTCTTGTAAAATCTGTTTGTCTGTCCGTCTGTCACAGACGATTTTCTCCGAGAGCACTGGATTTTGGAGTTGAAATTTGGCGTACGGCAAGATGTCGACGGCTACTTAAATCTTGTGGTCCAATAATTTTCATTCATGGCGTTGCACCTTATGAAGTCCAAGTTGTTCAGGATTTCTCATCTCTAACTCTATCACGTGGTGGTCATTGACATTCTTCCAGCAGTAAATTAAGGGATGCAATTATACATTTGTAGTTGGTAAATTATCCTAAAAAGCAGCCGACTTCGTTCAACGACGAGGTATAACGCGCAAATTGCAGGCAGTGACGTGACGACATCGCGAGTCCCGGCACGCCGCGCCCCTCTTCACGACCCGTCGTCACATCGACATGGAGAAAAATTAGTGATTAAACGAACTTACCTTAAGTGAAGTTCTATCATAATTATATGAGGGTTTTGTACGAATATATTAGTTCACATGTAGTACACACTACGGTCTCGCCATCTGCACTGATTGTTGAGATATTCTCTTTTTTTTTTTTTTTTTTCTTTTTTGTCGTTCCGTCTTATTTCTAGCAACCCTTGCCTTCATTTAGTTGAAAGTTTCTCCCAAGAGTAGGTGTGTCCTCTCTATTGTTGATATTTTGAAATAAATTGGGCTAAGAAAATGGGAATAGGGTGGGTTCTAATATATTCGTACAAAACCCTCATATAATTATGATAGAACTTCACTTAAGGTAAGTTCGTTTAATCACTAATTATATTTCAGGTTTTGTACTTCTATATTAGTTCACATGTAGATGTTGAGAAGATAACAGAAAAACAAAATATCAACAAAAAACAAATTATGAATTTTGTTTTAATGAAGTAAATTAAATTAATAACATTTTTTCTATTTCAGTAATACTTAGTCATTTGCCAGAACACATCTGGCAAAGGAATCATCGTTTACAACAATATTTTTATTATAAAATTTACCAAATGTTATATAATTATTCCAACCTGCGGTTTTTCTGATTAGTTCTAAATTTACACCAGTTTTATATGCTTTAGAAGTCGATGCATGACGAGTACTATGTGCAGTGAAAATAGTAATGTCAATTCCACAAGCATCTAAGGTGGCCTTTATCCACCTGCTTAGTGACTGTGAGGTGATAGATTTATACGGTTTTTTGAAGCTTATAAAAAGATTTTCAGAGTTGCGTAAGTCTCTCGTTAACTCAAGGTAGCAACGCAAGGTTTTTGCAGGACATATTTCAGGTTTTTCTAGAAAGAAGGGCAAGACAAGTTCGGGCTGAGCTAAGCCAGGACGGGACGTTTTTATCAAATCGGGTATTTTAATACGGATTTCAGTAGCAAAAAACTCTATATTACAAAGTTTTATTTTTGAAAGTGTTTGCACCCTGTGTGCAGTTGTTAGAGCCAATAAGGTGACTAATTTTTTAGATATCTTTTCTAAATTTTGCGTATCATTTGGATACCATGTAGCTAAGGAGTTTAATACTCTAGATACGTCCCAAGTAGTATTATATCTAGATAGAGGTGGACGTAGTCTGAAAATACCTTTACAAAAGCGTTTTACACGGTCATCATTAGATATGTATTGTCCTAGGATTAACGATAATGCCGATCTGCAAGTATTTATGGTTCCATATTGTGCACCTGACTCATAAAGTTGCATTAAGAATTTTAGAGTACAGGGGACTGATGCTTCATATGGATTTATGTTGTTACTATTACAGAATAAAAACCATTTTTTGAGACAAGTGTCATATTGCTTAAGTGAACTATCCGCAAGGGAAGCTAACATAACCGGAATTGTAATTAAGGGTACACCTCTTTTTATGAGCGACGAGCTGATAGTTTCCCGGCAACCAGGGTAATTTTCTGGTGTACTCTTCTGTTGCTGGAATTAGAAATGATCAGGTTTTTAGAAGGTTTAAGAACTAAACTTTTTGTGACTAGGAGGCTCATAAATATTGGATACCAGGGCTGTGTAGGCCATAGTGGCACCACCATAATGCCCTCTGCTTTGTCGTCAATAATTTTTCGCAAGGATTTTAAGATTATAGCGAATGGTGGAAAACTGTAAAAATAGAAGGTAGACCAAGATACTGTAAATGCGTCTACAACGTATGCATCGGGATCTCTGTGCCAAGATATATATTTTGGGCATTTTTTATTTATCCTAGTGGCAAATAAATCTATGTCAGGAGTCCCAAACTGTGTGATAATCTTTTGAAATGCTTGGTCAGACAGTTCCCACTCAATGTCTGGGTGAATGCGACGAGATTCTGCATCTGCGACGGCATTATCAGTTGAACTTATGTACGATGCAAAAACTAGTATGTTCCGTGTTTCACACCACTGCCATAATTCTTTGGTTATGTTAGTGAGATGGGGAAATTGGATGCCACCCATGCGATTTATATATGAAATAGCAGTTGTGTTATCTACTCTCAAAAGGATTTGGCACCCGTGACAAGCCTTTGCAAATGTTTTTAGAGCTAGAAAGGCTGCAAGAATTTCTAAATAATTAATGTGCCGAGAGCGTTCGCTCTTCGTCCACATCCCACTTGCCCGATCCTCATTACAGGCTGCCCCCCATCCCGTAGTTGAGGCATCACTAAATATTTCCATACTGAATATACTTTGTTTGATCTTGCACAAAGGATTATTAGTCATTTTTTGATCCCACCAGTCAAGATCAGGTATTACCGATGGTGATACAGTCATATATTTATCATAGTTATCATCTTTATGTAAGTTCAAGTATTTACATCGTTCAAGCTCTTTGGTGTAAAGCCAGCCGTAGTCTACTACTGGGCAAGCAGAGGTAAGTAGTCCTATCAGGCGAGCGAACTCTCTGACTTTACAACGATGTTTATTTTTAAAATTAATGATTTCACCTTTGATTTTTGAAATTTTTTCTTTAGGTAAAGTGACATGCATTTTTTTTGTATCAATAATAAACCCTAGGAATTTACATGTATTACTAGGAATAAGTTTGCTTTTTTCCGTATTAGTAATAAAACCTAAAGCTTGGAGGAGTCTGGTTGTATCAAATATGTTATCCGAACAAGATTTGAATGAATTTGCGGTCAAAAAAATGTCATCTAGATATATTGTTGACAAGTTTCCGCAAGATCGCAGTAAACTGATAACTGGTTTCATAATTTTTGTGAAAACAAAGGGTGCTGTATTTAAACCAAAAGGTAAAACATTAAATTGATACAATTTTGTATCAAATTGAAAACGAAGATACTTTTTAGACTCATTATGGATGGAAATTAAAAAATATGCATCCTTTAGATCAATAGTACCCATGTATGAGTCTTTTGAAACTAGTTTTAAGGTTGTGCGGAGATCCTCAATCTTGAAGTGACTTGTATCTATAAATTTATTCAACTTTTTTAAGTTTAATATGAATCTATATTTACCGTTTGGTTTTGGTACCAAAAAAATTGGCGATAAAAATTGGCCCTCACAGGGTGTACATTCAGATACAGCACCTACACTAATTAATTCGTTAATCGTACTTTTAAATTGCGCTCTTTCTGTTGGTGAATACCTTTTGTCAGTCTGACTAACATGTTGAGTTACCTGACAGGAAAATGGAATTTTATAACCTTTAATCCAGGATAGTATGTTGAAATCCTGGGTTATAAGGGACCATTGGCTAAAAAAGCATGACAATCTGCCTGCATATTTTACCGTGTTTAGCGGCGTTGATTGTGAGTTGGCACTGGATGCGATGACTGCTTCGAGGAGTTCTCGCGGCGATTCTTGTAGGCAGGCTCTTTCCTCCTCTGATTCCCCTTCGGCCTGACATGCTGGGGAGGAGCGCGCCAGTTTAAATTCTTCGAAGATTTTGAAGATTTTTTAACATGAGCTCTTGTTTGTGCTGGCTTCATATCGGCGCTTGATTTTGAAATAGCCTTAGCAGTCCTCAGCGCATTAGATAGTTCTTCACTGAAAAGAAGCTTGTCAATTTTTGTGGCGGTGAGTTGGTCTTTCAACTCCTTTTTCAAATTATTTAGGATGAAGTTCCTTCTAGTCAGCGAGTCTGCGTGTTGTGAATCACATAATAATTTACAACTATCCATCAGCAGTTGGATTATTTCAGTATCCTTACTATCCTTTGCATCATCCATTTTTTCCATGAGTTTGGAAAGTGCCTGAGCTAGACATGCTATTACAGAAGACAGTTGTTTTTGCTTAATTTCTATTGCCATGTCTCGCTTATAAACCGCTTCGGGCACCGCTGCCTTTACCTCTGGGTTAAGGGCAGGAGCGTCAATTAGGGTACAGTTAGCTGGAGGCAAATACCTATCCATTAACTGCTTCCGGGCTTCCTTAGGGAGCCCCGATGTGGCCATATGTTGAAGCCTAATACTAAGATCGGATTGGATATTGTTACCGTGCAACTTTTGTTGGGACGGGTCCTCTCCTAAGATCTTGAGGATGTCTTCGTTCAGTTCTTGTGCGACTTCTGGTTCCGCAGTGGAGCAACCAGCAGCGCTCACTGTCGTGGTCGCCTGTATGTCCGTGGGAACACCGATGGTCGGTGTCGGGCCGACGCCAATGCTCGCGTCAGCGCTGGTGGACGGCAGGTGCACGGGAGACAAAGCACTCTCACCAGCGTGTTGTGGCAAGTCTGGAGTACAATAGTAACACCATAAATACCTACTTATATTTTTGTCGCAATTTAGTTGCTAGGAAAGCAACGTTATACGTTGTGACTTGAAAAACCTATGGTTTTTGTATTCGTCTAGCAAAAAAAAGTGATAATCCCTGAGGTTACCCGCAATTTTGCTCTTGAACGAACAGTCGCCATAATTTTCGTCTAACAATAAAGTGATAGCCCCAAAGGATACCCGCATTATTGTTCTTCAACGAAAAAAACAAATGTTTGGTATCAAAACGAACCTTCAATGTATAACGTAGCCCGTGAAGCCATTGGAGGCTGACAAAGAATCTATGGTTTTTGTATTCGTCTAGCAAAGAAAGTGATAACCCCTGAAGTTACCCGCATTTTTGCTTTTAAACGAACTATCACCACAATTATCATCAGAATTGCATGAAGTATATTTCGTCTAACAATAAAGTGATAACCCCAAAGGATACCCGCATTATTGTTCTTCAACGAAACAAAAAAAACTTAATATGTTTGGTATCAAAACCAACCTTGAATGCTTAACATGTCCCGTGAAGCCGGTGGAGGCTGGTATGACCTCGGTTGTGGTTGTAACAACGAGGAGCTCGACGATGAACTCGACGATGAACTAGACGATGAACTCGACGTGTCGGATCCTGAAGGTTGACGATACTTTCTTCTTGCACGCATCAATTTCTGATTCAATTTTTTTAGTTTACTTGCGATAGCTTCATATTTATTATCCGATTTTCTTTTTCCCATTTTTGGAAGGTAGATTTGAAATTGATGCGCGGCTAACGTGCGAATGGCTTGAGCACTGAAGCGTGAATGAAGGCAAGGGTTGCTAGAAATAAGACGGAACGACAAAAAAGAAAAAAAAAAAAAAAAAAGAGAATATCTCAAATTCAGTGCAGATGGCGAGACCGTAGTGTGTACTACATGTGAACTAATATAGAAGTACAAAACCTGAAATATAATTTGAGGATAACAAATGCATAATTGAATTCCTTTCCATATCGACTATACACACTTATGATAAAAATAACCAAGACCCTAAATTTGATAAAATTCATAATTGTTCAAGATTGTCCACACAAATCGCAATCGATGACGTGACGATATCGTGAGTTCTGTCGCCATAGTGCTGACGCCGTCACCCCGTTACACCATCACGATGTCACGCCAAGTCCCACCGTCACACCGTCATGTCGCGCCTGTCTTGATGTCACTATTGCGTCATCAACAACGACAAGAATTGTATATTCTCTTTGATGTAGATTTGTTGCAGGTTTTTTATATTATTAAAATTCACAATTCACATGAACACGCTGATCACATTGATGGGAAATAAATACAACTCATAAACATTTACGTACCCAAGAGATCTCAATAAAAATTTGTTGTTACCTGCAATAGCCTGCATCAATTCAATATTTTAAATCTGAAGCTACTGAGATTCACACAAAGCAATAATTCAATTGATTACAGCCATGCTAAACATACCTACCTTCTGTTACAACTATACCAGCCTGTGACAGACTATAGAATATAATGACCGATATACACGGCTAGCTCGGACTAGTAACAATGCACTAGGTAGCAACACTGTTGCTTAATATTTAGAAAATGAACGTTGAACGAGGAGCACAAGATTGCGGGAACAAATTGCAGGCATGACGTGACATGTTGGCGAGGCGCGTCACGTCGCGGCGCCGGAACCGTCCCGCCGTCCCGCGGTCCGCGTCTCGTGTCCCGGACAATGAAACTATTGTCACCCTACAAACACTTGCTTGAATGCACCGAAATCGACGTTCTCTATTTTATCGTCGGGCGTTCGTAGTACTGTTGACATAATTTAGGCAGAAGTGTACAATTTGCATAAATTCATATAAATTGATTAAAATATAAAACTTCATTTATTTCTGCGAAGGAACAGGCTGCTAACGTGACTTTCGTTACTCATTATTTATTCCGGTTATTTGAAATCACTATTTCATGGAATATTTTTCAGGGTACCGTAGCCAAATGGGCCAAAAACTCAATCCTTGTTTCCTCAATTCAGTTTCATCGAATATTCTTTGTAGAAATTAAACTTGCGGATTTTCTCGCGTATACAACACTAACTCTCACCACTACCCGGGACATCTAGCTGCAGTCGGCCTATCTTTGTTTAGGAGAGCACGAGGCATATGTGACAACGATAATTTAAATGCCGAGCTAATACACCTACGACAAGTGCTGCGAAATAATAAACTAAAAGTACCACATAGAAAATCAACAAAACCACCAACAGTTGAAAGACAACCGGCTTTACTACCTTATGTTAAGGGTGTTACGGATAAAATAGGTAACATACTGAAAAAGTCGTCACTAAAAACAATTTTCAAACCTTATAAGAAACTACACCAGTATTTAAGACCTATAAAATGTAACATTCCTTTGCAGGATGCCGGTATCTATAAACTAGATTGTGATTGCGGACTTTCGCACATAGGACAAACAAAGAGGCCTGTATTGACCCGGGTGAAAGAACATATAGCCGATGTCAAACACCAACGAACCGGAAAGTCTGCAGTTTGTGAACATCTAACGGACAAACCCAACCACTACATTCGTTTTGATAAGGTTCAGATAATATCAAAAGAAAATCGTCCTATTCCACGGATGGTCAGAGAGGCTATTGAGATTAAAAAGCATCCAAATTTCAATAGAGAGCATGGTTGGCGTTTGTCGACGAATTGGGATCCCATTATATCCAAATTGAAATCCCAAACTAGTAAATCTGCAAAACCACGAGATACGGTTAGTAACTTTTGCGTGAATCCGGACCGTTATGCCAGACGTCTCAGAAACAGGTGGCGCTAGCATGACATGGCAACGTAGTTTTCAGTAATTTATCGATAGATGGCGCCACTAGTAGTTGTGTTCTTGTGATCGCACTAGGGTTGTGTTCTATCTCAGCTATATAAGACCAGGCTGAACATCGTCGAATTAGTCAGCCCGTGACCACGGTAGCTGGAAAGCGACCGAAACGTCGGGTGTATGAAGAAGTTTGGGAGTGTTGTATACGCGAGAAAATCCGCAAGTTTAATTTCTACAATGTATGAAGCTCGCGAAAACCTACGAAAACGAATATTCTTAATTTTTTTAAATATATTTTCAAAAACAATAAACAGAACTTCAAATATTCAGCCAAATATTACTTGCTACTACAACAGTTGTTGTTTGCTGAGTTATGAGCCCTGCATCGCTTTAGATTTGGCTCAATTTGGCGAATTCTGTTCAAAGTCGATTTATTTTAAGACACTTATTTCTGTTTCACTTTTTTTTGGCATTACATTTGCGAATGACGCGTCTATATGTAAAACATCATCGAATGATACTCTACTTGCACATCCGCGTCATTTGAGGAACTCTTCAATAACAGCAGCAGCAATGCAGCCAGAACATATCTTGGAAGCTATTAGCGACATGCTATCTACCTACTTCCCGCAGTTGCGTGCCAAAACATTCGTTTCCATTTGCTTTTTTTAAATTATTTATTTATTTTTTTTATTTATTTATGTAATGGAAGTGGCAAACAAGCATGCAGTTCACATTGATGTTAAGTGATGACTGCAGCCTATAGACACCCACACAAAGACCAAGGTCAAATGCAGATGCGTTACCACTCCTGAGGCCTAAGGGTGTTATGCCTCTGTGCCGGAAATTACAGGGCCGTACATTACCACCTGACCGGAACACGATATTGCAGAACCGTACAATTTAGCGGCAAGTAGATAGATGGAGTTAATAATACGTCTTTAGCCTAAGACTGGAAAACTTATACAATACGACCGTTATAATAGGCGTTTAATGAGAAGCAAATTGACTTATTAAATCGTAGTTACTTTACAAAGCTCAGTTGTTGGAACGTTCATTCACTAATTATAACTCGCTGAGGACATAAGTAGCATTAGGCAGTTCTCGAAGTATGTCTTGAACGCGGAACATTCAACAAAGTTTGCAAACAATCTCCTTGGAACGACTGCGTTCCTGGTACATTCACGTCGTGTTTATTGCAGGACGTTGCGACAAAAATGTAACCAGGCACCGCATTATACACTACCGCAGATCAAATATTATAACTGATTTAAGAAACGTGTATTATTCTCTAATTCGCACAATTGATACAAAGTAATGTTTATTCTATCGTTCCGACAAAATTCGTAAAAAAACTGTTTCTTTCTAATCCCGAATCACTAAATAAATAATGCAATTGTTTAGGGAAAGTCGCATGAAACCAAAGTAGGCGGCCCGCGAGCGCTCCAGTGTGCGAGTCGGACAGACGCAGGAGAGAGGAAAAATGTTATGAATTTAACAAATACCCCTAATTTACATTCGGCGAGCGAGATTATGTTGACGTGGCCACTCTGCAAATACAACTTCCCACCGCCTCCCCTCCCCTCCCCTCCCCTGCCCTCCACCCCTCTCTCGCCCGCCGCCTCGCCTCGCCTCGCTCCTGTATTAGTGCTGTAAGGACATACATTATTACTGGTTAAGATGTTACCCAACCTGTATTCCCTGAAGAGGTAGGCGGCGACAGTGTACACAATACCTACGATTCAATACTTACACGTTGGCTCATGTAGTAGACATGGGACAGTGTAACATGTAGTGGATGGGACGTAAACACGGTTGCTTGCTTATAGACATCTGTAACTCTGGGAAACTACTGAAAAATAAAAAAGAACTGTCTGAGGTGTCACATGTGGGACCCCCGATTAGAACGAAGCTCCTTTTCAACTTCTAATGAAACACTTTCGCAATCCATAGTTTATTTTTTTAAATATTAAATGAACTAAAACTACATATTCACGAACACAAAAATGACTTAGGTTATAGGACAATGTACGCATACACAGCAGACGCGCGCTTCGCATGGTTTGTCACTGTCGAGAGAGAAAGAGAGAACGGATAAGTCTAATCCTAAATATGTCTAATCTCGGCCTGCCCCCTCTCCGAGCGTTACGCACTATAACAGTGTGTCGTGTACAAAGTGTCGTGAGGATTTTTCGTGACTCTCGCCTAGCCTTCTTAGGCAGCGTACCGAAAAAAATGATGACTGCAGACGTCTATAGAGACGTCTACACGAAAACCAGAGGTCATAATGCACATGCGTTACCACCCCTGACACCTAAGTTGTTATGTCTCTGTGATAGTTGTTACAGGACCATACATTACCATCAAACCGGAACACCACCATTTGGTGGCAGGTAGAGGTAATGCGACGTTACCTACGCCTGTGAGCTCCTTCACCAGTAACTACTTCACCAGTACTCGTCGTCACCCAGATCGTCAAAGTCCATTACAGCTGATGTAAAGTAACGAGACATATATTATATTACCTTTCAAACTGTGACGAATAAGTAAGGTGATGGCTAAAGTAACCTTCACTTCCTCCCCTCCCACACCCTAATCAGTTATATAAAGATTTAGCAAATTCAATTAAAAAACACAAATATCTCTTTGTGAGCTAGTACAAACAAGCAAAGTGGAAAACGTTCATGTATCAAGCCCTGCACGTGACGCTCCGGATAATTAACAATAACGTATATTGCTAACTTTCAGTCACGTTAGCTCGTAGCGCCGCTACGACGTCGTAGCGCTCGTAGCACGTCGTAGCTCTAATATGTTGGCGTTCTAGTATAAAAGTTTATGGCTGCTTCTAAAAATATGTTCTGTTAGTGCCCAAAATAGTTGCGATATTTTAGGTTAATTTAAGGAAACAAATGGTATTTATACCAAACCAAGTATTTTTTAATTAGGTGTTTAATTTTGGATCAAATCTGTCGGCTGTTGTAAAGATAACGACTCGAATGTTGTTTAAGTTTTAAATTTCAAATAGAATAGATAACGACTCGATGTTGAGGGGTATAAATAGACTTGTCAATTGTAAACTTGGATGAATTGAATTGGTGACGTCACAGTCGAATAAAGTGCTGCTGAAGCTACTTCTGGTGTTTCCTTACAAGACCTTTACAATCCTTATGTAGTAGATACTCGTAGTAACACAGGCTTATTCTTGACGATAATTTGTGATCAAATAATGTAAAGGGGAAAAAATATATCAGTAAACACGTGTAAAGAATGGGTTGTAAGTTCTATCGATGAATAGAAAGGGTCCTCTATGCCGATGAGGTATAGCGGTCGGCTAATGGTTAACTTCACGAAGTCTTGTATAACGTACAAATAGGAAAACTGCACACGTGCGGAGCAGCGTGTACGTTCGCGTGTAGTTAATGTGTGGTTAACCAATATTAATGTTTTTTTTTCGGAAATCAAGCTTGTCGTATTTTGTAAAACTCCACAACTTTTGTTTTCCACTCACCAACATCAAGTCAATAACCAACTTATCTTCAATAAACTGTGCCCACTGACGGTAGAGCTCCAGTGGTGGAGCTCGTATAGGTACCGCGGCATTGCCTTATCTACTTGCCGCTAAAAATACTGTTTAGCGTTATCGTGTGAGTTGGTAAGGTCAACATCATTACTCCAGCCAAATAACGTCCACTGCTAGACATAGCCTTCCTCAAAGATGCTTACAACAGTGTGGTGCCTCATTTCGGGAGAAAACTTTTTTTTATGTAATGGAAGTGGCAAACAAGCCTGCAGTTCACGTTGATCTTAAGTGATGACTGCAGCCTATAGACACCCCCCACACAAAACCAACTTCTGAGGCCTAAGTGTTATGCCTCTGTGCCGGAAATTACAGGGCCGTTCGTATTACCACCTGACCGGAACACGATAGTGCTGAAGACTACCATTTAGCGGCAAGTATATTAGGTAATGCGGTGGTGCCTACGCACACCAGGTCCGTCACTGGAGCTCTACCACCAGTAGAAAGCGTAATTTTCTCCTTAATACCAAACAAAATAATCGGGATAATATCTTTTTTGTATATTTTGACTTTTAATAAAGAATTGCTTCGCGTATTAACATGTTGAATTGCGGTTATCCTGACACAAGATAATATTGAAATGTGTTGCGTTGTGTTAGCTGTAGCCATTGTAGCACTCCGAGATAAAGACAACAGCTACGCTGACAATGTGTCGTAGCACCCCTCTACGTCGCTGCTACGCGGCTACGCGGCTACGCGGCTACGGTATGCTTTGTACTGAGAGGAGACTTATTAGAATTCTTGACAACGACAATACACACAACGACTTGCGTTGCTAAATTTAACTATGTCATAGAACTTTCTATCGCAGACTTGGCATGAAGATACATCGATCTTCTATGTATCTTCACGCCAATGCAGGATGGGCAGCAGCGTCCTGCAATAAAACTACCGCTGCTACGATCACCAATCCGCAAGCCATGCGTGGCGATTGTGGCATTTCCCCTCCTATGAGGAGGCATTGGTGCAGCAGTGGACATCTTGCCGCTGATGTGATGATGATTTGCGTCGTGTTTTCATAATATCAAGAATAATTTTACCTCGGAAATACTTCGCTGGTTAAATGCCGTCATAAAATAAGCTTTAAATCGAAACAGAAACAGGCTTGCATATTGAAAACGTGCGTTGAATGCAACGAGCCTTCATAATATCGGTAATAATATATTAAACAATTTTCGAACAATGACAGCATTGTACCGCATCGCGTCCACTCCACGAGTCGCGCACTAGCGTTCGCTACTGTTCGCATCTTGTGGCGACCATCATGACACAGCAGCTCACTAGATATCGCGCCATACTTCGTCTCCCCCCTCTAGGTTAGTAGTGGAAGCGTTCATCATTATCATGTGTTAACTAGGCGGTAAGGTATGGCCCCTTAGTAACTATTAAAAATCGGCAAAATCCCACATATTTCGAGTTGAATTATTACAGAATTTTACTGAAGAAACATTTTGAAAATAAATTAGATTGCAAAACAAAAAATTGGCCACAGAAATGCAGTGAAAAACTATAGATTTTTTTTCCTAACAATATACCTGTTCGAGATTTAGCCAATGTCAATATCTTTATACACACTAAATTAATTCAATATATATATTTGCATTCAAAATATGGCAGTAACAGATCGTTTCGTGGTGGCACTGAGCTGTCAACCTTGGCCACTCGGCACTCGTAAGTCATAGACCACCATACACCACACCGCACCACACCACACCACACCACACCACACCACACCACACCACACCACACCACCCCACACCGCACCGCACCGCACCACACCACACCACACCACACCACCCCACACCACACCACACCACATCACACCACACCACATCACACCACACCACACCACACCACACCACACCACACCACACCACACCGCTCCACAAGCGCGACCCACATTTCAAAGATGGTCTTACAAACGCAGATGATTTGTGCTCCTTTGTCATAATACTTTACCTGTTATATACAATATAATATAAAAATATGACGCACCGGCCAACTTTGAAAACGAAGTGGAGACAGAGGCGCTTGTTGGCTGTGATAACAATTCCGTATATTTCATAATACGTTGTAGTTTTTACTTGGGGATTTTGGGTGTAGGCATATCATTATACTACTAACAAATTAAAGCACATTGCATTACCTAAATCCACTTGTCGGTGTTTACCAGAGAGTACGTTGATTTGAAATGCTGTAAGGCTCACTCGGATTAGATTATAATTGTACAACTACAATATTTGTGGTACTAAAGAAGTACTATTTATGCTGAAGGGCCATTTGCCAATAGACTTGCTTTTGAAACCTATAGGATGCAATGTTCACACTGTTCACGTATATTGATTGAGACATATTTTTGTCTATTGGCTGCAATGTGCACATGTCATCAATGTGAGTAGCATACTTAACACAAAAATTACATGTTTAAAACGTTTTTGTGACTTAGAACTATTTTAGAAGTTGAAACTAAAAAAGAAAGAATGAAGGTATGTAAACGCGCCCCGCGGTGTTAAAAACAAAGCGAGTGTTTACCACGTCGTGTTTTTAACAGTGAAAAGAGCGCTAAGAACTAAACCGGTTATCTGGTCCGCAGCGCAAACACGAGCATGTGCTATTATTCAAGTGAGGCTCGCGGGAGGCATCGCGCCCGCCCGCGCCCGCCTGTTATCAACGCGAGTGCGGTCCTTCCCGCGGGACCACTCCGCTCTTCTCGTCTCATACTCAACCCGCAATATACACTTTACAAAGCATCCCCACAGCCTCTATTTGTTTATATCTAAACTGTTATGGAACCGCGCTGGGAGTGTCGAACAAAGATTTTTTTTGTCCTGGGACGTTCGATGTTCGAAATTGATATAATAATGGAGCGGGATCCTGTTATGAAGAAATATTTTTGTTTGTCCTTTTTGTTTTTCTCTTTTCTCTTCGTTAATTTACAATTTAATGGCGTGCCCGCATATTGCGTTTCACCGCGCGTTCCTTTGTAATATCATTTCTTTTTAGCTTTAATGATTACTGACAGACTTTTAGAAGTTGTGCCGTGTTATTGTCTGAACATAAAATATAAGTCGCACACTTATCGTCATAAATATCTCAAAACGGATACGTGTGATGATCACAAGAAAGAACTTGATAGCCGTCTGTCTGCAAAAGCGAAAAACATCAAATATTAAACGAGAATGTTTTTCTAACATAAAGAAAAGCTTAGGTCAGACATTTGAATAATTTAGACCCTCAGATGTTGTATACAGACGCGCCATGAATAGTTTTACTTTTATTTATCCGTGTCGGGTAGAACTGAAATGAAATAGCTATTCGACAAAAGCTGTATACAATCTTTTAACGGTCAAAGTGTGGAGGGTGTTGCGTCGCCCAGGGTACGTCGGGTACGTCGGGTACGTCGGGTACGTCGGGTACGTCGGGTACGTCGGGTACGTCGGGTACGTTTGATCGATTATTCGAGCAGCGTCCATTCGTTCGGTGTTTGCCGATTCAATCAATCTGATGTAAAACTAATTCCGGCGAAGCGATGCAAAATTAGGTTTGCTTTACCTGATACATAAATTACTACTCTTTACCTTTTGTATTTGCTTCGAATGAATGGTACGTGAAAGGAAAACGTTTCCTTTCCTTATTCCTCGACATGGAAATTTCCTTCATTCTATAAGAAATGCTTGGATTTTATTCCATTAATCTTTTTACTTTCTCTGTGCTTTTGGAAGAGAAATATAATTCTGAAGTATAAATACCGCTGATACCTTCTAGTTGCGTGGCGATGTATGGCATCACCAAACTTCCTCTTTCCGGATTATAATTACAATCCGACGGCCCTCGGTGACTTTGAAATAACTATTGATTGAGCATTTTTTTCAAGGATAACTTTTTATAGAAAAACAAGAATTCAATTGTATTAATACAATTGAAACAGACATCGACAAAATTATAACTATACCTCGAAATAACATCGGGACGTGACAACGCCGACCCACCGCCCATTTATGGATGAGATTTATTCCGCCCGTGCGAGTCAGTCAAGCGAACAAATGCGGTCAAACGATTCCAAAAGGCGGTAGCAAATACAATAAATCGGGATGGGCAGCAGCATCCGCATGACAAGCGTGGCAATCAGTTACGCACACCGTTGTTGTGAACATTTTTGGGGGAGACTTTGTTCAGCAGTGGAAAATCTAGTTTTGTTTATGTTCGGTACAGTTGCTAACTACTATGTGTTAACACTCTGGTTATTTATTATCTACCAGCTGTCCCCGCGACTTCACCCGCGTGAGAATTTATGATAGTTCAGTATCTACCCGGACGAAGTCGTTGGCGAAGGGCGAAGCTAGTATAAAAGTAGCCTAAGTTACTTCTTAATACATAAGCTATCTGTCAGTGAAAGTCCCGTCGAAATCGGTCCAGCCGTTCCCGAGATTAGCCGGAACAAACAGACAGACAGACAGAGAAAAATTGTAAAAAATGTTGTTTTGGTATATGTACCGTGTACAGACACATATATATTAAGTAAAAAGTGGTTATTTTAATATTACAAACAGACACTCCAATTTTATTCATTTGTATAAATGTATAAATTCCAACGTTCCCTCAGATTTTGGATTTGTGTGAGCCGTGTGACCGCATATTAGGAAATTAAAAAAAAAAAAAAGCGCGGTATTGAGGGCTATCACATAATCGAGCGGTGTGCATAATTACGGATATTTTTTATATATAATCTTATATAAAAATATATAATCCGCCAGCGGGAGTGTGTGTTTTGATAATAGTCCTGATCGGATCGAGGACTTGCAAGTAGTGCCGCGGTGTTACGCGTCGCCATCGGGAGAAACAGGCCACTCGTGGGAGCATAAAAAAAAACAAAAAAAAAGTATATGGCCTCCCTAGTGAACTACCCTGCGTACCAGTATCACTTACCAAATATGTACTATATCCAGTTCTGTAGATCACGCTCCCGACGCGTCGGGGGCAGATAGGCCCGGGAAATGTGGACTTCCTCGACTCCCGAACCATCCCCTTCCTCTGTTACGCTTCACGTGCGGAGGGAGGGATGATGATTATTCGTTCGACAGGACACAAATAAGTACCCTATTTAGGTTCCGTAGTAAACAAGGAACCCTTATAGTTTCGCCATGTCCGTCTGTCTGTCTGTCTGTCTGTCTGCCTGTCTGTCCGTCTGTCCGTACGCGGTTTAGAGCAAAAACTATTGGTACTATAGACTTGAAATTTAGCACAAGTATGAAACCTAATTACGCCGACAAAGTGGTAGAAACATGTTTTTTTTTTATTTTAGGGTACCTCCCCTCTTTGTAACGCGCGGATTTTTTTAAATTTTTCGTTTTCTATATGGCGTGGGATATCGTTGGATAGGTCTTTAAAAAATGTAAGGGGTGTGCAAACATAATTTCTCGATTCAGTTCACTGATTGTGACTTATTGAGCTTTAAAGGGCCAATTTTCGTTAGAGTCAAGTGTCCCTCCCTCCTACCGACTAAACGGTCGTAGTTAGATATTCAAACGTTACGGCAATAGTAGTCATATACAATGAAATTAAAAGAAAAACTATCACACTTAAGCTGGCTTTACAAGTTTGCATTTGTGTAAATGGTAATATGGGACCAAATGAATTATACTCGAAAATGTCCATAGAATCCATCGACAACTCCATAGAAATGCCGCAATAGATGGCGTCAGGCGTCATTTACATCGCGCTTTATTGTTAATGTTTCGAAATTATACATATTATTTGGTTCTACACGAATAATTAGGAATTTTTTTTGGTCACTGAAATTAAATTGTGCCGTTTCATTGATGTCGGGTGAGGTGTAGCGGTGGGACGGGTCGCAATTTTATCGACCCGGGCGACCCGAATTAATATAGACGCTAGCCCGGGTTGCATCTCGGGTTGATTCGGGTTGAAATATAAATAAAAAGTACCTAGTATGAGAAATTACTTGCTTTGCAATGCCTTCATTGTTTGAGCTACGTTCACAGTAGTTCACATGTCAACAATGAACCTTCGTAACCATACCTATACAGAAAAGCTGAACGATACTCTGGTTTTGTAGAAATCTGTAGGCTGCAATCATCACATGACATCCGTGTACAAACTACATGCATGTTCGCTTAGTTTGCCACCATCACTCCATTAGAAAAAAATCAAAACATAACATTGTAAGAGCGCGCTAAATTCGTATTGTGTTAATGTACTTACTTATAATTAAATATTATAACGCGTTACCTCTTACTGACTCTTACTCTATGACGTAGTGTGAGTGAAAGATAAAATATAGGTAGGTATACCAACTTCAACACCGCGTCCTTTTTTCTTATTGAATGTCCAATGTCCATTAGGAAGATGACGATGATTAGATAGTTCCATAAGAAATAATTAATATGATAAGATGAGTCCAGTGAAGTGATGGGGATTTTACTAGAAACTTTTTATGGAGTTTTGAAAACAACACGACAAGTCACATTTTACTACAATAAATCACTTTCCTACACTCTTATCCGGTCGGTCGAGCGCTTTACGAAATAAAACTAATAAAAACCCGCCAAAACACCCAAGCAAAGTAAGACTAGAACGCTCACGCGCATGCGCGCTCCGTTTAAGGATGGCGATCAATTAATCGGCAGATGAATCTTTCGGACCAAAAAATCGATTATTTAAATCGATCCACAGCACAGAATCAGAGAAAATAAGACAGAAAGCCAGATAATGACAGATACCTTATTTTTGGCTCATTTCTTATCCTTGGTTGAGTTCTTAGTATTACATAATACAAATCGAATATAAATTGATTAAGTGGAAAAATATAAATTTAAATTATAATAAAATAATAATCGATTCAAAGATCGATCTTTTTCAGAAAGAATTGCCATCCCTAGCTGCGCTCCACGTCATTAGCACGCATGCGCACTGGACTCTATTAGCACGCATGCGCACTGGACTCTATTAGCGCGCATGCGCACTGGACTCTATTATAGCGCATGCGCTTTCAAGATTCCCGCCAAAAAACTCTAATTTAATTCACTTAGATTAGATGGCACGCAATAATGACCACTAGAGCATTGATATACCTGAGGATGTTTGCCTTGATGTTAACATATGGGTTTTAAAGATTTATTTTTAGGGTTTCGTAGTGAGATAATAAATTCAGAATTTAGGTAATACATGTTATTAAATATTTATTACTAAAATAGTAATATGTACAGTGTATGCTTAATTCTGAATGAATTAATAATTTCAAAATTGAAATACCTATTACTCTTCTACTTCGACATGTCATGTTAGCCATAATGTATGTGATGACGTGTATGATGATGTGTAACAAATTTTTTATTTATACCTTTTTGGTTAAGTGTTCCAAAAAAAAATTCTTAATCGCAAGAAACATTTTTCTCATATACCTATCCATCCATCATAACGTGGAGTAGCGGACAGACGAGCAGAGCGCATGCGCAACCCGTTAAACCGTATACATTATATACATTCATTTGCTGCCCGACTTCTGTCTCATTCAATCACCTACTGAAATAATTTGCCTTTCTCATTTACACACTATATAACGCAACCCGTCACGCCGTCAATCCGTAAACCTTCTCTCTCGTTCTATTACCTAATGAAACAATTAACCTTTCTCATTCGCACAACCCGTACGTACGATACGGGTAGGCATCTCGGTTATCGCACGCCGCGCGGCGAGTACGCGGCTACGCGGGCTACGCAGCCCGAAAGCAAGGTACCTAATTGTTCTGCGGCGGCGACGACGAAAGCGTGACCCGCGCGTGAGACTGATAGCCTGATGGCGCCACGGGTCAACCCGTTACAGCGCAAAGAGAACCCGAATTTTCGGGTTGGCTGACATGCTCGGTTCGTGCGGGCAATTTAGCTCGAGTCGCCCATCGCTAGTGAGGTGTCCGCATCGGTGTTAGAAGCGGACTAGCAGAAGTAGCGGACACTTTTGTCAGAGAATTCGATTCGCATTTGGCTGATGATGTAATAAATAACGACGAAACCCTACACTGCGCTTGGGCCGACACGCACATAACCGGTTTTTCTTTGTTCACTTTCGTTCTGTAATATTAACGTTTTAATTCCCTCCTCTGGGGATCCCCTATCCCCATAACCTATACTGACTGACGGTTAAAATACCTAGCTACTTCGTGGCAGAAGTCCAACGCATCATCGCACCTATAAGTAGGTATCTAGTGATAATAGGCTACCGAGTCATATAGGTAGGTAGGGCGAGGTGTAGCTTTTGTCGTCGGGATACCGAACCATATATATACGGCACAGCTTACTAATTAATAATTGTGTGGTAGTTCAGCATCGCTCTGATCACGAATAAAAGTGAATTGTTAATGTGTGAAAGTTTATCAAATACCATTCCTCGTAAATAGTAACGCTTTACAACTCGTTTACAAAAAAATATGGCGCGTTTTGTGAACAATAAACGTTTGTTATGTTTGGGCAACGAGCACGTTAACCGAATATCAGCAGTGTATAGCTGTTAAACGAACTATTTGTATGCACGAACAAATTTCATTCATCTAGTTCAATGCTCCCGACAATGCGCACCAAATAAATGTAATATTCAAATACATTTCAGTAGTGAATGAAAAATCAGATAAATGTTGGAGCGACAAAACCGATTCGTCTTGTTTCCGACGTTACTGAAATAATAATCAGGACTAAGGGTCATAGCTCACTACAGCCACGATTCAGTTCGTTTACAGTTTCGTTTTACGGCGTCCATTCCTTGTCGATGGGTGAACGACGCGATGTCACTTGTGGACCACTCGCGGACAGCGCGGTCCACTTGGGAACAGAGCGTTGGCAATGCAGTCAACGCAAGACAAGCTAGTGGTCACCGAGTGGTCAATGGACCACTCGGTGACCACTAGTCTGCGCGCGGACGGCGAATGCGCCGTCCGCCCGCAGACCGCGCGCCGCCCGCGCGTTGACGGCTTGCGGTCGAGGCGATCCGGTGTCAATACGCAGCGCAGTTTGCAGACGCAGAGTCGGTCGAGCGCTGGTCGGGTGCCGGGTGGCTCTAGTGAGCTATGACCCTAAATGTCAGGACCGCACTGAGCGCCGAATGCTAGGAGCGTATCCACGCACATATATCTACAGCCTAAGAAGTGCCTCCGCGCATTTGGCCGCTGGCCGCGCGTTCCAAGATATATATATGGAAGTGCGCGCATTATGCAGCCAGCTGTTGGCGGCCACGTATTGGCCGCGCGACCAATAAAAATATCGCAACCCAACATGCGGCAACCAGTTGTCTTGGGACTGTACCAATAAAGATATTTTTCTACCTAATAAGAATATCTTACTACCTAAACAATATTGTGTGCATTTTTTTAAAGTGGTTCACCAAAAGCGCAATTTGACCGCAATTTTCACATTATCTCCAAAACTATTAGACCGAGATTTTGAAAATAAAATATAGTTTTCGTATTAAAATTTCTTCGGTATGTTGAACTTTTTTGTAAATATTTCTATGCGTGGTATCACCATGGTCACAGGTGTAATATATTTATTTATTATGTTTATTTATTTATACTTTATTGCATCAATAAAACATTGGTACAAATGGCGGACTTAACGCTTAAACCGCTCTCTGCCAGTCAACCATTGGTAGTGATAAAAATAATGTTGGCGGTGCTAGCAAAAAAACGTAAATAAACAAAATATAAAACATTCAATAGAAACTTTCAGTAGGTAAAGTATACCTACATTAGTATAAAATAAAAATATTATATAGTTATAATTATATACATATAGAAATTATTTTTATAATGACGTATACATATTTTATATAGTGTATAAATATATACATACATATATATATATATATATATATATATATATATAATACATACATAAATAGCATTATACCTTAAACAGAAATTAAAACAACACAATGATATAAATATATAATAAAACTAATGACGATGGTTTTGTGGATACTTAAGAAGTATGAAAGTGTTCTTTAATTCTATTTTTAAAAGCCTGTTTTGTGGTCAGTCTACGGATATCCTCTGGAAGAGCATTCCACAAACGATATGATATTTTTTTGTTTATGAAGGTGCGTGTGCGATGCGTTGGGCATGGTGCGCGCGGTGGGGGGGCGCGAGTGACTCCGGCGGCGAACGCGGGGGACGCGTGGGGCGCAGGGAGCGCGGGGGGCGGCGGGGGCGCGGCACCTGCGTGAGCGCCGTGAGCGGCGTGCTGGAGGTGGCGGCGGCGCTGCTGGTGGCCGGCCTGCCCCCCGCCGCCGCCCCGCCCGCGCTGCCCGCGCTCCCCGCACGCCCCTGCGCAGCCAACGCGCTCTGCCTCTGCCGCGCCGACCACCTCGCCTGCGACCTGCCCTTCCACCGGTTTCCTGACACGGGTACGTATGCTCGTTGATGTAACTATGGAAGAATAGCTGATCATGTGATGAAGATGGCAAACAAGCATCACATGGATGTTAAGTGATGACTGCAGCCCATAGACATCTACACAAAAACCAGAGGTCAAAACGCTTTGTCACCCCTGCGCCCTAAATTATTTTGCCTGTGTGATAGTCATCACGGGTGTTTACTGATTTAAGTTATTTTTTGGGGCATTATGATTGATTATTATCTACATTAACATCTGACTGGAACATGATAGTGCTAAAAACTACGATTTGATGGCAGATAGATTACGTAACGCGGTAGTGTTTTCGCCCTTCAGAACCTTTAGTATCGGATACTGGACATCTACCACCAGTAATTTCTATCCTGAACTGATTTTTTTTCTAAGCCTTGTAATACGATCAGCTCATTTTGTGATTTCTCATTAACACGGAGGCAGTTGCTAGTTAATTATGCGTTGCTCACGAGAGCATTTCGGAAAACGAACGGCTACAGAATATCTGTTGCCGCCACACCATTTGTAAACCGCACTATATTTGCTGCATGTTAATTAGTTTCAACTTACAGTAAATAAGCATGCGTTTGTAGCGTCCGCTTTATGTGGCCATTGATTAAATAAACACACATAAAACTTGCTAGTGGACATTACTATCGATTAGGTGACTTGATATGATACCATCTCGTCGAAGATTGCTCAAATCGTATATGATGCGATCAAGTAAAATTGGCATTGTTACTGTACCATTTGTTATTATAGCATAACATTACCCACCGTCAGACTGACACAAAGATGATATGTTCTTACGTTTTTGCGAGCTACACTCATTGAAATAAAACTATTTTTACGGATTTATCTCGCGTATATTAAACTAAAATGATTTTTAAAATCAACCCGATGTTTCGGTCGGTTTTCAGCTTCCGTGGTCCCGGGCAGACTGAGGTGACATTTGTCTGACAGAAGTTTGAAAAAATTATATGTAGCTACCTCCATCGATTTCGTAAACGCCTTGCGTAGCGTTCAGGATTAACACAGTAATTACTTATGGTATCTTGAGGTCTTGCAGACTGCTGCGGTTGGGATTTAATCTTGCTAAGTATGGGATCCCATGATGTTGATAATCGCCATCCATCTTCTATATATAATTTTTTCAAACTTCTGTCAGACAAATGTCACCTCAGTCTGCCCGGGACCACGGAAACTGAAAAACGACCGAAACGTCGGGTTCTTTTAAAAAATAATTTTAGTTTAATATACGCGAGATAAATCCGTAAAAATAGTTATATTTTAATGACACAAAGATGTGATTAATTTTTAGATTACACCAATTTATCATGAAATAGAAATTACGAATGTGAAAATTGATCTTTATTATAGTACATATTTACAGAGCGTGTGATGTAATCCGTGTGTACAAAGCGTGTAACAGCTTTAAATACTTTTACTCTACACACGCAGAGATGAGCGTGCGGCACGTGTCGGTGTCGGCGGCGCGGCTCGGCGCGCTCGGCGAGGCGGCGCTCGACGCGCGCGCTCTCCGCACGCTCGTGTTGGTCGCCTCGCGCCTGCACCACATCGACCGCCTGGCGCTAGCGTACGTGCCGTGTGTTTGTGTGTGTGTGTGTGTTTTGTGGTATAAATCCACACTGTTCTATTTTCTATACCTTTTTTTTTTTTAATTGTTCGTTTTTCTATTTAAAAAAAAAACAGACAGAAGAAAAATGTCTCATTTTCATTTGTTATTAACTTGAAGTATGGGTAGCCTGTACCAATAATGGAAGTTTTCATTAGATACTGAACCTTTCTCGGCAGGTCGATGACGTCGAGCCTGGCGTCCCTAGACTTAGGCTATAATGAATTCACGGAGATTCCTATCGAGGCCCTACGAGAATTGAAAGTGCTCAACTGGCTCAACTTGCAAAAGTAAGTTTATTTCTTAACCCCAATTTGCGCTATTTGACTATTTAATTTAATAACTGTATAATTTATTGTTTCAGTAACTTAATAAGCGACTTGAGTCCGGAGTTAGACTGGGGTGCGCTCACCGAGTCGTTGAGTAGTTTATCTCTAAGTAATAACCATATATGTGTGATCCAAGAGGGAGCGCTGTCGTCCCTACGGCAGCTGGCTCAGCTCGAGCTGGACGGCAACCGGCTACGAGCGCTCGACCCCGGAGCGTTGCCTGCCTCGCTAGCCCTCTTGCGACTGTCGGACAACTTACTGCCGCACATACCCTGTCAGGCGTTCGCCGCTCTGCCCAGACTGCGGCACATCCACCTCCGCAACAACATGTTGCGGTCCACTTCCAACCGCACTTGTCGAGCGGATCGCACCAAGATAGACTCCCTCGACTTGAGCCACAACGAACTCACCGACACCTTCGAATTCGAGTTTCAGCACGGCCTCCAACTCAAGCAGCTCGTCCTAGATCTGAACGACTTCACTACCGTTCCACCGTTCGTGCTCGACTGTGGCCGATTAGAGAAACTGTCTATAACTTACAATAAATTAACTCACTTATCGGATGCGACGATGCACGCGCTAAAACGAGACTTGGAGCGATTAGAATTAGATCATAACGAACTCGTGTCGCTCCCGGCGGCAATACGTGAATTAGTGCATCTCAAGCACTTATCGTTGGCGTACAATCAGCTGGAGGAAGTACGTGAGTTACCTCCGCGATTACACTCGCTGTCGCTGGCGGGTAATTTACTGTCGTCGTTCCCGGTAGCTCTGCGGACGTTATCTCCGGGTGCGCTCGGCTATCTCGACCTCGGGTACAACCGACTGGCGCACGTGCCGGCCGACACGTTCGGTGCCTGGGCTGATGCGCTCACCGTACTCAGTTTGCGCGGCAACCGCGTGGCGCAGTTGGCGGCCGGCGCTTTTCCGCCCACTCTGCCGCTCCGGGAGCTCATTCTCAGCTTCAACGACCTATACTACGTGGAGGCGGGCGTATTCGCGAACCTTACCGAGCTGCGCGTCCTGGAGCTATCTTCGGCGCTGTTCAGCGGCGAGGTGCCGGCGGGCGCGACGCTCGACACGCTCGCGTGGCTCGGCCTCGACAACAACAACATACATTATTTCTCCTCGACCGACATGCGGAACTTTCCCTCTTTGGAGTATCTCAATTTAGATTTCAACAAGATTATTGAATTCCCTAGCGAAGTAAGCGGCTCTAGCGGCTCTAGCGGCTCTTATAAATTAAAGGAGTTGAGACTGTCGTATAATTACATAAGTAAGATAAACTCGGAGTTTCTCGTGGATCTGACGGAATTGCACAGTGTAGACTTGTCTTACAATCGCATGCACAATGTGAGCGAGCGTAGTTTCACGAATTTACAGAACTTAGTTTATTTAAGTTTGGCTGGAAACGTCATCGAGTTCATTGCGGACGGTGCGTTCAACGATTTGCCGAAATTAGAAGTGCTGGATTTGCAAGAGAATAATTTAGCCGAATTCTCGACGCGATACTTTAGCAATGTATCGAGCGACGAAAGTAACTTTTTAGTTAATGTTAGCTCCAACAGAATAACTTCGCTGCTCGGTGGACCGTCAGCGTTAATAAAAGTTTTAGATTTAACGAACAATTTACTCGAGAGCGTGTCGAGATCATTTTTTGACTGTCTCGGCGTCCACGTGCGACAAATATATCTCTCTCATAACAGACTCACACAGATAGACAACTCCGCGTTCGGCGCGCTGCCAAAACTGGATATATTGAATTTGCACAATAATAACGTGAGCGTCGTGAAAAGGCGAGCGTTCGCAGATATGGCAGCGCTGCAAATATTAGATCTGTCAAATAACCAGATCTCACAGCTGGCGGTGGAACAGTTTCATAATCTACGAAGGTTGCGGCATCTGCGGCTGGACAGCAACAGATTACGGGCACTACCGCGTGACGCCTTCAAAAATACGCTTCTAGAATATTTGGATTTAGGTGACAACCAATTAACATTGTTCCCGAGCAGCGCGCTCGCACAGGTGGGATTCACGCTGCGTCGTCTAGAGCTGTCGCGCAACAGGCTGGAATACCTGGATGCGGCCATGTTTCATGCGACCGCCTTCCTGCACGAGCTCAGCCTCGCGCGCAACGCGCTCACCGTGCTGTCGGACAACACGCTCGCCGGCCTGCCCAGGCTGCGCCGCCTCGACCTCTCCCACAACACCATCAAGGCGAACTTTAAGGAGCTGTTCCACAACGTGCCGCGACTACGATGGCTTGCGCTCTCGGGAACCGGGTTAAAAACTGCGCCGCATCTGCCGCTAGCCAACCTGACCGAGCTCGACGTCAGCTTAAATTACATGACTTCGTATCGGGAGAGCGACGTGCGGTACTTGACAAATCTACGCGCCGTGAACCTCTCGGCGAACAAGTTCACCTCCCTTCGGCCGGCAATGTGGGCGGCCCTGCCCCGACTCATCACCCTGGACGTGTCGGATAATCCCATAGTGCGATTGTCGCGGGGCGCGTTCGAGGGGCTCGACCGGTTACTTCACCTGCGGATGAATAGCCTTCGGCGGTTGGAAGCGATCGAGCCCCGCGCGTTCCGTCCGTTGGTGTCTCTGCGATCTCTAGCTCTGGAGTGTCCGCCGGGGGACGGAAGAGGGGTGCCGCTCGCGGAGATAGCGTCCGCGACGCCGTCGCTGGAGTCACTGTCGTTGGTGATGCGGGAGGCGTACCTGGACGGGCAGCTGGCCGGACTCCGCGCGCCGAAGTTGCGAGCGCTGGAGGTGGGGGGTGCGGCGCTGCGGCGGGTGTCGGCGCGCGCGTTTTCGGCGCTGGGAGGTCAGCGCGCGCTGGCGCTACGGCTGGGGGGCACGGCGGTGGGGGCGCTGCCGGCGGGGCTAGCTCTCCCCTTGGCCCGCGTGCCGCACCTGGCTCTCGACCTCAGCGACAACCGCCTCGTCACCTTCGGCCCCGCCACGCTCTACCCTAACCTCACCGGGTGGAGCCGCTTCGCTACTAAACTTCTTCCAGGTTTGTATTTAAACATAAACGGTCATTCCATCATCCATTTACCAAATATAATGATTATGTTTTTTAACCATTACTGGCGAATCGTGGGTGTTTGCACGTATACTTGAATGCATGCTTTACCTCTGCCTACCTCTTCGGGTATTACAAGCGTGGACTTACGTTGACGTTTTTTTTATACGCCTATTAAATAATAATATGCTAGCCGCCCTCTCATATACTTTGGTATATACCTTGTATAAATTTATTTTTTAGTGTAATCGATATGAATTGAGTGAGAAATTGATAACACTGATGTTTTATCAAGCACGCGCTTTCGTACGTGGCCGATAAAACCTACACAATCACCTTTACACAATCTGTACGGTGTGTTGGTTTCCGTATAGGAAGATGGTTAAAGAAAAAATGTTAAATAAAAACTCCCGTGGCTCTACTCATGGTCTTTTTGTTGTAGTGTGGATCTATTGGATTGTGTATCAAAAATGAACAATCTTTCGTAGCTATTTCTCTTTTGTTTTCAAACTATATTCCATTCAGTAAATACGGCACCTCATGCCCCAGTCGCTCTTACCCAAGTCATGTGCACCAGGTGGTCTGGTGCTGGCCGGAAACCCACTGCGCTGCGGCTGCTCGGCGTCGTGGGTCAGCGCCTGGCTGCGGCGCTGGAGCGCGGAGGTGGGGGGAGGCGCGCGGGGGGCGCGGGACGCCGCGCGCCGCTCCACCTGCGTGCCCGCGCCCCCCGCCACTCCGCGTCCCCGCCCCCTGCTCGACGTGCCGCCCGACGACGCCGAGTGCCACGCCAGCGCACTCTCCAGCCCCGCGCCTCGCGCCACGCTCACTCCACACGTGGCTCTACTGACGCTCTTCTTGATGATTAGCTAGTGAAGTGGGTTACTTCGACGTGCCACCACGACTTGAGTACCACGTCAGCGCGCTGTCCGGCCCCGCGCCGCGGCTCTGTCGCTCCACACGTATCTTTACTGACGGCCTTCTTGATGGTTAGCTAGTGAAGTGTATAACTAGAGAGCACTCGGGTTAAATATGTGACTTTATGGTGGCCCCTGCTCGACGTGCCGCCAGACGTCGCTGAGTACCATGCCAGTGCACTGTCCAACCCCACGCCGTGCGTCACGCTCACTACTAAATTTGATCTAATGTCAGTCTTCTTGATGCTTAGCTAGTGAAGTGTGTTAGCTCGACGTGGCACCATGGTGGTCCACCAACCCCCCATTCTGATATAGTTTCGGATAGTGTGAAAGTGAGCATTGTACAAGCAATGAGCAGAACTCTAACAGAATTTGACGCTTGTGCACTATGTCCGATGTCATTGGGAGTTCCGAAGTATGCTGACTTAAATTCAAATCATCTACCGGGAATATGTTACTGCCAAAAATTTTAATGGAAAAGCAGAGGCCAATGATGGAATGCAAATATATTATAGTTATAGTTAATTAATCAGAAAACTACTTAGTAGACGCAAATTCTCATGGCACAGTGTTATAAAATTTTCGATCAATCACTTGCTTAAGCGCGTACTGTGAGTAAGCCCTGTGTGAGTTCACTAAGGAGATTAAAATATTATTTTGGTTGTATTAAGTCAGTTTTCGTAGAACACTGTCGGACGTAGTGCACAAACTCTACCAGTCTGCACAAGTTTTTCCTTTTTTCTGCAGCACACGACTCTAATTCGTGGACCGTCATTATGTAAATGGGTGCAGTCCGACGTGCGGCGCAGACCAAACGTGATTAGTTATTTAATACGAGACGTTTCCTTGTTTTTGTATACTCCTAAAATTAAAAAAGGAGAAATGGTAAGGGAAATTCGACTTCGGTCAGAGATCTAACCTGCGACCTCTGGATAACTAGCTGCTTTACTTACTAGGTAAGCGTATCGAACCCCTACATTCCAAGTTCGGATTTTTCTTTCCCTTTCTGGTTTAACCGTCTAAGGGGCCGGTGAAGAGTCTGTAAATAGTTTATACCTTTTTCGTATACCTGTGCTGAACTGATGACTGATTTATAAAATACAACGAATGTGAAACGATGTTATGCTTTAATGTATCTTTTAATGTAATTATTATTGTACGCCGCCGCAGTAGCTGTGTTTCTATGTAAAAAAGAGCTTAAATATGGATGTGGGATTCGTCGTACCGTATGCTTTTTGAAAATTCTCATCGGATTACAATGATATGAATATGATGTTTGGTGAGTGTAATGTGGAACCGGAAAATGAGACTTTTCAGAACACGATTTTAGAGGAGTCATCATGTTTAAACTCCATTTTAATTCGTTACGATTTGCGCTAATGCAAATGAAATGGAGCAGGATCATTACATTTAAGCTAAATTATGATTTGATTTCCCTAGAAAAACGACCTGAATGATGTGTAAATAAAAATTGCACTTGGATTATTATTATGATTTCAATTTCTACAAAACCTATTGCAATAGATAAAGCTAAAACTTTAAAAAACATGACGTATATTTGTATGATACAGTTTAAGCTCTCAAAATGTAAATTATTTTGCTAATGTAGGCTGAAGTTGAAATAAAAAAAAATCTTATACAGCTCTCTCCAAAGACAAATAAGCAGATTTCTAATGACAACTTTATAAAAAAAAACAGAAATCGTTATAAAACATATTACTTTGCTACCAACTACCGACCAATTATAACAAATAACTGTAATTACGTCATTATGGTAAGCGGCGTCGGAACATGCAGTAGTATGTTAATCCGGCATTATGTCGGGGAGGAATTAAGCTGGCACCACTCTTATATCGTTGGTTTAAGCGACGGTTTTAACCCGACGACTGATATGGACTTGCTTATTGTGTTTACGATTATGCTTAAAAGTCATTTATTACGTCACATAAAGATATTTTATTAAAAAAACTAAACGATGAAGAACTAATTACCTTTCAGTGTGGACCAAAACTGAATCGCTGTTAGCTTTCTCTGGTTGTCTTCAAACACACTGTTATAAATATGATACATTTATTGGAACAATCCTTTATCAGCGCCAAAATCAAATCGTAATTAGGTAAACGTCACGGGACGGGCTCAGATCTTACCGTGTGTGTGTTAACGGTCGGGCTTCACTGAAATTAAATAATGTTACTATGATGTAATCGACGCGACTCCAGCATTGACAGCCTCATTTGAAGGCTGGTAAACAAATAAAGTGTAAACTGTCTGAGGTGTCACATGTGGGACACTCGATTGGAACGAAGTTCCTCTTCAACTTCTAATGAATCACTTTCACAATCCATTGTTTATTTTTTAAAATGTTAAAAATAACTAAAACTACATACACACAAACACGACAAAACAATGTACGCATACACAGAAGGCGCGCGCGTCACGAGGCTTGTCACTGTCGAGAGAGACAAGAGAGACGAGAGAGAACGAATAAGTCTAATCCTATACTCGGCCTGCCCCCTCTCCGAGCGTTCTGCGCTATAACAAAAGTGTCGTGAGGATTTTTCGTGACGCTTGCCTAGCCCCCTTAGGCAGCGTACCGCGCGATATGGAACATCGTTTCAAAAACGATGTATGAATGAAAATATATTTAAGACAAAAAAAAACTTTATTCAGGCATTTCATTTTTGTGGATTTTCTATGACCTTAATTATGCTTGAATTCACCCTCCTTACATCTAGATGATAATCGTTCCAAGACGTATTCGATTAAAATTAATACAATTAACAGCATACGTTAATGTTCAAGACATATTAATCCCATTAAAAACATATGTGTAAATTCATGTTTACATTATGTTGAGGACGAAACACATATAGTTAGCTTACATAATAACCGATCCAAGCTCTGTTCGATTAATACTAATCTCATAACATACGTTATATCCTGTACATATTGATCCAATACTCAACATGTGTAGTTGTGGGTGAATTTGGAATTATATTGTGGATGAAATAAAGCGGCAATGCGGCGGCGGCCACGACGCACATATCGTTAGTGTAAGCGACGGTTTCCAGCCAACGACTGCTGCCGATTTATGCTCAAAACACTGTCGGACGCGTCCATCAGTCGCGACTGAAGGATGCGTTCGACAAGTATGCACAGCGTGAAACATCCAAAGAGCTACGTCGTCAAAATGCTCGACTCGACCGCGACTTACGTCCTATAGTTTACAAACCATACCTAGAGAAAATGTACTAGTTAGTTTATTGCCTTCAGCTACGGCTAGTGGACGCGTCCGACAATATGTTCTGAGCTTCAAGGTTTGGTCTCTAACCACCATTTAATGATGATGTTATAGACCTGTAACACATTAGCTAATTACTGTGAATAAATTGTAAATAGTTCGATAGTTATGAAAATGCTCTGTGAAAACTTTAACTCCGATTCCAACTGTAAATACTGATGTGATTGAAACGTTACAGATTAAATATTTTCTTAAAATGTGTGTTTAATTTTTAATACCTCTTGGATATCTACGTTTTGCCGCCAGTTCACATTGATGTTAAGTGATGACTGCTGCCTATAGACACTTACACAAAGACCAAAATGCAGATGCGTTACCACTCCTGAGGCTGAAGGTGTAATGCCTCTGTGCCGGAAATTGCAGGGCCGTATCGGAACACGATAGTGATGAACCAATTAGCGGCAAGTATATTAGGTAATGCGGTGGTGCCTACGCCTGCGAGCTCCTTCACTGGAGGTCTACCACCAGTGCAAAAATAAGAATGGGTTTTCATCATCATCACTTCCGTCAAAAGACGTGCACTGCTGGCCAAGATACACACATCCAAGTCACTTAGAACAGTGTTGTGCGTCAAACTTTAGTGTACAATCTATACATATAATAAAACAGTAAAACCCGCGTGTCTGTACATTGTATATATTCACGAAAAACTAATTGGGGGCGATGTTAAAATAGTATTAGAACAGTTATCAATGATTTTTAATTTTAATGTCTGTCTGTTTGTCTGTTTGTCCCTTTGTCCAGGCTAATCTCCAAAGATATTGGACAAATTTGAATGAAACTTTTTGTGGTGTATAGATACTAAGCCTGGCCAACATTTAGGCTACTTTTTACTGCGGGAAAATCCCTCATTCCCACAGCAAACTCTATATTTAATAAAATCGTAGGAAAGTCAAAACTGTACATTGAATATTTTTTAAAAGAATACTTGGGATCGGGCTAAATTATAAAAGTACCTACTAAATGGCGCCTGTTAGTAATATTCATGCAAAATTTGAAGTAAATTTCAGGTCCGGTCAACATATAGGCTACATATTATCACGCTATCTCCTACAGGGGAAGAGCTGTAAATCTTTAAAATCGTAGGAAAGTCAAAACTGTACATAGATTTTTTTGTTTTAAAGAATACTTGGGGCGTGATCTACTATCGATATCGAAGCCAAATATAGTGTTTGTTTTGTATGTTGTTGTTTGTCTGTATGTATGTCCGAGCTAAACTCAAAAAGTAATGGATCTTAATGGATTTACTTCAAATTTGCATGAATTTCCGTGAATTTTCAAAGACACCGCATTGGGGAAGGTTCATAGGTACCGTGCATCCAAATAATGGCGAAATCTATTTCCTGCGGTTGTTACTTCACACGGTCCGAGGCCCAACGTATTTCACTTTTCTGAGGACATTTGATGGCGAGGAGTATCCCACTTACCGCGCAGCCTGCGTAGCACGTCACCTTCTCGACGGTTACCAAAACTGGGATTACACCCTCGCGGAGGCAAGCGTCAGTGACGGAGAAATATCGCCATCATCTGTCTGAAGATTTTCTACCAGCTTTGAGACACGTGCTACGGGAGACGAAGTCGAAGTAACTAATGAACGCATGCTGAACACCTGTCTTAGTTCATTTCAAGATGTGGTCATTTCCACCACCGATTGAACTACCGAATATGGGTTACCAGCTCCCTAAATCATCACCGCATCGAGACCGTAGAAATTGGAAGTTTTTTTTAATGTAATGGAAGTGGTAAACAAGCATGCAGTTCACATTGATGTTAAGTGATGACTGCAGCCTATGACACCCACACAAAGACCAAAGTCAAAATGCAGATGCGTTACCACTCCTGAGGCCTAAGGTCTTATGCCTCTGTGCCGGAAATTACAGGGCCGTATATTACCACCTGACCGGAACACGATAATGTTGAACACTACCATTTAGCGGCAAGTATATTAGGTAATGCGGTGGTGCCTTCGCCCGCGAGCTCCGTCGCTGGGGCTCTACCACCAGTAGAAATAACGCTGAGACAAATTACGATCCGGGCGAAATGACCATGTCGCTTTGTTCTCTTCAGAGCAAAAACAAATATATGATACCGTCCTTGAAAGCGTAGGGCAAAACCAGGGTAAAATATTATTCTCCTGGATTTTGGATGTTCCTGGTGGAACAGGAAAAACATTTGTTACCACTGGCATACTTGCAGAGGTCAGGAGGCAAGGCAAAATTGCTATTGCTGTAGCGTCGTGGGGAATTGCTGCCACACTGCTTCCGGATAGCATTTAGAGAGCGCCGAAATGACTCTTTTTGGTGTGTCATGTAACAGTGATGAGGGACACGTGCTCAAGGATTGCTCTCTGAGTGTATGGGATGAGTGTACGATGGCCAATTCAGTTTATTCAGTTTATTCATTTATTTCATATAATTAGACTCCTGGAGAGCACTTTTACATCGTCATTTTTTTAAACTAACCTAGAGTGAATAACCACTAAAAATAATCAAAAACACATAATAAATTAAATAGACACTGAACAATTTTGTATAATATGGAAAGCATCAATTATTTACAAATTCCTCCATTTTCCCATTTCAAAAGAACGGCAGTTGAGGCCGTGGACAGAACCCTGCAGGACATCCGAAGGAACGAAAGTGGGTTGTGCCACATTACTGTTCACTGACGATTTCCGACAAGCGCTTCCCGTGGTGACGCGAAGATTGAGGGCTGACGAGATGAATGCTTTGTTGAAACGATCTTAACGAGTTCGTACCTACGCTGCGCTTGACCATTAATATGAGAGCTCGGCTCGACGACAATGCACGTGCTCAAGAATTTTCCGATGTCCTTCTAAGTCTTCGTGTTGAAAAAAAATGATCAGGCTGCAGAAATTAATAGGCAATGAAGTGGTCTATACCTCCATAAATACTGTCGTCGAGCAAGATGACGCCACACATTATCCCATGGCATTTCTGAACTTCCTGTCAGCAAGCGGACTTCCATCGCATACCATCAAGCTAAAATGATATAGGTGTCCCGATTATGCTTCTTCGGAACTTATCTCCTCCGAAGTTGTATAATGGGACCCGGCATTGGCGAGGCAGTATTTATACCACGCATTCCCCTCATACCGCATAACTACACATTCCAGTTCAAGCGCGTAGAGTTGAATGTTTGCTTGGCGATGACCATCAATAAGTCGCAGGGGCAGACACTGAGGTCAGCGGGTGTTAACCTCAGGACAAGTTGCTTCTCATACGGGCAACTGTACTTCGCTTGCTACCGCGTTACCAGTCCTGTCTCTCTTTACATGTTGGACAGAATACACTGAATAACTAAATAACTACCAACGTAGTTTATAGGAAAGTGTTGTAAGGTTTGATACCTTTGCTTTGTACGTATTTTTACTCTTTTGTGTCCGGGAATATATTCCTGCATTATTTTGTCTTTTTCCTTCAGTCACATCTTATGGCTGAGCTCAGCAGGATTCCTATATGACTCCCTTCATTTGCTTCGCTTACAAAAAAACTTATACTTTTAATTTAATACTATTTTAAAAGTTGTTTGCTTATAATGCTAAAGCGACACTGGCATCTTAGGTATGTTTGGTGCTGTAGAGCCTTCACGCAGACGACGTTGCGGGCAGCTGCTAGTGTGCAATAATTGTCACGCTCGTTATGTGGATTGGCGATCATAGTGGCGGTTGTGGCGAGATGCCCATCCCACGTCATTGTATTCACAACTGTTCCGTTGGAACAGTATGTCAATCATGTTTCCGTTGACTGACTGCAATTTTTTATTTGGTCTATTTTTTATTTTTTATCAACTTTTATCAAAAGGGAATTGTGATTAGGTGTAATACATTTTAATTTTATACATTGTTATGTATAATTAATAACACAACATTTACTTACATTGTATCCGTAGGTTAGATGGAATACTGTACCTACTTGTTGTGAATTTTACATGTTGAACAAATACCTGCATCAGCACAAACCTCTTTAGGCTTTTTGATGTAGTTCAAATTGTACAATAATTTTAAGTATGTTTAAATAAATGAAAAAAAACAAGTGAAAAAAAATGGCGGAAGAATTTTGCTTTACCGGTGTATGATGAGGTCATTACGCCCCGACACCAAACAATGGGTTTAAGTGACAGAAAAGTCAGGTCGCAGTATTAATTCTATTAATTTACCTTCAATGTGAACTGCAGGCTTATTTGTCAAACTGCCTGCATCCGAGTCACTGTCGGATGCTGTAGACAAATCGAATCGAGTCTGTATCGGATTTTTCAAACAAATTCAATCTATGTTCTGTTAGCTTTTCTTTACACAAACAGCTCTATTCACACTTCCTTTTTATGCCGCACCATCTACTGTAAAGGAAATTTTAACTACATATCCCATAAATTTCCGTAGACAAATTGTGACAGCACAATGTTTTGGTCCCATATGTACATATAGTGGATGTAGAGGAACGAAGAATCTTTGGAAATGTTGTCGAAAAGATGCCATTTCGTATGAGTTGCAAATGTTCATAGGTTACGGTAAGCGAATATCCCGAGCGGGCTACAAGAAAATAACGGACTTAACTATACTAATGTTTATAGGGTTCAGAGTACGTGTATTCAAGGATAGTAACTTCACGCTTGTAATCCCCGAAGGGGTAGGCAGAGGTAAATGCATGCATTCAAGCATACATGCAAACACCCACGATTCGCCGGTTACGTTTTTGGCCCATGTAACAGGTTGCGAGCCTGTTGACATCCCGGGCACATTACCAAACTTCGAGGTACTGGGAAATATCCAGAAAATCGAAAATCCCAATAGAACTAGAGATAAAGGACTTTAAACCATTATCTCTGATAACCCCCTACCCGGGAATCGAACCCAGGACCTCACCGGAGTAGTAGTGGAAATAGTGATATAGTGCTGGGTGAAACGGCACGGGAAATGTGTAAGAACCCAGATATTTAACACTCCACGCCCTCTGCCTACCCTATAAGGGACCGGGCGTTAAGGCACACATGTAAACGTGGATGAAATACAAATGAAATCAAGTACTATAAGCTTTCAATACTAATACCCACGATCACACGAAACGTGATTTATAACCACGACTAATATAAACATACCTTAGTCAGCGATGTACATTACGCGTGAGCTGTGAACGCACATCCGTGAAGTTATGATTGGTGGTGGCGTGTGTGATGGAAGGGGTAAGGGTGTGAGGGGGGATGGATCACATTACGCACTCATGCACACAAGCTAGTTTGGCGAATTTAGGGGTGGATTATGATTTTTTCGTGACATTAAAGTATCGGTTGGGATGGATCGTCACGTCAATTTTAATGTACGGTAAGTTATATAAATGCGAAAGCGTTCAAATTAGATAAAAATATTTTGTAAGATTTCATATTAAGACTCAAAGTTTACGATACAGTGTCTTGAAGCGTTATGTGAAGTACCTAGTACAAATATTATTCAGTGATAATTGAAGAAAGCTTAAATAATCATAATAATAAAGATAACACATAAACTTACACCGAAAGACTAAAACATATTCTCACAATTTTAAAAAGCGGCAAGCTTCAATTATCTTTTTTGTGGTAATTGGTATCAAAATATGTGTATATCCCATTAAATTATATTTGTATATCAATGGTACATCTTATCTACCCTGGTCGTCCTGTCCCGTTAATCATAGTGGTGGATGGCACAGATTAAGCAGTATGTACCCCGGAGTGTTTTTAACGGAGGGAAGATCAGATAAATATTGTTTAGCATGCGCATAGGTGCATTGTAGAGGTAAATACCGTCGTAGCATACCCGACTAGGTGGCCAGTTTTAACAGCCGAAAAGGCAGGTTAAATTCGCTACTTTTGAAATCGAATTATTTACGTAGCACCCTCCTAGCCTACTCCACTCTCAGCCAGGGTCAAATGCTAAGTTAGTGACGATAACTAACTACGCGCTATTTACTAAAACACACTTATATAGTACCTAACATTGTGTATTCGCAAGTGTAAACTGTTTATAATGATGACGCGTTTGTCGGGTCGGAGCGTCGGGGGACCGCCGGAGTGTGGGAACGGGGTTTTAAACTTACAAGTTGTTTTATTGAACATTATTTACAGGATAAATATAATATAAGCCCTCTGGCCTGCATTTGTCTAAGGGAAAGGCAAAAAGAAACTTAAATTTATTATAAATCTGAGATGAAGGTTTTTTACGGGTTACAGGTTAGTAGGAGGACAAGGACAGCCAGATATCATGTGAGATTTACAATTAGAAGGACGCGACGTTCCATAGATTAGAACAGAACAATAAAACGAAACTTAACAAAAACTTACATTTTCTTAATTGTTTTATATTATTTCGCATTAACTAACACATGCTTGTGAAATATATTTTTTTTTAAAGAAAAATGGAAAGACAAATTTTACTTCAGACGAGACTTGAACTCGCGGCCACTGGGAATCTAGTCCAGCCGCTCTTCCAAATGAGCTACCGAAGTCCTGCCCGATTTGTCAAATCTTTCCTTCACATTTATTGCATTGCCTTATGGTGGCAGCAGCGCCGTCTATTGCCTCACTATGCTAGTTAGGCAACCGATATAATAAACTTTGCAGTTTATTGAATATCGTAAAGAAGTCGTTTTTACCCTTAATAATTGTTTTATATTATTTCGCATTAACACATGCTTGTGAAATATATTTCTTTTTAAAGAAAATTGGAAAGATAAATTTGACTTCAGGCGAGACTCGAACTCGCGGCCACTGGGAATCTAGTCCAGCCGCTCAAATTTTTAGTTAAGTACCAAATTATATTGACTCGTTAAATTAAAATTAGTTTTACGGATTTATTTCGCCATGAAACTAGAATGGTGATTATAATATTGTTAAAATCAACCCGACGTTTCGATCGCTTTGGTCCCGGGACAACTAAGCTGGAATATCCGTACAACACACGCTACGCTACTAAAATAGTTTTGTTTCCATGAGTGTAACTCGCGAAAGTCTAAGAACACATCACATCTAGATTTGTTTTAAAGGTTAGCCACTGTTTATGGGTCAGGCGTAATTTTGTTTACTGAAAGTCAAAATTAAACCAGAAAGTGAATGTATCTATTACTTAACTATCCTAACCACAGAAAAGAGACAGAGTCTTGATGACTTGCAAAGGAACAAGTTTCAAACCCGCTCGCTCGCGCTATATACTGCCAGGGTTAGAGTTAGGGTAAACAAGCACACGATGACATAAGGTGCAGACAAACAACAGTGCGCAGTTAGCTGCGGGCCGCAACGTGCGCCGACATCGGCTGCCTCAGGTTTGTTATAGAAAGAAGTAAGCAGGCCACTTTACTTATGGAAGATTACATCTTCACACTAATGATTAAAAAAATGTTTAATAAATTAATGCCTTTATCATGAATATATAAGTACATTTTTTTTTCTTCAGAATCTATCTATGAGGTATCGATATTTCACATCACGTTGCATCTCTACTAGCACTCAACCATTGAACGTTGTGCGAGCTCGCCTTTTATTGGGTGTACCGTATTTAGTTTCGCTTGGAATAGGAGATGAAAAATGGATTATGCCCAGAGTCCAGAATAGTCCATCGTCAATAATGACATTAGGAAGAAAGGGTCGCCTGAACAGTGATACAGAACGTATCTTTTAATTTTCAATTTCAACTTATGCTACGGTAGCATTACGCTATCAATAAGTAACAGATAGCTTAACTAATGCATTTATCTGTATAGTTCGTCGATTACTGGAGCATTACCATAAATCGAAAATTAAATCTTTGAACTAGTGATTAAAACTAGATTTAAAATAATACCTATACTTTTCGCAATCAGAGTCTATTATGTATCGATATTTCAAATCTCGTCGCGTCTCTACTAACTTGGAACGTTTTGTGAACTCTCCTTTTATTGGCTGAACCATATTTGGCTTCACTTGACCACATATAATATTTAACTTACTTTTTATACAAATTTATTATGAACAAAATGTAGCACCAACTTCAAAAATTGTTTTTAACGACATGCAGTTACCTCTGCCTAGCCCTTCGGGGATTTACATTTTGAATCTAATAAATTTAAACTTTAATGGCTCATTAGTTTTACCGCGAATAGGTTGTGACAGACAGACAAACACACGAGTGATCCTTCAAGGTTTCTGTTTGCCCTTTTGAGGCCCGAAGCCCTAAAACCGTCGCATTAGAAATAAGGCTATTGAACCTAAACAATAACATATTTCACTGCGAGTGCATGTCCTGCATGGCGCGCCGTTTGAAGGAAGGAAGGAAGGCCGCGTGGAAGCTGCTTGTCGTGCCGCCATTGTTGTGCAGCGCTTTATTGCACTTTTTATTTGTTACCGCGACCCGCGACTTCGTTCCTGGCGGTAATAACAAGTGCCTTTTACCGTATGTGCGCAGAATGTGTTATTTTGTAGGAATCGGAACTTTCGTTTTGTCCACGGATTAAAAAAACTCTACCGATAGTTGATTCTCAGTTACGCAATCAAAGTTAATTTGTTTTTTTTACTCATATATGTTTGGGTCGTATAATATGTGTACCTACCTATCATATTGCATATTACTGTACATCATAATTTCAAGCGCAACACGTCCACAGCTGGGCAAAAGCCTTTCCCAAAGATGTCTACAACAGTGTTGTGCGTCATTTTAACCTCTTGTTTTAGTGGAGATGTCCAAAGACTGCAGTAGTGCAGTAGTCACTAGCCATTCGTGTAATCTGTATGCTTGTTTTGATGAGTTCTTTCGATTCAGTTTTTTTTAATGATAGTGTCATTAAAAAAAAACTGAATCGAAAGAACTCATCAAAGACAACATCTTACTTAGTACTACACGTATTAAAAGCAGTTTAATCAGTGGATCTAATAAATAGCAAATAGCGCGAAACACCGCGGATACACCGCCGTATAATGATCCCCTGCCCTCTCCTCTCAGGGTACACCCCCCTCACCTGTGTGCCTGTAGCCTCCTCCTGCGTGTGTTACTCTTTCTGATCAGCAGGTATCAAGCTGCACCTTCGTAGTAGGCTACATATTACCATCATTGTTTTTTTTGTTACCGCTCGCACTCAAACCACAAGTCGACATCCTGGTTGCGAATGAGCGACCGCGTGATCTGTGGTTGCAGTATTCGATTAGCGGTCTGTTATTATGGTGGTAATGAAACTGCATGCTTCATCACCATCATAGCACAAAAAATAAACATTTAATAACCTTATAAGTCTTCCTCTACTAAGGAGAAAATGTATATTTTGACATAATATTATTCCTCTAAAGTAAATACATTGCTTTAACGTTTTATCATGTATCGTGTAGCTAGAGGGTAAAATATTATACCTACTTACGCGTGAACATCATTTGGTGATATTTACATAGATGTAAGCTAAACCTTTTCATGTTGGCACCCGTTTACTTTATTCAGATTCTCTTGCAAAGGATTGATTTGATATTTTGTACAAACCTGTTCAGTTGCCAAAAACTTGACGGAGCATCCACAAGAATTGTGTTTTTGTGTTGTAGTTTCAATAGAATTAAACAGAATTCGTCGACTACTTGTCTTGTATGTACTTTATTTGTGCTTGCCCATTTCCTGTATATGTCGCACCGCATGGTAGGCACAGACTGATGATGTTTAGCCTCTATGTTTTATTTAAAAGAGGAATCATGAATTAGGCAAGACACGGTGGGCGGTGTGAAAGGTAGTAGTATATCAGTAGAATATGTGCCAGACCACTTTAAACGTACGTTCCTGCTACCCTGGTGTCTTTGGTTCAATCTCCGGAGCATCTACTGTGCCTGAAGTCCTGGAGTCCTGGTCTGTCAATAGACTCCCCATCTATTTTATGGGAGAAAACGTAACTCGCAAATGGTTTAATACATGCATCTATCTCTTTGGGGAATATGAGAGTGATATTGCTTTATTCCTTAAGCCTAGCACTACAGCTACTCTATGCTTGTAGCTTCTGTACTATAGCTGTACTGTAACCTCATTACAATATCGCTAATAAACAACCATTAAGCGACATCTAAATTAGCAAACGCATATACCCTCGAGCCAATAAAAATATACTAAATATAAATTATGTTTCTCAGCTTCCCTGCAAGCCACTTCACATGTCATCTCTCCGCTCCAAGATTGTAGCAATTCAAAATGTAATCGAGTACACCGCGGAATGAAGACGCGGCCATAACTCCGAGGACTTTATGGGCTTCAAAAAATAACGTAGGCACATTCGCATATCGTGCGCCGTGATTAGTATGCGGGCGGTGCGTGCGAACACCGTGACGGGTACAGTTGCTAGGGTGTTCGCAAGCGAAAGACTAGAAAATATTGGTAAGGCCTACAGATATTTGTTCGGGTCTGGGTGTTTGTCATCTACGACACAGGTTTATATAATACCTAACGTGGAGCTGTGAGTGTAAGCGTATATAGATCTATAAGTCAATCTGATAAGCCCGCTTGTGATTAATCTTCAATGCAAAATCTTAGAGATGACGCGGTCAAAGTCCGGACAGACGGCTAGTTACCATAGTTACTTCGCCTTTAGTGTGGTCCACATGCAGATACCCTGACACCCCAGCTCTGCCAAGGCCCGCACGCACCTCGCATACTAATCACCGGGTTGCGAATATGCCCACCTCATATTTTGAAGCCCGTAAACTGTGGAGTTATCCCCGCGTTTTTATTTCACGACACGCCGCGCCGCGCCGCGTGCAATACTCGATTACGTTTTAAGTGGCGCCAATCTTGCGGAGGAAGTTTATCTTCTTCTCTTTACCTCTTATCTTTATTGTAACTGGCTTGGCTATGAGTTTCCTTTAATACAACAAACAACCTCTCATCCTAAATGCACGTGATCTCTCCATTCCGTCGGTAAAAATAGGTATGCTAGAATGAACAATTATGTATTACAAATTCCAAGCGGACATAGTTCCGGGCCAAATCTAGTGTGTAATAAAAACCTATGATTTCGGAGCAAATTCATTGGCATCCTTGGTACACATTGTATAACCCCATTGCAAACAAGTAGGGAAGAATTCTTCCACTAGTGCATTCAGTCAACAGAACAATGGCGGTCAAACCATTCAAATAGGACGGTAGTAAATGTAATAACATGAAGACTTCAGTATCTCCCGATAAAACTACCGCCACTGCAACCGGTCACCCTTGTGCTAAGCTTAGCGATTATAGCGATTCCTCCTATGTATTTATTCTATTCTATTCCTATGTATGATGCAATATGGCATATTTTGGAGAGGCTTTTGGGTCTTTTGGTAATTGGATTGGTATGAGTATCGGATATTACAACGTCTGTATCAACGAAACATCAATAATGTATGTATGTATCTTCACGCCAGGTGCCCAACGGGGTAGGTAAAGAGTGTGGAGCGCCAGATATCCCGGTCCTGACACAGCTACCGTGCCTCATCGACATTCATCATTCTCTTCATACATGTACGCCGATTCCTGAAACTTTTGACCCCACTTTGTTATTATCTGTAGTATTGTCTACAATACTCGACCTATTTGGTCATGGTAGGTCGTTCTTGGTCTTCCTGGGCCTCTGCAACCATCCTTATTCGCATAGTGTTATCTGTTTAGTCATTCGCTCATTTGACAATCTCTTAAAATGCCCGAACCATCGGAGCATGACTTTTTCATTTTTATTCCGATACATCAATAATTATAATATCGCCCGTAACAACCACGCCTCATCTACATTCCTCATGAATGGATGAGAGGTTGTTTGTTGTATTAAAGGAAACTCATAGCCAAGCTAGTTACAACAAAGATAAGAGGTAAAGAGAAGAAGATAAACTTCCTCCGCAAGATTGGCGCCACTTAAAACGTAATCGAGTATTCCACGCGGCGCGGCGTGTCGTGAAATAAAAACGCGGCGATAACTCCACAGTTTATGGGCTTCAAAATATGAGGTGGGCATATTCGCAACCCGGTGATTAGTATGCGAGGTGCGTGCGGGCCTTGGCAGAGCTGGGGTGTCAGGGTATCTGCATGTGGACCACACTAAAGGCGGAGTAATGGTAACTAGCTGTCTGTCCGGACTTTGACCGCGTCATCTCTTAGATTTTGCATTGAAGATTAATCACAAGCGGACTAAACAGATTGACTGTAAGAGAAAGGAGACGTTCCAAAATGTATGGAGCTTGGGCCCCGCATCTTGTACGCTATATTGACAGAAGAAGCATAAAATATTTTCAGTTATTCAAATCGTTTATTATACCTTCAATTAATTGTCGTAAACTTTAATAATAATGTTGGGAAATAGCTTAGGTCTCAAAAAAAAGGACATTGTTGATGGTGTTGATACCTTATTAAATCTGAATGTTAAAAATATAATGGTTTGTGCATTTCCCTACTCAGAATCATTGACACAAAGGGAAAATAATTGTATTTATTATTTGAACAATGTAATTCATACATTGACTTGTCGTCATAGTGACAAATTATTTTATTTTGACACTAATAAGTTTATTAGTGGATTTAAATTGACACGGGAAACTATGTATCTTCCCAAAAAATATAGGAAATTACTGGCTACGCTGATAGCTTATAATATTAACAATGTTATATGTAATATAGCAAATGCTATTAGTAGTTTAGAGAGTAACATAAGTGTTACCAATAATTTTATGAATGACGTAGAGTGTAATAGCATCCAACCCCTGATGACATCTGCCAACACCAGGGACTCTGAGTATTCTCTGGCTCAGGGGGGAAATACAAACTGTACATCCTCGCTGACTGGTGTTGGCGGAGGCGTCTTGGGTTGCACTCTCAATTATTTAAACTAGATTTTAAGACAGAAGAAGTTACCAATATTGAACATACTAATAAACCGGTATCTTCTGGCATTTGCACTTTTAATAAAGTCAACAGTTTGGTAGTATTACACCAAAATATTCAAGGGTTGCATTCCAAGTTATTGGAATTAGAACTAGTTCTGGAGAAATTCCAGTATGACATTGTTTGTTTAACTGAACATTGGTTAAAAGAAAACCAAATCATGATTAATTATAAGAATTATTCTGTTGTTAGTTGTTACAATAGAAAAGTTATGCAACATGGTGGCACTTTAATTTTGATAAAAAACTCAATTAAATCCAGGGAACGTAAAGATATAGTTGAGTTATCGATTGAACATATTGTAGAAGTTTCTTGTGTTGAGCTGGATAAGCATATAATAGTGTGCGTTTATAGACCACCAAATTATCAGAATTTGAATATGTTTGAGTCCACTATGGAAGATTTGTTAAAAAAACTATGTTCAGGTAGAAAGTCTGTAATTGTATGTGGTGATTTTAACATTAATATTTTAGAAAATAATTCAAACAGCAATAGGTTACTGAATCTATTTAAATCATTCAACTTACGCAATGTTTTTTTGGAACCCACCCGAGTGAGCCCAACCTCGGCAACTTGTATAGATAATATCTTTTGTGAATGTAAATATATATCTACAAATATTGTTAACTATTTGCCATCTGATCATAGCGGCCAGACAATTACTTTTGAAGTAGATAAACCTTCCAGCAAAATTGAAAAAACACATAGACCAGTAACATCTGTTAGATTGAATAACTTCAATAATATTTTAAAAGAAAAATTATATTTTCAAAATTTTGACATTAGTAGTGCAAATGATTTTTATGCAAAATTTTTTGATACTATTAATACACATTTTAATAATATCTTTAAAATTAGAACAAGAACCGCAAAGTGTAAATTTAGTTTTTGTGACTGGGCAACTGATGGCATTCGAAGAAGTAGGGAACGATTATTTGAACTTTATGGTCTTAAAACTTATATGCAAAATCCAAATTTTAACAAGTATGTCGCTACATATTCAAAAATTTTTAAAAGTGTATGTAAAAACGCAAAGTCAATTTATATAAGCAATAAAATTAAAAATGCAGACGATAAAATGAAGGCGACCTGGAAAATAATAAATAGTGAAACGGGCAAAAACAAGCGGTCTGAAACTCGTGTCCTTTTGGAGACACCACAGGGTATTTTAGGCTCAGATTTAGACATTGCTACACACTTTAAAGATTACTTTGCTAATATTCCATTCAAAATTACGGCACCTTTAAATTCTTCTACTGGAATATCGATTGACATTCTTAAAAGGAACGTAGAGCCTTGTCATATTAAATTAACATTTAGTCATGTTAGTCCACAAACAATCATATCCACATTTAATCAACTCAAAAACAAAGCTACTGAAGATATTTATGGTATGTCTATTAAAGTGTGTAAATCGATTATTAGTACTGTAGCGCCTTATTTATCTTCAATTTTTAATTTATGTACTGAGCAGGGAATCTTTCCGGATTTATTAAAACTGAGCAAAGTCGTACCATTATTTAAATCAGGGGATAGTAAAGACCCGAATAATTATAGGCCGGTATCTGTTCTTCCCGTTATCAGTAAAGTTTTCGAGAAAGTGATACTTAATCAATTGCTGCAGCACTTTAATAAAAATAAGATCTTACACCACCAACAATTTGGTTTCACAAAAGGTTGTAATACAATTGATGCCGGTGTTGCTTTACTTAAACATATTTATGAAGCTTGGGAAGATTCGCAGGATGCTATAGGAATCTTTTGCGACCTTTCAAAAGCATTTGACTGCGTGGACCATAATACGTTAATGTGCAAACTTGAGCACTATGGCCTTGGATGTAAAGCCCTTCAACTTATTAAATCATATCTAGAAAACCGGGAACAGAAAATACAAGTTAACGGAGTAAAATCACCAGGCTCTAAAGTAGAAATGGGTGTACCACAGGGCTCGATATTAGGTCCATTTCTGTTTTTAGTATATATAAATGATTTGCTCCATTTGATGCCCATCAGTGAGCCTAAAACAATTTTATTTGCCGATGATACCTCGCTGGTCTTTAAAGTGAATAGAAAAGAACCAAATTATGATACTATTAATAAAGCCATACAAGAAGTACATAATTGGTTTACAGTAAATAATCTTGCATTAAATAGTAAAAAAACTAAATGTATTCGTTTTACTCTTCCAAATGTCAAAAGTAAAGAAGGGGAAATATTCTTCAACAATGATAAAACACAATTTGTTAGTGAAGCTGTCTTCTTGGGTATAACGCTTGATTCAAAATTGCAATGGGGTCCTCATATTAAACTGTTAGGAAAACGTCTAAGTTCTGCTGCTTATGCCGTCAGGAAGATTAGACAGTTAAGGGATGTCGACACTGCGAGACTCGTTTATTTCAGCTACTTTCACAGTGTCATGTCCTACGGTATTTTGTTGTGGGGTCGGGCAGCTGAAATTGATTCAATATTTATATTACAAAAGAGAGCTATTAGAGCGATATATAACTTAAATAGTCGTGACTCCTTGAAAGAATTATTCAAGCAAATAAATATAATGACGGTCCCTTGCCAATATATTTATGAAAATATATTGTATGCTAGGAAAAACTTGCACTTATTTAAGAAAATTAATGATATACATACTTATAATACCAGAAATAAAAATAAATTAGTATTTCCAAGTTTTCGCCTATCGAAAACACATAAATGTTTCTTAACATGTTGTATACAGTTTTATAACAAAATTCCGTCCAACATTCTTGAACTCACAGATAATAAATTTAAGTCATGTATTAAACGCACACTATGTAAAAATGCGTACTATAGACTCGATGACTATCTAAAGGATAGAGATGCCTGGACAAATGCTGGTCTAGCTCCACAAGACTAAACAATAATTTTGTGAAATGAATGTGCATTGTACTTGACATTGTAAAACATAGTTATAAGTTTCATATTGTGAAAATAGTTTTAAGGAACATATTTTGAAAAGACCCTACTGAGTTTTGTTTTGGCAGGTTTTTTCTCAGTAATGTGGGCTTTGGAACTCTGCCAGTGAATGACAAGGAATGTCCCATATTTTTTAGTTTAGTCTTATCTTGCCGTTTGTAAAAGAGAGTATGGAACATTCTGTTGATACCTATTTTTATTATTAAGTATTTTTGGACTATTTTTAATTTATTTACTTTGACATATTAATCAACGTATCAGTTGTTATTCGCTTTAATTTTATATTTGTAATTTGACCTATCACAAGCAAATTCTATTATTTCCAAGTGATTAAATGAATTTTTGAGTTTGAGTTTGAAATATATTTGCCACCTTCGTAACATAATAAAAAAAAAATATCAAAATAAGTTTTAGCTTAACACACGGTCGGAGCGCCTGATTTTAGTTTTCAATGTGATCTGTATGCTTATTTTCCACTTTCATTGCATTCTAATCAAGTAGATGAAAACAATTCCACATCAAAACGTTAGTTATAGTAAACATTGAAGCTAGAACAGCATAATTTAACAAAAGTTTAAAATTAAATTCATTTCAAAAAGGCATTTTATGTGTGTAGTGTAAAGTGCGGCGAGCCGGTCACGGGCCTCGCGGTACAAGTTCGCTTGGACTGCATGTTTTCGTTTTTATCGCATTGTTAAGCCACCGACGTAACCCGTTTATCAAATAACGCGGTAAATGTAGCAAATACATTTTTGCAATTGTTTGTGGGAATGTTTCTGGAGGTCCGCTGGCAGACGGTTTAAATGGAACAGCTGTTTCTTTGTTTCTTGTTTCTTTGTTGTTCAGCGAGTCTCTCTGGGGATTAAATAGACACTTATGCCTAAACTACACTTTGTTAGGTGCAAAGGGTACCTACTCATTCGATAAAGAACCCAAATAGTCCATTCCTCAGCTACTTCATGGTTCATGGTATTTTACAACCGCACCTGAATTTAACAGTGTACATCATGCTTTACCTTTAAAATAAAAATAAAGTATGCATTATGTTATAAAAAATTAACATCCCAAATTCATGCCTAAGAGTAGACAGAGTTAAATGCATGCATATAAGCATATTACTTACCTACCTAATGCTAACGTTTCAGCCCATGAAACAGGTGGCGAGACTATAATTTACATCTTCGTACATCATTACAGAGTAGTTGAAATACAAGTACATTAATATTAAATGTTGCTAAGTTCAAAGTTACTAAAAAGTAAAAGAAAAAACATCCCAGGGCCTGAAGTTTTACATCTTTTGTTTTCCTAATTCTTCTTCTTCTTCTTTGTCGTTTCACTCTTGGCAGAGTGGTCGTGGTCGTCAGTCAGGAACAGGCTCAGTGACAAGTTTTGTTATACGGCGCCATTCTTGTCGGACCGCAGCCTTTCTGGTACACTCATGAACTGTGTAGTTTGTTGCCGCCTTGATTTGATCGGTCCATCTCAACGGGGATCTGCCTCGCGGTCTGGTACCTTCCACTTTTCCCTGCACTACTAGACGCTCTATGGAGTCATTGTTGCGCCGCGATACATGTCCAAAGAAAGTAAGGATGCGGGTTTGCACAATAGACGAGAGGCGCTGTCGGATGCAGAGCTCGTCAAGTATGGAGGCGTTCGTACGGAACTCTGTCCACGACACCCTGAGCATTCTCCTCCAGCACCACATCTCGAGTGCGTCTATTTTCTTCTTTTCATTTTCACGCAAAGTCCATGTTTCTGACGCATACAGGAATATGGGAAATATTAGTGAGCGAACCAGCCTGATCTTTGTGGCTTTGGTAATGTGTTTATTTCCCCATATCTTTTTCATCTTGTCCATTGCAGACCTAGTAATCGCCATGCGCCGCTTTATTTCGTCTACACAGCCACCTTTGTTGGATATTAGAGCGCCGAGATAAATGTAAGATTGGACAACCTCACAATTTCCTATTTTTGTAACCTCTGGTGAGTTGTTGTTGACACGGTCAACAATCATTATTTTGGTTTTCGAACGATTTATCTTCAATCCAAAGCTAAGGCTTTCCTAATTACCCATTTTAAAAATACCCTTAAATATATTAAGCCCCGAAAACACTCACCTTACTTATTTGGATCCCCTAAATTTAGGGGCAAAACCCCTAAGTTGGGAACCTTGAGTAGACCGTTTTTGAATGCGTCGTCTCGAAATAAGTACACTATATGTTACCGCCGTTATTATAAATACTTGGGGGTAGATCTTATTTCCTGTATTTTTCCTCTCCCACCTTCCTGTGCGCACCGAACATGAAGACACCGTCTGTCATCATCCGCCGTTGCTCTCCGCTGTTCGCGCTTCGTGCTTTTATTCCGCTGTAACCGCTGTTTTACCTCGTGTGTGTAAAAATATTATAAAATCTCTATAAAATAAAAGGCCTATAAACTATTGTGATAAACAAATAATCATATGTGTGGTGATTACGTGAATAAACGCGGATAAAGGATCGCCACGCCACCGCCGCCATGCACCAAGTCCTGATTGAAGAATAGAAGAACAAGGTAGGTGCGTACGTTTCCAGAATTCCTATTGTCATCCATCCCTGGGAACCACCCTTAATAATAATATACAGTCCACTTAATTTATCACCGTCCCCGCGCCGCTGCATTTGTTGGTCCTTCGAGCCGGATTTAGAGTACCTACCTACCTAATTTTGGTCGAATCGGTTTTAGTATCGCTGTTTTTTTCCCATCTTTAAGGGTCACTTTATCGCAGTGTTTATTTATTTTAATTATTTGTAACAGTTTATAACAGTCAAATTATGACTTCTAAAAAAACTGAAAAGAACCAAGATGAGGGTTCCTTGTATGGCGATGCCATGGAGTCCGAATCTAACATTAAACTTATTATGTTACAATCAAAACGCAATGCTTTGTTTTCGCGTATTCAAGAAATATATGATAGGGCTAAAGTAGTTCATGTGAGCGTGGAGAATAAAGACAAGTTCTTAAATTCTATTGAAACTATTAATGATCTAAGATCTGAATTCATAGAAACCTTAGATCAATATAATAACGCTTTGTTAATTAGCAATCCTAAGGCAATACCTAACTACCACGCATACTCATCCGCTGAGGACTTATTTTGCTATATTAAAAGGACTGCAAGTCAATTTAATAACAATACCGCTGTTAATAGCAATAATTCTTCCACGCCGTCTCGTAGGCCTATTTTACCTCCTATTGAACTAATATCATTTGATGGTGACATCAAAAAATGGCCCTTGTTTTACGCTAGTTTTAAATCTACAGTTGATGACAATAATTCGTTAACTAACGACGAGAAACTTTATTATTTAATTGGGAAGCTGTCTCCCAAAGTACAAAGTACATTTGCTGATATTTCGCCGTGTGGTGATAACTACCACATCATTTTAAATTCATTAACTGATCGCTATAAAGATACTCGCTGTATCGCTTCTTCTTATATTGATCAAATATTCAATACAAAATTAACTGGTCCCGCATCCGCTGCTAACTATGAATATTTCATTGATAAAATAGTCACCGCCGTAAACGCATTAGTTAACTTAAAAATTGATAACTTGGCCGATTTTATGTTGTTTCATATTTCTATTAAAAAAATTAGACACTGGTACGATTCACGCTTTCGAAAACAGTTTGGTGAACAATGAGTTACCTAAGTTCAGTGATCTATCTAGTTTTATACGTAAACAGCATAAAGTATTCATGCACTCATCTACTTTTAATAATAATTCGCGCGTCACAGGTACCGCTGTCAGTGCTAAGCCGCATAGGAAACCGCCCGCTCCGCAGTTACAAACCTATATTACTTCAACAGTTCCCGTCAAATGCTTATGTGATAATAACATTCACGATCATTACTATAAATGCCCGCAGTTTCATTCGCTTTCGCCTTCCGCACGCTTTAAATATATAAAAGAAAATAATTCATGTATCAACTGTTTAAGTAATAGGCATAAAGTGTTTAATTGCAATTCAAATAGTTCTTGTCGAACTTGTAATAGGCGACATCATTCGTTGCTACATTTTAATAGCAAACCGGTTTCTTCGCTACGTCATTCCTCCCGCTCGCCTCGTAGGCATAGTAATTCATCCCCGCCGCCGTCGCCCTCACGTCCCGTTGTCCTCACTTCAGAACAACATGCGCCTACGCCGCACACGCGGATAACTGATAACGCTGCCGATGCATTATTGTGTGCAGCCGCAGTTAACACCGCTCGTACACAGTGTCATGATAGATTGCTTGTACCTAACGAATGCGCTTCGCCGTCCATCGTGCTACTAGCGACCGCGCAAGTTATTTTATACGATTCACTGGGAAATAAACACGTGATGAGATGTTTATTAGACAGTGCGTCTCAAAGCAACTTTATTACAGAGGATTGCTGCAAACGTTTAGGTATAACGAACTATTTAAATTCTAGCTTTATGGTGAGAGGTATCGGTGGGTCAGAGAAACCAATAAAGGGTTGTATAAATATTAAAATTCATTCGCGTTTTAACTCAACCATTTCTTACAACCTTTCAACGCTTGTTATTGATAACATAACTGATAATTTACCTACGGTTCCTGTAGACACCTCTATGATGTCGCATTTAAATGCAATCGCACTCGCAGATGAAAGTTATAATATTCCCGGACCAATTGATATTTTAATTGGAGCCACGTTATTCCCGCACTTGCTTTTACCAGGTAAGGTGATAAGCAAGCATTCGCCTGCCGTAATTAATACTGTCTTAGGCTATGTAATAGTGGGTTCGATTCCCGCGTTACCCAATTATAACCCGCATACAACATTGTGTTGTACCAGTGTGGACCAGTCCATGGACATGCTATTTAAGAGATTCTGTGAGCTTGAAGAAGTCTCATCTCTGCCCGCAAAAAATAAAGATGATCTCCAATGTGAAGATTTTTTCCGCACTACCACTGTACGCGACGAGAGTGGTAGGTATATTGTTGCGCTGCCGTTTAATGACGATCTAGGTAAATTAGGTGATTCATACACCGTCGCTAAAAAACGTTTTCTTTGTTTAGAAAAGAAATTGCAGTCTTCGCCGAGTTTACGTATAGCATATGATGACGTCATGCGCGAGTACTTAGACAAACAGTATTTATTTCCCGTGACTGGCATTGACTATATGTCACAGCCTAATTATTATATACCGCATCACGGGGTTATACGGAACGACAAAGCGACTACCAAACTTCGAGTAGTCTTAGACGCTAGTTGTAAAACATCTACGGGAGTTTCCTTAAATAATTTGATGCACGCTGGCCCTAATTTACAAGGCGACATATTTTCAATTATATTAAATTTTAGATTATTCGCTGTAGCGCTGTCCGCTGACTGTCGTCAAATGTATTTACAAATAGGTATTAGAGAACCTGACCGCTGTTTTCAACGAATCTTATATAGATTTAATCCGCTTCACGCATTGCAAGTCTACGAGTTTGCTAGAGTGTGTTTCGGTATTAAGGCTAGTCCTTACCTAGCGTTCCGTGTAATCCAGCAGCTCGTGTTCGACGAGGGACATAGGTACCCTGCCGCAGTAGATATCGTTTCTAAATCGCTTTATACGGATGACATAGTGTTTAGTATAATGAATGAACCGCAAGCTATTGAAGCAAGTCAACAACTTATCCATTTGTTCAGAGCCGGTGGATTTGACCTGGTCAAATGGATAAGCAACTCGCAGTCGGTCTTACATACCATACCCGCATCTCACAGGTCACTTTCGGACATTGAGTTCGACAAATCCGTTCAGCAAAAAATTTTAGGATTGCATTGGGATCAATCCAGTGATTCTTTTTATTTCAAAGTAAACGCCCCCAGCGAACATTGCACAAAACGCACTATATTATCTACAATCGCAAGGTTGTGGGATATTATAGGTTTCGCGGCTCCAGTCATACTGCATGCCAAACTTCTTGTAAAGGAACTTTGGACTTTGAAGTGTGACTGGGATGACAGTCCGCCTGATAATATTGTTGCTACCTGGAATAAGTTTTGCGCTGAACTACCCGCACTGAACGAGATTCGTATCCCGCGGCACCTGGGAGTTTTAGATGACTGCGTAGTAACGCTTGTAGGCTTTGCTGACGCGAGTGAACGAGCGTATGGTGGAGTAGTGTACATGCACATCACCACACCCGAGGCCACATCCGTTCAACTCGTGTGCGCAAAGTCAAAGGTATCGCCGTTAAAGGTTCTTACAGTCGCACGACTGGAACTCTGCGCTGCACTATTGTTATCCAAATTACTCCGCTTAGTTTTTGATAACTATAACAACCGCTATAAAATAGATAACATTTACGCATTTAGTGATTCGAAAGTAGTTTTATGTTGGATTAACGCTTCTCCGCATCGCTGGCAAACGTTTGTTGCAAATCGGGTCACAAAAATAATAGATAATGTGCCTTCTAGTAGTTTCTACCATATTTCAGGAGTAGAAAATCCTGCAGACTGCCTCTCTCGAGGACTGTCACCCGCTAAATTAATAAATCATCCGCTGTGGTTCCACGGACCACCGTGGATGAGTAGCCATCCTTCAGATTGGCCCATAAATAATATAAATAATATTTATGTAAAGAAATACTATTTCTTTCTTCGCACTCTGTGTGTTTACTTACCATGAAGTTTGGTTATAGTTTTTAACTTTTTAATTGTCTGATTTTAAAGAAGAAACGAATTCAGAATGTCAGATGACAGATTTAAATACGAGTTGATTGACAATTGGATAATCAATGAAAATTTTAATATTATATTATTTTATGTTTTAAAAGTGAAAGAATAAACTTTTATTGTCGTTTCTTCTTTACAGGTTTGAGTTCATATTGTTTTATATTACCTAAATAAAATAGTCTCTGTATAAAAAAAACTAACAATAAATCTTCTTTACAGCAACACAAGGTTTATTTCTTTCATGTAGTAAAACAGACTTATAAAACGACAATTTTGTTTATAAAAAGATGCAAATGGAGCAGTTACGTTTTGAATTCACTATTTTACCGGCGAATGATGGAAAATCTAATATTTGTTGTGTAACCTCAATCACAACTAAAGATGAAAAAAAATTTGCTATACCAGAGGAATTACAGTCTGTTGGATTTCACGAAGAATTAATTGAGACAGCCGTGTACAACAAAGTAAAAAATAGTTTAAAGAAAAGACACCAGACACGAAGAGTTTGGATAACTATGACAGATAAATTACGAGAAATTTACATAGATGCTGATGGTAACTTACAATTTGGAGAAAAAGATAGACGAAGGTGAAAATGAAGGTAATAAATATGAAAACGAAAACAAAATTAATTTTAATGAACATATCAAAGAAGAAGAATTTGAAATAAAGGTTGGTCATTTAGATGATGATAAAAGGGAAGAAATAAATAAGCTAATACAACAATATCAATCAGTTTTTGCCAAAAACAAGTATGACGTGGGAATGGTTAAAGGATATGAAGCAAGAATAGATTTATTAATGGATAAATACTGCAGCAAGAGGCCATACAGATGCACTATAGAAGACAAAAAAGAGATAGCAGAACAAATAGCCGAATTATTGGATAATGCGCTTATAGAAGAATCTTATAGTCCATTCGCAGCACCAGTAACTTTGACATTTAAAAAGGAAGAAAATAAAAAATCAAGGCTCTGTATAGACTTCAGGGATTTAAATAAAATTGTAGTTCCTCAGGCTCAACCCTTCCCATTAATTGACGATTTAATGACAAAAACAAGAAATTGCAAATTTTTTACAAGCTTAGACGTTAATTCAGCTTTTTGGTCTATACCTCTACGAGTAGAGGACAGGAAGAAGACAGGGTTTGTAACTCAAGAGGGACACTTTCAATGGACTTGCCTACCATTTGGTTTGAAGACTGCTCCAGCAATATTTCAAAGAATATTGTGTAACATACTTAGAAAATATAAACTAACCGATTTTGCTGTCAATTATATAGATGACATCCTGATATTTTCAAACTCATTTGATGAACACATAAGTCACTTAAAACAGTTACTAGAAGCAATTCAAACGGAAGGATTTCGACTAAAATTTATAAAATGTACATTTGCATCAGATTCGGTAAAATACCTGGGACATATCATTCAATATAATTCTATCCAACCACTGAAGGACAATCTCATTTCGATAAAAGAATTTCCAGTACCAAAAACCCAGAAGAATATTCGACAATTTTTGGGAAAAGTAAACTTTTACCATAAATATATACCAAGGAGCGCAATAATTCTTGACCCATTACATAATTTGCTAAGAAAAAATCAAAAGTTTGTTTGGTCTGAAGAATGTCAAAATGCGTTTGAAAAAATAAAGAGTCTCTTGTGTTCACAGCCAATACTAGAAATTTATGATCAAAATCTACCAATAAATATTTATACTGATGGTTCTCTGCTGGGTGTTGGAGCAATTTTAAAACAAGTACAACTAGATGGTAAAGAAAAACCAGTAGCCTATTTTTCAAAAAAACTGAATGGAGCGCAAAAGAAGAAAAAGGCAATATATTTAGAATGCTTAGCTATTAAAGAAGCACTAAGATATTGGCAGTACTGGCTGATAGGTAAATCGTTTACAGTCTACACAGACCATAAACCATTAGAAAACATGAACTTAAAAGCTAGAACAGACGAAGAACTAGGTGATTTGACTTATTACCTTTCACAATATGATTTTAAAATCAAATATTCCCCTGGAAAAGATAATTTAGAAGCGGACTGTTTAAGTCGGAATCCTGTATTAGAACCAGAGGATAATCTAGAAGAACAACTGAAAGTTGTGAACTTAATTACATTAGAAGATATTGTAATAGATCAGAATCAAAATAAAGAAATACAGAGAAACAATAATAAAATAATCAAAAAACACAATTTATACTTCAAAAGAATTAGGAACAAAGAGAAAATAATAATAACAGAAGAATTCAGTATTAAATTTATAAAGCGAATACATGAAGATCTATGTCACATTGGAGTGGGACAAATGCTAAAGACTATTAGTTCACTGTACGCAACTAAAAATTTAACGAAAAATATTAAAAATGTTTGTAGGAATTGTGAAATTTGCATAAAAAACAAAACAAGAGGACAACACAAATACGGATTAATGTCATATTTAGGCCCAGCGACAAGACCCTTTGAAATAGTATCAATAGACACAATTGGAGGTTTTGGTGGTTCTAGATCAACCAAGAAATACATACATCTTTTAGTGGACCACTTCACTAGATATGCATTTATTATAACATCAAAAACCCAGGGTGCACATGACTTTATAAAGCTAATAAATAAGGTCGCTGAAACCGAAGAGATTGGGATGCTCCTTACCGACCAGTATCCTGGAATAAACTCTAAAGAATTCAAGAAATTCCTTACTGACAAACAAATAACAATAATTTTTACAGCAGTGAATGCACCGTTTTCTAATGGCCTAAATGAAAGGTTGAATCAAACGATAGTTAACAAAATTAGATGCAAAATCAATGAAGATGGAGAAAACAGAGCGTGGACTACAATAGCACATGAATGTGTAGAAAAATACAATCAGACTAACCACTCAGTAACTGGCTATGCACCATGTTATTTGCTATACGGAACAGATGTTAAGGTTTTACCAAAAGAACTACAACAAGGAGGTATAAATAGTGACTGGATCGGAGATAAGAAAACAGCGCTTAATAATACCTTGAAATCACATTACTATAACAAAATGAGGTATGATAGGAATAGAAAACAAAGAGAATTCAGTGTGGGAGATCTAGTATATATAGAAAATGGGAATAAACTAAATAGGAAAAAGCTAGATGAATTGAGAATTGGACCATATAAAATAATTAAAAAGAAATCTAATACAATTTACGAGATAGATACAGGACATAGAAAAACAGAGTCAAATCTTTTTCATATCACAAAACTAATTCCAGTACAGATAACAGAGGATGAGAATGTGCAAGTATCAAATGGAGAACTGGAGTGAAAATTCACGGGTGAATTTTCTTCCCCATGGGGGGAGATGTAAAGAAATACTATTTCTTTCTTCGCACTCTGTGTGTTTACTTACCATGAAGTTTGGTTATAGTTTTTAACTTTTTAATTGTCTGATTTTAAAGAAGAAACGAATTCAGAATGTCAGATGACAGATTTAAATACGAGTTGATTGACAATTGGATAATCAATGAAAATTTTAATATTATATTATTTTATGTTTTAAAAGTGAAAGAATAAACTTTTATTGTCGTTTCTTCTTTACAGGTTTGAGTTCATATTGTTTTATATTACCTAAATAAAATAGTCTCTGTATAAAAAAAACTAACAATAAATCTTCTTTACAGCAACACAAGGTTTATTTCTTTCATGTAGTAAAACAGACTTATATTTATTTAAATGAAATTCCTGAACAAAAATTGAATATACATATTACAACCACTAATAGTAATGAATCGCTGTTATATTGGTTATCACAACGTACTTCGTCTTATTCAAAGTTGTTACGCATAATAGTTTATATTTACCGCTTTGCAAAAATATTACCACGTACCGGTAATACCGCAGTTTCAAGTTCAGATATTAAATTCGCTGAAATAAAATTAATTCGCTTTCTTCAGAATATTTATTTCGCTGATGATATTGTTAAAATAAATAATAACGATCTTTGCTCATCCACATTACTTAAATTAAAACCGTTTTTAGATGAAAATGGCCTTATCCGTGTTGGTGGTCGGCTATCAAATTCTTTAGAAAATTATGAATATAAACATCCATACGTAATGCCGCGTAATGATCATATTATAAATCTGCTTATTGATATGTATCATAAAAAATACCTACACGCAGGACCTGAATTACTCATGTCGTTACTTAGGCAGAACTACTGGATACTAGCCGCTCGCAGTGTTATTCGTCAAAGAATAAATAAGTGTAACACTTGTTTCCGATCTCGACCGCATCCCACATTCCCGATCATGGCAGATCTGCCTAGCCAACGCGTTAATCAAATGGTTAAGGCGTTTTCACACACCGGTTGCGATTACGCAGGCCCGCTTTATTATACACCGTATCGCGCTCGTGGAGTCAAGAGTCGCAAAGCTTGGCTTTGCATATTTTCGTGTCTTACCACTCGAGCTATTCACATAGAAATAGCTACTGATATGAGTACTGTTGCCTTTCTTGCCGCTTTTAAGCGATTTCTTTCGCGACGCGGTCCAGTACAATGTATGTACTCGGACCATGGTACTAATTTTATAGGCGCTCGGTCATACTTGCGCGACCTGTATAAATTTCTTGACGAGTTTAGATCAAATTTGGAAACTGAACTCGCTGAAAACCGCATCAAATGGAAACTCATACCTCCCTCGTCTCCGCACTTTGGCGGTTGCTGGGAAAGCATGGTAAAAGTCGTAAAGACTCATCTTTTCAAGGTTATAGGGCAACAAATATTATCCTATGAGGAATTATTAACCGTTTTAACGCAGATTGAAGCGCTTATTAATTCTCGTCCGCTCACTGCTTTGAGCAGTGATCCCTCAGAGCCCTCTGCTCTGACACCCGCGCACTTCCTTAACACCGCTCCGCTTTTTTCACTACCAGCGCCGGTAGTAGAACCGACTTCGCAGAATCTGCTTCAAAGGCATACCCTATTAGATCAAATGGTTCAATCTTTTTGGAAACGCTGGCGTATGCAGTATCTGCACCAGTTACAATCTCGTTCCAAGTGGACGACGCATGCAGTCCCTATTAAGGTTGGTACCGTAGTGGTACTTACTTTAGATAATTTACCGCCGTTTTCATGGCCACTAGGTGTCGTGGAAGAAGTACATCCATCTAAGGATGGATCAACCCGCGTTGTAACGCTAAGGACCTCTAAGGGTAGCTTTGTGCGGCCGGTAGTTAAGTTGTGCCCTTTACCTAGCCAATAGTTTCTAAATTAATGCACCGCAGTTTACTTAGTTTAGTTAATAATTTTACCGCACCGCAGTAAATACATAACCGCAGTACATACAACGCAGTATATATTATAATTTCGCAGTCAAAGAGTCAATTTTCTCTCTTTATTTATTTTTTATTTTTTTTTAAAGGTGACCCTTTAAGGCTGGGGGAAATGTTACCGCCGTTATTATAAATACTTGGGGGTAGATCTTATTTCCTGTATTTTTCCTCTCCCACCTTCCTGTGCGCACCGAACATGAAGACACCGTCTGTCATCATCCGCCGTTGCTCTCCGCTGTTCGCGCTTCGTGCTTTTATTCCGCTGTAACCGCTGTTTTACCTCGTGTGTGTAAAAATATTATAAAATCTCTATAAAATAAAAGGCCTATAAACTATTGTGATAAACAAATAATCATATGTGTGGTGATTACGTGAATAAACGCGGATAAAGGATCGCCACGCCACCGCCGCCATGCACCAAGTCCTGATTGAAGAATAGAAGAACAAGGTAGGTGCGTACGTTTCCAGAATTCCTATTGTCATCCATCCCTGGGAACCACCCTTAATAATAATATACAGTCCACTTAATTTATCACCGTCCCCGCGCCGCTGCACTATAACTATTGAAATCGGAAGAATTCAAACAAAATATCCAAGAAACAGACACAAAGTAACCGGCGTAGAGAAGAGTATTTATTAATTTTATTCAATCGAAATGTCGATGATGTAAAAACTGCGCCGATACGTTGGGAAAAGCAACAAAATCATCATCAAACGAAATTGAACTGTATTCCATTAGAAATAATGATTAAATATACGTGTGTTGAGCTCGTCCTGTTATACTTTTATCGGTAGCAGCTGCTTTGGTATGATCGCGTGAACGGACGGCGCCGTCATATCGTAAAATGATATCATACTTGTATTGGAACGTTCCGCTGTCCGTGGACATCTGCAATAACGCTCAGTATCAAAAGTATTTGCTATTCGGGATTGTTTACTGTGGTAGTAATACTTTGAATTTCATGATTGATTGCCACCATCATCGTGTAAAAAAGCATTGTAAAAAAATGTTGAACGCGTTTTTTTAAAGACGAAACTCGATGACGTAACTCATACGACGTCACTGCAGTCGTTATGTAACTGAAGTTCGCGTCTTTCACTTTAATTAATTCTAAGTTTGAGCAAACGTTGAAATGTAGCCGTCTTTAGCACGGGAGAGGTTTCTCTCGAGTTTATTATTTAAATAGGTAATTTGTTATAAACTACGTTGACACTTAAATAGAAAAGGTAATACAAGTACTTTCTGCATTGCATAAAGTTCACACGGAACATAGTTAGTGACGACGACAGCCTTTAGACATAATTATACTAAACAGAGGTCAAAATGTAGATGCGTTGCCACCCCTGAGGTCTTAGTTGTTATGCCTCTGTGACACCCAATTACGAGGCCATATATATTATTTTACCGGAAAACGATAATGCTGAACACTACCATTTGGCGGAAGATAATAACTAATGCTCTACCACCAGTAAACTGGTATGTGACACATTTACTATAATTTGTAATGTTTCTTTTACGAAGGAATTCTTGTGATCCTAGTTGAAAAAACAAAGCTACTGATATCCGAATTATTGTAAATATTTTCTAAGGATGCTCCGTTAGATGTCATTTTATTTTCATTGGTGGTAGAGTCCCAAGTAGGCTCGAGCGCGTAGGCGCCACCGCACTACCTAACATACCTGCCGCTAAATGGTAGCGTTCGGCACTACCGTGTTCCGGTAAAATGGTAATGTATGGCGTAATAACCATCACAGACATGTCACCTTAGGTCTCAGGGGTGGCAACGTATCTGCATTTTGACCTCTGGTTTTTATGTAGATGTCTATAGGCTGCAGTCATCACTTAACATCAATATGAGTTGCACGCTTGTTTGCCACCTTCCTAACATAAAAAAAACCCTGGCTGAATCTAGGAAACCAGATGTGGCTTCAAACTGGTGTACGTCATAGCTGCATGCTACCACTGAACTACTGAGAAAGACCAAATGTCACCAGCAGTAAAAATGTCGATAGCAAAAATATTAACCGACTCCACTCGTCTAGATATACCTGTGTCATTTTATTATTAGCTTAGGTGTTCAGCGCCATATTGAACCAGTTTGTGTAGCGCTGGAGCCAAATGTAATGAAATTCCATTACTTCGGGCCGCGAATGGGTTTAGCTCACACCACAATTTGATTACACCCTCACTTCAGCTCACATACACACAACACAATCACAAACTAAATAAAATATATTTTTATTCCATCTTCCGAGAAGCGAATGTTCGAAGAAAGGCTTTGTTTTCTTATATCTTAGAAATATTCCCACTCAGAAATCTTAGAGTATCGGTTAGAAACTGTTGTGGTACAATGTCATACGGCTTTATTTAAAGTAAATATTATAATATTTTATGAGTACACTAGCTGCCCGCCCGGCTTCGCGCGCGTGCAATGTTACCTACCCGCTCCTATTCATCTTAGCATAATTTTATATAGCCTAAAGTCTTCCTCGATAAATGGGCTATCTAACACTGAAATAATTTTTCACATCGGACCAGGAGTTCCTGAGATTAGCGCGTTCAAGCAAACACACAAACAAACTCTTCAGTTTTATAACATTACATCCTTATTCATAAACGTATTTTATCTAGTGTTGCCAATCTCTCCTTTGTCTTTTTCTATCCTGCACATTTGACAATGCAACTGACAAAGACAAAGCATTCTATAGCTAAAACGTATGTAATGTACGTTTATTAATAAGGGCGTGCATTGAAGCATACTTGCTAACACCGACGATTAGCCGGTTACGTTTTGGTCCTTGTGCTCGTAATAGGTGATGAGACGTTGACATCTTTGGACACTTGACAAAACCCTTGGGGTGGCAATAGACAACTACCAGAAAATTAAGAAAAAAAATGCCTTTATCTCTGGTAAACGACCCGGCTAGCTGGATCCCAGATCCCCACATCCCCACATCCCCACATCTCAGTGTCGTAACAATGGCCAGCTACCACTCGTCTACTGAGACAGTATAATATAACTCTAAGAACCGAGTCTCCATTACGAGTTTTGTAAGATAATACTTGCGATAGTTGCTTCCAACTCACTACAAGTTGCAAACGAGTAATAAGCGACGTGACGAGCTGCAAGTTTTAGAGCGTAACGTACAAAAAAGTTAAATAAAATCTACAAGCTGTATGTACAAATCAATATATTGAACTTGCAATTATTATTTCCCGACGTATTATTTATGTGGTTTTTACTGACGATAGGATAACAGGGTTATAGGTATTGCAGTTCGAGAGCATTGCGTTAACTATCTGGCACCAAATGGTAGTATTTCAGTATGATCGCGTTAATTACAGAGGCAAAACTACTGGGGCTTCAGTGTTATACGCCCGTTATTTACAAAATATCACTAAAATACTTTTTCCAGGTCTTTGTTGAAGGAAAAGCGATTATCTCCTATTTTGAAGTCGCTTATAAATACCATAATGTGTAATGCGACGAAGTTAGAGTTAAATATATTTATATACACAAATTTGAGCACACTTTGATACTCGCAGACATGATCTTAAAACGTTATGCCTCTCATTTAAACGGTGCTTACCGGAATGCAAGCAGACTCTAAACGCCCTAAATGCTTTACAATAACATTGTACGAGAGTATGTTGTGCGACGCGACGCGACGCGCTGCAGCGTGCCGTCACTCGACGCAGTTTGCTCAGACTCGAAGAAGCTCGAACTACATTTGTTACATTGTGTACTGTGTTAACATAGTTCAATCTTTCCTTAATTTCGTATCTTAGAGGTATTAATGAAAACATATAGCATAGTGTTGCTGTTTGTCATGAAGACATACTCGCATCTATTATGGCCGGTATCCAAGATAGGTTAGGCTCGCGACGCGAATCAAATCGATTCAGAGAAATCCGCCCCACAATAATGCAACAAATGAAACAAAGTTTTAGCGATTCTCTCAGTAAGACTTCATGTTAGGTAGTTTTAAACTCTTAAAATACTATTCAAAATATACTTAAAGCTCACCGCGACTGTATGTTCTTTTATGTAATGAAGGTGGCAGGCAAACAAGCATGCAGAGTACATTGATGTTAAGTAATGACTGCATCTTAAAGACACCTACACAAAGACCAAAGGTCAAAATGCGGATGCGTTGCCACCCCTGAAACCTTGGTTATTATGACTGTGATAGTTATTACGGGGCCATACATTACCACCTAACCGGAACACGATAGTGCTGAACACTACCATTTAGCGGTAGATAACTAAGGTAATGCGGTGGTGCCTACGCCCTTTGAGCTCCTACACTGCAACTCTACCACCAGTTTAAGAAATAAAATAAAGATAATATGTATGTAGTTATGCCTTTAGCAACAAAAACAACATACTACGTCGTTGCGTGAGGACGCACCTCGCACCTCGCACCTCGCACCTCGCACCCCGCACCTCGCACCCCGCTCCTCGCACCTCGCACCTCGCACCCCGCTCCTCGCTCTCGCGACATTACCTACCTACATTATATCCGCAGACACTTGGCGACACTCCGCGCTACAACACTCGGTACACTTTCATTTCAGACTCTGCAAACATTCGGGCGATGGCAAACGTTTCCAAGTTAGTGTATGTCAACTCTGAAGGCGCACACTGTTTTGAGATGGGATATTACTAGCTGTAGATATCCAGTGGAGTTTATATCCCTACTCGTAAAATTGCGCCGACCTAATGGCTTGTTTACACTTCGCTAAGTGTTTTCTGGCAGGTAATTAGTGGAAACGGTTTAACACAGTTATGAGTAAATGGAATAAACTTGTGCAGTGTTTAATACTTGTCGAGTTGCGAGTTGTATGTAACGTATACTTAATATACACACGTTTATCATCATCACTATAGCCGAATGATGTCCACGGCTGGACAAAGCCTTCTCCAAAGACGCTCCCAATAGTGTTATGCGTCATTAGGGGAGAATATGCCATAATCGCCACGCTTGGCAGGCGGATTGGCGATCGCAGTGGCAATAGTTTTACCGCGGGACGCTGCTGACCATCCCGCGTTGTTATATTAACTACCGTCCTATTGCAATGGTTTGACCACCATTGTTCGGTTGAATGACTGCACTAGCGGAAGAATTATTTCCCAGTAGAAGAAAATACTTCCGGTAGTGGGCGGTGTGGGGTCGTCGCACCCCGACCCCAGTAAACACACGTTACTTAGGACAAAATTGTAAATTAATTACGATTAATACGCCAAAATAATATCACACTAATAAATCTTTGTTTGGATGTATGGATGTTTGTACGTCAATCACGCTGAAACTGCTAAACGGAATTTGATGAAATTTCTTATACAGATAGATTATAGCTGACTTAGATTATAGGTTACTTTTTTCCTGAAAAAAATGTTCCTGTGGGATTACATGGGATGATTTAATGAGTTTTCACAGGTTACGTGAAAAGCGACATAAACGCGGGCGGAGCCGCGGGCAACAGCTAGTAATCGATAAACTCATACAACATGTAGTCGCATATATCGCATCATTGCTTCAAATATCAAGCAGTAATAACAAAATTAGCATTTCCGAAAGAAAAATCTTTGTTTGTTGCATCGTATAACTCATGGTGTTGTTTTGTTTGTAAAATTAATCTGTGTAACGATACCTCGTTCATCGCAATCTTGGGATCGCATCATCATTTGCGGTTCCATTTTATGCGGCAAGCCTTTAGATTTTTTTTACATGAAGGTGGCAAATACGTAAGTATAAGCATCTTTGTTCGCACACACCTACGATAGGTGTATTTATACAAAAATATTTTTTACAAAAATATTGTTCACATATCTGTTTGTTTTGAAGTTCTAAAGGTAGATAATTAAATTGCTTGCTTGTGCGGTGAAATTCCAACGAAAATGCCTGCAAACGATATCGTGAATAGAACTCATAGGTAACAAACGTATATTGGTTACGACAACCGGCATTTATCAGGGCGTATTATGCATACGGAGCGCGCCGGGCCGCGAGCTCGGCGCTCGGCGCTCGGCGCTCGGCGCTCGGCGCTCGGCGGTCGGCGCTCGGCGCTCGGCGCTCGGCGCTCGGCGCTCGGCACTCGGCGCTCGGCACTCGGCGGCAGGTGGCAGTGCCGCATGGCGGGCGCGACGGGGGACAGTAATATACTTGTTATATGTCATTTAAGTAGTAAACAGGCAAATAAATTACATGAATGATAAGCGGTATACTGTATCTTACTTACTTGCCGCTAAATGGTAGTGTTCAGCACTTTCGTGTTCCAGTCAGGTGGTAATGTACGGCCCTGTAATTTCCGGCACAGAGGCATAACACCTTAGGCCTCAGGAGTGCTATCGCATCTGCACTTTGACCTTGGTCTTTGTGTAGGTGTCTATAGGCTGCACTCATCATTTAACATCAATGTGAACTGCATGCTTGTTTGCCACTTCCATTACTTAAAAAAATATCTTTTAAATATCTTCTTAGATAGAAATAGAAAGCAGAGGCAAAGTATTTATGTGCATTTATTGATGGTAGAACTCAAGCGATGGAACTCACGGACGTAGGCACCACCGCATTATTTAATCTACTTGCCTCTAAGTGGTTGTGTCCAGTCCTATCGTATTCTGGTAAGGCAGTAATATACGCCTCTGTAATTTCTGCTACAGGGGTATGACAAATAAATTAGACCTCAGGAGTAAGATAATGCGGCGGTGCCTACGCCCAGAAAGAACATTATTTAAAATGATCGAGTATTTTTTTCATTAGTTACTCTCGCCCGCTGCCCGCTGCTCTCAAGACGGTGGCTCGGCGTGACGCGCTCGTCGCGTGCCGTGTCGCGTCGCGTGCCCGCCACCCGCTCATTACAGCCTATTGCTGTCCACCTATCCATCCATATCACGACTTTTGTTTGTCATATAATTTCTATGAATTACCAATCAAATGAATACCAAATGAGTGTTATAACATACATGTTTGGACTGCTATTGTGTATGTAAAAGCTATTTAAACACATTGTCATGTTTATGATTCTAAGGTTTCAAAATGACTGGTGATAGAGTTATAGGAGCTCAAGGTCACACCATCACCGCATTAGCTTCTTGCCGCTAAATGGTAGTGTTCAGGGATACCGTGCTCAGCTCCGGTCAGGTGGGTTGGTCTCATTTGACAAACACTTATTGGCCACAGGCATAACCAATCTCTGAGAGTCTCAGAGCGATAAGCAGAGATTGCCAGTAATCTCTCCTCATGGAAAAATCCGTTAGTAATATAATTTATTGTCCATCCGAAGGACTGAATTCGCAACTTCCGTTAATCGCACGTAACACTAGCTTAATTATTATCACAACGCCGCCAGACAGTTTTAATATTCCTCATTAAAATATCTGAATTCAGACATTTAAGTTATGCGACCCTTGCGAAGTCTGGTTACAAGTTCTAAATAATTGTTAAGTTGTTAATTGGAAGACGTGGGCACAGGCGTGGGGGACGGTGGGAGGATGTATCGCGTGGGATAGTTTGTTTCTAACATGTTTGGTTAGCCACCGAATGTGTGTCAGTTGATGAAATTATGCAACAATATTATTTCACACAATATTGAGTTGATACTGTACTGTTGTCGAATTTTACTATTTGTATAATTCCAGAAGGAGGTGCGTAGGTATTGATGTACAGCCATTGTATCTACCGTTAATTTTACTGGTAGTGTTCAACACATCCGTATGATAATGGTCTCGTTAATTCTGTAATAAAGGCAATTTATTTTAGGCCTCAGGAGTAAAAAAATATGATAATTTTTTATGTCAGGAAGGTTGACAGACATGCCGTTGGTCACTTCATAGAAAGTGGTTAAAGTCAAATATATGCAACACTAGCCATTGTCCGCGGCTCTGCACGCGTGTAGGTCTCTTTTCGCGTAACCCACAGGAACATTTTTCCGGGATAAATTTTGATGAAATTCGTTCAGTAGTTGCAGCGTGATTGACGGACAAACGTCCAAACCTTCACATTTATGATTAGTGTGATGTGATGTGATTCGGAGAGTTGCCAATGCGCTGTCAGAGAGTTAAAGAACGTTTTTGGCGCCAGTTTCAAAGTGCCCAATATGGCATTCAGAATAAGTGTTATTTAATTTCTTCACAAAAACCCTGGGCATTCGTTTTTTTTATACATTACTATGTCATATCACAGAAATAATACGATATAAGAAAACCCTTAAGTACAAAGTGATTACATTTCAGAAGGAATTGGTTTCGTCAAAAACGCGTATCCATGAACAACAATATATATAATAATGAAGGTGCCAAATAGAATAACCTTCGAGAGAACTAACAATATTGGGATTGACATTTCTATAGCTCTTACATTTATTATACTTGCTAACGGCTCGCGATACCTCAAAAGTCTAGATAGAGAGATTCTTATATTTGAAAATCTCATTATACGATGACAAGCAGGCGTATATCACAGGTATAAGTACGTTTAAGGCTAAATTTTTTTAGATGTTTTTTATGATCATCTTATTATATTCATTCATTTAGCAGCCAAAAGTGGTGGTTTTTACGTTCATTGCTGCTTTACTATGTTCTTAGGTTTCAGTTTTTGTATGCAATGGAAGTGGCTAACAAGCATGCAGTTCACATTGATGTCAAGTGATGTAAAGTTGTAAAAAAAAAATGAAAATAATCACAACATTCACTATTATCTCAATCTCAGTTGGATTGTAATGCTTTAGGCGTTGCAATAGGACGCTAAGACCAACTTTAATTCACAGGGTTTGATAGTAATAATTTTATTGAAAATATCTTTAGAAATTCCAAACAAGGAACACATTTAAAAAAAAAAGAAATTCCTAAATTCTATTAAATTTCATCGTGAAAAATGCCGAAGCAATCGACTCAGTCTCTCGCACTCGTTCGCATACATCAGACTGCAGTACAATACAAAACATGACTACAGTAGAGAGGAATAACGTTACATATCCATTATCTCGTAAAAGCCTTACTTGCAAAGTTATTTTATTACACGTAGCTATTTCGTAGCACCGTAGACTGCTACGAGAGCGCTACAGTCTTCGTAGTAGTTCCTAGGTTTTTGTTCAACACATTTGATTAGATATTGTGCGAGCGAGATTGAAATTATTATTAGTAATAAATGTATGTTAAGCTAGAAGAATATGTTTTTTATATTTCTATGAAGACTACTAACTTCACGGTGCACTGGTAGCAGACAACTACTGTTACGCTGAGATACCGAGTTCAATACCCGTGTTTAGTAAGCGTTTTTTTAGTTTTCATCTTAGAAATAGGAATAAACGGTAATAAAAAAAATAATTCACCTTCAAAATCAACTGAAATAAGTAATATTTTAAATGACATACTCACTGCAAAGTTCGGTTGTTAGGTTTTGCCTCATGTAATAGGCGAGACAATTGACATGTTTGGGCACACTACCAAACTCCGATCAATGGTTTTTACTGGTGGTAGAGCTCTAGTGACGGAGCTCGCAGGCGTAGGCACCACCGCATTACCTAAGATACTTGCCGCTAAATGGTACTGTTAAGCACTTTCGTGTTCCGACCAGGTAGTGTGCCTGTGCGGCCCTGTAATTTCCGGCACAGAGGCATAACACCTTAGGCCTCAGGAGTGGTAACGCATCTGCTTTTTGACCAAGGTCTTTGTGTGGGTGTCTATAGGCTGCAGTCATCACTTAACATCAATGTGAACTGCATGCTTGTTTACCACTTCCATTACATAAAAAAAATGGTTAACGTCAGCAAAATGTATAAATACTTAACAGAAATAACCAGCGGGTCCGAGGATCGAACTTAGGACTCGTAACAGCAACGATTTGCTACCTCAGCTACCTTCTAAGGTAGAAATTTATGGTGTGTTATTTTTTAACATCAAACATTCACATATTATTTATGCAGTTCATAGCCTCTCCTTTGCCGCGGGTGGATAATAAAACAATCAGTTTGCTAGCTTTGTGCGCCGCGAGCGTCGAGCGTGTGTAGTTGTGCAGTTGTGCAGTACTGTTGACGGGAAAAGGCTCCTTTCACTGAATTTATGTATTATGTTCTTTCACAATGCCATGCAGCTTTTAATGTTTGAGCTACACAACGCAGCAACTTTATTTGTTATCTCCATTCAAAGAGCACGTTATGTTTTCCGAAAAATACAATTTTTATTCTTTTTAAATTTGATTTTTTAAGCGACTGAGTACGACTTATCCCAATAGATTTTATTGCAGTTTTTTCATAAAATTTGTTCTGTTTTACTTTCGTTTTGATGTACGGAATCAAAATAATAATTATCTTCAATCTAGCAAATCGAATGTAAAAATATTTAAAAGAAACAATTTCTGCTAAGTTTTATACGAGTACTAACAAAAATGGTAAACCAGAAAGCATGTCACACTGGTGGCAATAAAAACCAAGGTCTAGAAGGGGATTCCTTACTACTCCTGTATTTCCAGAAATGTAAGCTGACTGGGGTACTTGATAATTTTGATTAAATATTTTTAATACTGCGCATCGAGTTGTAAAGGCAAAGTTACAGTAAATGAATGATGTTCCTCATTCAAATGTTTGTCACTGAACTAGTTACTGGTTAAAGAAGAAGTTTAATAAATTAGAGCGCTATCATATGTATGTATGTATCTTAACGCCAGGTCCCTAACGGGATAGGCAGAGAGTGTAGAGCGCCAGATATCCCGGTCCTGACATACCTCTCGTGACTCTTCCACCTTCATCATTCTCTTCATACATGCACGCCTATTCCTAAGACTTTTGACCGCACCATCAGACAGAACTCGACCTATTTCATTAAGCCTCTTTCTTACATCTTCATTACGAACGCGATCGGTGAGCGATACACTGCAGATCTTGCGCAAAGATCTCATCTCGACCGCGCCTAATTTACTTTCATTCTCTTTCCTGCATACCCAGCTCTCGCTTGCATATAAAACCGTTGGAGTAAGTACAGCATTATGTACTGCTAAACGAGCCCGCTGTCTGAGATGTTTTGGTTCTAGCAGCTTACCCAGCGCTATCATACAGCCACATATCGTTTCGACTGTTGCGGTATCGCTGCGGCATTTCAGTTGGTCTAAAGACACAATGGTCTCGCAGAACTGAATGTCGGCGTGAGAAGGAGAAAGAGTGTTGGCAAACTGTGACCACTTTTGTTTTAAGCTGACACAAAATACTCTCAAACTAATAAGCGACATAATGTTAATGACTCGCCACTGCAACTAAATGCACATTGCTCATTACGCCGGTTTTAATGTCCGAATAAATTAATGGGCTGTAGTGTAACGGCCCCACACAATACACCGTGTAGTTTTCGCAGTCAGTGCAGGTGTGTTGACAGTGTATTATTTTTGATTAAACAGCAGGTCCGGGGTGCGGGGGATGAAGGAGGGGGCGGGGGAACTGTGGCTGTAATGTGAATTAATGTCACGCACACGCTTTAAAACAAAATGCTCGGTATGGTAAAAGACAACATTATATTTTACTTGCATTTTGGAACGCAAGTGTGCCCGCGACTTCGTTCGGGGAGCATGTTTTTTCATGTAAGTTTTAGTTCATTTAAGATGACACAAAAACACTTATGTATAGCTAATAAAATCTGGTTTACATTAATACCTACTTCTCTGTATGCGATATTAGAGTAACACTCCACTAGACACTCCAATTCTTTTACCGTGTGTGTAGGTTTGTATGTATGTATGTATGTATGGATATGTAGATAAAAGTAGCCTAAGTTACTCCTTATTACATCAGCTATATGCCAGTGAAAATCCCGTCAAAATCGGTCCAGCCGTTCCCAAGGTTATTCGGCTTTATTCGCGAGATAAATCCGAAAAAATATATATATTGTAAATATCTTGATGGAGGGAATTGCAAATAACACGCGAGATGAATAATAAAAATAGTTTTATGTCAATGAGTGTTGCTCGCGAACACTAAATAACACATCAAAATATTCTCAAGATAGTTTTGTGTGACACAATATGCAGAAGCGGTGAAGCAAGCGGGCGAGCGGGCGAGGACTGCAGCGAGCACCAAGTGTCGACTCACTAGCAAATACATTAAACTTCTGAGCGCACTCAATTTATTGCCCAGTGCTGGCCATTATGTGTGTCACTAGTGACGCGCGGACTTGTCGATAGTCAATAATATTATAAGGACGACATGTTATATTCATACTGCTTTGCGCAAAAAAAATCTTGACGCGATAGTATGAGACAAAAACAAATCGTTGGTTTATAGATATCATTTTGACTAGTCAATATTGTGGATACTACCAATGGGGCTGATAAATCCCAATATGCTTTACAATGCGTGATTAGAATATGAACGACACAATTAGTAAAATGGAAGTTACTAAAATGAAACTGTTTCATTCAATCAATTTTGGTGAAAAATTAAATACTGGATACAAATAATGTTACTATCAATAATAATATCAATTTACTGCTGTTATCGCTGATATTATACTTATAACCTGTTATTGATGATAATATCTCTAATAGGATAATTTATGATGTAATAATAGCAAACCTTGATACGTCCCACTACTGGGCACGAGTCTCTCCCCTTCTTGGGAGGAGGCCTGGACCTTATCCCATCACGCTGCTCATATGCGGGTTGGTGGAGATAAGGGTTAGTGGCCAACCCGTTATCGGGTGGTTTCAAACCGCCCACAAAGACTCCGATAACGTTTAACGACTGCACGTCTATCGATAGCAACCGGGACCGACGGCTTAACGTGCCCTCCGAAGAACAAACGAGCTTTTTAATTTGCCACTAGCGGTTACCCATCACACACCCGACCGCGCCCGATCTACACCAGCCGAGGGGCCATGCGCGATTCTTAGCGTACATTACCAAATAATAATTATTCCAAATATTCTTAAAGTTCAATCAAAAGTAACTGAAACTATCGATATCACCCCAACACTGGTGCAAACTAGTTTGGCCAAGTATTAAGGAAGGTAGGAGGGAGCTGCATTTGTAATATAAATGAGGTAGCACACACTGACGGCTCAGCAGCGGCGTGTTATATTGAACTGCCCGCCGCCCCCCACCCACTCCCCGCCCCCCGCCACCAGCACATACGAGTTCAGCGCCGCTGATAACAACACTGATGTTGTGTTGCATCATTATGCATCTCAAATAGTCAGGCTAACATAGTTGTGATCGCTGGCTGGTGTGATAGGTTCATTTATCATAGATTTTTCACAGCAGTGAAATCAATAGATCATGATGAATAGTATCAATATCCAGTAGGTACAAGCTGGTGCCCGCGACCTCGTCTGCATTCACACCATCTAATATGTAAAATTCTCGTATCACAGTGTTTGTAACAAAACTCCTCCGATACGGCTTGACCGATCATTATGAAACATTGTGTGTGTATTTGGTAGGTATGAAAATCGGTTGTAGTTGGTAAGGTTGAATCTCCGCAAATATTTGTTTTCGTTTTTTTTGACGTTTAATTGTTTTATACCTCTAAGGAGATACGAATGTCCTCGGGGCAGCTAGTATCTTTATAATTTGTAGCCTATATGTTATTCTGATGTATAGGCTATATCATTGTAAAGTTTAATTAAACTCCATTTACCAGTTTTTACGTGAACGAGTTACAAACAATTATTCATACTTACAAAGTTTCGTGTTTATAATATTAGTAGGATTAATAGGTACCCACATTATCAACATCCTGAATAGTTTTCAAGGTCATACTATAGATAGTGACTAGTGCGAACTAGTTTATGTGTGTGTTGGGTATGAGGGAAGGGAGAGGGGGAGGAGGGGGCAGCATTTGTTATAATGAGGTAGCAGCAGCGGCGTGTTGTATGAGACTGCTTGCTTCCCGCACTTACCTCACCCGTGATAACAACACTGAAGGTTGTTGTGCTCATCATTTTATATTTGAAATAGCCGTGTGACAAACGTGTGGCCGTAGATAGATAGAAAGAAAAAAAGAACGATAGCACTGAACACTATCATTTGGCGCAAGATAGAATGCGAATGCGTAATGCGGTGGTTGAACTCACTGGAGACAATGGAGGTCTACCGCTAATGTAACTTAACATACGTCCAATTGTTAAAAGAAAGATTAAATGGACGCTGGATTTTTTTTGCCGCGAATATATTAGTTAATTTGGTAGGATCTACTGTCTCTAATTCTTAGGTACTTATTTACTAGTTGCTTTGCTTCGTTAACATAACATGGGACTTAGCAATCGTAACTTTAATGTGGTAGATAAATGCATCCATGTAATATATGATTTTTTTTCTTTCCGTTTTTCTTTACTGAACTCTATAGAGGTCGTCAAAATGTACTTTATTTTAATAAATACGTACATTGTACTTCACAAGCGATATAATAATATCTTAATGATTTCATTAAAGTACACAATAATAGAGTGGTGATTGTGGCATATTCTCCCCTGATGCCGCACAACACTGTTGTGGGCGCCTTTAGGGAATGCTTTGTCCAGCAGTGGACGTCTATTGGCTGGACCAGGAGTGACGACGAAATGTTATTATTACTAAAAATAATTATGTCATGAAAGGATTTTTGAAATCCATTTCGTGAAAAGAACAATCACTTGGTAAAATATACAAGTACACGATATGGACATCCCTCACTCAGTCATTCTGTAAATTGCTACAACAAGAAGATAAAACTTGGAAGTAAACAGTAACAATAAAGGCGGAGTCAGCTATCGCTCCAGGCAGCTCAGCGCAGCGATGGAGTCCATTAAACTAAAGCTGCGTCGACATAATCACCCTGTAAACACTTCTTAAAACTTTATCATTAAAGTTTGTTTCGTTTTTGTGTAGTTTAGTGGATTAAATTAGTTTTGTATTCATTGAAACATAATACCAGCAATAATTTCATTTGGTGATCGCCATTAAGACATAATACATATGTACTAGTGATTTCCCACAATTTGGTTAAGTATGATATTATTTTGTCATGAAGTGGCCACCAGGCAGTTTCACCAAGTTCACATTAGACGTAAGTACTCGTAATACTAACTACTACTAACTATAGTCTGCAAACATCTACATGGAACGAGAGATTTCAATGTAGATGCGGTGCCACTACTGAGGCCTAAGGTGTTATGCCACTGTGCTTGGAATTACGGGGCCTTATATTACCACCTGACCGAAACACATTGTTTAACACTACCATTTAGCGGCAACTATATTAGGTATAGCGGTGATGCCTACGCCCGCGAGCTCCGACACTGGAGCTCTACCACCAGTCAATTTAACTCACACCTATATTTGCCAACAGTACATATAGTATATAATCAAACTGAAGTGACTCGGAGAAGCCGCGAACCGAATCTAGTTTTCAATATTACCGTGATACAATCATATCAGTATCACACGAGGCGGCGTCGAGCTATGATCCCACCAATATTTGAAATATGATTCCCCTCATCGGATAGTGTCGGAGTTAACGCGATGTTGGAGCTATCCCGGTGTCCCGACCTCCTGTAATACGGTGATGTCTTCAACACGAATTTATTGTGATTGAGTTGGCTTATTCTTACAACATTTTTATATGTAACTAAAATATGATTCCACGCCTGTATTTTCGTAATAGGGCATAAAATGCCATAGTTATGTGTGTATGACCCCCTGATAACTATCACAGAGACATAATAACGAAGGTCCCAGGGGTGGCAACGCATCTGCATTTAGACCTCTGGTCTTTATGTGGGTGCCTATAGGCTGCAGTCATCACTTGACAACAATGTGAACTGCATGCTTGTTTACCATTTAAGAAGGGCTGAGCCCGATTTACTAGCAATTTGCCAATTTCAGGAGGCGTAAGGAACCATATGACACCAAATCTGGGGAGTGAAAAGGACAAGCCGCTGAAATAATAAGTATTTCCAATTTATTATCTCTCCTCTGTTTGTACTACCAGATAATAAAAATACCTAATAAAAGAGAATAAGGCCTTATACCTGTGTTACATCGATAGGATATATAGTGATTCAGAGGTTTTTTTTTTAATGTAATGGAAGTGGCCAATATCCCTACAGTTCACATTGATGTTAAGTGATGACTGCATCATGGATAGGTATAATATAGGTGTTGCTCAACTTTGAATGAAAGGACCACTAGTAACTTATGTAGGTGGAGACTGCTCCGAATAACAACAAAACTTCGGATGAGTCGACCACTACTGTTTGTAAAGAGTGACATTTCATCCGCGGATAAGATACATTTGTGGATGAATTGTCACCTAAGTCAGCCTATAGACACCCACACAAAGACCAAGGTCAAATTGCAGATGCGTTACCACTTCAGAGGCCTAAGGTGTTATGCCTCTGTGCCGGAAATTACGGGGCCGTACATTACCACCTGACCGGAACACGATAGTGCTGAACACTACCATTTAGCGGCAAGTATATAAGGTAATGCGGTGGTGCCTACGCCCTCTGTCACTGGCGCTCTACCACCAGTTATAAGTTCAGAGGTAAAGAGATACCATTGGCTTCACCCAGGTAGAGACCAGTGGGTGAAGCCAATGGGTGAACGGATAGCGACCCTCTATATCTCCGTGTTGTATCTCTAGTTATGCTTTTTATGCTTCATGCACCTACCTAATCAATACGAGGCGAGGCTATTCGGCCTCACTCAGGAACCAGGACCTCAGCGTAGTAGTGGCCTACTATCACTAGGCTACCGAGGCAGTTAAACCTTAATATAACCTTAAAACCTTAATATATATTTAAAAGAATAGGATATGAACAGATATTGCCTGCCTCCCACAATCCCCTCCGCGGTATCGACGCCGAGTTAACACGGTTTGATATGACCCCGCGCCCCGCGCCCCGCGCCCCGCCCTTCGCGTCTTCAACATGGATTTTATTATGATTGACTCATCCATTATTGTTGTTTTCCGATACCTACTAATGTCGGTTATTGGAATGTCTTCGGACTCTTCACATCCTGTATGTGATGACCCCATTGCCTTCTAGTGGAGGAGAACTCCTCCGCTAGTGCAGTCAGTCGACCGAAAATTGTCGTCAAACCATTTCAATAGTAGTAGGGCGGTAGTAAATATAACAACGCGGGATGGTTAGCAGCGTCCAGCAATAAAACTACCAATTCGCCAATTCACCTGCCAAGAGTTGCGATTATGCCCTATTCTCACCTAATGACTCACAACACTTGTAAGCGTCTTTAGGAGAGGCTTCGTCGAGCTGTGAACGTCTTTCGACTGGAGTGATGAAATCCTTTATACTGGTGGTAGAGCTCCAGTGACGGAGCTCGCGGGCGTAGGCACCACAAAATTACCTAATATACTTGCCGCTAAATTGTAGTGTTCAGCACTCTCGTATTCCGGTCAGGTAGTATTGTAATTTCTGGCGCAGAGGTATAACACATTAGGTCTCAGAAGTGGTAACGCATGTGAATTTTGACTATGGTCTTTCTGTGGGTGTCTATAGGCTGCAGTCATCACTTAACATCAATGTGAACTGCAAGTTTGTTTGCGACGTCCATTAAATAAAAAAAAAACCTGTATTTATATTACAATGCTTTGTGTTTGTTAGTCAAATATTCGTGTAAGCGTACCTTTTCCTTCAATACATTGCGACTTCAACTTGAATTGCATAACTGCTATTCCTGGAATTACAACACAATAATTCTCAAGGTATTATATTTCCGTATCTGTTCTATCGGATACGACAAGACGGATACTAACTTAGATCGAACAAACGTACTCGTATTTCAGGAATTATTCCCTCGATTGTATTGGCGTTCAGTTATTGATGCTCCGTGTTTTGTATAATAAGTTGGATGTTAGTTGTAACATGCATGCAATGGCAATAGATGGCGCTGCTGCCACCATAAGGCAATGCGATAAATGTGAAGGAAAGATTTGACAAATCGGGCAGGACGTCGGTAGCTCAGTTGGAAGAGCGGCTGGACTAGATTCCCAGTGGCCGCGAGTTCGAGTCTCGCCTGAAGTCAAAATTTTCTTTCCATTTTTCTTTGAATAAATTAAATTACAATTTGTGCGATCGAGAAACAAAAATTGGCAACAAAATGTTTGAGTTGGACGACCGACATACTACTCGTAGAACTAATTTTGATAGATTGAAACTCGATGACGTGTTTGTTATTATTTCGATTACGAGGCGATGAAGTCATACGAAAGTTATTTTGCAGAAACTATGTTTGCGGATTTTCTCGCGTATACAACACTACCAACTTCATCGAAAGTTATTTTGTGTATGTATGTATGTATCTTCACGCCAAATCCCTTAGGGGGTAGGCAGAGAGTGTGGAGTGCCAGATATCGCGGTCCTGACACACCTCCCCTGCTTCTTCCACATTCGTCCATTACTTTGTGTTACTTCGAGGATTAAGTAAAATTGTGTTTTAATCAATACTTGATTTTTAATTACATTGGCTTGTTATTGAGGAGTTGAATTAAAAAAAATACAAAGATTCCTAATGCCATGCCACATATTGCAAAGAATGCAACTAGCGTAACAAGGCGTGGCTTCAATGTACATTTACCTCTGCATTCCCTTCGGAGACGAAGTAACATTATTCCAACTGAGCTCCCGAGCAGGAAAAAGACCTTCACCACTATAAACGCATCGAGTCGTATGAATCCAGGCGATCCCTTCACGTCAGGTGTCAGGCATCAGCCGCTCGCAACTCCACGCAGTGAGACCCACCCGTCTGCTGCCGCGCCCTAATTGCTTTTTCATGTATCAATTTGAAGAGTTAAAAAGTTTATCGTTATATTACTAAAGATACAGGTGTAAAAATGTTTGTATAATTCTTCCTAGAGACATTTTTGCACGTTGTGAAAATTTATACTTGACGTAGAATTCATCTATTTCCTCGTGTGAAGAGGGGGCTGCAAATGCAGTTTCTATTTAAATTTAAAAGCAAAAGGTCACTAATTCATCACAAAATCTCAGAACCTACAGTTGCTAGGAGTTTCAAATTTTGCATAGGCGTTCTTTTTGGGATGTAGGTGCTCGCTGTGTTACATTTGCGAAATTCGAACCCTAAAAGTTTGACTTTCGCCAAAAAATTAAGAAAAAAAAAGAATTGTCAATTTCATATTTTTTTATATAATGTAGGTGGCCAACAAGCATGCAGTTCACATTGATGTTGAGTGATGACTGCAGTCTATAGACACCGACACAAAGACCAGAGGTCAAAATGCAGATGCGTTGCCACTCTGGTATCTGGTATTATGTCTCTGTGTTAGTTATTATGGGGCCATACATCACCATCTAACCGGAACACGATAGTGCTGAACACTAACTCCCATTAAGCGGCAGATGGTGCCTACACCCTCGAGCTCGTACACTGGAACTCTACCACCAGTAAAAAGAGAAGGATTAGAGCCGTATTAGTAATGTAGGAACTTCACCCGTGCGAAGCCGGGGCGGCCCGCTAGTACTGTATAATCCGAAGTGCTGCGACTTGATCGTGCCACTGGAGCGGTGCGGAAGTGTCGGTACACTTCCGGCTCGGCTCGGCGCACGGGTTCGATTCCGCAATCAATTAGCCGAAGCTGTTGGAGGCCGTAATGATGCGGCTGGCACGCGATCGCCCGCGCGGTTCACTTCTATCGATAGACATTCTGATATTAGTATGTCTTTAAACGCTGACTGTAACTACATATATATATACCCCCTTATTCATAAACGTATTTTAGCTAAAGTGTTGCTAATCTCTCCTTTGTCTTTTTCTATCCTGCACATTTGACAATGCAACTGACAAAGACAAAGCATTCTATAGCTAAAACGTATCTCATGTACGTTTATAAATAAGGGGGTTATTATGTAGTACAGTATGAAATGAAATAAGTTTAACTATATAATATTATATCGAATCCCTTATTTTACACAATATCTTTTCAGTATTTAAATCATAAATTTACTATGAAAGTTTGTAACAGATTAAAAAATCTAGTTTTGCATAAAATCTTGGCTTTTACACTTTATCTAAAAATAGGTTGTACCAGATTGCACAGGAATCGTGAAATGACAAATTTTATAATTTCAACCAAAAGATGGCCACTGCTGTAAAAAGTCCTCCCAAGATTGCCACAGCACTGGACAAAGTCCTCCCCAAGATTGCCACAGCACTGGACAAAGTCCTCCCCAAGATTGCCACAGCATTGGACAAAGTCCTCCCAAGATTGCCCCAGCACTGGACAAAGTCCTCCCCAAGATTGCCCCAGCACTGGACAAAGTCCTCCCAAGATTGCCACAGCACTGGACAAAGTCCTCCCCAAGATTGCCCCAGCACTGGACAAAGTCCTCCCAAGATTGCCCCAGCACTGGACAAAGTCCTCCCCAAGATTGCCCCAGCACTGGACAAAGTCCTCCCAAGATTGCCACAGCACTGGACAAAGTCCTCCTCAAGATTGCCACAACACTGGACAAAGTCCTTCTCAAGATTGCCACAGGACTGGACAAAGTCCTCCCAAGATTGCCACAGCACTGGACAAAGTCCTCCCAAGATTGCCACAGCAACGTATGCATGTATCTCCAACTACCCCTTTAGAGAAATACAGATGTGCATTTATGCCTTTAAACAAATCGCTCGCATATGTTAATGCATCTTAACTATAATACAAGACATTACAGTAACTCATGTCAGCCAATGTAACAATATAACGCGTAGATCCAAAGTTTTAATGGCGCAGTGCACTCGTAGATGCAGTTTTATGATGAATGCTGCTTTGTTGCTGTTTGTGGGAGACACGTATTATGTTGTTACTGGGAAACATGAAATTGTGATCTTTTAGCTAACAATTGTTATAAAAAAACGGTCAAATGTGTGTCGGGCCACGCGCGGTGTTAGGTTCCGTTTTTAGCTTTTAGGTTTGAATGATGTAATGAAAAAAATAAATACATTATTATCGATGAAGTTGTTCAAATTTTTCGAGTAAAATACGAATATACGATATTATAATAATCGACTCGCAAACTTGCAGGGCCAACTTAAGTGTGATAGTTTTCCTTTTAATTTCGTTATATGTAGCTACTATTGCCTAACGTACGTAACGTTTGAATGTCTAACACTAACCGTTTAGTTGGTAAAGGGGAGGGACCAAATTGACTCTAACGAAATTTGGCACTTCAAAGCTTAATATGTCACGAACAGTTAACTAAATCGAAAAATGATAATAAAATTATTAGTGATTAATTTATATTTTTATTCTTGCCTGGCCTAGTCTCTAGTACCAATGGTTTTTGCGCTAAACCGCGGACGGACAGACAGACAGACAGACGGAAATGGCGAAACTATAAGTGTTCCTTGTTTACTACGGAACCCTAAAAACCGGACTATAGAAACAAAATCACAGGCAAAAGCTTGTCCGCCATAATTTGAAAAAGCCAGCTCTCACCGACGCTGTGATTGGCTCACGTAGCGGCCATTTGTCAAGGGGCGAGCGCCGCCACCCGCCACCCGCCACCCGCCACTATCTCGGCCGGCGCTAATTGACGACGGCGGCCGCTAAATGAATGGCTTCCCCGCTGCTTGTGTTTTGCTTTTGTGAAACATTTCCTATGAGTAATTGTCGATAACAGGGATTTTTTCTGAGTAACAATTTTTTGGCGTGAAGATGTCTGTAGGCTACAGTGATTTACCACGTATGTATTGTGCTTGTTTCCTATCTCCAATCATAAAAAACAAAATGAAGATCTCTGTCTGAGAATCTACAATAACACAACGTATCCCCATTTCTTCCATTCTCTGCATGTTCTAATCAACAAAGGCTTTTAGTAATCAAATGCATGTCAATAGCGTTCACATATCAACATTTGCAATAACACATCGAATCTGATGTCCTTTGTGCGCACAGCTTGACGACCGCTTTAATCGAGTTGTTAGACACATTTCCAGGAATTTAACGTATTGCCAGGGAATAGCCTGCTTGACCACATGGGCACCTTATGCGGACGTAACGAGAACTATATTTGCCACAAGACAACCCCCTTACTGCACTTTAATACCTGAACATTACTGGTGGTAGAGCTCCAGTGATGGAACTCGCGGCCGTAGGCACCATCGCAATACCTAATATACTTGCCGCTAAATGGTAGTGAGCAGCACTATCGTGTTCCTATCAGGTGGCAATGTACGGCCCTGTAATTTCCGGTACAGAGGCATAACACCTTAGGTCTCAGAAGTGGTAACACATCTGCATTTGGTCTTTGTGTGGGTGTCTATTGGCACTCTATAGGCACACAGTCATCACTTAACATCAATGTGAACTGCATGCTTGTTCCCTCAATCCCCACTGTTCCTAGCAATCAACACGTCACCCGGTCCCGATTGGAAGGTCGCAGATACCTAATTATATTTGTTTTCCTTTCGAGGAGGATCCACCCTCCAAAGTCTACATGCGCCAAACTATGCAAAGTCGCATTTACCTACCTCTTATTAGAAATAGAAATAGAAATAGAAAATATTTTTATTTCGAATAGATCTTTACAGATACTTTCAAAACGTCAATAAATCATAAACTACCTAGAGCGAATAACCATTACATATAGTAAAAGCAAAATCATATATTAATAGTAAATTAAAAATTAGAATTTAAACTACTTGGTTAAAATATAATAATCATAAAATTTTTCAATTCCTTCAATTATAATAAATGAAGAAAAAGAAAAACTTATTCGTCAAGATCAATGTTATTCACTTAGCAGAGTTCCAAGAGCAGTCACTACTGAGAAGAACTCCGCTACCCAACAAACTCAGTAAGAGCTCTTTTAAATGAGAGCTTAAATCTAGTACAGATTATCGTGAAAAATCAAATAATGTGAACGTCCATAGCATAGATGCAAATAAACTGCTATCTACTAAATGTGATGTAGCCCCTGCAAACCAGAACAGACCAGTCCCCACCAACAGCACCCGTTCACGAGTATGACGCATGTGACAGCCATTGCCCTCCTCGACCATTTTAGAGGGAAGTGAGCAACCCGCCACACGACGCCGCCAAAGGCAAAGACATTTAAGCGTGCATGACTGTTCCGGATATGCATACGGCAAAATAAAAGATGGAATTCATTTTCAGCCAGGGTATTCACATTATTCAACCCTTAACAATAGTAGATACTAATTACTGAATACACGAAATCACAGGATCATGAAATAGCCTGGCAGCGATCGCTATAATCCCAAGACGTATTATCATTAAGATAATCACTGGTCTTATAGTAATTACATTTATATAAACGTTCTTTCATTACTTTCTTAAATTTATTGATCGATAGACTTTGAACGTTTTTGGGGATTTGATTAAAGAACCGTATACATTGACCTCTAAAAGAATTACTGACCCTATTCAGCCGCGTTGCATGCATGGACAACTTGTATTTGTTTCTAGTATTTATACTGTGATTGTTACCTATTGTAGGAAACTCATTAATGTTTTTACGGACATATAATACATTTTCATAAATGTATTGCGAAGCTACAGTCAGAATATTTATTTCTTTAAATTTATCTCTAAGAGATACCCTCGGACTCAACCCGTAGATAGCCCGGACAGCTCTCTTTTGCAGTACAAAAATAGTGTTGACGTCGGCGGAATTTCCCCATAGCAAAATGCCATAGGACATTATACTGTGAAAATAACTAAAATAAACAAGGCGAGCCGTCTCGACGTCTGTTAATAGTCTAATCTTTTTCACAGCAAATGCTGCCGAGCTAAGTCTATTAGCTAATTTGGCAATATGGGGACCCCATTGCAATTTAGCATCCACGGTAATGCCCAGAAATACCGTGGACTCTACGATCTCCAATACTTCCTCATTTATCTTAACATTGGTTTCAACCTGTTTTACGTTAGGAGTAGTAAATTTAATACATTTTGTCTTACTGCTATTTAACGAAAGGTTATTGGCGCTAAACCAATGTACTATATTAGAGAGAGTATTGTTTACACAGTCAAAATCTACCTCCTGTCTTTTAATTTTGAACACTAAAGAAGTATCATCAGCAAACAATAAATATTGTTTGCTGATGATACTTGATGATGTAATATTGTCTGGTAAACCTATAAAAGTTCCATAATATTTAAGGTAACACAAAAAATCCATACTGTGTGAGGAATTCTGTGAATCTAAGTCCGACACGCACGAGCCGGATTTATTAAGAAGAAATAATCTGACTGATTCCAAAAAGAATGCCGAATTAAAATTTGGCTCATGAATACTTTCCTCGCAGCAAAAGTTTTGGAACAATGAAATATTCACTCGCATATTGGGTGTAATTGCATTTTCGATTACAACGCGATAAATGAGGCAACGAAACGAGCACCCAATTGCAACATGGCGGTGTTGTGCTGATCGACAACTGCGCACGGCTCGATGATGATAAATGCACCTTACCTTGATTGTAAACGTTACTTTATGGTTGTATACTCCGAAGGGGTGAGCAAGGGGGGGTGTTTACAAACAAAAACATTTTGTTCTTACGTTTTTGTGTTCAATGTGGCGGGCGAATAGGTATCACAGAGTGACGGGTCACTCACTTGCCTTAAAATTAAGTGAGAGCAGTGGTTGCCGCATAAGTCTATATCTAAATCTGTATGCTTGTTGCCACTTCATGACGTAAAAAATACCAATAAACAACTCAAGACCAGTCCCCTCAATCAGCACTCATGCACGAGTATGTGATGATGTGATGTGATGCACTCGTGAATGAGTGCTGATTGAGGGGACTGGTCTTGAGTTGTTTATTGGTATTTTTTACGTCATGAAGTGGCAACAAGCATACAGATTTTACTGGTGGTAGAGATCCTGTGACGGAGCTCGCCGGTGTAGGCACCACCGCATTACTTAATTTACTTGCCGCTAAATGGTAGTCAGCAATTTCGTGTTCCGGTCAGGTGGTAATGTACGGCCCTGTAATTTCCGGCACAGTGGCATAACACGTTAGGCCTTAGGAGTGGTAACGCATTTTGAACTTGATCTTTGTGTGGGTGTCTATAGGCTTCAGTCATCATTAAACATCAATGTGAACTGCATGCTTGTTTGCCACTTCGATTACATAAAAAATACATATTATAATATTGATAGTAAGTAAATACTGTCTATAGACATCTACATAAAAACCAAAGCTTAAATGTAGATGCGTTGCCACTGCTAAGATCTAAGTTGATAAGCTTCTGTGCCGAAATTCATAGCTGGCCGTGCACGGCCTGGCCGGAACACGATAGCACTGAACACTAACATTCATCGACAAGTAGATTAGGTACTAATGCGGTGGTGCCTACGCCCGCATGCTCCGTCACTGCAGCTCTACCACCAGTAGAGCTTCTAAACGTTTTGAGATTATTATTTTAAGCTATTCTACTTACTCATTGTAGGGTCAGACAATACTTAAAGTTAGAATCATATCTACAAAAGCAAAGGGTTAACCCTAGGGTGACTCGCGACGTAATGTTGTGTATCCACAACTAACCGAGTCGTTGAATTAAAATAAAAATGACCCACTTGGGGCAACCGAGAGCCCTTACAGAGAGAGCTCTAAAAGTTAACGGTGCATACAAAGAGGGTGGGTTAAGGGCTTGTCGGAGATCGCAATGTATGCTTACACTGGGCAGAGGTATAGAAGAATAAAGTTGAGTGGGATATGAGGAAATACCTTTTATTATTTTTTAAATCATAATATTATGTTTATCGAAGGTATTACTGAGTTAAGAGGTCACTTAACTCAGTAATATCTTCGATAAACATAATCCTTTTCCGCATATCCCAAGTGCTGTCAAGCTTTAGAATCATGCATTGGGTCTCTGTTGTTACTGGTGGTAGAGCTTCAGTGACGGAGCTCACGGGCGTAGGCACCACCGCATTACCTGATATACTTGCCGCTAAATGGTAGTGTTCAGCACTATCATGTTCCGGTCAGGTGGTAATGCACGGCTCTGTAATTTCCGGCACAGAGGCATAATACCTTAGGCCTCAGGAGTGGTAACGCATCTGCATTTTCAACTTGGTTTTTATGTGAGGCTGTCTATAGGCTGCAGTCATCACTTACCAAAAAATCTATCATTGAGTTTTTTCTGTGAGGAAGTTCCCAGTAGTAGTCCGAAGTCTGATACCGGTGCCTCGGAAAGCACGTAAAACTGTCAGTCCTGCGCCCGATCTCTCTCCGATCGTGTCGGATTGCCGTCCCATCGACCGAAATTCGGTCTGGAGGACATTGATTATTTATTTTTTTATTTTGAATACTAGCTGCCCCGACGGACTTCGTATCGACTAAGTGGTGTAAAGTTTACGACCCATTTTCTGAAATTCCGAACACAAATACACAAAACAATTCATACGAACCGGGCAAGATCTCTCGGTGAAGTTTGATCACAAACACCGTGTTCCTGTGAACAAACTTCGTTTACTTACAGACAGTTTCGTTAGTAGACATAGACCTCACTGAATTGCCGCACTGGACTGGAGAGTTGAGGTTAATTAAAAGAACTAATTAGGGTTAGGGGAGCACTACTGTTACCAATTAGAACTATGAAAATAGTTTACAACTGTTTTGTCATATCATACCTCCCAAATACACACAAAAAATGTATTATTACAAACACTGTGACACGATAATTTTATATATTTCTACAAATATTATAAATGCGAAACTCTGTCTGTCTGTTACCTTTTCACGTCCAAACGACTAAACCGATTTTAATGAAAGGATCATGGCAAGAGTTGTACAGAAAAAGTGAAAAAAAGGTGCACGGTAAAACAGCATGGAAATATTATCCAGTGAACCTAAACAACATTTCCTGATACTTAAAATATTTTTACTCTCCGGAATGAAAAGTTTGAAATTGAACTTTAGTATGGAGTGCTTCCACTGTTGTTAGGAAAGACGATTCTTGATCCGGTGACTTAAAAATAATTTACATACCAGAAAATGTTCTTTAGGTTCCCTAGATAATATTTCTAATCCGTTTTACCTTGTACCTTTTTCTAACTTTTTTTGTACAAATCAATGTATGAAACTTGCCATGATTCTTTGGTACAGAGATATACAGAGAGCTTTGAAAAAGAACATAGTTAACTATGTTATTTATAAAACGTCATGCACGCGGGCGAAGCCGCGGACAACAGTTAGTTAGATGATATGATGCATAGTGGCACCTATGTAGTTAAAAAAAAAGATTCGAAGGGTCGCGGGTTCGATCCCCACACCGATACAAATATTTGTATGGCCTACAGATATTTGTTTCGAGTCTGGGTGTTTGTGTATGTGTTATGTGTGTACAACGGCATCCACGACACAGGTTTATATAATACCTAATATGGGGCTGTGAGTGTAAGCGTATCTTCACGACAAGTCCCTTACGGTGTATGTAGAGAGTGTGAAGCGATATTCCGGCCCTGACATAACTCCTTACTGGTGGTAGAGCTCCAGTGACGTAGCTCGGCGGCATAGGTACCACCGCATTACCTAATAAACTTGCCGCTAATTGGTAGTGTTCAGCACTATCATGTTCCGGTCAGGTGGTAGGTAATGTACGGCCCTATAATTTCCGGCACAGAGGTATAACTGGGTCTTTGTGTGGGTGTCTATAGGCTGCAGTCATCACTTAACATCAATGTGAACTGCATGCTTTATTTCCACTTCCATTAAATAAAAAAAACATCCTATGCTTCTTCCATGTGTTAAAAAATGTGCCTCATCAATGCAAATTTTCTAATAACTGATTAAGTCAAGAAAACGATGTGATTATATTTATAAAAAATATATATTTACTATGAACTTTAGCAGCAGAACTTAATACGTTTTAGTAAAAGTTGCTTGGAGGTTGTATTATTCATTTGTTTTATCCTCTATACCTTAATCCGTAGTTAATTATTGTATTAACTGAAAATCGCATGTACTATATTTCTAGCAAATAAATTCATTAATTCATTTAATCCATTCATTCATAATTACACTAAATTTGCAACCCTTAAATAAATTCAAAGCTTTCTGTACCATTTTGATACTAAACAGCTGTAATAGTGTTTGAACAAGCAACATTTTGCAAGATAGGCCAAGACGCGGAGCACTAGCTACGAGGCTACGAGCTGCAGCGCGAAGGCTTCGCAGGCGACGAGATTAAGATGCGCTGAAGTTGATAAATATTCAAGTTGGCCTCTTAGAGCTAAGCTAGGTAATTTCCAGACTTTTCCAAAGACTGGACTTTACTCTCATCTGATTTCGCGACTTTAGGTTTTTTTTATGTAATCACATTGATGTTATGTGATGACTGCAGCCTATAGATACCTACATAAAGAGGTCAAAATGCAGATGCGTTGCCGCCCCTGAGACCTTAGTTGTTATATCTCTATGGTAAGTTATTATGGGGCCATACATTACCACCTAATCGGAACACGATAATGCTGAACACTACCATTTGGTGGAAGACACACATATTGTATTATTTACACCTTTCCATTTTTAGGGTTGCGTAGTAAACAAGGAACCCTTATAGTTTCGCCATGTCCGTCTGTCTGTCTGTCTGTCTGTCTGTCCGCGGTTTAGCGCAAAAACTGTTAGTGCTAGAGACTTGAAATTTGGCACAAGTATACACCTTAATCACGCCGACAAAGTGGTAGAATAAAAACATGAAAAAAAGAATATTTAGGGTAACCTCCCTATATGTATGTATATTTTTTTATTTTCGATGTCTTTGTGTGTGTCTTTCAAAAATATTATGGATGTCTGAACATTATTTTTCAATTTAGTTAACTGTTCGTGACTACTGTGAGTCAAGTGTCCCCCCCCCTCTACCAACTAAACAGTTATTGTTAGAAATTCAAACGTTACGGCAATAGTAGCTATACAATATAATGAAATTAAAAGGAAAACTATCATACTTAAGATGGCCTTGTAAGTTTGTGAGTAATTGTCGACCAAATGTAGTTTACTCGAAAATTTCGAACAACTCTATATAAAATATTTTTAATTTTTTTTTATTACATTCTTACCCTGTTAATACACTAAATACGGAATCCTACACTGCGCGTGGCCTGACACGCACTTGACCGGTTTTTTTATTTTAACCATCTCTGGGGTTGACGAATGTCATCGATTGGTAACTTATTAATAGTCATCAACTGATACGATAAACTTTACATTAGTTAAGATAAATGAAAGAATGTCGAATGAGCGAATGACTAAACAGATATACAATGCGAATGTGGATGGTTGCAGAGGCCCAGGAAGACTAAGACTGACCTACCATGACCAAATAGGTCGAGTTCTGTCTGAGGGTGGGTCAAAAATCTTAGGAATCGACGTGCATGTATGAAGAGAATGATGAATGTAGAAGAAGCACGGGAGGTGTGTCAGGACCGGGATATCTGTCGCTCCACACTCTCTGCCTACCCCGTAAGAGACTAGGCATGAAGATACATACATACATACTAGCTAAGTTGTCGCTACATTATTCTGCTTAAAAATTGTGAAAATTTATTTTTCGTAGTATCACATGCGAGTGATAGAAAAGAAATTGTAGAGAAAAAAAGAAAAAAGTAAGTTATTTGTATAGAAAAGACAAAATGGCTAACTAGTACCCTGACGACAAATAAATCTCAAGACATCCCGTAAGTTCGGCAGTGGGAACAGAAGTTGTAGAATCCGAGAAACGTGCGAGTTGTGTGGAGTCAATCACGGCGCACCGCAACTTTTACCGTGTTTGCTCACAAACCCCCCTTTTTAGGGTTCCACACTCTTGTTATTTTACTCATAGCACAGTTTTAGTGACGAAGTTTAGGGCGTAGGCATTTACAGGTCTCAGGAGTGGCAAAGCATTTGCATTTTGACCTCTGATTTTTGTGTAAATGTCTATAGGCTGCAGTCATCACAAACACACGCGCACACCACGTGAGCTGCATGCCTGTTTGCCATTTTACGCATCACCTCTTGCAGGGAGCCTCTCTGCATCAATCCCAACAACATTTGTCTACAACTTCTTAAAATTTTCCGATACAAAATACTTTTTTGTCGCTGAGCTGGCATTTACTCTGAGTGTAGGTATGCCACGCACCTTGTCTAGGCAAAATATCGCCACGAGCAGCGGGAAGCGGCGTTACCGGGTGACGCAGCGATGGCAATGCTCTTTTGAACTTTTGAAAACAATATTGTTTTTTTTGGGTTATTTATCGAGATTTGTAAAAAGTTGTAGAACAAATGTTGATAAGATTGATCTAGAGAAGCTGCCTGTAAGAGGTGATGCACTAATTTAAATTAACCTGTATATATATTGACAACCATGAACAAACACCAAACTGTTCGCGGAACCCATCTCACACGTGTCCAACGAAGGCGCTTCGCTGATTTTACCGGCACAAGTCCGCGAGTCGGTAACAAAGTTAGCACTTGCCGGGACTTGTGTGGACTTGTCGAAGAGGTGTAATGGCTATTATATTACTCGCGGACACACGGAAATCTTAGAAAAGCGAATGTCTAAGTTTGTTCACAGAGAACAGTCTGCGCGTCCGTTGTGTTGTACATTTAAATCGATTTTAATTCCAAAGGTTACTTTAGAGTTTCCAATGTTCCTGTATTATATAAACATGCCTAATTATCTCAGTAGACTAGCGGTAGCAGACTACTACTGCTATCAGACATAAAATTACCTCTTGTGCTATTGAGATTTTCCATTTTCTCAAAGTTTCACAGCGTTTACTTTTAGAGTTTGATTATGTGCCGGGATACGTGAATAGATTTGCCATCGCTACCCTTCAGTAAAACTTTATGAAATAGTATAGTTAAATATATCAGTATAATGTCTCCTTTTCTAAAAAATAATTCTAGTAGAGAAAAATATGGAATTGTTTAATAAAACTGATAATATTAAATCGCGTATTCAACTAAGACAAAGGAATAAATTGGTCCTGCCCAAGGCCACTTTGTCTTTGGTTGGGTCGGGGCCGTATTGTATGTCCATAAAATTATACAACGCATTACCCAATAAATAAGACTAATAGAAAAATATAAAAAAAATTGTAACGACTATAAATAATTATTTAATTGACAAATGCTGTTATAAAATTAGTATATATTATGTAAATGTAAAATAATTTGATTAATCTATTTCATAATTAGTAAAAAAATACACGTATTATATATTAATATTATATAAGGACATTAAGAATGTGTTATACCCTCGCAGGGTTCATGTGTTGCTCTTAATGCCATTAAACATGTTTATGCGAATAAAACTAAAATGAAATTTTACAAATCAACAAGACAGAGTTTAGGGAAAGAAAAGGAGAGGAAACATTCTTTGTCATTAGCTGGAAGAGTTCCAAAGTCCATGAACTGAGAAAAATCGGCTAGGAAATAACTCAGTTAGTTCTTCTCAATATATTTCAATTTAAACTAATTTTATCAAAATGTAAACTTGTCTAACCGAGGTGTTTAAGACTCCATCCATTACATCTTGTTACATGTTGTAGATAGATTGTACTACCAAGACGGAAATACTTTTTTCCACTTGAAAACCATTAATATAATTTCAGGAGTATAAAGAGCAAATAAACTCAAAATTCATAAACAGTTTTTATTTTAATAAACAAATAATATGCAATCAAATACAGTAATTTATCTACACTTATAATAAAACTGTAGAAGTGTAAATTCTGTACATTAAAAATATTACAAAAATAAATACCAGGGGATGTACTAGATCGATACCGAACCCAAATATGTGATTAGAAAAAAATTTGTCTGTCTGTCTGTCTGTTTGTTCAAGCATCACATAAAAACTACCAGTCCAAATACAATGAAACTTGGTATGATTATACTTTAACCTTTGGCGCACAACACTGGGTACTTTTTATCCCGGAAAAATGTCTGTTTGTCTGTGTGTTTGTGCACGCTTATATCAGAAATGGCTCATTCGATTTGCGGCTTTTACTAATATATTGTGTACTAATAATCTAAGTTTCACTTAACAGTTAGTGTTTGTTTCATGTGAATCGGTTCAGAAATTAAAAAGTTATGTCAATTTAAAGAATCATATCGAATACTTTTAAGGTATTATGTATCTTAGTTTTATCTTTTAGGAGGTTTCGTACCTAAAAGGTAAAAACGGACCCTACGGATTACTTATCCTCCGCTGTCTGTCTGTCCGTCCGTGAGTCCGTCTGTCCGTCACCAGGCTGTATCTCATAAATAGTGATAGCTAGAAAGCTAACATTTTCACAAATTATGTATTTCTGTTACCGCTATAAAGACAAAATTAATTACTAAAAGTAAGCAAATGAAAATGTTAAGAAGGTCCAAATACAATAAAGGTATTTTTTTTATATTTTTTGCTCAATAATAACGGTAGCCAGTAGAGGCTTAAAATTTTCACAGAATTTTTAGGTCTTATGTTGTATTGTACCTTCCATCCCTACTTAATATTATAAATGCGAAAGTAACTCTGTCTGTCTGTATGTCTGTCTGTCTGTCTATTACCTTTTCACCTCCAAACGACTGAACCGATTTTAATGAAATTTGGTACAGAGATAGAGTTGACTTTGAGAAAGAACATAGGCTACTTTTTAAATGACATCCACGGGGGCGAAGCCGCGGGCAACAGCTAGTTTATAAATATGTTTATACGGATAAACATATTGATAAACTAATAGAAACTGAGTAGAAAATAATTGCATACGTGGTCGTATTACGTATAATATTTTACATAATAATACGCTACGAACAAATTAAAATATGAAGAGACCTATTATTAAATAATTTCAAACAATTTCGCGGTACGTCGGAGGTTAATGTATGCATCAAATTATATTATGGCACACAGAATGTATTATTAGCTTCGTAATTGTTACTGCAATATGAATTGCGTTCATTCAATTACGACATTGATAAGAGAAAATACAACTAATAACCTGCTAATCAAATCGGGTTACAAATTACTGGGTTTATTTGATTTTGTGACCCACTCCAGACAATGAACGAACGGTAAACCAATCGATTAGTTGCGCAGAAATGTAAATAAAAAGAAAATGGTATTTAGACTTCTATGATTAGGTAAGTTTAGGTTTTTTTTGGCCGAGATGTGTTTATGTAGACTTAGGTGACTTATCCGCGGATGAAATGTCACGCGTTAAAAACAGTAGTGGTCGACTCATCCGAAGTTTTGTTGTTATTCGGAGCAGTCGCCACCTAGGTAAGTTACTAGTGGTCCTTTCATCCAAAGTTGAGCAACACCTATATTATACCTATCCAAGATGGCGGCTGCATGAAGTGTCAACTTTTTCTTCATGGGTGTCGTTTTCAAGGTTCTTGAGGGTGTTCCAAGGTGATCCAAGATGGCGGCTATCTTGGATTTACATTTCGACACTACTATCGAATTCAACCTCCTTAAGAACCATGAAAACGACACCCATGACAAAAATTTGACAACTTCATGCAGCCGCCATCTTGGATTTACAGTTTGACACCACTATCGAATTCAACACCCTCAAGAACCATGAAAACGACACCCATGACGAAAAAGTTGTCAACTTCATGCAGCCACCATCTTGGATAGGTATAACTTTGGATGAAAGGACCACTAGTAATTTGCCTAGGTGGCGACTGCTCCGAATAACAACAAAACTTCGGATGAGTCGACCTCTACTGTTTTTAACGAGTGACATTTCATCCGCGGATTAGTTACATTTGCGGATGAATTGTCACCTAAGTCTTTATGTACGTGTATCCAATTATGTGCTGACGGGATTACACATTTGTATAAGGATTTAACTTTACTAATCTCAAAATATACAGTTGCGTTGCCACCCCTGAGGCCTAAGTTACATTACCACTACCATCAAACCGGAATACAACGGTGCTGGACACTACCATTATGTGGCAGGTAGATACCTAATCTATCGCCTTCGTACTCCAACACTGGAACTCTACCACCAGTAAAATATAACAATTTACAAAACATCAATAGATGTTTTTTTTTTGCGATTTCTATCAAGAAAGACAATCGTACAGGATTCGTGCATCATAGAATTAGGTCCAGCGGCGCTGCGAGGTAACAAATCATAAAGTGATTGAAACAAAGCCATGCATCGACTGCGAGCTGTGCGACCGCGTCGCTCGTTAACTTGCACACACTGTACTTTCCTCACTAGTGTTGGCGCTCGTCAATAAATAAAAAAGTGCGTCAAGTGCGACTCGTACTCCGTAAGATGGAGAATGCCGTAGATGGAAAACTGTTTGTTTTGATTTATCTTGCGTATTTAACACCAACCCGACGTTTCAGTCGCATACGTTCGTGTAGTTCTTGTCATCAAAAACCGTAAAACAGGGCGGTCTAAAATCTGTGATCACACAGCGGACAAACCAATTCATGAACGAATGAATTAAAAAATGAATGAATGAACGAACGAATGAATGAGCGAAGGAATAAATAAATAAATTAATTCATTTACCCGTCATGCAATGTGAAGCCGCCAGTGGCTAGACACAATTGAAAACCGATTGTCATATTTTTCCTTAGATTAAGTACCATGTAGCCAGCGTGTGGCCGCTCATGAGACAGCCATATGAAATCATGAGTTTGCTAGTAAATAAAGTTTCCCAATTTTCTTCCTAATCATTTACTATATCTCGGCAAGTTTTTATGTTAAACATTCCTAAGCATTTTACTTTTATTCAGATTAGTTGAATTGTTACGAATTGATTGAATGATAAATTAAAACATGTGGATCTACCATTCAATTAATTCTATACATTTTGCTGAAAGATCAAGAACATGTCGAGAAAATGTACATAATTTGAAATAGGTAACCATGAATTAGCATTTATTATGCTGCGAGCTGTGAATAATCTAGGTTCTAGATTATTCACACCTCGCACTCTAGAATATCATCTACAAGGTATTATTTCTTTGGCCGCGATCTTATAGATAGTTTATCAGAACGATTGCTGTATCGGGTAAGGCATTCAATATTTGCGTGTAAGTAATAGTTAAATAAAACTAAGAGTGTCAGTGTGATTATCGCTTTATTATTCAAATTATAAATATCAAAACATAAATCATTATACAATTATAATGTTAGTGTCCTGTCATGAAATGTCAGAATGTGGGAATGTTAGTACTTCCGTGGAATGAACGGAAATACTAAGTTCAGAAGGGTCTCGACCATTTTTAATGCTAGCCCTTAAAACATTAAAAGCAAGCAACACACACTGGCAAACAATGATCAACAAGTTCACATCGATAAGTGGGTACCGAGTAAATGAAAACTGCAGCCTATAGATAACTTTTTAAACATTGAGATCTCGATTTAAATGCAGATGTGTGTGTATCTTCATGCCAGGTCCCTAACGGGGTAGGCAGAGAGTGTAGAGCGCCAGATATCCCGGTCCTGATAAACCTCGTCGTTCACCCACCCTCAGTCGGTTAAAAATTAAAAAGGGAAGGCAGAGTTTGACGCATTGGTGTGGCACCTCTGTAGCTTAGAGGTAAAGCGGCTGGACTGATTATCCTGAGGTTGCAGGTTCGATTCCTGCCCGACGTCCAATTTTTCTTTCCCATTTTTTTCTTTAATAACAATATTCTTTATTGTACACCATCTTGGAAAGAATTACCAAAGCCACTTAATATTTTGTTATGGCTCATTGTCAATTCCAACACTGTTAGAACAAAAACTTATTTGTCTACGAAATTAGGGAGAATATAAAAGTAAATTTATGGCAACACACCGAAATAAGTATGTGGGATTTCGTTGAATGAAAATCAAGAATTTCATGAGAAATGTGCTTTATTTTGAATTGATAATCAAGAGCTATATGCTTCAACGTGTATTTTGTTCAATAGACATACATTATTTACTAATATCTGTTTACTTACGAATGAAAAGTGATGTCGATTAAAGGCCTCGTTTCTGTACGGTTTATACAGGCTAAAATACTGCAACCTCCTATTTTACTGCACACCTTATACACTAATCACTTTACTAATTGAGTCTTTTTCTCATAAACACCCAAAAACTTATTAATAATCGCCATTATACGTCGAAAACAATAAATAAATGCGTATATGATAGGTTATCTATTACAGCAATTGCGATGACAGATATTTGTTTGGCTAACTTTTGCTGTCACTTACGAAGTTCGCCAAGCAAAAACCGGCACGCCGTAAGGGACAAAAGATACGATGCTCTATTTCAACTTTCTTATGTTCTTTGTATATAACTGTCTCACTTCCACAAAGCATATGGCGAACATGGCTACGTCTATAGGTACAGTCTAAGTATTTTTCTCATGACTTGACGGGTTAATGAACATTAAGTATTCGGTTAAATAAAACTCGCTACAGAACAGAGATCAATTCCAAGAATGATTCGTGAGGCTATTGAAAACATCCGAATTGCAATAACGAATCGGATGGCGATTGTCACTAGTATGGCATCCGATACTTAGTAAACCGCAATAGTCCCTAAAACCTCAAGATATTTTTTTCTTCAATTTGAGTACAGAACCCTAACAAACGCGGGCGCCGTGTGACGAGTAATCTGCGTGGACAAAAATGGAGCATCACGAGCTAGGCGGTGCGGCTCACGGGCCATTAGGCTTCTGTCGATGTGTCGCGTCCATTCGGCCGCCGCGCCGTTGGCCTCAGCTCATACATTGCTAATGGAAGATAAACTGCAACTACCGGATTATGTGCTGCAAAAAAAACGTTTGTAGTAAATAATAGTAAATTATTAAAAACTAGCTGTGCCCGCGACTTCGTCCGTTGGGCGCAGCTAGTATAAAAATAGCCTATGTTACTCCTTATTACATAAGCTATCTGCCAGTGAAAATCCCGTCGAAATCCGTAAAGCCGTTCCCGAGATTAGCCCTAACAAATAGATAGACAGACAGACAAAAATTGTAAAAAATGTTAAGTGAGCTAAACCATTTAACTGTCGGTTTTGTCATATTTTGTATTTACTGTAAATATTACGAAAGAAGACAGTTAAGCTCGTAATTAATTAGCTAAATAAATCTTGAAGAATATGAACACCTAGCTAATAAGTACCTAGCTGTCACATTTTTATAAATCACTAGCGGGCCGCCCCGGCTTCGCGCGGGCGCAATGTTACCTACCCTCTCCTATTCGTTTTACCGTGATGATTATATGAGTAGATATAGCCTAAAGCCTTCCTCGATATCTTTTAAAGTTTAGGCAGCGTACACCTTGTGTCTGAAAAACCCAAATATCTTACGGAACCCTATATTTTGCAAAATAAAATATAGCCTATGTTACCCGTGACTAATGTAGCTTTCGACTAGTGAAATTATTTTTATAATCGGTCCAGTAGTTTTTGTGCCTATTCAATACAACCAAACAAACAAACTTTTCCTCTTTATAATATTAGTATAGATATATTTACAAAAATAAAGTTCATGCATTCGAACAGAACTGAATGCGCTGTTTTGTTAAAACTTGAATAAAAATGGAAACATTGTGTAAGTAAATAACATGTGCTCTGTTCGTGTCTGTTCCGCTCTCTCGTTTATTGATGCGAGCGAAGGTTTTTCACAGGTTTCCGCTTACATAGCTATATTTTTCACGGTTCCGTACCTTATTAGATCAGTCGTGTGTCTGTCTGTCCGGTCGTCGCAGCTTGTTTGCTTCGAAACTAATGGGCTTATCGAGTTGAAATGTGGTTCACATAATAATGAAAATCAAATATGGGCGTGTAATGTAATACCACAGTATAAGTATAACCCGTTCGTTTTCTTGAGACTGCTCGTAAATTTAAATTCATTCATGGGGCCTCTTTGGATAATATGTTAGAAAAATAAAAAGGTTAAATAATTTGAGAACGAAATGAACTGTCGTATTCCGGTAAGATGGTAATGAATGGCCCCGTAATTTCTGCCACAGAGGCAAAACAATTAAGGCTTCGGGGGTATTAACACTTACGCGTCTTACCTGCTGGTTTTTTCGCAGACATCGATAAGCTGCAATGGTCATTTACAATCCATGTGAGCTGTAAACTCCATTACTTAATCAGATAAATCTTTCTCTTCTACATCACGATTCAAATTGTCTGCATGTTCATTTATTATTATAAATAATTGATGGTTTAATAATATTCCAAGCGACCAGCATGTGGCTCTCGTTCGTCGCCAGTCATTGTACAGCTCGTAAAACGGCGCAACAGCTCGTTTAGCACAAAGTGTTGCATCCTGTTAACATAACAAGGTTAGTTGCTATAGTGTTTTTCATAAAGCATAAACTATCGTTTTTGAGCTAACTCCTATGACGTTAAATATTGACACGTGCAGGATATGCTCTGAAATTTGTTTTTGATGAGAATGCTAAAAACTGATAGTTACCAAACTGTCAGGAGAAACACATGTTGTTGTTGTACCAACTCCGTGTTGTACAGCTTGAAAAACAGCACCTTTAGCACAAAGTGCTGCATGCTGTTAGCATAACAGCATTAGCTGCGCAAATGTGTTTCATAAACCGTAAAGCGTTTTAATTTATAGGTTAGTTTTAAAAAAAATGACGATGTAAAAGTGCTCTCCAGGAGCTTAATTATATGAAATAAATGAATAAACTGAATTCTACGTCACTATAGCATTTAATGTTGTCATTTTTAGAACATACCTACGCTGAAAATATAACAGATGGAAATCCATTATCGTTGTAGTTTCCTGTATCGGACCTATAGAGGCAGCGCTGTATCATTATACAATTAATTTCTTGATCGTCAAACTGTACTGTTCAGCACTATCGTGTTATGTAGATGGAAATTAAATGGAATACTTAAATGATCCCGTCATTTCTGCTACAGAGACTTGAGTCTTTAGTTTTACTAAAGACTCAAGTTGGGTAACGGATCTGCGTTTTAACTTCCGGTTTTTAAGCTGCAGTATTTACTTGTCATAATTATAAAATAAAATATACATTACTTGAGTCACGATGAATATTGACTGAATGTTTTATTAGTTTAAATCTGATAGTTTAGTGTTATTTCTAACAAGCAGAGCATGAAGCTCAAAAAAAATGTCAGTAAAAGTAAAATGTAGCTATGAACATATTAAAACGATCAATGTAACATGTCGTCTGAAGTAGTAATAGTCATGTATTTTCAAATTCGATCACGATATAAGTATAAGCAAAACTATATTGGATAAGTAGGATTTTCAATTTTAAGAATAAAAGTCGATACACTTTTGAAATATACATGGACGGGACCCTATGGCACGGCGCGGATGCTTCGTTATTACATATTATTAGCTTACCATCAATCTAACGACGTAAGAAAATGCATGTTTAGATAATGCATGTATAGATTAGAAATAAATAATGTCTCATAAAAATATTTGTGCAAATTCCAATGGATTTGTCTCCGACTGTACATTTCTCTACAACGCCATGTAATGAACTGAAGTCTACTCGTGTTCTTAATTAAGCGTGCACGTAACGAAGCTGAGAGCTGAGAGTTGAGACGCTGAGAGGCCGAGAGTGCCTCGAAAGGCTGAGAAATATAGAGGACCTACGTCTTGCAGCGTTGTTCCTTAGCGCAATCATTAATTTCGGGAAAGCCTAAATTTATTTTAGTCCACAATATTATTTTTATATGTCCTCAAATAAGCACATAGTTCATATTTACGTTTCGTGGGACGAAAGAAGTACTTCACGTTGTTAATATCTTCGTAAAAAAATCTCTCCACCTTGAGACCTGTAAATTAACCCGTTATTCACTTTACATAAATATGAAGTACATGATTGTTTCCAATTTTCCTGACAAATAAAACAGATTCACTGTTACGGACTTTGTTCACTATCCGGTTTACAGTGGTGCGGGGGGTGCGGGGGGTGCGGGGAGCCGCGGGGATGAAAGTCCCGTGCGCCCCACCCGCACAACACTGCTAGCTAAGTTATCGTTAACTACAAAATTCAAAATAGCACGTAGTTTCAGTCCACCAAGTATTTTATTTCACCCCAACATACATGAAATGTTTGAACAAATTTTTATACAATGTTTTCCGCTGTCATTGATATAAAACTCACTAAATGACATGTGTACGCAAAATAAAAACTATGTGCCCACCAATTTCATACATGAATTAAAAAAGAATCGTAATTTTTTTAATCACAGTATTCTACAACACTGTGTAATGAAGTCTTCTCGTGTTCTTAATTAAGCGTGCACGTAACGAAGCCGAGAGCTGGGAGCTGAGAGCTTAGACGCCGAGAGGCCGAGAGGCCGAGAGAGCCCCGTGAGGCCGAGAGATACGGAGTGCTCCTGTCTGGTTAATTGTTCCTTGGCGCTGTATTTGATCTAAGAGACTATCTACGAGTGTATTAGAATTGGGCTGAATACATACACCGACCATCTGTCAATATAATAAATAATAAATAAATAAAATAAAATACGCTTACACTCACAGCCCCACAGTAGGTATAAACCTGTGTCGTGGGTGGCGTTGTACACATACAACATATACACAAACATCCAGACCCGAAACAGATATCTGTAGGCCATACAAATATTTTTCCCGGTGCGGGGATCGAACCCGCGACCCTTCGAATCAAACGATGGTTTCACACCGCTGGACTAACCGGGTCGTCAATATGATTCTTAAAGTTCTGAAAATAATTATACAATGGGAATCTTGTCACCCATCGGGCACTTTTGTAAAGTACTAAACTGAGGTCGCAGATTGAAAGTACGACAAATATATTTTTTCATGACAGTTTTTGTAATATTTCATTTTTCGCAATAACACATGCGAGTGAACTTTAGAAGTGAAAGAAAAAATTGACTTCGAACAGGCATCGAGCCTATATCCTCAGGATAACCAGTCCAGCCGCTTTACCACTAAATATCGACTGCGTTGTGTCTTCGATGCCGCTAAGTTACCGAACTCCCACACCGATGCGTTAAATTTTGCTTTTCCCGTTTTGATTTTTTACCGATTTAGGGTCGGTGCTTAGTTTTTATTAGTTACTAAGTTTAAAAAATATATATCTATCGTTTTTCCTTGTTTACTTATGGCTCAATGGATTAGGGAAAATAAGCAATCCCCTTTTAATGCGAGCCTAATTTTACCGCCAGTAAAATTACCATTTCGTTTGAAGTTTATAGAAACCGGGCATTAGTTTACAAGAAAAAATAAAAACAGCACGCGCAACAAAAGACCTAGTTGTCGTCAAAGTAGCAAAAATCTAACCAGAAAATTCCATTAAGACAGATTCATTAAGACGAGGAAAAATTAGTTGGTTGACATTATTTTGCTGAGTAAAGTAGCATGAGTATACGTTTGAAGTTTGTAAGTTTAAGCTTTACCCAAATACTTACTACCCATACACTTTTCATATGATTTTATTTTACCCCTCTCTTGGCGTAACTAATACTCATACTACAAACAGGCGTACGGACAGACGGAACAGACGGACATGGCGAAACTATAAGGGTTCCCTGTAGCCGACACAACCCTAAGAAGAGTAATATTGTATATGCAGAGATTTGATTATCTAAAAATCGAAGACTCCTACCAGCTAGGTAGCGACAAAAGAACGCGGATTTTCATATAAGCCTTACAAAGTTCATCGCAGCGAGGCGGCGGAACTAAAGAGTGAAGCTGACTGCAAGCTGTACGACACTAATTAAGTAAAGAGACTGAGTCTCAATCTTCCCCCTCCCCCGCCGTTCCTTTGTTACACCCTCACCCTCCTTTTAAAGCTAGGATTACATGTAAGTGGTAACACTAAATACCGCTAGTAATTTTTAGGCAATGGTAGAAGGGAGAGGAGGGGGGCTGCCGCCTATCGACATTGCTGTCGTTATTGTCATTGCTGTCAAATTTTCATGTCGATTTTTACTTTAACTAAATATCAATTATCTAAATAATCTGCCGTTATCGCTTTTTTATCACCTACGAAAGCAAGCACATCAATCAGATTATCACTACTGCTTTTAAAAGACTATAAATCGACGAGAGCATTTGACAGCAATGACAATGCCGACAGCATTTCCGATAGGCGGACGGCCTCTTGGACATCGGTGAGATTCAGGTTCGAAAGAATAGGAATCCACTCGGGCGAAGCCGCGGGCAATAGATAGCTATATAATAGAGTCTCGAAATTAAAATTTACAAAATATGAAAATGTATTGCGATAAAAATATTTTTCGGATTTATCTTGAGCTTTAACTAAAATGATCGATCAGACAAATGTCGCCTCAGTCTGACCGTACCATCCCCGAGACCACGGAAGCTGAAAAGAACATCTGGTCGATTTTAAATAAGCTCACCAAAACCTAAGAACATACTATGAAAATTAAGTTGAAATCTAAATTAAGTACACAAAGTTTACAAAATAGCGATAGTATAAAAAAATGTTCTGCTGCCATTAGGAACAACATACGCTAGAGACAATGCTGGCTTAAATTGTTGCTCATATTAGTCCATAGCCTTAGTGTGTAAGTATCTACGGATTGTTCCAAGTTTCGTTCCAGACTAGAAAGTAATTAAAAGTGGTTTATTAATGAATGTTCAGAAGGGTTCGATAGTAGCGATTTTAATATTTTATTCTCGTTCCGCTAATGGCTCCGCCGTGGGAATCTTCCCATTGAAATTTTTATTACGATTTCATTGTTATAGATTAATAAAGTCTCATTTCATAGCTAACAGAAGCGAAAGAGAGAGGAGCAAAACCACACTTCTTTAAATTGAAAAAAAAAAATTAAGTAATTTATTCTTGCTTTAGTCTTTACCTGTTCTTAATGAACATCACATGAACAATTTACCACCATTTAATTTTATTGAACAAATGGAAGTAAGTTCTTGAATCATATTTTCACCAGTATATCGGAGCATATTAATGAAACCGACTGCCGTATATTTAGGAGTTAAAGTTATTCTACTTAAAGTAGGAGGAAGGAAGGAAGACCAAGGAAGACCAAGGCTGACCTACCATGACCAAATAGGTTGAGTTCTGTCTGATGGTGGGATCAAAAGTCTTATATTATCTTATCGAAAAAAATGGATGTGAATCGTAATCTTAATCATACATTTATTCTACTTCATGATCTTAATACATGTGCACATGTCATGTTTAGTGTTAAGGTACAAGGTTACAATAACATTTACCAATAGGTTAAGGTTACAATTAAATTTACCCAAGAACATTAATTTGACGTTATTATTTTTTTAACTAAGTTTATATACGTCTGTAATTTTTTTAATTGCTTGCATTGCCATTACATATAATATATCTACAGTAATTATATTTTATTTGAGGTTTGATTTTTGATTTATTGATTTTTGTAGCGTTGCATAAAAAAATATTTATTCAGTAAGTAAGGTATAAAATTACAGCAAACAGTGGTTGGAGCTACCTTTTCAGCAACAAGTTTGCTTGTGTTACCCCTAGTTTGCACCAACAACATTAAACATGATGATGTTTCGCAACTCGTCGCATAAAATATGTATTGCAATATTGTCTTGTTGGTGCTTGCGTTCGCACTGCTGTCTTTATTCATGTTTGTCTATGACATGACTAAGTTGACGTTTGCATTGTCACTATATATATAAGTCACACAATTTGTCTAAATTAGAGTTTTTTAAGTTTTCCGAACCATCTGCTAAACACGAAACATGTAGTGGACAAGATCCGATCCACACTCAGGGGGGGTGTAAATCTGATAACCTAATCAAACAACATATTCCAAGACTTGTTATTGATAAAACTTGTTGCAATTGAAGTCTTTTGATTTGTTTCCGTGACATGTGTTTTTCTTTTACATGTTTCATGACAGTGCAAACGCGATACGATACATTGTCAAGAAACAGGGATTTTAACATGTTTTTATGTGAATGTTGCATCAATGCAAACTCACGGTTAGGCAGCTCCTACCTAGTTATTATTATATGAATACAACAGAAAAAAAAATCAAAACAAATTTACGAAGTAAATGAGAACAGTGGGGCAAAAAATAACGCTAGGGTAGGTATTTTGTACTAGTAGCGCGCGCGCTGTGTGTGTTGTGTCTGAAGGTATGAGTGATTTACTATACATTCAAGATGATTATATTTCAATGGCAATAACCATTCAACATTGCAACCATGGATTCAAGTATACATTACATATGCAATTACATACATATGCTCATGATCCGCAAGCTTAAAGACATATCCGTGCACATTACCAAACTCCAAAAGTGACACTGGGGTAAGGCAGAAAAATGGAAAATCCCCACTCATCTTATGGGGCCAAAAACCTATTATATGACTCAAAAAGGGGTGAATCGTATGTGCCTGCAATAATGCACGTACCCTTACAGGTGGTACACGAGTTGAATAAACTTCACTTTAAGATTATTTAAGGTATGATTTGAAGGCTACCAAATCTATTAAACACACAAATCATTCCGATTCCGCCCCGCATTTACTTCAAACTTATATAGCACATTATCAGGTTTGTTTTCTTTAGACTGTGCTTATAGTGCACCAGGAAATGATTTTAGTGTCCAAATAAAGTCGACGGGGAAAGGAAAACACGAGCAGTAGAAAGTGACCACTTGACGTTCTTCGTCGCTCGCAGGTAAGTAGCTCGCAAATCAAATATGATCATATTTTATATACCTGCGAGTATGAGTACTTCTGCCTAACTTTGTTTCCTAATGAAAACACAGGCGCGAAGTAATATTAACTTAATTGAAATAACAACACAGTTTGAAACAGGTATTTTATTTTTTAAGAATTTAATTTACTCAATCATTATTGAAAAAAAATGTACATCAAAGTAAAACTATATTTAATTTTAAGTTAGTTAATACTGCGGATGTTATACATGCCTTTAAGTCTATTAATATTAAGAACACAACTGATTTATGGGGCTTATCTGTAAAAGTTGCATATGAAATAATGGATGTGATTGCACCTTACCTAGCGGCAATGTTTAATAATAGTATTGTAAGTGGTATATTTCCTGACTTAATGAAACATAGTAAAGTGATTCCTCTTTTTAAATCTGGTAGTACAAGTGACCACACAAATTTTAGACCAATTTCTGTACTACCTGTCTTAAGTAAAATTTTTGAAAAACTTATTTTAATTCAACTACTTGCACACTTTAACCATCATAAACTTTTACATTGTCGACAGTTTGGATTTACTAGGGGTCGTTCAACTACCGATGCAGGTGTTGAACTTGTCAAACACATTTTTGAAGCTTGGGAAAAATCACATAATGCACTAGGGGTATTCTGTGACTTATCTAAAGCATTTGATTGCGTTCAGCATGAAACATTGGTCAGAAAGTTATATCACTACGGCCTTCGAGATACCGCTCTCGAGCTTATGACTTCATATTTAAACAATAGAAATATGTGTGTTGATGTAAATGGGACAAGATCTCCCGGGACTTCAATGGATATGGGGGTCCCACAGGGCTCTATTTTAGGGCCATTTCTTTTCTTAGTCTATATTAATGACTTACCCTACATTATCAATGATGGCCAAGAGATGGTATTGTTTGCTGATGATACTTCTTTAGTGTTCAAAATTAAAAGACAGGAGGTAGATTTTGACTGTAAACAATACTCTCTCTAATATAGTACATTGGTTTAGCGCCAATAACCTTTCGTTAAATAGCAGTAAGACAAAATGTATTAAATTTACTACTCCTAACGTAAAACAGGTTGAAACCAATGTTAAGATAAATGAGGAAGTATTGGAGATCGTAGAGTCCACGGTATTTCTGGGCATTACCGTGGATGCTAAATTGCAATGGGGTCCCCATATTGCCAAATTAGCTAATAGACTTAGCTCGGCAGCATTTGCTGTGAAAAAGATTAGACCATTAACAGACGTCGAGACGGCTCGCCTTGTTTATTTTAGTTATTTTCACAGTATAATGTCCTATGGCATTTTGCTATGGGGAAATGCCGCCGACGTCAACACTATTTTTGTACTGCAAAAGAGAGCTGTCCGGGCTATCTACGGGTTGAGTCCGAGGGTATCTCTTAGAGATAAATTTAAAGAAATAAATATTCTGACTGTAGCTTCGCAATACATTTATGAAAATGTATTATATGTCCGTAAAAACATTAATGAGTTTCCTACAATAGGTAACAATCACAGTATAAATACTAGGAACAAATACAGGTTGTCCATGCATGCAACGCGGCTGAATAGGGTCAGTAATTCTTTTAGAGGTCAATGTATACGGTTCTTTAATCAAATCCCCAAAAACGTTCAAAGTCTATCGATCAATAAATTTAAGAAAGTAATGAAAGAACGTTTATATAAATGTAATTACTATAAGACCAGTGATTATCTTAATGATAATACGTCTTGGGATTATAGCGATCGCTGCCAGGCTATTTCATGATCCTGTGATTTCGTGTATTCAGTAATTAGTATCTACTATTGTTAAGGGTTGAATAATGTGAATACCCTGGCTGAAAATGAATTCCATCTTTTATTTTGCCGTATGCATATCCGGAACAGTCATGCACGCTTAAATGTCTTTGCCTTTGGCGGCGTCGTGTGGCGGGTTGCTCACTTCCCTCTAAAATGGTCGAGGAGGGCAATGGCTGTCACATGCGTCATACTCGTGAACGGGTGCTGTTGGTGGGGACTGGTCTGTTCTGGTTTGCAGGGGCTACATCACATTTAGTAGATAGCAGTTTATTTGCATCTATGCTATGGACGTTGGCATTATTTGATTTTTCACGATAATCTGTACTAGATTTAAGCTCTCATTTAAAAGAGCTCTTACTGAGTTTGTTGGGTAGCGGAGTTCTTCTCAGTAGTGACTGCACTTGGAACTCTGCTAAGTGAATAACATTGATCTTGACGAATAAGTTTTTCTTTTTCTTCATTTATTATCATTGAAGGAATTGAAAAAATTTATGATTATTATGTTTTAACCAAATAGTTTAAATTTTAATTTTTAATTTACTATTAATATATGATTTTTCTTTACTATATGTAATGGTTATTCGCTCTAGGTAGTTTATGATTTATTGACGTTTTGAAAGTATCTGTAAAGATCTATTCGAAATAAAAATATTTCTATTCTATTCTATTCTATACTGGTGGTAGAGCTCCAGTGACGGAGCTCGCAGGCGTAGGCACCAACGCATTACCTAATATACTTCCCGCTAAATGGTAGTGTTCAGCACTATCGTGTTCCGATCAGTTGGTAATGTATGGCCCTGTAATTTCCGGCACAGAGGCATAACACCTGAGGCCTCAGAAGTGGTAACGCATCCGGATTTTGACATTGGTCCTTGTTTAGGTGTCTATAGGCTGCAGTCATCACTTAACATTAATGTGAGTAGTGTGTGCTTGTTTACCACCTCCATTCCATAATAATTAAATAATAGTTTTTCAGATATGACATATATATAAAATCTCCAAATAAAGTTCTCGATAAATATTTCACTTGGTCTCTTTTATTTTATGAATTGTATCGGGAATTTCAAACAAAAGTCAAGCCGTCTGGGATTTGTCGGAGGGCAAATGCATAGCTTACTCATTATTAAGCTGGGTTGCAAAAGAAAGCAATAATAGAAAAACTCTCACTAAGCACCCAGGGCGAGCTAGCGGTCAACGATCACTTAGCACTAATCCTTCCACAAATAACTTTGCCAATTAGACGATTTAATCAGAGAATAGTTTTAGAGTTCAGCTCTACCGAAGATAATGGTGTACTGTTCCCTAGTTTAGGCTTTACTAATGATTTCATGTATAAGGACTATCGACGTCCATTGTTAAGTCTTACTCGTATACAGATGTTACTTTTTCACGTAATGGTGACAACATTTCAAATTGTATCCATTTTCAAAGTAATAACTAACACAGAGACATAACAACAAAGACAAAGGTCAAAATGCGGATGCGTTACCACTCCTGAGGCCTAAGGTGTTATGCCTCTGTGCCGGAAAGTACAGGCCGTACATTAAGCTTACATTGTAACGCAAATAAATATTTTATGAAGAAATCTTTCATGTATGAAGAGAATGATGAAGGTAGATGAGGCATGGAAGGTGTGTCAGGACCAGGATATCTGGCGCTCCACACTCTGTGCCCACCCCGATAGGGACCTGGCGTGAAGATATATATAAATATTTTATTTCATTAGACAAAATAATATCAGAATCAGAATCAGAATCAGAAACTCATTTATTCATTTAGGGTGACAGGCACCTCTTATGACACGTCAAAAACAAACAAAATAAATTAAAGCGAATAACAATTGATATACATGTCAAACAAGATAAAAAATATATGTAAAGTCAAGAATATCACTAAGATAAAACTAAATGTCATAAACTAATGTAAAAAGTATATCAGTAAAATGTCTCTTTTCCCCTTTACAAACTGATAACAAAGAGTAAAAAGAAAAGAAAAAGAGTCATTCTTTGTCATTCACCGGCAAAGTTCCAAAGGCCAATATGATCTGAGAAAAACTTGCCGGAAAAAACTCAGTCGGCTCTTTTAAAAATATCTTCTATGATCTCTATATAGACAAAGTCATGGACAGAAACTAGTACCTAAGGGGTTATCCCTGAATAAGAACTTAATATCACATAAACATTTTATTCAACAACCAAATCAATTATATCCTCAAATTTTTAAGAAAATAAAATACGTGCGACCCGACCAACCGACATTTATATCAAAGGAAAAAAATCTTTGTGTCTTCCAATAGTCCGGCAAGATATCGCGGGCAGGTTCCCCGGGGGAAATCTCCTACAGTTTTGGAATCTGTAACGAATTGAAGGAGCGAGTCGATGAGCTCCTATAAGGTGGGACCGTCCCGGACTGCCCCGGACCGGGTAGTGTAAAGTAATACACTACCCATTGTTATTGCGGTCACAACATTTGCAGATCGAAAAGGCTTGTAAAAACCTTGAGATCAATTCAAGAGAAAATAGTGTGTCATTGTTACTTTACGCCTGCGCACTTCGACGAAATAAGGACAGTTAAATGCACTGATTGAAGCATACAAACAAACATCCACGATTCGAAAATAACATCCTCTGTAATGGGTAGCTAGCTAGCGAGCCTATTGACATCTCCAGGTACATTACTAAACTTCCAGATTGACAATGGGAAATTTGCAAAAATGGAAAAACATTGCTTCCCAATTCATGGATCTAACCCAGGACCGCAGCATAGTAATCGCGATTTACAACCGCTGGAATACTCAGACAGTTTTAACTAGTTAAGATGCTGAGATATAGTAACATTCTAACATTAACCAGCAGTAGTGCTCAGTCACCTAATCCGGATACAAGACAATGTATGGCCCATAATTACTGTCTCAGCGGCAAAACAATACAGATCTCAGGGGTAGGGATTGCGTAGATGCAGATGTCTGTAGGCTACAGCATAGAGCAACACGGGCACTGACCGCGGCGGACCCGAGGGGAGAAGCCATATGCAGGCTTTCCTCTATGTCAAAGTACAAGCACAAGATGTTTAGATGTGTGCGTTTTTTTTTTTACGTAATGGAAGTGGTAAACAAGCATGCAGATCACATTGATGTTAAGTGATGACTGCAGCCTATAGACACCCACAAAAAAACCAAAGTCAAAATGCAGATGCGTTACCACTCTTGAGGCCTAAGGTGTTATGCCTCTATGCCGGAAATTGCAGAGCCGTACATTACCACCTGACCGGAACACTATAGTGCTGAACACTACCATTGCTAGCGGCTAGTATATTGGGTAATGCGGTGGTGCCCACGTCCGCGAGCTCCGTCACTGGAGCTCTACCACCAGTAAATTGTTTATGTTTTTTGTTAAGTTGTGTGTGTGTGTGTGTGTGTGTGTGTGTGTGTCTCACACTTCCCCCCGCAAAAAAAAGGCAGACTGTTTTGCATCGGTAATAAACGCTATGGCTACTCCCCTCCGGTCCGTCGCGGACGGTGGCCCGTGTTACTCTATGGGCTACAGTATTCACTCACCATCCATGTGAAATACGTGCTTATTTGTCACTAACATAAAAAAAAAACAAAAAACAGCTCAATACGTTGCTGAAAATTTAGAAAATAAAACTAGTAGGGAAAATTGTAGTCCGACCAACTAAAACTTATCTCAAACGGAAAAATCTTTGTGTTTTCCAATACCCCAACAAGATATCGCGGGCGGGTGCCCCCGGGGAAATCGGCTACAGTTTTGGAATCTGTAACGAATTGAACGAGTATGTCGATGAGCTCCTATAAGGTTGCACCGTCCCGGACTGCCCCGAACTCGGACCCAAGCGGTCGTGTAAAGCAACACACTTAGTTGTTATTGCGGCTACAAGATTGAATTTGTAGATTGAAAAGGCTTGATATCAGGATGAGGCAAATACTACGCTAATCGAATGGGTGGGCTGTAGCTCTCGTACATAGCTTTCATCATCACTTGAAGATGACCACAACGGTGTTGAACGTAATTTGGAGAATATGGCATAATCGCCACGCTTGTCAGTCGGATTTGCAAACGCAGTGGCGAAACTAGCGCGGGACGCTGCTGCCCATTTCGTGTTATTGGAATGGTTTGACTGGCGTTGTTCGGTTGACTGACTGCACTAGGGGGAGAATTTCCCTCCTCAATGGGGTCATCACGTTCCGACGCCTTCATACCTTTATTTTACCTATATTTTTCCAACTCTGAGGCAAAAGTTATTTTGCCTCTTTGATAATTATTCCGGGGCCATATATGACAATTTAATTGGAAAACAATAGTGTTGAACACTACCATTTGGCGACAGACATACTCGTTTTAAGTAATGCGATGGCATCTACCCATTCGAACTCCTAGAAGAACTTTTCTAGTAAAGCTACTTACTAAACTTTAAATATTGTTTTTGAAATTGAAAAGAAAAAGTTTAGTATCTCAGGCTTTCAATTTTAAAGTCAAAACCGCTCAAGTTTCTTACGTTCGTCTTGCGAAGAGGAAATTGCTCGGCTCACTGAGATACCTTCTTTCTTATTTATGATGTCTTGTTCATATTGTTTTCTGAGCATTTTTAGCATAGAATAGAAAAACTTTATTTATAGCAACAGCGTATAACTATTATTACATATTTTATTAATTAAGCTTTTTTTACAAAATGGTCCCCAATGCAGTAAAAAGCCAATCTTTCGAACGGCGCTGGTCTTCCATTGGGACCGATTTTGTGACATATCTAGTACCTAAATAACCCCAGCAATTCGTTCTAATAAAATTTTATCTAATCGTATGGCAGACTGTCGAATAGGCGAATACATAAAATATTGCTATAAGTCCACATTCAGATTTTGCAGCTATTGTAACAGTAACGCCTATTTCGCCGTTTTGTGGTAGCTCATTTAGCACCACCCAGGGGACACGTGCAGGGGAGTGGTAGGATAGGTAGGTAGGTAGTAGTAGGCAGGTCGCTTCCGCAGGAGCGACCTACAGAGCGTCCTCCATAACATAAAATAAAACCTAGACACTGTTCTTAGGGTTTCATAGCCTATAAGGAACCCTTATAGTTGACTGTTTATCCATCCGTCCGTCCATCTATCCGTGGTAATGCAAATAAGCTTTACACTAGAAAGCTGTAATTTTTTGCACGAATATGAAATAAAATGTTTCTTTGATTCTCCACAAATAAAATCTTAAATTAATTAAACATGAGGTATATGCTATTAAAATTATTTGTGGACTGATACCTGAACTAGGATTCCTTGTGCATATCCCGGTCCTGACAGCCATCTCGTGCTGCTTTTACATTAATCATTCAATACATTAAGCAATAAAATAAAATCTTGAAAAAAGGGTTGCAGTCTGACTGACCTATGGATATTACTGTGATGAATATTGTTAAAAAAAAAAAAAATAATGGCAACCCATTATACGTCCCACTGCTGGGCACGAGTCTCCCCTTTTTTGGGGGAGGTCTGGAGCTTACTCCACCACGCTGCTCCAATGCGGATTGGTGGAGGTGGTTTTAATAAATAATATTATCCAAATACAATTTGAACGTCAGCACATTGCAAGAGCAGCGCCAGTGCCTATTTGCGTTGCCAAGTAAACATGTTTAACTTACTGTGGGTTAGGAGGAAATTCATAATAATTTATTAACAAAAATAAAATACCGCCTGAAAGAGAACGTGAAAAGATAGAAATTAATTAAACCTATACTGGTGAAACATATTAATTTTGAATATATGTATATAATAATATAAAGGCACGCCCTTGAGGCCATACACTGGAACTCTACCACCAGTGAGGCGTCCGACCCACTGCACCCACTGCACCCACTGCACCCACTGCACCGCGCTCTGTCGCGTAGCGCGGGGCGGCTGATTTTAACTAAGTATGCAATAATCTTGATTTGTATAGAAAACACGCCTAGGGCAACACACTGCCGACGCGGCAATGTGCCGGACGGCATCATACTATTATCTGTCCGTCTGCGCACCGCGGCGCAGTAGGTAAACCGCCTAAAAATAGTATGTATATGCAGCTTTGTGCTTTTGCTGAGCGACTTGAACAACAGTACATTGTAAGCAGCTGCACTACACTGGAGGGTACTTTGGATTCTTGTATCAATTTTCTCACCCTGTGAGAAAATTATTTTTAATGCCCTGGATTAAACTAGAAAGTTGCGTTTATACGCGGGCAAAAACTAATTACTTATTTTTTACTTGTCACAAAGAAAAAATAATGTTACAAAAGGCGGACACGATATTTATACTTTCTCGAAATCCGACAATTTGAATTTTAAAGTTAATATAAAATCACATGACTAGTTTACAGTCACAGTCGTAACTTCTAGATTCCTAAATTGCAGCAGTGCACTGCAGTGGGCACACCGATAGGTATTTTTACAACCAAAGTTCCAAGCGTTTGCTGCGAGACTGTCGAATAAAATGGTTGTTTAACTTTATTGCCATAACTTAGCTTCTTTATTGTTTCAGTGTTTTTATAGTCACTGATGATTAAAGGCGCGGGCTCGCCGCGACGCATGATGTGCACGGAGGCTACGCACGTCTCACTGCAATCCAAGGATAGATAAGCAAGCTGTACATAGTCGTGAGTCATATTCGTGTACTTCCAGTGGAAACGTAGACCCACGTTGAGCGTTGAGCTATGTAACCGCCTATTCGAGCTAGCCACGCATGTGTCAATGACGTCAATTCGTGTGTAGCCTCTTCGTGGGTCACTACCACTACCACATACAATCCCTGTCCTTCTAATATTATAAATGCAAAAGTAACTCTGTCTGTCTGTTACATTTTCAGGTCCAAACGACTGAACCGATTTTAATGAAGTTTGGTACAGAGATACAGCTGACTTTGAGAAGGAACATAGGCTACTTTTTAAATGACATCCACGAGTGCGTAACTGCCGTCAACGGCTAGTTTCATATAAAGCAAAGCTTAATCCACGTGCGCAGCCTCTCCATGCGACTCCACCGTCCACTAGCGGATTAATTTTCTTCTACTGGAAGAGAATACTTCCACTAGTGTAGTCAGTCAATCGAACAATGGCGATCAAACCATTCCAATGGGACGGTAGTAACTGCAATAATGCAAGATGGGCAGCAGCGCCCTGTGATAAAACTACCGCCACTACGAATGCCAATTCGCATGCCAAGCGTGGCGATTATGGTGTATCCCCAATATGGGGAGGCTTTGGTCCAGATTTAGTTATACTGTCCAATCCTTCTTTGATATCTGAACTACGAGTATGAATGCAGATGTGTAGGATTAGAAGAGTAAGTTATTGGTTCACTTAACATTGAAGACATATTTCTTTTTTTCCAACATCAAAAAAGAAGCTAGAATGTAGATGTGTTGGCACTCCTGAACCCTGAGCTAGTATGCCGCTTCCCACAAATCATAGATCCGTATATTATCACCAGACCAGATTACGTTAGGATTAGTATATACGTTTAGCGGCATGTTAATAAGGTAATGCGGTTATGCCTACGCCTTCGAGCTCTCTGAACCTCAACTACTAGAAAATACAAATAATGTACATGAATGTAAACATATAAAACTAGACGCACACTGGTCCCAGTGACGTCACAAGCACTTTAGTTGCGCCGCCGAAGTTTGTCGCCGCTTACGAATTCATATCGCTGTCCGCACTTACAACTTGTGATTATGGCTAATCCTTAAGGGATCGGCGTACAAGTTGGACTAACATTTAAACGCCTCGTTAGCGTAGTGGTTCTGTGGTAAATTATTAATCGGACAGTTAAGTGTAATACATAACCTGCAGCCGCATTTACCAAACATCCATTAAACTAGCTCGTTATGTTATTTTACGGAATTATAATAGGTTGGGGAAAAAGTCTTTTCGCATTATAGTATGGATGAACTTGTAATAAAATCTCTTTGGCTGTAGTATTTGTATCTGGCTGGTTTTGGTATCATTGACAGTTAAAATTTTAAAGAACATAATTCCAAATTCAAATTAGGCAAATGTGTGATTTTTATTTGTTTTTCGTACTGTCAAGATGAGTGAATCTAATGAAGAAATTCGATACATTTTAAAATTTTACTACAAAAAAGGTAAAAATGCAAAGCAAGCCGCGTTAATAAAAAAAATTTAAAAAAAATTGCGATGTTTATGGACCTAGTGCAGTGTCTGTGAGAGTAGCACAAATTCGGTTTAAGCGTTTTCAATCCGGAAATTTTGATGTCAAAGATGCATCTCGCTCGGGTCGCCCTATTACGGATAAAATGGATGCCATTTTTGAAAAAGCGGAGCAAGATCGACATATCAGTAGTTACGACGTAGCTGAAGAACTGAGAATTGATCACAAAACAGTTTAGGCGCATTTGAAAAAAGTTGGGTACAAAAAAAAACTTGATATTGGGGTACCTCACGAGCTCACTGAAAGAAACCTAATGAACCGTGTACTCATTTGTGATTCTTTTTTACGACGTAATGAAACCGAATCATTTTTGAAGAAGCTGATAACTGGTGATGAAAAGTGGATCACGTACGACAAGAACGTGCGAAAAAGGTCGTGGTCAAAAGCCGGTCAGGCTTCACAGACTGTGGCGAAACCCAGGTTAACTTGCAATAAGGTGATGTTGTGTGTGTGGTGGGATTGGAAGGGCATTATTCATTATGAGCTATTACCACCAGGCAGGACTATCGATTCTGAACTCTACTGCGAACAACTGATGGGATTAAAGCAAGAAGTTGAGAGAAAGCGGCCGGAATTGATCAACAGAAGGGGTGTGGTGTTTCATCATGATAACGCTAGACCTCACACATCTATAGCCACTCAGCAAAAATTAAGAGAGTTTGGCTGGGAGGTGTTAATGCATCCGCCGTATAGTCCTGAGCTTGCACCTTCAGATTTCCACCTGTTTCGGTCTCTTCAGAATTCTTTATGCAATGTTAGGTTAACATCACGAGAGGACTGCCAAATCCACTTGTCGCGGTTGTTGATGAGAAGTCCCAAAATTTTTATAGCAATGGGATCATGTCCCTACCTACAAGATGGCAAATGGTTATCGAACAAAATGGTACATACATACTTTAGTTAAATTTAAATAAACTATATTAAAAAATGTTTTGAATTGTCTTAAAAAATGCGAAGAAACTTTTTCCCCAACCTAATTAACTAGCTGTTGCCCGCGGCTTCGCCCGCGTGGATGTCGTTTTATAAATAACTAAGTAGCCTATGTTCTTTCTAAAAGTCAGCTCTATCTGTACCAAAAATCATTAAAATCGGTTCAGTCGTTTGGACGTGAAAATGTAACAGACAGACAGACAGAGTTACTTTCGCATTTATAATATTAGTTAGGATTAGGATAGTAAGGATTGTTAACTCATAAAAAACAATAGACAAAATAAAGTTAAGAAAAAATCTCCTACTGTGAGATAAATAGGATACTTTGTCAATGTGAAAAATAATATGCCTCGAGTTTGTGTCGCATAAATTATCCTAGCGAAGCGAAGCGCGCATGGCCCAGCGGCTGGTGTAGATCGTAAACGATCTACTCGGTTAAGCACTACGGGCGCGGTCGGGTAGCATGATGGGTGACCGCTAGTGGCAAATTAAATGCGCGTTTCCGTGCTTCGGAGGGCACGTTAAGCCGTCGGTTCCGGTTGCTATCGATTGATAGCAGTCGTTAAACCTTTTCGGAGGCCTAATGGGCGGTTTGAAAACATCCGACAGCCAACCCACCCACCTCCACCAATCCGCATTGGAGCAGCGTGGTGGAGTAAGCTCCAGGCCTCCCCCCAAAAAGGGGAGAGACTCGTGCCCAGCAGTGGGACGTATAATGGGTTGCCATTATTATTATTATGACTCTCGGCAGCACGGGGTCCAATTTGAACCCCGGACCTTTGTCAGGCTTGCGCGGGGACATGGGGGGTCCAACACGTAGAGGCCCTTTCGAGAATTTTGATCTACTTTGTAATGGGTTATATTCGGCGGGACCTCTCTCTGGCTGCATCAATAGTTAATACAGACACAGACTGACCCCGCAGAATATAATGGGACTATTGTAATGATAAGTGATTCGCCAAACTTTGGGCTATGTGGGTGAACTGGGGGGACTAACTGGCTGGGCCTATGGAGTGAGATCCGGCACCTGCCTATATTCAACATCTCACATTATCGAATCCTACTTTAGGCAGGTGGTGACTCGCCTCTCCTTGGTGGGCCCTCCAAACAGTCAACCCGATGGTCGACGGGGGGCAACACTGTTGAGAGAGGCTGGGGGTGGCGAGAGGTGTGGCCCCGGTTTCACCATCACGAGCTAGTAATCTCGAGCTCGGAGCGGGCTTCCCCGCTATTATGCCTTTAGACACTTCCACCCCCGAGTGTATGGCTCATCCAGAAATTTAGACAACAGCCTATTATCTAAATTTCTGCAAATGCCATACCTCTAGCGCCCCACTCTGACCGGCCAATGAAGGTAAGCCAGAGGTGAGAGACCTGATGCTCCGTCCGGCCGTACCTCTGTGTGGCGGACGAGGCGGAGCCCAGTTCTCTCGGAGGAACTCGAGATGATGGTAGGGGGTGGTGTCGCTACTGACCAACAGCTCGCCACAAGCTGCTCTGCCCCCTTATTATTATTATTATTAAATTATTCTTATGTTACGCCGTTGGTAAGAGTATCGGTATCCTGGGCGTTGACATATCGAACGAAGTGCAATTTGGGAGTCACATTGAGTGTAAGACCAAGTTGGCATCCAAAAAACTGGGGGTGCTTAACAAAGCGAGGCAGTATTTCACATCGGGGCAGCTATTACAGCTTTATAAGGCCCAAGTGCGGCCCCATCTGGAATACTGCTCTCATTTGTGGGCGGGAGCCCCCAAATACCAACTTGGTCCACTCGATTCCCTACAAAGACGCGCCGTTAACGACCCAGGACTTACTGACAAGCTCGAACATCTGAGCCTGCGCAGAGACGTTGGGAGTCTATGCGTTTTATACCGTCTCTACAATGGCGAGTGCTCTGTCGAACTGTTCGACATGGTGCCACCGTCTCTTTTCCTACACCGAACTACCCGCCGAAGAGAGAAGTTCCACCCTCACCGACTGGACACTTGGCAATGTTCAACGGTGCGGTTCTCACGTTCGTTTTTGCCCAGAACGTGTAAATTGTGGAATGAACTTCCCTCGGAGGTGTTCCCTCGGTGCTACAATATAGAGTCTTCAAAAATGGCGTCAAAGGAGTCCTTCACGGCTGGCAGCGCGTTGGCGACTCCCCTGGTGTTGCAAATGTTCATAGGCGACGGTGACTACTTTCCATCAGGTGGCCCGTCTGCTTGTCTGTCATTCCTTTGAAATAATAAAAAAAAATGAGTTTAATTTGTATATTCAAATAAACTGAAATGTCATTACATTTTAAATAAAACTTTGGAAAGTGACGACTTCACGAAGAGAATTCTTCTGCTATTGTTGTTCGCAAGTACAAGTTGTAATTGCGGTTAATGCTTGAGGGATCGGTTTACAAGTTAGACTAACATATACATGCCTTGTTAGCATATTTACAGATAAAGTGTGTTAGACATAGAAATCTAAATAACAAGGTGGTTGTTATTTACGATATTCTAGTTATTCTTAACAGTACTTACACGTATGCAAAATTTGATTTTGTATTTAAAAATGTAAATAAAATAAAGTTTATAGATAACATATCCTAGTGTTAGTAAAGTAATAAAACAAGTTATTTTACAGAGGTTTATTTTTCAATTTAAAGTAATGGCTCGTCTCGAGTAGTCTACTTCACCGGGTAATTGGCGAGCAAATAGGCCTCTCTGCTTAATATTTAAGGTTCGTTCCCTGCCCGAAGTCAAATTATTCTATCCATTCATTCTTTAATTTCTGTATTATTTGCGGTTCACTGTACGCATTTTTATTAGTACGACATACATCTTCTTTATTTAAGCGTTGACAAATACACGCATGTATACAAATAATGAAGCGAAATGAATGTCAGTTGCTAGTGACGTCACAAGCACTTTGATCGCGCCGACGAAGTTTGTCGCCGTTTACAAATTCATATCGCTGTCCACACTTGCAAGTTGTAATTACGGCTTCCCTTGAGGGTCTGTACACAAGTTACAGTACCTCGATAGCTTCTGTTTTTTTTATGTAATGAATGTGGCAAGCAAGCATACCGTTCACACGCAGTCAAAATGCAAATGTGTTGCCATCCCTGAGACCTAAGTTGTTGATAGTTATTACTATCACAGATATGGGGCCATACATTACCATCTAACTGGAACATGGTAGACCTTAACACTACCATGTGGCGGCAAATAGATTAGGTAATGTTAAGGACATCATTGGGAAGGCTTTTGGCCAGAAATGGACGTCTTTTGGCTGAAGTGATGACGATGATGATGATTTTAATAAAGGATAGATTTCTTGGTAGGTATCTAAGTGAAAAAAAAAAGCTTATTCAATTCAACTCAATTCATTTATTGTTCGACCATGAAGGATCATAATACATTAACACATTACATTAACAAATAATAATCATTAATAAAATAAAATAAATAAATCAATTCACTATTAATAAAAATACATAATATTAAATATTAGGCAGTACATGAACCATGTTACAGTGGTTCAGGTACTGACAGTAAAAGCGTTCTGCAAGTGCACTTAGGATGATGCTGCGACTGGCGCGCACCCAGCGCACTAGGGATGTGCAGCGCTTGCGCATGGTTGCATAGAAACAATCCACACGCGCTTCGGCGAACATCCCCGAGTCGCTACAGAAGCGAGGCAGTCCCAGCAGCACCTTAAATGCACTGTTATATTGGACACGCAGTGCACTGTTCTCTCTTTGAGAATAATTCACCCATAGACTGCTCGTGTAGAAGGATGTACAAAATGCTCGAAACAACGAGATTTTGACATCCCTCGAACAGCGAGCGAATCGGCGGGCTATCATGTTCGCACGAACAGACAGCGCCCTACGCTCCCTCTCTATATCAAGATCGTCTTTCAAGTCCGAGGTCACGAAATGTCCGAGATATTTAAATTTGTTAGCTCATTTTAGAGGTATTATAGAGGCTTATGTCACGTGGTGAGGAACGATCATGTTGAGGCTGAACTTAAATTCGTCTCAATATAGACAAGCCAATTCCGAAAGTCTTTTCTTTTCCTAAATTAACTTCACCGTACATGACCTAATCGTAGTAAAAAGTTATTAGGTAATGTTGGTTTACTTCAAACAATATTGGTAATTGAAACACGAGAAAAACCCAGCGGTTAAGTTAATCTATGAATCCCACTGTACACAAACTCAGCGCAGAAATGTGATGCAGACTGGCGTCAAACGCGTCCGGTCATTTGTGTAAATTGTTCCATCGTTCGCTGCGCCGCGCCGTTTGTCCCCATTAACTAATTTTAGGCGCATTTGTCCAATTTACAAGGCTCTCGGTAATTGTCTCTCAACTTTGCGTGACGATCGAATTAAGTTTGACGGCGGTAAGGCATTCAACTGAAATGCAGAAATATACGACACTAGCTGTTGCTCGCGCCTCCGCTCGCGTCTAGGTCGCTTTTCGCGTAACCTGTGAAAACTCATCAAATCATCCCATGGCAGCCCACAGGAACATTTTATAACCTCTATGTGTGTGCCGAATTTCATGAAAATCTGTTCAGCAGTTTTTGTGTGAAGGAGTAACAAACAAACATATAAACGCATTTATAATATAAACGTAACTTCACGCCTGTAATCCCCGAAGGGGTAGGCAGAGGTAAATGCATGCATTCAAGCATACATGCAAACACCCACGATTCGCCGGTTACGTTTTGTATGTATATTTTTTTATTTTAATATGATTCATTCCCTAAAATAAAACGAAAATCACGAACGACGTCACGTTTGAATTAGGAAGAGAAATGCAGAAGAGATGACTAGTGTAAGTAGTAGGTATGTGATATTTTTAAACTTCATGAATATCTTTTTTAAATACTTTTTATCCTATTCCAAAACATAAAATATGAAATACTGAAACACAAAAATCATAATAAATCGTGTAACTAAACGACTTTGTTAAATTAGTCAAACATACTTTGTATTATCAAACAGCTTAGTAAACTGTAATAAATTATTTAATCTCTTGGTCCCTATGTATACAAACACAAAGTGATGCAAATTGTCGCTAAGCGCGTGCCGGTCATTTGTGTAAATTGGTCCGCCGCCGACGCCGTCCGCGCGCCGCTCCGCTTGTCCCCGTTCACTAATTTCGGCAGCATTTTGCCAATTTACAAGACTCTGTGTAATTGTCTCTCAACTTCGCGTGACCATTGAAATAAGTTTGACTGCGGTAAGGCACTCATTTGAAAGGCAGAAAACCAATCTTTTGTAAAATATTAGAACAATTTCGTTAAGTGATGGAAAAAATTGTATATCTGTATCAAGAAATATCACAGAACAAAACACAGTACCCACACCATAACAAAACCCTTTTTATCTTCAATTTAAGAATTATTTACTCAAACATATAATATAACAAAATTGTTAGATATTTCAAGAGGAATAAGGAAAATTTTAAGAGTTACCGGTCTATTACAAGTAAAGATAGAGTGACAAAGGGATGTTGTAGGCTTGACCACGCCAACAGGGTCACCCTGACACTTGACGGGGGTTGTTTCCCTAATTTTCATCGAGTTTTCCTTGAAAATATATGAATCCATAGATTTAACATAGAAATATATAAGTATCCAAACAGGCCGACAAGTCAGATCGACTAGGGTCCAAAATGTGGGCAAAATGTCCCGTAAGCGAAGTATAGACCAGAGATAGTTATAATGCGAATGTTGATGACTACAAAGGCTTAGGAAAACCAAGATTGACATCATCATCATCATTTCAGCCAATAGACGTCAACTGCTGAACAAAGGCCTCCCCCAAAGAGTGCCACAACGAACGGTCCTGGGCCGCTCTCATCCAGCGATTGCCCGCGACCTTCACCAGGTCGTCGGTCCATCTTGTGGGGGGCCTGCCTACTCTTCGTTTTCCGGTACGCGGTCGCCACTCAAGAACTGCTCTGCCCCAACGGCCGTCAGTTTTTCGAGCTATGTGCCCTGCCCACTGCCACTTGAGTCTCGCCATTCGGTGAGCTATGTCGGTAGCTTTGGTTCTCATGCGGATCTCCTCATTTCTCAACGCGGCTGAATAGGGTCAGTAATTCTTTAAGAGGTCAATGTATCTTCTTTTAATTTATCTTTAATCAAATCCCAAAATACGTTCAAAGTCTATCGATCAATAAATTTAAGAAAGTAATGAAAGAACGTTTATATAAATGTAATTACTATAAGACCTGTGATTATCTTAATGATAATACGTCTTGGGATTATAGCGATCGCTGCCAGGCTATTTCATGATACTGTTATTTCGTGTATTCTGTAATTAGTATTATTAAGGGTTGAATAATGTGAATACCCTGGCTGTGAATTAATTCCATCTTTTATTTTGCCGTATGCATATCCGGAGCAGTCATGCACGCTTAAATGTCTTTGCCTTTGGCGGCGTCGTGTGGTGGGTTGCTCACTTCCCTCTAAAATGGTCGAGGAGGGCAATGGCTGTCACATGCGTCATACTCGTGAACGGGTTCTGTTGGTGGAACTGGTCTGTTCTGGTTTGCAGGGGCTACATCACATTTAGTAGATAGCAGTTTATTTGCATCTATGCTATGGACGTTCACATTATTTGATTTTTCACGACAAACTGTACTAGATTTAAGCTCTCATTTAAAAGAGCTCTTACTGAGTTTGTTGGGTAGCGGAGTTCTTCTCAGTAGTGACTGCACTTGGAACTCTGCTAAGTGAATAACTTTGATCTTGACGAATAAGTTTTTCTTTTTCTTCATTTATCATCATTGAAGGAATTGAAAATGTTTGTGATTATTATGTTTACTACTTAGTTAAGTAGTTTAAATTCTAATTTTTATATAACTATTAATATATGATTTTGCTTTACTTTATGTAATGGTTATTCACTCTAGAGTGAATAACCATTACATAAATTAGATTGAATAACCATTACGTATTTTATATATTTCTTGACGTTTTGAAAGTATCTGTAAAGATCTATTCGAAATAAAAATATTTTCTATTTTCTATTTTCTGATTCGATCTCGCAGAGAAACTTCAAACATAGCTCTCTCCATTGCTCTCTGAGTGACCTTGAACCTTCTTATGAGGTCCATAGTGAGCGACCACGTTTCTGTCCCATAAGTCATCACTGGCAACACACATTGGTCAAAAACCTTTTTCTTGAGACACTGGACTTACATTGACTAAAAATATCGAGGTTGTCCGAAGGTGGAGTAAAGCCTTTATTCCCATCGGCCCCCTCTGAGACCAGCACCGGGGTGGGCATTGGCACTATTAGTGCCAACGGCCAAAAGAGTCATTGGAAGTCATTCATCATCAAAAAGTCTTTGCCGGAGTAAAGAGTCATTGGAATCGGTGTTTTTTTTTATGGAATGAAAGTGGCAAACAAACAAAAAATGCAGATGCGTTACCACTCCTGAGGCCTAAGGTGTTATGCCTCTGTGCCGTAAATTACAAGGCCGTACATTACCACCTGACCGGATTGTGCTGAATACTACGATTTAGCGGCAAGTATATTAGGTAATGCGGTGATGCCTACGCCCGCGAGCTCTATCACTGCAGCTCTACCACCAGTAAAAACGTGTGCATGTATAAAGAGAGTGATAAATATAGAAGAGATACGTCAGGTGTGTAAGGAGCGAGATATTTGCCACTTTACACTGCCTGCCTATCCCGTAATGCACTTAGCGTGAAGATACATGAAACACAAAGAAAATTTGATTCATTCATATTAAATTAATTCAGGATTTTCATAAATCATTGTATTTCTAAACCTTCTTGATAGACATAAATAGTTTTTCACTGTGTGAAATAATTAAAGCGCCAAAGGGTTGGCGCATTTGGATGGATAAAACAATAGATTTATTGATTTTCTATTATTGTTAATTTTAGCCCTGGATTTAGTCCTAGAAAGTTAGAGGTGTGGGTATTTTTTATAACGGAAGATTATCAGTAGAATATGTGGATATCAGTGGATCATTTATAATTTCGAATTCCTATGACTGAATGAACGAATTGTATGAATTAATGGATTGTATTTATTTGCTAGAAATAAAATAATATAAAAGGAACATTTCGTAGGAATACGGAATGAAATAATATCTTTAGAACAGGCTGTGTGGAAAATTCCTTGTAAAGTTGTTTTTGATGTCGGTTCAATCGTTTTTTAGTTAATTCTTGTATTAAGATAATTTATTTTATATTTATTTGTGCCTGCTGCTCCAATTTGTTTACTGTCTAGTGACTTTGTTAGGGCCGATGAGAACGACGGGCAGGTAAAGAGAGATTCAATAATAATTTAATGCAATTCATTCAATTGAACGACTCGACGACCCGGTTAGTCCAGCGGTGTGAGACCACCGTTTGATTCGAAGGTTCTCGGGTTCGATCCCCGCACCGGGACATATATTTGTATGGCCTGTGGATATTTGTTTCAGGTGTTTGTTGTGTTGTGTGTGTACAACGGCACCCACGATACAACTTTAAACCTAGTGTAGAGCTGTGAGTTTTTTTTTAATTACTACAGTCCTATTATAATAGTAGGTAATTGGTCCTATATCATTCGTCATCACTTGTGTTTTATAGTTGCTTGTTGCCTTTTTAACGCCATTAGTAAAAGATGTCATATATAATAGACACTATTTTTAACTATAGATTAAAAAATTGTTCCAAAAAAGAATAAAAAAGGAGGCAGTCCTTTCACTGCACTCGCAACCTTATCCATAGATGTGATATTTGCTCTCAACTTGCAGCGAGTGTGGATGGATTACGAGGGGACTTGTTAAAACTTATGCCATTACGCCGCTTCCCGCCTCACACGATGTTCGCTCGGCCATGCATCCAATTTGCAACTGGTGCTGCAGTGGAAAATCGTCTCGGTATGATTTTATCGATTTCCGATATGATTATTGGCTTGATTTCATAAGTTTGTTTTTATTTTTGCTGTAATTCTAGAGAAACGGGGTATAAGGTTCTTTTAACTATGCAAGTTGATAGTACCTGGCAGACCACATTGATTATTTATGCCTTCTGTTTTCAACTCTGAAGCATAGTACAGGTACTAGTTCATTCATTCAAAAGAGCCGACTGAGTTTTTTTGAGCAGGTTTTTGCCGTTGTTCTCAGATTATATTGGCCTTTGGAACTCTGCCGGTGAATGACAAAGAATGACTCTTTTTCTTTTCTCTTTACTCTTTGTTATCAGTTTGTAAAAGGGGAAATGAGACATTCTACTGATATACTTATTTATATTATTATATTACATTTAGTTTTATCTTAGTGATATTCTTGACTATATGTATATTTTTTTTGCTTGTTTGACATGTACATCTATCAATTGTTATTCACTTTAATTTATTTTGTTTATTTTTGAAGTGTCACGGGGACAGCGGGAATAAACCGTTATCAGGGGTGCCTGTCCTGCCACCCTAAATGAATAAAGGAATTTCTGAGTCTGATTAATCATTATCGTCATATCAGTTGAACGATGTCCACTCGACAAAAGCCTACCCAAAAATGCCTCATCATATGAGGAGGGCTAATATCACCACGCTTGGCATGCTGGTTAGCGATTTCGGTGGCATTAGTTTTATTGTTGGACGCTGCTGCCCATCCTCTTACTGCATTTACTACCGCTATTTATGAATAGTTTGACTGCTTTTGTTCAGATGACTAACTGCAATAGCAGAGAAGTTCTCCTCTACTGGTCGCCGGTGAGGTTGCCACGTCCCGACGAATTTAATTCAACTTTGTACCAGTTAACTAGATTTTAAAATCTTCACCAATAAAGAAACTTAAGTTTTTTACCGGTGGTAGAAGTCAGTGTAGGGTCTCAAGGGCGTGGTAGAGTTCCAGTGTAGGGTCCCAAGGGCGTGGTAGAGTGCCAGCGTAGGGTCTCAAGGCCGTAGGCACCCCCTAACCCCCCCTAACCGCATTTCCTCATCTATCTGCCCCCAAATGGTAAAGTTCAGCTCTATGCTGTTCCGGTTGGATGTTATTGTAATAACTATCGCAGAGACATGTCAGAACAACTGAGGTGTATAATGATATCATTACTCATTCCACGAAGCTAACAGTAGACTAGTATTCAATCATTCCCACGTAACTCTGTTATGGATGTATATAACGTAACATATCAAATTTACTCTCGTCTTTTCATAATTACGAAATAAATGGAGTAGTTGGAAGTCTATTAATTTTCGTTTAGGGTCAGTTGTCGGGCGCTTTGCCCGAACTGGCGCAAGTTATAATAAGTGGTCGGGAAGTTTGAACGAGCGGACAACAATGCCTCGCCTCTACCTGCCTTGCCTGTTGGAGCTCCACTGATAGCTGTATGTTATATGAAATGTATGTGTTTGATAGTTATCCGCATATGATGCTCGTCAATTTACTGATTTGGTTGTTGGTTTATATAGATATCTATTTAATGCAATATCTAATACACATTATTCTCGTGTGACAGTGGTTGTAATCAAACTCCTCTGAGACGGCATGGCTTGAAGATTTTTTGCATATATTCGGTAGGTCTGAGAATCGGTTGTAAACAATCTATACAAATAAATAAAATTGGAGTGTCTGTTTGTAATATAAAAGCAACCGCTTTCTACTTAATGCATATTATTATGTATGTATACACGGTACATATACCAAAACATCATTTTTTACAATTTTTGTCTGTCTGTCTGTCTGTTTGTTCCGGCTAATCTCGGGAGCGGCTGGACCGATTTTGACGGGACTTTCAGTGGCAGATAGCTTATGTTATAAGAAGTAACTTAGTCTACTTTTATACTAGTTGCGCCCACGACTTCGTCGGGGTAGATACTGAACAATCATAAAATCTCACGCGGACGAAGTCGCGGGCACAGCTAGTTTATAATATTTGTTTACAACGGTGCCATACCACCCTACAAATTCATTCCTAGTGTGGGGCAGTGTTTTTTTTATCTGATTTTGGTAATAATGCCATTTGCATGTTGCTACTTAGTGAGTGGAATTTGAGAAATCATTTTAAAAAAATCCAGGAAATAGCATTAGAAAAAAAAGATATATTTAATGTTTTACAGGTTAACTGTTGATAATAAAAACTTGAATTGTTATATAACAATAAAACTGACCCTATATTGGTCTGTACTATTATGAACTTATTATAATAGTACAGAGCTCCAAGAGCTAAAGTCAAAGGAGACCACCGACCCAGACGTCTATCGACGCGTTTGTAAATAAAGCATAAAATCAATCTTAACTCAAGGACTGGTGTTCAAATATATCCCCGAGGGTCAAGTGAGTATTGCTCAACAAATATTGTTATCACGTACACACTCAATATCCCCGCACACTTCCAGAAACACCACAAAAGGCAAATGGAATTTACATAGAATAAAGTCGTCCGCCCTGAGGGACTCCGAAATCTGTTTACCTTTCATGTAATTTGATACTGTTTGATGTTGCGGTCCTTTATCGAATTCCTATGATAGGGCTCAAGGGCTGAGAAACAAGTGGTGAAAACATTTATTTTATGTTGTGAAGGTGGCAAACAAGCACCCGCATTGATGTTAAGTGATGACTGCAGCCTATAGACACCCACACAGAGCCCAAAGGTCTAAATGCCGTTGCCACCCCTGAGTTATTTATTTGTTGTTTCTGTGATAGTTATAACGGGGCCATATATTACCATTTAACCGGAACACAATAGTCCTAAACACTACCATTTGACGGCAGATAGACTAGGTAATGCGGTGGGAACGCCCTCGAGCACTACTCCAACAACGCCCTCGAACAACACACACCTGCACTGCAACTCTGACACCAGTTGAGTGGTTTCTTTCTTTCTTTTGGTGAGACCGAGTCAAGCTTCTAATTCCCTAAACTTGTATTAAAATTTAAAATGTAAAAAGATCTTCTAACAACCATCGGTCACGTCGACTGACCTACTTTTATATTATTACATCTGTTGTAATTCTAAATCGATTTGTTTTTACGTGGTGAACGTAATACAGAGCCAATTATTTTTTTCGTGTTCATTGAGTTGCGGAAATTAAATTGTGTTCTAATTTTGCGGAAAGGAAAATTGTGGGGAAATTTATAATTGAATAACAAAATGTAAATATTTAAAAAAAGGTGGCAATGTGCGTTTTGGACTCGCCCAGGAAGGGTTCCGTTCTAGCTAAGAAATATTTATCTTTTTTTTTGTCATTATCTTAAAAACTTTTAAAAATCGTTAAAAACTTATTCTTGTTGAAAGTTCTTATTAAAAACTACAGTTAATTTTTTATTTTAGATTTTTCGCTTTATTATTTTAAGAGTTTGAAGGGGCACACTTTGAAACTTGTACCTGCCTCCGACTAGGTATCCAAAGTTACGCTTCACATCGCTGCCAAAGTGGCTGTGACAGACTTACGGATGGACGGATAAACAGACAGATAGACATGACAAATCGATAAGGGTTTTTTGCCATTTGACTAAGAAACCCTAAAATTTTTGTTTTGTATATGGGATGCACTGGACGGGTCAGCGGACAGCAAAAAGATCGTAAATTGGTTATTGGGACGCCAAAAATGACTTGAGATCAATAATTGAGAACCGTATCAAAACACTTCACTATCGTAAAGTTTTGTTTAAAGTAATGTGGTGGCAAGCAACCGTGCAGTTCACATTTGTGAGGCCTTTGTTGTTCTGTCTCTATAATAGTTACGAGTATAACAGAACACCACATTACCATATCGTGGTAGAATATCTACATGTACAGTTATAGCGGCGGGAATAAAGCCATAAATCGTGTGACAATCACCATTTTTACGGCGTCAACGATTAGCCGGCTAGCTAGTCGGCTACATTACAAGTTAACCGGCTAACTGGGTAGCCGACTACGTTATTCAATTTGCACTGGAATTGGCCGCGTGCCAGTTGCCAAGCCGCATTGAGGTTGTGTGATTTGTTTTTTTTTTCTAAACACTTTAGCGCAGCGGTAATTTGTAAGAGGTGTTTAGAGTTAAATGTTGAGTTTATCTGCATGGTTTTGTATTTTTAGTTAAGTTTGTTTGGATAATTATAGCTGCACATTTTTTCTCAAAGGTGTAGAAGAAAATAGGACAATAAAAGTGGGGTAAAAACCTATCATAAGCTATTTCGTTTTAATTGTTTGTCGAAATAGATAACTAACAGTGTACTAACTGTAACTGTTAAAACGTCGGGTCGTGACGACCTACCGCCCGAAAGTAAAGAAGAAGTCTCGCACAAACAAACATACTTACATATTTTCGCTTTTATAATATCAGTAGGAGTTTATTTCTTTTAAGTTTACTTTTTTTAAAAAAAAGGGTGAAAAAAAAAACGTTTTTTTTTAGTTTGTCTTCAGTAGGTACTACATTTGTTACAATATTTTACTGGTGGTAGAGTTCCAGGGTGTATGATCCAGGACGTAGGTACCACCGTATAACCTAATATGTATGTATATCTGCCTGATATATCATCAGTAAACCTTTTGGCACAAAACTTGTAATAGAAATCAATAAATGACCACGATATTATATACAGCCAAATATAAATATTGGCCATACATGTGCGTTTTTACTTCATAGCTATGTATCGGTGTACACCTATGTCTATACCGTGACGGTGGTATTTACCTCGCTGCCTCTATGTTGACACACCCGGGTCCGCTGTTTGTGTCGGCTTGTGTCCGAATTGCACCATTCAAAGATTCCAGACATGGTGGAAAAGAAAAAAAAACAAAAATATTTCTCTCTGATTTTTTTTGAGTGATTGAATTCTTTGGAGCAGTTTGACCGTCTTAAAACAATAACATTAAACATAACATTGCCGAGGACGCAATAAAAACAAAAAATCTTACAGATAATCCCATTACTAAAAAGGAGAAAATTATTGGAAACAAATTGGAATCCAAAGAACAATACAATTTATACCTACTTCCGGAATATTTAGAAGTCGTACACGCCTATCCAAACACTGTCGAATGACTTCTATCGACATTTTGTAGTATTATGTCTTCAGTCGGTAAAGGAGTGCTGTTGTGTGTTCCGTCATGAGCCTAATAAGCCTAAAAACGTAGGCACCTCTCTTATAGCTGTACAATCTAATCGCCTAAGTTAAAAAATAATGAACAACGTTTGAATTAACAATATTATTATTTCATTTCAATACAAATTGTAAAAATGACGTGTGAACTTGACTGTTCATGTTGTACTTCAAGCTAGGAGTTGAAGCTTACGGAGGACTGTCGTGAGCTTAATAAGCCCAAAAATCTCGACACTTCTCTTTATAGCTATACAATCGCCTACGTTCAAAGACAATGAACAACGTATTTACAATATTTCAATACAATTGTTATATACTTGCCGCTAAATGGTAGTGTTCAGCACTATCGTGTTCTGGTCAGGTGGTAATGTATGGCCCAGTAATTTCCGGCACAGAAGCATCACACCTTAGGCCTCAGGAGTGGTAACGGATCTGCATTTTGGTCATTGTGTGGGTGTCTATAGGCTGCAGGCATCACTTAACATCAATGTGAACTGCATGCTTCTTTACCACATCCATTACATAAAAAAAAACTGAATGATAATTTTATTGAATAAGAACTGTTTTGCTGTACGTTAATATATTAACTATTATATTAGTCTTAAGCAACTTTGTTCGCCACAGTACTCCATTAGTACAGTGAGCTCGGTAGACTATGCTACCTGTAAAAGCATTACGTATGCTCGAACGTCGCATATCGTCAGTTACCCGTCCAAAGACGGAGTATTGTCCCTCGGGACGTACGGCCGACTGGTTTTGGACAGGTTGTGACGGCACGTCAATGAAGACAGGCCGTACAATTTAGACAGTATTCTCACCTACACAGCCGTGTTGTCACCTTAGTGAAAACGATTAAAATATGCGACGTGAATCAGCTGTTTAGTCTTACGAACAATTGTATCGATTTAAAGTCGTAATTACTTTTTTAATTTTTAAAACGCACATATGCAATTATTATTTTGTAATATTCAAATAGTGATCCAAATCAATTTCTAGGTAGACTTAAGAAAATTAAAGTTCCACAATGCAGCACTTGAGCAATGACGTAATCAACTTAGACAAGTAATGTTAACAATTTCGCACACTCTGAGTCTCTGATGTTACGTGATACTGAAATATAATAGCAGAAGTATAATAGCACTAGGTATACTTTCTATACTTCTGTTATTACTGAGACAATTTAACATTTAGCTTTGTGTATGATTATGATTATGACCCTGTAACATTGGTAAAATATATAGGTTTTTTTTTTTATGTAATGGAAGTGGTAAACAAGCATGCAGTTCACATTGATGTTAAGTGATGACTGCAGCCTATAGACACCCACACAAAGACCAAGGTCAAAATGCAGATGCGTTACCACTCCTGAGGCCTAAGGTCTTATGCCTCTGTGCCGTATATTACCACCTGACCGGAACACGATAGTGTTGAACACTACCATTTAGAGGCAAGTATAAAAGAAGGTATAGAAGAAACAGAACCACCCGATACCTGAATTTATGGTCTTTGTCCACACTTGTGAAGTACAGCTGTGAAGAACACAGCTGTACATCAGTGCTTAAATCTCTAAACAACTATGTGCGCAACAGTACTCGCAAAACTATTTAACATCCGTGCCACATACGATTATGGGAACGTAACAAAGCGTCAGTTAACCACCTTGGGTACGAAGATGCAGTATTGTACATTCGGTCCCTTAAGACATACCCGACGAGCGACTGGTTTTGGTCAGCAAGTGACATCGACAAAGGGTCGAGGTACACTCGAGTACACATTATAATATTCTAATATTCATACAATGTACTTCACACGATGTTGTTGTGTTGAATCCATCACTGGAGCTCTAGTTAGAGCTCATGGGCGTAGGTACCACCGCATTACCTAATCTACCTGCCGCCAAATGGTAGTGTTCAGCACTATCGTGTTCCGATTAGATGGTAATGTACGGCCCTGTAATAGCACAGAGGCATAATACTTTAGGCCTCAGAAGTGATAACGCATTTGCATTTTGACCTCTGATCTTGTGTGGGTATCTATAGGCTACAGTCATAACTTAACATCAATGTGAACTGCATACTTGTTTGTAACTTTCATGACATAAAAAAAAGATCTTAGTTCTCAAGAGTGGCAACACATCTGCACTTTGACCTCTGGTTATTGTGTAGATGTCTACCCGGCACTTTACATCCTTGTTTGCCACCACCATTACATTTAAACAACAAATTACAATTCCACAAAGACCACATATTCCAACGTTTTCCTGTAATCAATTTTGTTATTTATTTGATAATGACAAACACAATAAATATGTTAAAGCCACGGTCAAAAACATTTCCAGTAAAATCCGAATCAGTTTTTAAATTAAATTTCCATGAGGTTCATGGAAATTTCCGCGTACCCGTATTCCACTAAATAAACCAGCGTAGTTGCCGGGATCCGCGTGTTTTTGATCCACTCCTGCATAGTTGGGAGGTAAATTCATGCAAATATTCAGGAATGTTAGGCTCGCTGTGAATATTGCAAGAAACACGGCCGCTACATTCGCCAACAACTGCGAATCCTATGTGTGTGAGTGGGTTATGGTTCATATTTGGATTTATGGCGGATTTTAACAGAGTTATCCCGCTTTTGCGTATTACATCTAATAGATGGTGGGTATAACGTCATACCTGTTTTTGCGTTACGCGAAGAAAAACTACAAATTTAGACAATTTATTTTTCCTGTTTTAATTTTAGGTTTTCTTATCTCAAAAGTGAAAAAGAGAACCCTTTTAGAATCACTCGTATTAAACGTCTGCCTGTAATAATTTCAAAATAAAGAAGACAAAAAATGTTTTTCCATTACTTCCAAAACTACTGGACCTGAAGTGAAACAAAACTCGAGAAATGCAATTGAAACAGGAAAATGTAGAGTATTAAAGGTTACCTAAATTCTTTAATTGCATGGACGCCTGTACATGCAAAATCGATTAGCATTTTTCCGGTTTTTTAACGTATCAGAATTAAGCTTGTTAAATTCATGGCATTAAATCAGTTTCCCATTTTGAAATCAGCCTTCAGTAAAATAAAAAATACATAAGTCTCAAAAGGACCACAAATTGCGTAGTACATTTAATAATCAATTTGGTTAATTGCTACATAATGACAATGAACAAATATAAACAACAAATGTGTTTGTGCATCGCCAAAAAATAATTAAAATCAGAAATTAATTAGTCATTTAGGGTGACAAGCACCGCTCATGACAAGTCATAACAAACAAAATAAATTAAAGCAAACAACAATTGATATACATGTCAAATTACAAATTAGAAAAAAAATAATGAAGAATATCACTAAGATAAAACTAAATATAATATACTAATATAAGCATATCAGTAACGGGTTGTCTAAAACCCACCCCGCTAAACATGCTGTATCCCCTTGCTGGTATAGCCCCTCCAAATGTTGGCTGAGAAGAAGCCTGTGGAGAAACACAAGCAAGAATTTGATCCACGGCACCCTCTGCACAGCTGCAAAATCCCACCTTCGCGCCTCTTGAGTCGCAAGAGTTTTTACGGTCCACCGAACCTCTGGATTGCACACCTGTAGAGGCCAAAAAACATCTGTGGGCTGCCAAGTGTTCTCCTCCTTCAAGTTTTGTACTACCCTCGGAATCCCTGCCTCCTGGCCATAACCTGCAGTAACCAATATGGAAATCGCTTAATCGTCTGCGAACCCAGGTTGGTCGCTGCAGGGAAAACCTGGCTAAGTGGGGTTTCTCAGCCAATACGATCTGTGACTGTGAAGAATCCGTTCAGACGATGGCTCATCTGATGGTTTGCTCTCTGTATCCCACTAGCTGCTCCACAAGCGACTTTAGCGGGGCTACGGATAATGCGGAGGCCATTGCCAAGTTTTGGGCCAAGATTCTTTAACTTATTACATTTCGCTTTGAAGTCGTTGACACGAAAAAGAAGAACAAGTATATCAGTAGAATGTCTCATTTATTTTTCCCCTTTTACAAACTGACAGCAAAGAGTAAAGAGAAAAGAAAAAGAGTCATCCTTTGTCATTCACTGGCAGAGTGTATTTCCAGTGAAACCTGAATTGAATTAATTAAATTAAATTTCCACGCAGGCATTCCGCGTTCACGTACCCACTAAATAAACCAATGTAATTGCCGGGATTTGCGTATTTTTTATCTACTCCTGTATAGTTGGGAGGAAAATTTATGCAAATTTTCAGGAATGTTAGTCTCGCTGTGAATATTGTAGATACACAATCGCTACATTCGCCTGAGAATCTTGCGTGTCTGGATTATGACTCATATATGGATTTGTGATGGATTGTAACCGATTTTCCTCGCAGTATTTAAAAGATGGTTAAAATGACGACACACCTGTGATAATTCGAAAGGTTAACCAGATATTATATAAACAAGAATTACGAGTTTTGACGTCGTAAAGTATTATACGCACGTTTCGCCCTAGAGGAGCGTGACGCGCGAGCGCGGAACAAGCGATAGAGAGGCACGATCGGCCTAACCGTTTGACTTGTCAAGTATGTTTTTATAAGACGTTATCACGTGAAAATCAACTTTACGGACACAACCGATGTTTTTTTTATGTCGAGGGGAAAGCCTGCATATGGCTACTCCCCTCCGGTGTTGTTCTATGGTTAGTGCCAACGTCCTCGACATCCATTACCTTGACTCTACTACCAATAAATCTGTTAAATTAACTGAATTACGATAAAACTTCGACCACTAGTTCCAATAAATAAGTTATGAGTTAATAAATGTAACTACGACCCTAATATAACATGCATAAATAATATCCAAGGTTGTTCCCTTAAAACTTTCCTTCCGACGTATAATTTAAAATATTACAGTGCTTTAAACAGACCGTACATATTTTATGAGGGTACCCAATAATTACATTAGTTCGGCCAATATCCGGAATTCGACAAACGGTATTAAAAGGTTCTCATTAGTGTAACGGCCGCCATCTTGCGTAATGATTAAGACCGCACGTTTGGTGTGAACCATGAGGCTATAGGTAAACGGAAGCCATCCTCCGGATAGGAAAACTCCTAATATTTCATATTTGAAATTATTTTTATTTTTATGTATGTATGTATCTTCACGCTAGGTCCTTAGCGGGGTAGGCAGAGAGTGCAGAGCGCCAGATATCCCGGTCCTGACATACCTCTCGTGCCTGATCTACCTTCATCATTCTCTTCATGCATGCACGCCGATTCCTAAAACTTTTAACCGAACCATCAGACAGAACTCGACCTATTTGGTCATGGTAGGTCAGTCTTGGTCTTCCTGGGCCTCTGCAACCATCCACATTCGCATTATTACATTTATTTTTATGATAATCATTAATCACTAATAAAGGAATGTTGAAGAAAAATGTCTATGTGGATGGTTACAGAAGCCCAGGAAGATCAAGACTCACCTTGACCAAATAGGTCAAGGTGAGCATGCTTAGGTAATACGGTGGTGCCTCGAGCACCGACAAGACGATCGACAACTCAAAGTGAATTTTTACTTTTGTTTCAATTTCGTTTGAAGTCAGTGGCGGATAGGCAAAAATTGTATGATACTATGTCATTTACTGGTAATTTATTTAACAACTCTGTTCGGTTTTAATGCAAACATGGAACAATGTCACATTTTCAACGTTACCACATCTGTCTAGCTGACTGTGGCAACAGACCGCTCTGATATACGACTTGGTACATAAACGATTCAAGTATAATAATATGTAACACCGTTTTCTTCAAATGCCGGCAAATAGAGACTTATTATCGAACTGTAAAATGTGGATGAGGAAGTTTCAGTATTATATTAAATGTTGGGAGTTCGCAATTCGCATTCCCAAGACTTGGGAATCAGAAAATCCAACTTCCAGCAACAATGAGAGTTAACTATATCATTTGCGTCTTGCGAAGTATTGTCGTACAGTCGCAATTATCGTGACTTATTAGTCGCGTCAGGTACAGTCGCGCACACAACAATTCAACTAGTTAATTTAATCCACAAGTTGATTCCGCGCAGAGGCTTGCGGTACATTCGCAGTGACTCGGAATATGCACAGTCGTGTAACAAAGGTTCATTTAGTTGGTAAACTTTGCTAAGGTACAGTGGTGAACACGGTGTAGTTGGAAGTTGCTGTGACGGCGCATTGGTACAGTTGGAAAGGAAGTGCTTTTCAATCCAATTATTATTTATTTTGGTAAAAACCTGACTGCACTGTGCATTTATCAGGCAAGACAGGTATTATTATTTTGGGCCCAGAATCTTCAATTCGGGTTAGGAAACAATTTTAAAAAAGAACTAAATTATTACGGTCTTATTGTCATTAAAATATATTTTTTAGAATAAAGAACTTCAGTTGTACGATATTAACTGAAAAACCTTCACCCAAAATTGCTAAGAGGGGGAATTTTGCCACTTCAAGATTGCCATGGCAAGGGGATTGGCGATCCCAGTGGCGGTAAATTTTTCACAGGACACACTGCCATGGCGCGTCTACATTTACTATCGCCCTATGGTTTAACGGCCATTGTTCAGTTGACTGACTAGAGAAAAAGTTCTCCTTCACTAGTAGACCACCCACCTGCAGGAGGACTCTACGCCTATTACAAATCGCGTAACATTTTTCATTTAATCTTTTTATTAAAATATGAATGTTCTTATATTATAATCTGTGTCCCAGCAATAACCTTTTCATATCCTTGTACCTATTAATCCATAAATTGCACAACTAACATAATGGATGAATCCGTAAGTAACAGCAATCACATTAAAAAGTTCCACATGAATGTTTCCTGTATTCGGTTGAAATAAAAAAACGTTTTTACCTAACATGTCCAAGAGCCGTTGAATAATAAAAGGCCTGTGGAGGAACGGTTGGAAGTGTTCCTCCGGCGAAAAGGGAGGATCCTCCGACCAAGCGAGGTGATAGCGCCTGGCGGGCCGCGGCCCTACGGTTGACGTTGGGAAGTTGTATATATGCCACCTCTTGAGAAATCTTCGTATGTGCGATGTAATTTGACTGCACGCCATCTATCGTACCAGACAAGTACTGTGAGGTTTTCATATGTGTTCCACTAGTTGGCGCCTTAATGTAGTGGACGCTACAGGCCACTGCAGTCCGAACCGCTAACGAGAAACAAATAGCAGTGGACCAGCGATGCGATGCGATATTACAAATGGCCTGTGAGCGGGACACGCTGAGCAGACGCTATACAAGGTTAGCAACTCCTGGACTATGACGGTAAGGACTTGTCCACGCGACTGTCACCTTAATGCGACTGACAATTAACATTAACTGCCTCTACTAGTGGTAGCAGGTCACAACTACTACGCTGTATTCCTAGGTTCCATTCCCGGTTCGGGGGATATTAGAGATAACGGTGTTAAATCCTTTATCTCCGGTTCTAAAAGTTTCCCAGTACCTCTAAGTTTGGTAATGAGCCCGGAGATGTTAATAGCCACGGCACCTGTTGGGCTCGCCACATGGGCCAAACCTCTGCCTACCCCTTCGCGGATTACAGGCGTGGATTACTGGATTACATTTAACATTATTTTGTACGATTATGGCATCTGTATGATCGATGGATTATGGCAATAAAAACAGTTCACACATAGGTCTACGATAATGTTATGTGACTGAACCATTGAATAAGAAAAACCTAGGTGTTGTTGTTCAAAAAATCAATTCGGCCTTTTGAAAAAAATATCCATCGATAGAGGTCCGCACGGAGATACGAATATCATTGTAATGGTTTTAACTGAGGCTTAAAATTTTTCAGCATTAAATAAGTGTGGTTTATTACCATAAGAGTGGGAGCGTGCTGCGGTCAGAAAACGGTACCAGTCTCGAAAGAACCCTGACCTCGTCCCCGCTCCCCATATCCACAAGCAAAAATATACGATGCGGTAGTTACCAGGGGCCTTTTGTGTGGTCGAGTAAATCCCATAGTTTATTAGCGGGCGGTAAATGAATGCAAGCTGTACCTATTAAGTTAGAGCGAAAATAGTCAGGAAGAGATGAAAGAAAAAAATGAGGTGATGAGTTGTAATACTTGCAACGGTCGTTATGTACGTTATATATTCGAGACTTAATAATTGGACGGCAAGTATTACCTACTTATTTCGGGATAAAACCTTTTTTATGTCGCGTTTGTGCCAAACTAGCATGCAGCTTATTACTTGCTCGTTGGGTAGATATTTTTCTAGTTGAATAGATAACAAATCGCTCTTTAAATATCAGTACTTTTTGATATAATCTAATTTCTCAAATAGTAAAAAAAAAATTTTTTTTCATAAATGTCGTAGGACACGTGCATAAGGCGCAGAATACGTACACCGTGCACTCACCCTTACAGTGAAAGACGTCGCGTATAGCAAAGAGCTGAAACCATTACCGAGCGATCGGGAGCGTGCTGCGGTCAGTGACCAGTCTCGATAGAACCCCTTCCCTTTCCCCCGCACCCCACCTCCACCTGGAAAAATGTACGATGCGGGGGTTACCAGAGATCTTAGTGTGGTCGAGTAAATCGCGTAGTTTATGAGCGGGCGGTAACTGGATGCCAGCTCATTGGGGCCTAATTAAAGTTTCTTTATTTGTGACCTCGCAATCGGTGCTGGCGACAAGTGGATTGTTGGCTGTTGGTCTTCCACCCAGTGTTTAGTGTTTAGAATTTATTGTATTGAGTTGGAGCTCAAATAGAAAAAAGAAAAATCTTACACGAGGTTTAACGATAAAACTGTTTGACTTATAGTATTACATAATTGTTATATCTTATATGTATAAAAATCAATTGTAAGTCCAGGGAAGGTTTAAAAGATAAGAAAATATGAAGAAATTGAAGGGAAATAGTAAAAACTACGATTTCCTTTTCCCATACAAATAGTCCGTATCTATCAAACCTTTGACACATTATTTCATTCTGAGGCAATACGAAGGTTGCCGGGTCAGCAAGTCATTATATATTTTTAAAACGAAGTTCCTTATCGCGCGGTACGCTGGCTAAGGGGGCTAGGCGAGCGTCACGAAAAATCCTCACGACACTTTTGATATAATGCGTAGCGCTCGAAGAGGGGGCAGGCAGAGTATAGGACTCGAATTATTCGTTCTCTCTGTCTCGACAGTAACAAGCCACGCGACGCGCGTGTCTGCTGTGTATGCGTACATTGTTTTGTCGTGTTCGTGTGTATATAGTTTTAGTTATACTTAATATTTTAAAAATAAACAATGGATTGTGAAAATGTTTCATTAAAAGTTGAAGAGGAACATCGTACCAATCGGGTGTCCCACATGTGACACCTCAGACAGTTTTTTTAATGTAATGTGATGACTGCAGCCTACAGACATCTACACAAAAACCGCAGCCACCCCTGAGTTATTGTCTCTGTGGTAGTTATTACGGGGCCATTCATTAACACTCTGATAGGGACACGATAGTGCTGAACACTACCGCGGTAGTGCCTACTACTACTAGTAAAGCCTACTACAACTAGTTAAAATGTTAGTAATGGTTACTACAAAGATTTAAATATAAAAATTACTTACCCACTTTGATTATCTTTATAAAATCATACAATATCTATTGAACATTGATATCGTTCCTAACAAAACTAGTTCTTACAAATAAGTGAGCATTCCGCTGGTCCCGTGTCCGACTCCTTCGCTATCTCAGCAATAAAACTGTGGAACATGCTGACATTCGGAAATCTGCCAACACGATCGCCACCAACCGGATAGTTTCGAATTGAATTGCAGTCTTAACTTATTACTCGGGCAACTCCACAATGGCACAAACGGCGGTAGGTTTGAGGAATACGGACCTCAAGTGACGCTGTCAGTTACGTATTATTCAACCTTTAGCTTTTTTATGTGATGGTGATGGCTAACAAGCATGCAGTTCACATGGATGTCAAGTGACGACTGCAGCCTATAGACATCTACACAATAACCAGAGGTCAAAATGCAGATGCGTTGCCACTCCTGAAGCCTAAGGTCTTATGCCTCTGTGATAGTTATTTCGGGGCCATACATTAACACCTAACCGGAACACGATAGCGCTGAACACTACCATTTTTAGGTAATGTGGTGGTGCCTACGTCCTCGAGCTCCATCACTGGAGCTCTACCACCAATAAACAGGCCGCCAGAATAAAGTAAACATAATTGTTGAGAGTTTTTTTTATATAATGAAGGTGGCAAACAAGCATGCTGTTCTCGATGTTAAGTGACGACTGCAGCTTACAGACATCTACACAAAAACCATAGGTCAAAATGCAGATGTGTTAACACCCCTGAGACCTTATTTGTTATGTATCTGTTATAGCTACACTCTTTGTGCATTTACTCAGTATTTTTCATTAGTTGTTATTATAATCGATGAGGTAGTTGGCCTAGCGGTGGGTGACGACCGTTGGAACCGAGGCTCACGTGTTCACGGGTGCGACCTTACGTTTTGGCCCTTGTTACAGGTGGCGAACGTGTTGCCATCTCCGGGCAAATTACCAAACTCCGAGGTACTGGGAAATTTCTAGAAAATGGGAAAATCTCAGTAGAACCAGAGATAAAGGATTTTACACCGTTACCTCTAATATCCCTCGACTCGGGAATTGACTCTAAGACCCCAGTGTAGTAGTAGTGACCTGCTACCACTAGCCTACTGAGGTAGTTAATAAAATATCGCTTGACGATTTACAAGGGATTTTTATAATTCATGAAAATAAATCTCTCAGTTCATAATCTAATAAATTCCCACTCAAATACCCGCTCACTACAATCCAAATATTGAGTGACACAACCCTGGGAACTTGCGCGGCATTCCTCCCATACTGCGGTTGGAAGTGACAGCTCGAGAGATTTTTTGAACGTACCACATTCTTTTTATGAAACTCGCGGCTCGCTAACAGCTGAATTTATGACGTCATGTGTGACGTGGCAGGAATTCAAATACGGAATGCTATGAATTTTGTTTTGAGTTTTTGTTGGAGACACTTTTAGTGTTTAACTTTTTTGAGTGATTGAATAAACACGTGTTAATGATTTTGCGTAACGTTATAATTATAATAATAATGTCCTCCAGACCGAATTTCGGTCACGGCGACCAATCTCAACGGAGACTAGCCAACACGGGAGATATTAGAGTGCACAGGGGCATTCTCTATTCCTTCACTCTCATAGCCCGATGGGACGGCAATCCGACATGACTGGAGAGAGATCGGGCGCAGGACCGACGGCTTTACGTGCTCCCCGAGGCACCGGTACCAGACTCCGGGCTATTACTAGGAATTTCCTTACAGAAAAAACCCAATAACAAATTTTCCCGACCACTGAGCCAACGAAGCAATCCGAGGCATTCAAATAAAGATAAAGTTGTAAACGCTATGTATAGCCTATAGACATCTGCATGGAACGAGGAATATCAATGTACTCGTACAGTATCCAACAATAAATATTGCACATCGAACGTACGAAAGGGACAATCGACTAGTTTCGACTTCGTAGAGCGTTATCTCTGCTGCACACTGCTTACGTAAGCACTGATAGTCCGGTATTAGTCAAAACTTGATCAAAATAATCGACAAACGTCAAATAGGTGCAAAAGAGATAACGCTCTACAGATCCGAAATAAGCCGAAGTCTGCTTTCTAAGGTCGATATGCAATATTTATTGTTGGGTACTGTAGATGCATCTTTTGCCCGTGAGCTGTAAGGTATTGTGTCTCTGTGCTGATTACCTGACTGGCACACGATAGTGCTGAACACTTATTTTGTTTTGATTGTGTCTACACCGTGAGCTCGGTCACTAAAGCTCTACTACCAGTAATGTATGTTCTAAGGGTAACAAACAAACAATGCTTTTCACATTATTGTTAAATTGTAGATGCATAACTGAGATCTAACGCAATAGAAACTTCATGGTTCTACATTACTATCCTAAGAAGACACGATAGTGCTGAACTCATTCTATTTAGTGGCTCATTTACATAGGAAGTTACGCGGTGGTGTCTACGCCATTAATATCTCACTGTAGTTCTACCATATCTTTAGTTACATCAAAACTATGTTAGGTAATTTCATGCAGTTTTAGTAATGGACCGAGTGATTCATGTAAACAGTCTTTAAGTATTTATTCAATCGAAGCGTTTGATGTTTTTTTAAAGATGTCGGTGTAAACCACAGCAACCACACCATTCTACTGGTGTATACTTACTTAAAAAAATAAATCTAAAAGTATAGTAGAGAAACAAATTATTGTACGTATCTAAATATGTGCAACCTTTTCGCAGATTACCTGGGTAAGCTCCTAGTTGGTATGTGTTTCTTCACGCAAAGTCCCTCGCCGGGTAGGTAGAGACTGGCAGAGAGTGTGGAGCTGTAACGTTGTATTTTTTGGAGTCTGGTCTGAAAATGGTCATAACGCCATCTAGTACATCACGGCCGTACTAAGACAACATTATCAATGTATTCCATACCACGCATATTTGGATTACTTAATTTATTAATAGTTTTAATTTGTATAAAAACAAAATTTAAATAATTACAATTTAAACATTAAAAATATTAATTGAATATAACCAGAAAACATAATTAAAATATCATTTGGTGAATTTCATTAGCATTGTTGCTGACAGTCTAAAAGACGTGGATCCATGGCCGGTAAAGAGGAAGGTCTGAGAGGTTATTAAGACGTCATCTGTGACATCTGATTTTTGGTTTTTCTCGGCCGGAGCCAATAGTGGCAACGAGCTCGAAATAACGAAGAGGCGAAAAGCCTTAAATATTTTAGCCATCATGGCCTAAATGCCTATTAAATAGGTTTTTTTATCATCAATTGAGCCAGTTTCCCTAATGTCGGGAGGAGTTGGGATGCAGAGGCTTTATTCTATTATGAGATATTAGCGAAAAGTCCTCATGCGGGTTAATTATTTATTCAATTTTTTATTGCTTTAAATATTTCCTACATTTTTTATTCCTTTTGGTTAAGTTTCATAATTTAGCATAGGGTATATTTAACATGGGGAATTCTCACCTTACATTTTAGGTACGGATCATTATTGGAATATTTTTTCCTTCCCCAATTATGGTGTTAGATACCGTAGATTTTAGGCATGCTTAAATTAGGAGGATTCTGACTGACCTCTGGATGCGGGGTGTGACCGGTTACCCGGAAGCCTAGTGGAGTAGATAATACTGGACCCCTCCGTAAGCTGTCTACTAAGGTACCATCTTAAGGATTTGTAAAAAGGATTAGGGTTACCGGCATTACCATGCCCGGGAACAGGTAATTAAGTAAAGTATAAATTAAATTAAAAAAGGAGCAGTAATCGTCACCACTCGAACCCATTTGATATTCACGACCCTGTTTTCTTGACAGTTTGGTACTGGATCACATTGGTAAAAAACATGTAATAATAATTTGTAAGTTACAATTTAAAAACATATAGATTAAATAACAATAATAAATAAATATCAGTGTACCAAACAAACAGCTTTTTATTATTCTTCATTAACAAAACTGGGTTCAAGTAATTCATAAATATTCTGCGAGCCCGGTTACCAGCCGGCTTTCAGAGCGCCAGATATCCCGGTCTTGACACACCTCCCGTGCTTCTTCTACATTCATCATTATTTTCACAAGCATGCCAATTCCTTAGAATTTTCTACTTGGCAATAGCTTAAACGTGTCATTTCCATTCTTAAAGAGTGCAGTATTAGCGATGAAAGCTTTATTTCAAAACACAAATGTCGTCGACCTCTGATGCTCTAAATAATATAAAATATATGGTCACGACTCAACACTGAGCGTTGCTCAGAACGCTCGGTACGAGTATGCACCTCGAGCTGAGCATCGCGCTCGAGTAATGGCGGATTTAATATAGTTACATGTGCGGCGCATCAAAGCGGATTGCTACGAAAATACAACTCGGGCTGAGAGTTGGCGCCCTTAACACTGCTACTCGAAAATGAGTGACCTGCCTCGTAGGGTGTTTTACGTAATAATGGTTTACCACCAAGCATTCAATTTACATTCAAGACTAGCTGACACTCCGTCGCTATATTCCGTCACTCTCATAGTCCGGTAGGGTGGCAATCCGACACGACCGGAAAGAGATCATCTAACCGGAATACGAAAGTGTTATATACTATCATTTGCCTACACACAGATTAGGTAATGCTGTGGTACCGCATCCTTTATTCGTCGTCGAGCTCCGACCTTAGCCCTCTGTAAAACAGTTTTAATAATAATAGTCGTATAAGCACCAATGTTTAGAGTATTCTATCTAAACATATCTTATTATATTAAATTGTAAATAGCTTTGGCTACCCTTAATATTCCTTAGCCACTACTGCAACGTTGGGGTCTAGGGTTTGGATGGCTTGTAGTCCATCCAAAATATATAAGTTAAACATTTGATGAATAAATAAGTTGACATTTATCTGGCATATTCGAAAATGTTCTTTATTCCCAATATCAACTCCCACACCTAAAACTTGAATTCACATTGATTATTCTGTGAGGTAACTCATTTCATCAGTAATTGTTTTTATATTATTTCGCATTAACACATGCTTCTCATTTCATCAGAGTAAGAATTATTTAGTGCAACAGTGGTAGCGGGCGAGAGTAGAGAATGTAACTCAAAGGGAATATGATATCCCGACAACGGCCGCACGGCTGCGTCTCCCTAACTACACTCGCTCGGCTATACAATGCTAATTGTTCCACACCAACACTGCTCGTATGTTTGTTTTGTATTCAAACATACTCTACTCTTCGGAATATAAAGAGTGTGTAGTTTCATCGAAGTGATAGTTTAAAAGATTGTCTTATCTACCAGTTCAATATGATGCGATAACAGATGCTAAGTCTGTAAAAAATCCTGAACACATTAACTTAATTCAATTAATGCCATAGATAATCTTGTATAAGGGAAAGAGTGAATAGATCTCGGGAAGGTCTTTTTCAGCAGCGACGTGACTGCTTTTGTTCACTTGTTTAATATTATCTTACCGCCTATAAGAGCAATCACTGGTAGTAGAGCTTCGATGCCGGGGCTCATGTGCGTAGGCACCACCGCATTGGCTAAATCTACTTGCCCCTTGATGATTTAATTATAGCTGTGTGCCAGAAATTATGTTCAATTTCGTTTAAAACCGATTGGCAGCATACATAGGTAAAGTGGTGCCCACGCCCGCTAGCTTCCTCACTGGAGTCTAACATATTAAAGTTAAAAATCCAATTAAACAGGACCTGCCGAAACCATTTGTGATGATACGTTAAAGTTCTGGTAAGAGCGGTTAATCTGTTAAATAAAGTGCATATAAATTTGGGAGGGTGTTGCCGGGTGCACGCGACGTACATCCGAGATTTAATACGGTAATATCTACTTATCATACTTTAAGCCCTATATTTATGACCATATACCTTTTACTGGTGATAAAGTTCCAGTAAAATCAAGGGCACTTCGCCCGGATACTTTGTTCGCCAATGGCAGTCAAATATTTTAAGTTTATATAACTTTTAAAACACTCGCGTATGCGTTTTAACGGATTTCACTGATTTTATGAACCGAGTCGTGACGCGATATAAATATTGGATATTATAAAAACTTTTTATCTATATTCCGATGTCCTATAGTCCGACTCGGTTGCATTTTGAGGTTGGTTGTCGGTGGTCGGCTGTCGGATGTTGGTTATAAGTTACAAGAAGTCGGATTTCCGCTGTGTCGGCAGTTGGTTGCCAGCTATCGATAGTCGGCTACCTGATGTCAACTGAACATTAGTAATTATTGCCTACTACATAATTTACTCGTAGATCGTAGGTACATATCCACCCAGAAAAACACTGACAACTCAACCACATTTACAAATTTGTCATAGACACATAAAAAATCGTTTTCCATATTTCTCGGTAAAAACTTGAAAGGCATTCGCGTAATATCTCCTTGTATCACCGTCACGTAGATTCCCCGTAAGGATTCTATCGAGCAAGTATTTGACGCTGCGAGCGTGTATCCCGCCCGTAACACCTTCCCCGGGAATGTCGCGGGTAAACAGACGGGAACATGTTGGGAATCACATTCTTGAGAGAGTTGCAGTGTTACGATATTTTCGCAATGTTAGCTGCCCTCCTAGCCAAGTTGACTAACTACAACTATTGCTTGGGTTCGCTTTCTATAGCGTTAATAATGGATTGTCATTTTAAGTAGCAGCTGGAGAATCATTAATACGAGTAGTGTGTTTCATTTCTTTAGTTACAATGTAGGAAAATTATCGTGTTTTATTTTAATTTAGGGTACCTAAATATTCCTGTCGCGCTCGGTTGTTGGCATTTAGTTGTCTTTAATCTTTCAAGGATCGTAAGGCCACCGGCGCCCAGACACAATTGAATTTCAATTGTCATATGTTTCTCGTGTCTGGGAGGGATTGGCTTTTGGCTGTTAACAGCCATCTGTTTGTATGTATAACCACTACCTACCTATGCGAGAACTGCAGACAAAACTATTTTATTGCAGACACTAACATTTATTAATTTTGTCATAAAGGTTTAGAAAACGCATACAAATATCCAGTTTTCCATATTTCATATTCGGCGATAACAGAAAGGTATTCGCTTTGCATTTCCTTGTATCTCCGTCACGTAAATTCCCCGTGAGGATTCTATCAAGCAAGTATTTGACGCTGCGAGCGTGCATCCCGCCCGTAACACCTTTCCCGGGAATGTCGCGGGTAAACAAACGGGAATATGTTGGGAATCACATTCTTGAGAGAGTGACAGTGTTACGATGATAAAATTTTAACAGACATTATTTCTTTTATGACGTTCTTTTCTGGACGTGGCTAACAAGCAAGCATTTTTCATGAATTTAAAGTAGATAGTGCAATCTATCAATATTCCGATCTTCGTATGAACTAGAGGTTGAAAAACATATGCGTTGCATTCGGTGAGGGCTATACACTTTTTTTTTTCTCGCGATGGTTTCCGCCTTGTCATGGTGGGGGGGATGTACGGCGCCCGAATGGAGAGGTCCCGGGCTGGCTGGCGTGCAGGTGTTCCGCACGCCACTAGTGTTGGTTGGAGTCGAAAGGCTCCGGGAGGGCTCGGAAACGGGCAGCCGCCGGCGGGATCGCGGATATGTGCGATAGCGTTCCCGTGACCCCACCACTGGTGGCGGATGAGTCGGAACACCCAGGGGTTTTTAATGGGTAGAAGGATGGCTTTCCCGGAGTCCCACAGAACCCACCCCTCTCCCCAAGGGTGGGTATACGTAACGTATTTTCCCCTAATAATAAAAAAGGCCTATACGCTTCTACGTACGGAACAATTTATTAAAATGTATATTATTATATACAGTAATGTAATGTCTAAATGAGCTCCAATTCTGAAACCCTATCACTAGTTAAACGCTACCATCATACTACTACATTAAGAACTATACTACATTAAGAAAATAAAAATATTTATTAAATGAGTTTTATATTATGAAACATAAGCATAACAACTTAGACAACACCAAGCGTGGGCGGTTGAGAATTAAAGGCCCAAATTTTAATACAGAAGATGAATGGCGATTGTCTACACCATGAATTTCAACACTTAGTAAAATTAAAGTTACGCTTTTGGATCCATCTGTTGAGCTCTCAGGAACGGTTTTAGGATACCGCAGTTGTATTTTTGTTAGAGCTAAAGAGCTATAACTTATAATAAATTAACCTTTCTCTGATAGTGCCCGACCTAGATATCCAACCTGGGGATATCCAACCTGGGGTTGGATATCTAGGTCCGCAGTGTAGCGTGACAGAAGGGTAAGTTGTTTTACCTCTGTGATACTTATTACGGGCCCATAGTTACAAGCGATGTAATAAAAACCCATTCTTATAAGTATTGAAAGAAAGAAAGAAAGAAACAATCTATTTAAACATTACGCACAATGATACAGAAAATGTTATTTTATTGTCCAACAACACTACCATTGCAGAATGCTAATGAATTATTGAATTGAATGGAATTGACATTAGACAGCACGGAGACATACCTAAACAAACAAAATAAAAGAAAAACAATAACAAACCACTGAAACAACACAATATGTATATACCTATACATGTATATACCTATACGTGTATATATACCTATACATGTATATACCTATACATTTAAAAATGGGAGGAACATAATATGTCTCATGGCTACTCTAAAAGGGTGTCAGATCAGCTTCATGTCGATTAGGAGATATGTCGTATCAACGAACCTTGAAAGAAATTTAGTAACTAAGATTAGTCTAAATTAGGACGAACAATTGTCGGATCGGTTGTCTATTAATCTGGAACTTAGAATCCTGTCTGACGACGATTTTAATGTTATCCACCTCCATTACATTATCAAAGCTAAGAAGATATGAAACATGTTAAAATATCAAAACTGAAATATGAAAGGCTACTCACAGATGACGTTATGTGGAACTTCAAAAGCAATCATAATCATACGCTTTCATCGCCCAAAGATACCGCTCGGGGTGACTGAGGGCGGAACCGGCCGACACACGGTCAAGGGCGGCCGATAACGACCTTTGCTCTTCCACTGGAAAATTCCACTTGCTAAGTATGGGTTCGCACTGTATAAAAATAATTGTTAATTTTATTGTTAACTAGCTGGAACTAGTTTTCACGCTTTTCACGAGGAAACTCATCAAATCATCCCATGGCATCCCACAGGAACATTTTTTCGGGATAAAAAGTATCCTACAATCTAAGTCAGCTAATAATATCATATCTGTGTAACAATTAACAATAGTGTGATAAAATAATCGTAAATTCGCAATAACATAATATGCGAATGAGAGTCCTGTATATGTATGTGTACCTGTAGTAAAATTCGAATCCGAACAATAAAACGTAGCTTGAAGGCTGCTTAGTACTAGAAAGCTTTCATTTGGCATCAATTAACTATACCGAAAAAGTGCGAAATTTCAAAAAGTGCATGGCATATAATCTTGAAAAGTATTTTGTAGGCTTTTAAAACTATTGGGGGGTGGAGAAGTACATTTTTCGACTAAACGATTATAACGAGACATAACAACTTAGGTCTCAGGGGTGGCAACGCATCTGCATTTTTACCTCTGGTTTCGTGTATTTGTTTATAGACTGCAGTAATCCTTCACCATCCAAGTGAGTTGCAAACTTGTGTGCGACCATCATAAAATAAAATATAGTATTTGTAGAAGAATTATATTTGCTTAGTTTCTTGCGTATAATGTAATGAAAATACTCAATTATACTCAAAATACTATTACCCGACGTTTCGATCACGTGATCATGGTAACAGGAAAGTCACCGATAAGAGAGAGAATGGGGTAAGATGGGGGTGGATAATCGACAAATATAATTATAAAAAATAAATATGTTTTTTAATTTAAAAAATAATGAGTGTGAACTCGCGACTACAGATAACGTTATACATGAAAGAGTATTTAATTTATGGCAGCTGTGGGCTATAATTAATGTTTTTTAGGTTTCGGTATCCAAAGGGGCAACGCGACCTTACACAAAGCCCACAACGTCTGTCCTTCTGTCACATAACTCTTTTTAAATTACAAATATGTTTATTAATGGAAGAGCGCCAGTGGTAGATAGAGCTTTTATAGCTCGATGATCTAGTGCTCGGCGTATTATTTACCTTCACACTCCCAAATGGATTCCTAGATGTTTTATATAACTAAGGTGGCAAACAAACATACAGTTCACATTTAAGTAATGACAGCAGCCTATAGATATCTACATAAAAACCAGAGGTCAAAATGAACATGCGAGAAGACCCCTGAGACCTTAGTTGTTATGGCACTGAGATAGTTATTACGGGGTCATACATTCTTTTCAATACATTTCACTCACTTTCATTGACTTTTACATTCGAATAAAATACGAAAGTCAAATGGGAACGCAATCTAAATATTGAGCCTATTTAAATTCCATTAAAATAACCACATTAACTATTCATATTCTAATATCAGATTCATGCTCCCGTTTATTGACCGCGAAATCATTAGCCGCAAATTAATGTACATTTCAATGAATAATATCATTAAAATAGCTAATTATTTGTAAATAATATTAACATTACGAATAACCTCTGAAAATATTTACATTGAATATTAACTCAGCTAAAATTTGCCTACGTTTCAAAGCGCCGCGCCGCGCCGTCGCCGCGGGAATATTGCCTGGAGCACGAATATTCACTAATATTCCTAATATTCAGTAACATCCCTAATATTCAGTTGGCGTCGCGCGTGCATTCGTCTGCAAATTACCTCCGGCTCCCGGGTGAGCTTGTTTGCTCTGCTACTGGAGGTGTTCATCGTACTGTGACTGCTGATTTTGTAATTTGTTCTAATTATCTTTTATCTAACCTGATTTTATGAAAATATTGTATTTATTTTATTGTTTTGTTTTACTGTGTACTAACGTTACCTCGTGAATTGGTTTGTGAATAATACGCTTTCTTGTTTATATGTCAGGCAATCCACTTATTATGCTTCCTTAGCATTTTCCAAGAATCTTACATGTATTTTGAAATATCTACATGTAAATATACGAGTAGTTTCGACTGTGAATTCGAAGTCAATAACGGATCACTTTTATGTCTTTCCGTGTATTTTTTGTATCAATGAGTAGGTTTTTTTTATTTTGGTTTATTTTGTTTTTTTTTGTTATGGAAGTGGCAAACAATGATGTTAAGTGATGACTGCAGCCTATAGACACCCACACAAAGACCGAGGTCAAAATGCAGATGCTTTACCACTCCTAAGGCCTAAGGTGTTATGCCCCTGTGCCGGAAATTACAGAGCCGTACATTACCACCTGACCGGAACACGATAGTGCTGAACACTACCGTATAGCGGCAAGTATATTAGGTATTGCGGTGGTGCCTACGCCCGCGAGCTCCATCACTGGAGCTCTACCACCAGTGTAAAGTAGCTACATAGTATCACACAAAGTTATATAGCTTTCATAGCTTTAGCCTCATTGTGTAGCGGCTTTTAACTGGGCTCTATGTTAATAAAACTAACACACAGGCAAACTATACTCGTCGCTCAAAATACCTCAGGCGTCAATCTAATATCTACATTACCATCGGTTTCTGTGTCTATAGGCTGCAGTATTTATCCATCATCTATAAGACTGCATGCATGCTACCATAATCACATACGAAAAGACACAGTCCATTTATAAACAGATGTTCTCATATCTGCATAAGAGTTTCATTATCATCCTTCACTACGAATGCCCGAAGATGATCCAATGTTTGATATTTCCTAATCCATGAATGGGGCCCGTGTCAAGTTCGTACAAGTTTATCGAGTGGGGAAATACCGGGCAAGTCCCAGTGGGCTACATCACTACGGTTGCGATGTCATCCGTCATGCCCTATGATACTATCGTGGTTCTACGTGCGGAGATTATATTTAATTTGTAAAGATATTATGTTTCGGTATTGAGGCTATTTCGGCAATACCACGTAGGGGCTATATCGAAAATAGTGATGTGTTGTTACCGAACGGAATTATTTCGACTTTTATGGTGCACCAACTCCAAATAGAAGTTATCGCATCCGACGCAGTATTTTCGAACCTTTTATTTTTGAGAACAATTTGACGACGATGTTCAGTAATAACTTATTATGTCAGATGATTAACGTAATTGCACGCCTGTTTACTTCAAAGGGGTAGACAGAGGTGAATCCATGCATTGAAACATACATGCCCGATTCAGCCACGATTTGCCCCATGTAACAGGTGGCGGGCTTGTTGATATATCCGGGAACATCACCAAATACCAAAATTGACACTGAGAAACTAAAAAAATCCAACAGAACCAGAGATAAAGGCTTATACCTTATACCTTTATTTCAGAAAGCTCTCCACCCGAGTATTGAATACATATACACTGAAGCAGTAGTGGCTTGCTACCACTAAACTACTGTGGTACATCATAGTTCGTATCATTGACTACCACTGAATCCGGAATCCTAAAATAGCGCCAAAGTTTCAGCGCTTCCTCAATCTATACGGGTTATAAGTTAATAAAGTTCGGACAAGATTATCGATGAGTGGTAAAATAAGGAAGGTCAAGTCTCGGTGGGGAACATAACTACGTTTACGATGTCATCCGTCATACCCTGTGATACCATCGTGGTACTACGTGCGAACGGTGCGAACAATGTAATATATTTCATTTGTAAAGGAATATCACGTAGAAGCCGTTCCGTAAATATTGATGTGTTCCTGTTGAAGCCTTCAATGACCGGACGTATGGATATGGTTAATTTGGACCTGCATGGGTTATTTTTGTATTTTAATATGACATAGGATTGATCAGTGGCGTAGCTATGGGCGGTGGCGGAGGCGGCCCGCACCGGGTGCCACCCATTTTGGGGTGGACGCCCTCTCCAGTGACCACCTAATATATGTTAAATAACCAAAATAATTGGTAGCGGGTTTAGATGTGAACGCATAAGAATTGGAAGTAATTCCTTTTTTTATGCTCATCCACTCCGGGTGTTATCTGTGTTACCCCTAGTTTGCACTAAAAACATTAAACATGATGTTGTTTCGCAACTCGTCGCATAAAGTATGTATTGCGATGAATGTCTTGTTGGTGCTGGCGTTCGCACTGCTGTCAAACCTATCATTTGAACGTTTTTATGTGAATGTTTTATCAATGCAAACTCACGTTAGCTACACCACTGGGATTGATAGATATGGTACACTTAAGATAAATAGATAAGCGCCGTACAAGACCGAAACACGATAATGCTGAATACTATAATTTATATTGGGGATTCTTTTTGGGTGGTGTGCAACCTTTGCTGGAGATCTGGAAGAATCCCAAAGGATTGGCGGTGTGCGGTCATCATGCCTTTGTATAAAGGCAAGGGTTCACGTATGTACTGCACTAGCTATCGAGCGATCAGTTTGATCAGTTTGGCAGCTAAAGTGTATGGGAAAGTCTTAGAAAGAAGAATGAAAGAGAAGTCCGACGGGTTGTTGTGGGATGCACAGGGTGGTTTCAGAACTGGAAGAGGGTGTATGGCTCAAGTTTTCTCCCTCCGCAACATCGTAGAGAAGCATCTGGCTGTGAGCCAGAAGGTTTTCTGCGGTTTTGTGGATTTGGAGCAAGGGTTTGATAGGGTATTACGAAAGGAGCTGTGGGACATTTTGCCAGAGTATGGTGTTGATGGCAGTCTGCTCCGTGCAATACAGTCCACGTATGTGGGCTGTCAAGCATGTGTGCGGGTAGATGGTAACATGTCACCCTGGTTTGATGTTAACATCGGTGTCAGACAGGGTTGCGTACTTTCGTCTAGGTTGTTTATCATATATCTGGTTTATCTGGCCTTCAGAGGGTGAAGTTGATGGATGTGGGAGTGCGTATGGGTGACTTAGTGGTGAACTGTCTGCTTCACGCAGATGATGCGGTAATTGTTAGCTCTACACCATCTGGGCTACTAATTGTTAGCACTAGTCACAGTCATGAAAGAGGATTGTATGGAGAAAGGCTTACAATTGAATGTGGAGAAAACTAAAGTATAAGTATGAGCAGAGAACAAATGCAAGGGTAGTAGTAGATGGTGCAGTGTTAGAACAGGTGGATGAAATTGTATTTATTTATTTTATTTTATCTTGGATGTGCTTTTAGCAAGGATGGTAGGTACACCACTGACATAGAAAGAAGAGTGCTTAAAGCGTTGGGTAAGCTGCTAGTACATAATGCTGTACTTATATAAACTTAGTTGGCACTTGTATACACTTAGTTGGTAAATAAAGAATTGAACTTACTCCAACGCTTTTATATGGAAGCGAGAGCTGGGTATGCAGGAAAGAGCATGAAAGTAAGTTGAACGCGGTCGAGATGAGATCATTGCGCAAGATCTGCGGTGTATCACTCACCGATCGCGTTCGTAATGAAGATGTAAGAAAGAGACTTTGTGTGAATGATAGTATCGGTGTAAAAATGAAAAAAGGCATGCTCCGATGGTTCGGGCATATAGAAAGAATGTCGAATGAGCGAATGACTAAACAGATATACAATGCGAATATGGGTGGTTGCAGAGGCCCAGGAAGACCAAGACTGACCTACCATGACCAAATAGGTCGAGTTCTGTCTGATGGTGGGAACAAAAGTCTTAGAAATCGGCGTGCATGTATGAAGAGAATGATGAAAGTAGACGAGGCACGAGAGGTTTGTCAGAACCGGGATATCTGGCGCTCTACACTCTCTGCCTACCCCGTTAGGGACCTGGCGTGAAGATACATACATACATACTATAATTTAGCAACAAGTAGGTTAGGAAATGCGGTGCATCACTAGACAACAGGAAGAAAAGTTTAATATGATCTCCTAAGCATCCGGTTTTGTTATGCTTGCATGATACAAAAGGGATTTGTGTCGACATTTGAACTAGCTTACGCGGAATTCAGTTTGATCATCTCGGTTTGAATGATGAACATTGCGATTGGATCTAAGTTTATCCTGACCGAGTTTACAGTTCCATTCTTCGATTCAATCAAGGAAAGAATTTGCGTTAATCTTCTAATCTGGTAATTCTGTTCGTAAATATTTTTCAAGCCTCTTCATGGCATAAAAATCAGGTGTTATGATTAACACCTGATTTTTACCTCATTGATATGAGGTTAATATGATAGAGTTAAGGTTAGGTTAATATTATTACCGGGAAGAAACAACCGGTTCCGTTTTTAAATTGATTTGACAGATCTTTAGTATGACGTTTTCAAGTCATAAATGTTCTATAGACACCCACACAAAGACCAAGGTCAAAATGCAGATGCGTTACCACTCCTGAAGCCTAAGGTGTAATGCCTCTGTGCTGGAAATTACAGGGCCGTACAAAACCACCTGACCGGAACACGATAGTGCTGAACACTACCATTTAGCGGCAAGTATATTAGGTAATGCGGTGGTGCCTACGCCCGCGAGCTCCGTCACTGGAGCTCTACCACCAGTAGCTGCTGCCCATCTTACGTTATTGAACTTACCACCGCCCCGTATGAATGGTTTGACCGACTGACTGCACTTGTGGAAAAAATCTCTTCCAGTAGAAGGAAATTCTTCCGATAATGGGTGGTGGGGTCGTCACGTGCCGACGCCAGTTTCATGAAATACAACCGGAAAAATATATTTTATTTCTATTACAGTGACGTCATAAGAACTGGCACACAAACATATAAATGGATTGCAAGACTAAATGCAATTTCCCCCGGGGCACCACACCGCGCACACCGCGCACACCGCGTAGTGCGGCGCAATGACAATCAATAGACGGAAAACTATATTCGGAAATGGAAATAGACATTTTACGAGCGAGCGTCAGTTCGCGGCTTGGGAGTCGAAAAATGTGACAAGTGTATTTTAACACAATGTAAATTTTCTCCAAAATCAACGTAAGACCCTGACTGCTTCTGAGTTCATTCACATTCATGCAGTTCATTCACTGGAGGACGTTTTTCGGTCTTTATAGTATTTCTTAAAATATTTTATCCATAAAATCTTCTGACTCTAATTCTGATAAGTGGAGTACTGTCTGGGGGTCAAAAGTCTTAGGAATCGGCGTGCATGTATGAAGAGAATGATGAATGTAGAAAAAGCACGGATGGTGTGTCCGGACCGGGATATCTGACGCTTACACTCTCTACATACCCCGAAAGCGACTTGGCGTGAAGATACATACATACATTCTTAAAATAAAGTTTGAAATCAGCAGCTGAGGTTCAAGATTGAAAAGGTTTAAAAATATAATATACCTATTTGTTATTATGAAAAAAAAAATTAATGTACCTACTCACTCATACACGAATAATAAAAACATACACTTATTATCTCTTTACGCTTGAAGACAAACATTTAATAGCTGATAAGATTTTTGAAGGAAATACACTGATGCTATACAGCATTTTTGCCTAGTAGGTATCTATAAATTGTTTTGTTTTTTCCAATAAACACGCGAATCAAACAAAAAGTGATAAACTACAAAAATATTGGACAAGCAATTATACACGACTGTCATATCGCATTAGCCGCTTTGGCACCCCGCACTATAAATGGATTGCAATTTCAAATTCAATATTCTTGGTGCACCACAACCGGTATTGCGGCGCAATAACAATCAATAGATGGAATACTTTGTTTGGTAAGGGAAAATAAAATTGAAATGTACATTATACGTTTGTCTGTGTTATTGTAATTTCAAGCATGGAACTATTGAAGGGACGTAAACTAGACTGAATATACAACGTGAAAATAATTTTGACGTCACTGATCTTTATTACTCAATGCGCCGACGCGACACCGCCGGTCTAGAACTTCGCGCTAGTCCGTACAAGTTTTCCACATTAAACTAATAAATACAAATTGTATGGAAAATAAATATAGCACTGTGGATGTCGATAGTTTACCTTTTCATAGCGGATACGATGTATTAAAAAACCCTGTAATATTATTTCTTCATTCATTTATACGTAGTATATATTTAAAAAAATCGTGCAAGTGTGTGTCGGGCTACGCCCAATGTAGCGTTTCGTTTTTCAAAGATATTGTATAAGTAGTAGTGTTGAGTAGGACTTACAAGAGGCCTTACATTTGTCCCGGACAAAACCTGACATTGTAAGGACGCGACAAAAATATAATTTGTACTGCTTCAAATATTAAGACGCGTTACTCTTTGCTCTTGTACTCTTACGTAGTGTGTCACGTGTGTGACTGAGATAAAAAGTGTAACGTGATTGATCTGAGGTGAGGACAATGAGGCTACTACTCCTCAAAACAGACCAATAAGCGCCGTGTATTAAATTGTCGCGATATTCTTTGCTCTTTTGTACTCTTAAGTCAAGTGTGACTTGTGTGACTATGTTTAGTAGGTACAAACAAATCCATTCTGTCACTTCAAAATCTTCAAATGTATCGCATGACAAAATTTATACTGGCTCTTACAAAGTGTGTTTGACTCACATTTTGTAAGGGACAGGACAAATTTTGTCATGCGATACGTTTTGTCATGTTACTTCTAATGCACCGCGACGCTTCAAATCACTTCGCCGCCTCGCCGCGTCGGCGGCCTCGCGTGACGTCATCGCCTCACGTAATTTGAAGTGGGACAAAGTACTGGCTCAGTACGAAAAAGGGGCTCCTCTTACAAACTCGTTCTGAAAGCGTGTCCTACCCAACACTAATAAGTAGATCGACTATTACTCGTAAATTTTTGTAGAGACGATTACTTAAATGCTTTACCAGCTCTTTTCAATTTTCTCGCGTATACAACACTCCCAAACTTCTTACACCTGACGTTTCGGTCCCTTGTCAGCTAACGTGGTCACGGGCCTGGTCTTATATAGCTGAGACGGAACACAACCCTAGTGCGATGTAAACTACTAGTGGCGCCATGAGAAATTACTGAAAACTACGTTGCCATGTTATGCTAGCGCCACCTGTTTCTGAGGCGTCTGGCATAACGGTCCGGATTCACGCAAAAATTACTAACCGCAAAATTCGCAAGTTTAATTTCTACAATGTATGAAGCTCGCGAAAACCTACGAAAACGTTATCAGCTCTTGTCAGTTACAACTTTTACATATGATTTGTAAAGGTTTGGTTGTACCACCAGAATTAACACTAGGGCTCAGTCCGAACATATTTGTTATTTGGTAGGCAGTAATTAGTGAAAGTTTAACAACGTATTGGAAAGCAATTGAACTTCGGTCTGAAATATAGCTCGCAGCTCGCATGTGTTGCTTAATGACTTCATTATTTAAAATTTCCAAATGTCGGGCGGCCGTTTGTGACCGAATGGGAACTGTAGTGTTTTATTGTCGCTGTTCTGAGCTGTCAGTAAGTTACTTGTGTAACTGGTTTTTGAAACAATGGGCTGGGACAGTGATACATAGAAAGAAAAGAAGTAGGCAGAGGTAAACGCATGCCATCTATCATTATAGCCGAAATTGTCCACTACTGGAGAAAGGCCTTCCATAAAGATGCACACAGTTGTACAACAAATAAGGAGATATGCGACAATCGCTTGGCATGAGGATTGGCGATTAAAGTCGCGTTAGTATCGCAGGCTACTGTTGCACATCCTTCCTTATGCACCTACATGCATGACGACCAGGTTAGTCCAGCGGTGTGAAAACACCGTTTGATTCGAATTTGCATGGCCTACAGATATTTGTTTCGGGTCTGGGTGTTTGTGTACGTGTTGTGTGTGTACAACGGCACCCACGATACAGGTTTATACCTAGTGTGGGGCTGTGGGTGTAAGCGTATTTATTTATTAATTTACACACAAACTTCCGCCCTATTGGCTTAGTTTTGTTCGATTAACTGACTACTCTAGATGAAAAATCCTCTTCCACTGCCCATTAGTGGACATCACGCCTCGTCACCAATATGTGACGTTGTTCTTTCGTCAAAATCGGTTAAGGGAAAAAGAAGTTATAGTCAATAGAAAATTTACTTCAAGCGCTGCTTCAAAACTTTTGAACAAAGTTGAATGCGGTTTACATAAAGGTTTGTTTAATTTAGATTTCTCCACCATTCACGCCCCCTTCGCCCTTCACTTTAGGAGTGGCTTTTAGATCTTAATGACCTTGTAATAGGCTGCGTCTATTCTTTTAGAGACAAAGATGTGATAGATAGATACCTACGTATTTATGTTATTATTTTCAGTTTGATATCGTAGCAATGTAATGGCTTTATTAAATTGGTACGGCAATAGGATACTATAGAATTAACTATAAGTCTATTAGAGGTCTGGATAATTGTAGTTTCCCGGGTTACGCGAAAAGCGACCAACATGCGGGCGGAGCCGCGGGCAACAACTAGTTATTAATAGGTAAATTATTATTAAGTACGCTTTGTTGTAGTTATTTAATTAGATTAGGTACCATTATTGGATGAAAGTCTCTAAATAAACGAGATTAAAAAAACATCTTCATGGTCCTACCTGGGATAAAAAATGGTATAATGTATGTTGACTATTGGGCAATTTTCATTCATTATTTTGTGAAAACCGGCAACTGTCGGTCGATGTGAGAGACAGCTATCATTTGAATATTCTGAACATGCTCCAGCATGTTTAATATCCATTTTAGCCAACGTTAATCGACTGGAAACTGTACTCCGTGCCTGTCGGGTATGACGGATTCAATATCTGAACATTTTTATTGAAAAATTGCTTTTTAGTACATCCTCTGCTGAACAAAAACCTTCCCTTAATCCGTTAAGGGAAGGTTTTTAGGGATATACCACAATCGCCATCTTGTATGCGGATTGGCGACAGCAGTGGCTGCAGTTTTACCGCGGGGCGCTGCTGCCCATCCCGCGTTATTGTATTAACTATCGACCTACTGGAATAATTTGATCGGTTAACTGACTACACAAGTGGCATTCTCTTCAATTAATGGGCGGTGGGTCATCACGTCCCTACGCTGTGTTCCCAAGTGGATCGCGGTCCGCGATTGGTTCACAAGTAACATCGCGTCGTTCATCCGTGGACCACCCGTGCACAACAAGTGGACGCGGTAAAACGAAAAGGGTGCTGGTCGGGTGCCGGGTGGTTGTAGTCAGCTATGACCCTAAAACATAATAATATTCGATTAGAAGCGGTGCAACTTTCGCTCTAGTCATCGGCTGGTGGTAACTGGAATAGCGTTCATGTGGGTCGTGCTAGGGTCGGGACTGGAGACGGGCGCTGTGCGGATGGAATGTTGTATGTGATCATTCATCGCGGCGATGACTAACGTGGTCTCATCATCGGGATCGTTTAGGACATGCCTTGGACGTCTCCTTTTAGTGATCAAAAGGAGCGTAAATCGCGGCCGCTCTGACGAGTGGGTTCGGGTGACTCGCGATATAAAAATATCTTATAAAAGCTCTTTTCATGAACTGCCGAATGGTGAGCAAATTAGCATCGACATGGAGATGATTGTTACGTATGTGGCCACCAAAGCGTGCCTATGACTCTACCAGAGAAAATGTATCAATACTTCGTAGCTCTAGGTAACATTTACGGTTTTGTAACACACATACAGCGCCAAGCACACGGATCCGTGTAATGAGTTGGTGGCCGTCGCACACGGATCCGTGTAATGAGTTGGTGGCCGTCGCACACGGATCCGTGTAATGAGTTGGTGGCCGTCGCACACGGATCCGTGTAATGAGTTGGTGGCCGTCGCACACGGATCCGTGTTTTTGCCCGAAAAAAATTCAAAGATCTATTGCACAGTCGGCTCTCGAAATACAGACACAGTTTTTAGCTGGCCACTCGGGTAATCCATGAATACGTTAAATTTGCAGTGGTTTTAAAATCAGGCGTTTGGTTAATTTATTATTAATTTTATAGCTACGACCACTTGAAACCTGACCTTTTTTATGTTTATGGACATGTTTATTAATATTTTTCTTACAAAGATGTATTATTTTTCGATAAAAACACTAGGAGTCTATTAAAATAGCAACAACAGTTCCGATTTACACTTTTTTTTTTAAATAAACAAATACACGGATCCGTGTACCACGGCCACCGGCGCTGCTACAGGGGCCGTGTATTTTTTATTTTTGTTGTAAATCTATTATATTATATTTAAAATTAATAAATATTATTATCAATGAGTTATTACATCAAAAATTTAATATTTCCGCTGGAAAAAAAAATCACGCCACCCAGGGGGGGGGGGCTATTAAAATAAGTAGCAGTAAATGTGTTATTATCCATTATCAGCGCATTGTAAAATAACTTAGAAAATTCATACGGAGCTCGAAAAAAAATTACAGACACAATATCCTCAAGTCACGGAGCATTTCTATAATTTATTAATAAAGTACCTTTAAAATATAAAACTTTATACTCTTCGTTAAAACTTCCCCATGGCTGGGTTTACGTCGGCTTTCTTTGACAAAGTTCCGGGCTCGCCCCGCCTGGGATCATTTTGGTCACTATGCCAAACTTGCCCCAATTTTGTTGGCAACTCATTATTGTAATGAGGGATTGGTCCGATTCAATCCTTTAATTAATAACTCCCGGTAACTTTGATCTTTTTAATCTTGGGAACAAAATGGCTGATTGGATGGGGCTTCACAAAGTTTTGAATTGATTTTTCATTTAAATTATATTTTTGCCTATTTGCAAACAACTTAGCCATCGGACGGTAGGTTTTGTTTTTGTCAACTTTTTAGGGTTCCGTTGCCAAATTCTACTGGTGGTAGAGCGGTAGAGCTCCAGTGAGCTCAGCTGAGCTCCAGTGACGGAGCTCTACCACCAGTACGGACGGAGCGGATGATAATATTGATAAAAATAAATTTCTGAGCGTTAGTATCTAAAATATGTTCGTTCGATCGTCGGGTTCAATTTTAAATAATCATTTTAGTTTAATATACGCGAGATAAATCCGAAAACTAGTTTTATTCAATAAAAATACGTTGTAGTAAAAACATTGTTGTAGTAATGTTTCATGTTCCATTTAATGTTATAAGTTTGCGAACTGCAAGGCATCAGTGGATTCTGCGTTTTTCACCATAAAACTTTCATTTCCTATTATTATTTATCCGCTCGACACAGACTACTCGTGGTATGGGTACTACTGGGTTGGTATGACGTAAAAGAACTTAAAAGTGACGAAAAACTAAAAAAAATAAAGTTATCTTTAAAACATAACATACTTCATGTAATATTTTTCACTGGTGATAGAACTCCAGTGACGGAGCTCGCGGGCGTAGGCACCACCGCATTACCTAATATACTCGCCGCTAAATGGTAGTGTTCAGCACTATCGTGTTCCGGTCAGGTGGTAATGTACGGCCCTGTAATTTCCGGCACAGAGACATAACATCTTAGGCCTCAGGAGTGGTAACGCATCTCCATTTCAACCTTGGTCTTTGTTTGGGTGTCTATAGGCTGTTATCACTTAACGTCAATGTAAATTGCATGCTTGTTTGCCACTTCCATTATAAAAAATACAGGTAATAAAAATCGTTTTTTTAGGACGGACTTATGTGCGGTATGTCTTGAGACGGCACTAGTCTACTTTACCGGGTAAGCTTTTAAAAATCGGAAGTGAATTGATTAATAATAACAGTGTTAATTTAAGCTAACTTTTAGTTTTTTACTTAACGTACAAATGAAAGATTTTCCGAATTCGCGTGACATAAATGCACATACGAGTTGAATTCAATATCAGCAAATTGAAACAATAATAAACATGTCTTTTTCAGTAATAAACTGTTTGAGCATTGTGATCGTCGGCGTGTTCCCCGCATGCACAATGCGCCGAGAGGTGGACAGTGGCGGTTAACTCGCTACCTATTACCGCCCTCTTTTACCAACATGTTAACTGTAATGTATGTCATTATGTGCAGTTATTTTGTTAGCAGGGACTGATTTTTATTCCTACAATCTGTAAAGAAAGTATTTGTCGTTATGTTTATAGCTCAATACTAGATTTCGATAACAGTATGTTACCGAAAGCATGCTACCGTTTCCAAAATATATAGACTGACCTACCTAGACCTAAAAGGTCGAGTACCATGCAGAGATGGGGTGAAGCTCTTAGGATTCAGGGTGCATCTGTGTAGAGGGATGAACGTAGATGAGACAGGGAGGTGAGTATGTTGATGTTTTGCGCTCCACGCTCCTTTAAAGGAAATGGCGTAATGATACATCCAAAACTATTTAGTTTACTTTCATTTTAATTTCTTTTTATGTCATGAAGAGGCAAACAAGCTTACAGTTCACCTTAATGGTAGTACTGTAAGCTGTAGGTAGTACTGTAGCCTATAACATCTACATAAAACGAGATATTTAAATGTAAATGCGATGCCACTCCTGAGGCCTAAGGTATTATACCTATGTGCCGCAAAGGAGATGCTGCGAGCTCGGCTCTGGTTCGTACACGTCCTCAAAAAATGGGTAAATTAACAAAGAATCCGAAAAAAATACAATTAATTTATTCAAGAATATATTTTAGAGTTACAACCACATTTAATTCAAACCATTTTATCATTTTAAACCATGTTCAACATGGCGGCGATACAGCCGACGCTTGGGATAGTACCTATGTAGATAAAACAAAACTAATGCTATCTGTATCTTACTAGTGCATCATATATTATCAAAAAAAACGATGTATCAAATCGATCAATTTAAAGTTCCAATAAGTTCCAATGTTTTTTTCAAATTGGAAATCGATTATATTTGTATAGTATTAACACGTGAAATGGTTTTCGATAGTATTTAGAAAATTTTATTTTTTCTCCATATATACTATATAATAAAAAAAACAATATATAAAATGAAATTGTCAAAATGTCATTATCCGCCATATTCGCCATGTTTGTTTTGAGTTGCAATTATAACTGCAAATATTTTTTTGTAACTGCAAACAAAGGAAATAAGTTAAAACATGCAGTAAAAAACGTTTTTATATTGATTTTGCCTGTTAATGATGTTGCGTACAATACATGGCCGGAGGTTCATTTTTGCAACATCTCCTTAGTTCCGCACACCACCTGACCGGAACACGATAGTACGGTACACTACCATTTGATGGTAATACGATGGTGCTTACGTCGACGAGCTTCGTCATTGGAACTCTACCACTATTAAAAGGTCGGCGTCTTCAATTTACCTTGTAAACCATATTTCAATGACAAAGAATACAGATGGTAATAACTGATACAATACCCCTTGGCACGAAAATAATCGTATGCAATTTTGCTAGCTTCCAGCATACGAGTCGAAGAGTGCATCGGTCTGCCCACGGAACAGTTATTTATCTATTCCGTGACAGACTCACCCGTGGGCCCGAGGCACTTCCCAACTTATTCCATTATGCCGTCCCTCTGTCGCTCCTCCCCCCCACTTGCCTGCAGACACTGAGAAGCGATTGTCACATAGAAAGATGTCACATATAAGTTTGCTGGGTATGGATAAATTTACGCATTTCTCTTGCGTATAACAAACTAAAATTATTTTTTAAATCAAGCCGACTCGGCAGAGTTTTGGTTCAGCTTTCATGATCTTGGGAATTGAATGAAGTGACATTTGTGTGACAGAAGTTGTAAGATTTTTGTAATGTGCTGCTATCTCCATCTATTTTACGAAAGTATTGTGTAGCATTAGCAACCAAAATAGACAAGACAAATCCGTAAAAATGGTTTGATTTCAAAAGCTCTTACTAAAGTTATGGTTTCATAATTTTGTAATTTCTGGGCCTCACGGCAGGCAACGCGTTAGACCTATGTTGTTAGTTAAGGTTTGACTATCGTTAAAAAGACACGTTTAAAGCTATAAATCACTCATTAAGTTTATACATGAATATGGTTTGTTGCTTGTCTACTTACAACACCTACAAGCAACACCACAAAAGATCTCGTCTGTTTGGTAGGTAGGTGATAAATGTAAGGTTATAAATGTTTTTAATTTTCTTTCCTCGTGTTATCAAATTATGTTACATTTCAAAATGTGTGACTTTCAGAAGTAAACAAAACGTGTTTTACTTGTACTGCTGAAATTGCAGAGCTCATTACACAAACTGTATATTCATTCCGAATTAATTTATCCTTTCCAGCAAATTTTGGATTGCGTACTTATAGTAAATTCAAATTTATTGCACGAATGACAATCCATCAAAATGGTAGATCATAAAAGTATCGTGCAATTCTGACGTGGCGAGTGCCGCCGTGCCGCCGTCTGCTCGCGACACTTCCCAACTAGTCCCATTATGGCGCGCCCTCCCTCCACCGCCCCTCACTTATCGATAGCATCTCAAATTAGTTTTCTTTCAAATCCACAGCATTGAATTATGATATGGTATAATCGATTTTATAAGGATGTTATAATGACACATAGTTCTCAAACCTATGAATTTAAATTTTTCTTATACATAATTATTTTTGCCTCTGTCATATACTCCGAGCGTAGGTATGCCACGCACCCTGCGGACACAGTAAATGTACATTGTGCTGCGGAGGCAAAATATCGCCACGAGCAGCGGAGGGATGGGTTGCGGGGTGACGCAGCGGCAGCAATGCTCTTATAAACTTTTTTTTTTTTTTTTTAATTTTTTTCGGCTTAATAAGATTTGTAAAAAGTCGTAGAACAAAATGTTGATGGGATTGATCTAGAGAGGCTGCCTGCAAGAGTGATGCGCTAATTGACATGAACACTGTATATTCTTGATTATAACTTTTTAGTAGGTGCGTAAAATGACATTATATTTTATAATGACACGACACGAATAACAATTGATATATTTATTTATTTATTTATTTAACTTCAATGCACACGAATAAGGCACATAAGGCGGACTTAATGCAACCAGGGCATTATCAAACCAGTCAACCTTCGGGTTGTAATGAAAAAGGAAGAATAGGTGCTGAGAGGTTACAATATATCCATATTAAGTACGTAGAGAATAAATACATAATATAAAAATAAAATAAATGAACAGAAAATAAACTGAATTCATAGATATGTAATATATAAGTATGTATATAACTATAAGAATATATATACACATAAATATATATATATACATATATATAAAAATATAAAAATGTATAAATATAAAAAATAAATAGATATATACGATGTACAAGTCATAGATTAAATAGTTTGTTTACTTTTAAATTACCAACAAACATTAACTAGCAGATTTTAAAAAGAAGTCGCGAAGCTTACGTTTGAATGTAAATTTACTCGGAGCTTTTTTAATGTCAATAGGCAGCGTGTTCCAGAGTTTGATCGCGGTGATAGAGAAGGAATTGGACATAAAACCAGAATGGTGAGAAGGAATGTCAAGAATGAGATTAACCGAGGAACGAAGATCAAGATGGTGAGAGTCACCGAGAAATTTAAATTTACATTTGAGATAAGCAGGAGATGATGGATCGTTAAGTATAGAGAATAATAGACAAAGAATTCTTAAGGATCTTCTATGACGGATAGGGAGCCATTTAAGCTTAGAACGGTAGGAAGAAATGTGGTCATATTTGCGGAGGCCGAAAATAAATCTGATACTGTTATTGAGCAAACGATCCAATTTAGATAGAAATTCTTGAGAGAGATCGGAATAACAAACATCGGCATAATCGATTGCTGGAAAAATGAGCGATTGCACCAACAGTAGTTTAGTTTTCCAATGATGAAAATGTTTGAACCTATAAAGAGAACGAAGCGTGGCTGTTGTGACCTTACAAATGTTAGTGATCTGAGAGCCCCAGCTTAAGGTTGTATCCAGATATAAACCCAGGTCTTTCACCACACGTGCTAATCTAATTGGTGTGTTATTAAAAATTAAGGGGGATAAATTGTTAAGGTCCAATTTGTTCACAAAATACGTACTTCCCAAAATACACGCCTGACATTTATTGATGTTCACAGAAATACCAAATTTCTGTGACCACAATGATAACGAAAGGAGATCTTTGTTAAGTGATGAAATAGCGTAGTCCATATTTTCGTAATCAGTTTGCACATACAACTGGAGGTCATCCGCGTACAAATGGTAAGAGCATTTAAGGAAATAAGTGACAGAATTAATGAAAAGTGAAAAAAGTAAAGGAGAAAGAATACCGCCCTGTGCCTACGCCTGAGGACAATTCACTCCAATCGGAGAAATCACGATCGAAGATAAGATGAAAACCATTTCTGAACTAGTGGCAAGGTACCCAGCTTCGAAAGAATGGCAATTAGAATGTCATAGTCAACGGCATTGAATGCATTCGAAAAATCGATGAGAACCAAAACTGTCAATTTGGAATGTTCCATGCCTAACCTGACATCCTCAACAACCTTGAGCAGGGCAGTGGCAGTACTATGACCAGGTCTAAAGCCAGATTGTAACGGATAAAGGAGGTCATGTTTGTGAATGTAATTACTAAATTGTGTATGAACTACCACCTCTAAAATTTTTGATAAAAAAGGTAAAATAGATATGGGTCTAAAATGGTTAACAAGACTGGGATTAGACATTTTAGGAAGTGGGATAACGAAAGCATATAAAATATACATATCAATTGTTATTCGCTTTCATATATTTGTTTTAGACGTTTCATAAGAGGTGCTTGCAAATAAATAAAATTGGAGTGTCTGTTTGTAATATTAAAAAAAACCGCTCTTTACTAAATGCATATGTATGTATACACGGTACATATACCAAAACAACATATTTTACCATTTTTGTCTGTCTGTCTGTTTGTTCCCGCTAATCTCGGAAACGGCTGGACCGATTTTGACGGGAATTTTACTGGCAGATAGCTTATGTAATAAGGAGTAACTTAGGCTACTTTTATCTCCATACAAACATACATATACTACTGGTGGTAGAGCTCCAGTGATGGAGCTCGCGGGCGTAGGCACCACCGCATTACCTAATATACTTGCCGCTAAATGGTAGTGTTCAGTACTATCGTGTTCCGGTCAGGTGGTAATGTACGGCCCTGTAATTTCCGGCACAGAGGCATAACATCTTAGGCCTCAGGAGTGGTAACGCATCTGCATTTTGACCTTGGTCTTTGTGTGGGTCTCTACAGGCTGCAGTCATCACTTAACATCAATGTGAACTTCATGCTTGTTTACCACTTCCATTACATTAAAAAAAAAACCGTACATACAAATAAATAGAATTTCAGTGTATCCGTTTTTGACGGGACTTTCACTGGTAGATAGCTGATGTAATGAGGAGTAACTTAGGCTACTTTTATACCAGCTGCGCCCACGACTTCGTCCGGGTAGATACTGAACAAACATATTTTTTCTCACGTGGACGAAGTCGCGGGCACAGCTAGTACAAAATAAAAAATAAATTTCTAATTCTGATTCTGAAAAGATCATATATACCTATAGGTCTATCATACCTTTTTTACTGTGCCATGACATGAAGCTCGATTACCAGGTCCCTAGTCGAGTAAATTCCAATGTCAGATTATAAAAGAATGCAATTTCCTTGCAAAACACATTGACGCGTCGCTCTGCCGGTGTCTGCTGCAGACAGTTCAGAACTAGTTCTATTACAACGTCCTTCGATCGTCGTCGCGTTAAAGACATTAAGAAATATACCAACAAAACCAACGTTTACTATGAAATTTGGTTCAACTGCTTGTCTTCATGTCAATTGTACCCATTAGGAACAATTGGTCAGTGACAAAAAAAGACCACCTTTTTTGGCGCTAAATTAAGAGCAAATGTGCAATGCCACTCATACATAGTAGTGGTGATGAGAAATTTACGAAGGTTAAACAATCCCAACAGCATTTACCCCTCGACCGGGGATCAAACCCAGGAATTCCTAGGAAGTCCCACCGCATTACCTAATAGACTTGCCGCTAAATGGTAGTGTTCAGCACTATCGTGTTCCGGTCAGGTGGTAATGTATGGCTCTGTAATTTCCGGCACAGAGGCATAACACCTAATGCCTCAGGAGTGGCAGCGCATCTGCATTTTGACCTCTGGTCATTGACTGGAGCCTATAGACAGGCTCCAGTCATCACTTAACATCAATGCGAACTGCACGCTTGTTGGCCACTTTTATTACATAAAAAAAAACAAAAAAAAAGTGGAATGTTACCGTTGGACTACTAAGGCAGTTCAAATTCAAATGTTGAAAATGAAATATTAAATATGTCTATTACTTAAACAATTTATTTAATTTTGAGCAGACACGACAATCTTTCACGACATCTTTCTATAAAATAACCAGACACAATACGGAAAACTTCATTCAGCTCCGACTCAATTGACCGCAAGCTATTATTTCTTTCGATATTAAACTGTCCGATTGAACATTTTAAATTGCAACTTCCATTGAATCTTAATTCATTCGCTGCGGCTGCACTTTTAGATCAATTTCGAGTGTAAAAATAAGAAGTTGAACATAAACTTTTATGGAATTCAATTTTGTGGTAATAACTTGAATAGTTTATAAGCCATTCTCAGATCTATTCTTGAAATATATGCGCCTTTTTATTTTTATCTTCCTGATTGCTACGATTTCATAGCATAATGAATTTTAATGTATATTTAAAAATAATATCAAATAAACGTAACTGTCTGTACTGCCCAATAGGACGGCAGAGGGAAAGGCATGCTTGAAGACATCCACGAATCGCCACATAAATATGTGTATTCAGACCAATGTGGCTAACCCAACGTTATTTTGTGAGAAGATACATTATATGACGACCCGGTTAGTCCAGCGGTCGGAGATGACCGTCTGATTTGAAGGGTCGCGGGTTCGATCCCCGCACCGGGCCAAATATTTGTATGGCCTACAGATATTTGTTTCGGATCTGGGTGTTTGTGTATGTGTTGTATGTGTACAACGGCACCCACGACACAGGTTTATACCTAATGTGGGGCTGTGAGTGCAAGCGTATTTTTTTTTTATTAATTCGTACTGGCAAGATAAAACTGGTACGGTGTAAACTGGACGGTACCAACAAGCAAGGATTATATTCGGTTGCAGCAAAATGTTTGTATATAAAAACTATAACTTTATATAGTTTTTATCAATCTGAAGTACAAATCCTGGAATACCAGTATTTAGGATGATGCCATTAGAAATTGTTTACTTGTATTCTATGTAGTGTACTGAAAAACGGTAATTCTGTGTCGTATCATAGAAGAGTACCTATGTATATCTTCATTCAAAACTGCTCGCAACGCATTAAGTCTGCAGTCTATGATTTTGATAACGTCCCAATTTCCAACAAAGATTTTGTTGGCGACTCAACTCGAATCTCAATCGGGCGAACAGCTCCAGCTCCCTCCTGCCTCCCTCACAATTTTCTTTATAACCACGGAACGCTGTTAATACTTAGTTCCGTATTTGATTTCGGAGACAAAATGAGTAAAGTCCGCGCTTGATAAAATTTTATTTGGGTTGGGACGGCGGAGCGGCGCGGCGGCGGCCGGTGGCGCGCGGCGAAAATATTGAGCAACAAACTTTGGTCACATTTCGGGAGAGAAAATATAAGGTTCATTAATTTTGAATTGGTGGAATGCAATATTCTTAGAGCTTCAATATTTATATAAGTACTACGTCTTTGGTTGTTTCATGTGATATGGAATCTAAGGCTTCATACGCATTATGCAGGTGGCCGTACGGCTGACCGCAGGATGCGGTTTCAAATGCGGCCAGCCAAATCAGCCGCCTTCGCAATCGCAACGTGCGGTTGAAGAACCGTTGTGATTTGCGGTCATATCGATCCATTTCAAAGATAGACGTGGATGAAGTTGCAGCTATTTACCACATTTACACACGTTACGTAAAGAAGAAAAAACAAAGGTAGTTTTCGGTATCGAATTCCATTTTACCAGACGTACCACCTGCACACACTCACTCAATGGCGGGCAGCCGCAGACTGAGCCGCACAGTGCGTATAGCAACCGTCCGGGTGGCCGTCAATCGGGCCGGTAGCCCTCCGAGCGACCAGAGCGGTCTGCGGGTAGCCGCATCTCAGTGCGCATACAAATGAATATTACGTATATAATTGTGCTTGCGGTCAGCCGGACGGCTACTATCTATCCATAGCAACCGGGGCCGACGTCTTAACCTGCCCTCAGAATCATGGAAACGCGCATTTCAATTTGCCACTAGCGATCACCCATCACACACCCAACCGCGCCCGTTTCGCATAGCCGAGTAAACGCATTTAGATCGCTTGCGTTCTATACCAGCCACAGAGCCATGCGCGCTTCGTAATGGCATTACAACAACTGACTCAACAACTTTGGAAGTCAACATTAAGAAAAGAAAAAAAAGAAAAGAAAAGAAAACATTTATTTGGACAGCACAGAGACATGACGATACAAATTGCCAGACGATTGGTACACAGGTACAATTAAACAAAAAGCAAAAACAATAACAATTAAAAAAGGAAAAAAAAAAGAGATTAAGTCTCACGGCTGGTCCAAATGGGAGCCCAGATCAGCTTCATGTCAAGTCGATCACATCAATCGACTTGACGCTGATTTTCATCTGGGACCCTGGTGTTACATTAATACAACATTCACACTGAGATACCAACTTCAAACGATATTTCTGCTAAACTCTATTTGAAAAATAGGGAGTGACGGCAGTGACTGGTGGCAGAGCTTCAGTGATGGAGCTCGCGGGCGTGGGCTCCACCGCATTACCTAATATGCTTGCCGCTAAATGGTAGTGTTCAGCACTATCGTATTCCGGTCAGGTGGTAATGTACGACCCTGTAATTTTCGGCACAGAGGCATAACACCTTAGGCCTCAGGAGTGGTAACGTATCTGCATTTTGACCATGGTCTTAGTGTTAATGTCTATAGGCTACAGTCATCACTTAACATCAATGTGAACTGCATGCTTGTTTCCCATTTCCATTATATAAAAAAAATGGAAACAAATGAAAACGACAGATCGTGCCCCAGCATTTACACGAACAATAAATTGCTTAAAAAACGTTTTATGAATTATAAGCTCAATGGTATTTTTTTTAAGTTGTAAAAGTTGAGGTTTTTAATAATGAAAATATAAGTAATAGATAACACCAGTTCTATTTTCACGTCTTTTCCTGTTATAATATGGCGACTATTCACGTTACTTTACACGCAATCATATCAGAATAAATACGATTTTAGTGAAAAAAAAAATGCATAAAAATCGATTAAGTAATTTATATCGCAGTTATAGAACGTTTTGTTCATAATTTTTATAATTATCATAAACGAGGAAAATGTCTATTTACTTTATAATATTTTATTTAAAACACTTCTGGCTTCGTGTAAGCTCGCGTTCGTTTAACCGTCATCTGTCAAAAAGTCAAAATTGCAAATCAAAAATGTCGTCACGTTACGTCACTTCATTTCTGGTGTTCGAGGTGTATGTGCGCACATAGCGCGCTTACCGGCTATTTTCTTTTCTTTACGTTGACTTTTGCTATTCCGAACGGATTTGTTCCTGCCTACCTGACCAACTTTAATAGGGCTTCGTCACATTTAGTCGAAGATTTTTTGATTGCAGTGACTTTAATTAATCGCTGTCATCCACTGTCATACAAGACCGACCAGATGCTTCGGCAATTGTTTCACGTGCCTTACATTAGTTAAACGAACCAAATCATTTGGCTCAATTTGTTCAACATTATAATTTAAATAGACGCAGAATATTTTTTTCCAGAATTGATGGAAACCTACCACAACTATTCAATGGGAAGGCTTGAAATAGTGCTAGATGAATGTTAGGAGACTACCGAAATTAATGATATTTAGGTAGATGGAGGTACCTTACCTACCTAGGAATGTAGGGATTTTAAATTATTCATAGGATATGGAGTCTGAAGTGCCTATCGCTTAAGAGGTAAAGGCACAACCGTGAAGTTATTTGGTATGTTTATGAAAACATTAAATTGTATCCTGGCTTAATATAATTACCATATGTATTACTATGGTCTTATAGGCATCTCCCAGTTAGAAAACACAGGTACCGAACACCATTAAATGGACATTAGTTCGATGGAATAGATTAAGTAGGTATGGACCCTTATAAAAAAAGATTAGATGTGTCATAAATCGATATGGTATAATCGAATTATAATCGGTAAACCATTACTGTTTTTTTAGATTTACTCAGAAACTACAAGTTTTAGACAAGTTTGTATAAGTGTACAATTATCAGTGTTAAAATAACAACAAAATGATATATTTGTCATGCTTGTAAACGATTATCGAAAGTGGGGAAAAATTGTATGCAATATCCGTCATTGTCATTTAATATTAACGTTGTGCGTTTTCATATTTTGGAATGGGTATGGAATAATTTTGCACAAATAGATTTAATATTCAGTACAAAGGTACTATTATTTATGTGGTAAAATAGATTATTAATTTATTGCGCTATCCTATACAAACATGAGAATTTATGACTGCTAGCTAGCTCGGCACTAGCTGACTCGGCGAACTTCGAATCTCTTTAGAGTTAAATGCATTAAAGATTTCAAATGTTACTTCTTAAACTGTGCTATATAATTGCGCAAGTATTCGGAGAGTTAATTTAAAATGTCAAGTAGATTTCTACCAATTTAGTGCATATGCGATAGTAAACCCCTAAACATAACCTCCGTTTTCAAAGCTCTGAACATAACGAAGCCTTCAAATAAGCTTTTAGTTTCAAACGTTACTTGTCGGCTTACGTAATGGTCCAAGAGATACTGAACCCTCCGAGCACCGTTGGCCCTGTAAGACTAGTAATTTTTATAGGGATAAATCATAACACGTTAAGTACAAAAACCATACCCTGCCAAGGATCAACCAGTCATGTCACAAACCCCACATTTTTGCAAATGTAAAAAAATAATAATAAGCTTGTCGCTGTAAGCTTGAAATTTTTATTTAATTTAGTTCATATATATCGCGAAGTTTAAAAAAAAAATACAGGCAATTTCTATGAGCACAAGTGCCTGCCAGGCGAACCGAAAGGTGTGTGCTATATGTACGAATTAAAATAAACTTTCTTCTGCAAAGTTATAATTTATTTAGGTATTTGTCTAAGATATTTGAAGTAAGTAGGTACAATGACAGGTGGTTCTAGATAGCATAAATAAAATCGGCCAAGTACGAGTCGCACTCGCGCACAAAGTGTTCCGTACAAATAAACTGCTTAAAAAAAGAAAAGCTGCTTGTTTTAATTTTCAAGAATGTGGGGTTTGTGATATGACTAGTTGATCCTTGCCAGGCGATGGTTTTTGTACTTAGCGTGATATGATTTATCCCTAAAAATTTCTAACCTTACAGGGCGGGCCAACGGTACTCCGAGGGTTCAGTTTCTCTCAGTCTATAAGACTAATCTATTTTTTTGCTGATCACCAAATCTGATCAAGTGAACGCAGCTTAAGTGTTATAACTATTATAGACCGACTGTTTAACTCGCGTATCGCCTGCGCGGTACAAGAGGAGCGGGGAGCGGGTAACGCTACACACGGACTCAATAATCCAATAAATATATCTCGAGATATATTGTAAGAAAAGTATAAAATATGATTGTATACAAGCTTGTCTGTATTTTTAAAGTAAAAAATAAACAAATATTTTTTCAATTATTTTAATAAAAGCTTTTAAGGTACGAAATAATAAAATGACAATAACTTCTTTCACGAAATACGAGATAAAAGTTATGTAGGATTAGGACTATTCATCACTAATATCGCTTGAATTGTCTTCACTGTCTGAGCAGCTTGAAGAGTCAGAATCTTGCAAATTAATAATAAAGTTGTCCATCTCTTCTCATCTTCTCTCAAGTTATCGTCTTGAAGATACTCCGCAGAACTATGATCTTGTTTTCTGGCTTTAAAAAAGGAATATGCGATGTACGTTATTTGTAATATTTTTTGTAAAACAGGAAAAGCGATTTATCTTGAGATTAATCTTGGCAAGTTTTTACCTTGTGCGTCAAAATACAAACCGCACGCTGCGAGCACCGACGGCGTACTGCCGCGCTTTGACGTGGCTCTCTGCTCCGCGCACCCCTTTTACCCACCCGGTGACATCACCCCCCGCTCTCTTTGTACCCCGCAGGCGATTCGCGAGTTAAACGGTCGACCTATAGTTATTATATTTTTTTTAGTGTAAACTATTTTAAGCGGAGTCTTGCATTTTTTGTGATGGGTAAAAAAATTGAAACTCGCGTCAAGGCACGTGTTTTTGATCAAAAATGCGTAAGACGCGGACACGTGACCTGAATTGTATCCGCCTACTTTAGAATAGAATAGGATAGAAAAACTTTATTTGTAACAACAACCTAAAAACTAAAACTAAGAACACAAAATCAAGGTTGTTACAAAAATCTCCCTAATTCAGCATAAAGCCGATCATACGAGCGGCGCTGGTATTCCATTATGGCCGATTTTGTGACATATAGGACCAAAATTACGCTAGCAAAACGTATATCTTTACTTTATGAGAACCCAATGGTGGTGATGGTGGTGTTGGTGTTGTTGGTGTTGTTGTTGGCGTTGGTGGTGTTGGTGGTGTTGGTGGTGATGGTGGTGATGGTGGTGATGGTGGTGATGGTGGTGTTGGTGGTGATGGTGGTGATGGTGGTGTTGGTGGTGTTGGTGGTGTTGGTGGTGACGTTGGTGGCGTTGGTGGTGTTGGTGGCATTGGTAGCTTTGATGGCGTTAACGGCGTTAATGGAGTCGGTGGCGTTAATGGCGTTGTGGCGTTGGTGGTGTTTGTGGTGTTGATGGCGATAGTGGCGTTGGTTGTGTTGTTTTTTTTTTCTTTGTTGCTGTCGCCTTTATACTCAAAGCTGCTATTAGACCTCTACCACTAGTAAATATAACGGTAATCTTTGGACTATGGATCATTGTTCATAAACTTAGTTCCATATTTGATTTCGGAGATAAAATATGAAGTTGGTGGTAGTAAAAATGATTTATATCTGAAATAAGCGGGCACAGGAGCGCTGTGAAGAAAATATTGAGCTACAAAGTTTGAAACTCGCCTCTACGTTTTAGGACTCAAGATGAATCTCATTAATTTTGAATTGGCAGTGTGAAATATTGTCAGGGTTCCATAGGCGTAAAGCAAAACCATTTCATAACTTGAAAAACGTAACCTCAACCCTGTTAACCCAAGGGGAATACAAAGGTTAATGCTTGCATTTCATGCAAACACCTGCGATTTTAACTTCTCCGGGCACTTTAGCAAACTCCGAGGGAGGCACTGTAAAACTGCCAGATAATGATAAAATGCCAAGAGAACCAGAGATAGAGGATAGTACACCTTTACCTCTGATAGCTCCTGCCCCGGTGATTGAACCCAGGACCTCGGCGTAGCAGTGGTAGCCAACTACTACTAGACTACTAAGGCAATTGCTTACATTTGCATCGATAGAGAAATAATGTTTGCTCCTTTCTAAGAAAAAAAAAAAGAAATATTACTGTGCGGGACACGGAATGTAGGAAGCCTAACTTTGAAATTAAACTTCGAGCACTAACGTTTATAATTATTTTTAATGCTCAACAAATGTAACTTGTATATAATCGGACACTATAATCTACGTGAATATAAAACTAGATAATTTTGAAAACTAGGACAAAGAGATGCGCAGAGGTCAGATAATTCTAGTTGAAGGTAAGTGAGCAAGTTTTGAAGTGAAGTGAAGTAAGTGACTCGACGAAGCTTCGAGGCCCTTCCACCCGCGATGACGTCGAGCTCCTTCAGTCGCTTTGATTGGTGGATGGGTCCCGGCAAATGGTATACTAAAATGACCCTTATAAATTTACTACTTTGTGTAGGACGGACAAAATTCCTTGTGAACGCGCTTTGCTATCACTCAAATGGTAGACGCGTACAATTACTGATCGTCTGTTATAGACCTGACCAGATGACATTGTTTTATTAATGAAACAGACTATTGAATAAATCTTATAATTTATAAAAATTACATGGAAATCCGCGCAGCAGTTTCAGTTTCTCGCAAATATACTACGCGACGGAGGACTTTGTTTTATAATGTTTGGTAAGTATTCACTCACAGTGAGTGAGTTGAAAAAGATTTTAAAAAATCCAATCAGTATTTTTTAAGATATCAATATTACACTAAAACTATTAATATTATTAACAACTTTGATAACAAACATGTGGATAATAAAGTGAAGATAAAAATTGAACAAAGTAAGAACCAACTACAAAATAAACTAATACAACTTTTTAATAAGTACCATCGCGAGAGTCATGTTTTATAAAAACAAAATGAGCAAGCTATGAAGCGAGTTTGTAATAAAGCAAGCAAAACTTTAAAGTACTTAGATGAGCGGAGAATATAGTAGCAGCAGATATAAAAAGGTAAAAGCAACATTTTGTACTAATTTCCAAAGGATTTGTTACAAAGTTGTTCTTATCGTGTCGCGCGAGCACCAACTCGGAAATTAACGCGTGCACTGAAATATTAATTTTAACGTTCATGTCCACAAATATTGTGCTTTGGATCATGGACAGACCTAGTTGAATTGCGCGAAGTGGACCCAGATGGTAATATATGGCCCTGTAATAACTATCATAGAGAACATAACAAGTAAGGTCTCGGGGGTGGCATCTACTTTTTGAGCAGATGGCTTCAGTCATCACTTAACATCTATGTGAAATGCAGGCTTGTTTGCCTTGCCACCTTTTTAACATAAAAAAAGAACTTCCCGATAATGCGAAAGTGTCCTTGTAGACCAATTTGAAATAAATGATTTGAATTTTTGAATTTCGAAAGCTTTAATTTTATAAAAGCGGCAAACTGGAAATGGGATTCGTCCCTCAAGGGTTCCGTAATAGTAAGTTATATTTGACTTAATATTCACCACTATCATTTTTCTCAAAATCGCGAACTACTTCTTAATTCATACAGTACATGTAAATTAAAAAGTTATATTTTACAAAGTGACAGAATGACCAAAACATATTTTTGCTCGATCATTCGCTCCCAAGATACCACGAAACTTTAATTTCAAACCCGAGGTTAAAGCTCTCGCAAAACAGAAGTCGCCACATTGGTATGGCAGCACCCTCAATCATTCAGCACAGCGACTCGACGGCCGCATCTCTTCACTGCAAACATTGTAATCAGCTTGTTTATCAGCGCTACAAATTTTTACTTTTGATTAGGTACTTCATTTATTTTCTAAAACTCTTGCGTTTTAAGCACGTATAATTATTTACTCTTGTCTCAAGTCCATACTTGCTTATAATGTATGGCCCCGTAATTACTAGGTTTTTTTTTGTAATGGAAGTGGCATTTCACCTTGGTGTTGAGTGATGACTACAGCCTATAGACACCCACACAGAGACCAAGGTCTAAATGCAGATGCGTTACCACTCCTGAGGCTTAAGGTGTTATGCCTCTGTGCCGGAAATTACAAGGCCATACTTTACCACCTGACCGGAACACGATAGTGCTGAATACTACCATTTAGCGGCAAGTATATTAGGTAATGCGGTGGTGCCTACGCCCGTCTATGCCGAGCTCCGTCACTAGAGCTCTACCACCAAAGTAATCACCAGGTAACATAAAGATATAACAAGTCTTAGTGGTGGCCACGCACCTGCATTTGACCTCTGGTTTTCGTGTAGATGTGTGTAAGCTGCATTCATCAATGTGAACTGCATGCTTGCCACCACCACCTCCGTTACATTAAAAACGAAACATGCTAATTAAATGGGTACCCGGTATATTCACATTAACAGGGCCCCACCGTAGCACCCACTCGTGCCAGTACTTAAGTTGCACATGGGCAACTCGCAATTAGCACATGAGCAACTCAAAGCAAACCGCACGCTTGCTCTCACGTCTTATACAGTGATCCTGCAACCACACCAGAATCAGACAAATCTTCGTGGTTTTTGGTTTGTTTTCATGTAATAATTTGTATTTAGTGATTAATAAATTTCATCATCATCATCATCATATCAGCCATAGGACGTCCACTACTGAACATAGGCTTCCCCCAATGACCTCCATGCCGACCGATCGGAAGTGACGCGCATCCAGCGGGTACCTGCAGCCTTGACTAGGTCGTCGGTCCATCTTGCAGGTGGACGTCCTACGCTGCGTTTGCCGATACGTGGTCTCCACTCGAGAACCTTTCTGCCCCAGCGGCTATCGGTTCTCCGAGCTATGTGCCCTGTCCATTGCCACTTCACCTTGGAAACTTGCTTTGCTATGTCAGCGACTTTCGTTCGCCTACGGATCTCCTCATTTCTGATTCGATCCAGTAGGGAAACGCCAAGCATAGCCCTTTCCATTGACCGCTGAGTGACTTGGCGCTTTCGTACGAGACCCATAGTGAGAGACCACGTCTCGGCACCGTAGGTCATCACCAGTAAAACGCACTGATTAAAGACTTTCGTCTTCAAGGACTGCGGGATGTTTGACGAGAAAACGCTCCTTAACTTCCCGAACGCTGCCCAGCCGAGTTGGATTCGGCGAATGATCTCTTTCTCGAAGTTCGACCTGCCTAGTTGTATGGTTTGTCCTAAATAGACATATTCGTCTTCCATTGCATTGGTGAAGAGCAGAGGTGAAATGACATCCCCCTGTCTTACTCCCCTCTGCAAAGGAATCGCCCTCGTGCATTGGTCCTGTACTCGGACTGACATGGTGGCGTTTTTATACAAATACTTCAACACTTCGATATACCGATAGTCAATGTGGCAACGCTTTAAAGACTGCAGCACAGCCCATGTTTCAACCGAATCAAAGGCTTTCTCATAGTCCACAAACGCTAAGCATAATGGCCGGTTATACTCCTCGGACTTCTGTATAACCTGCCGCAGCGTGTGTATGTGGTCTATGGTACTATAGCCTTTTCGGAAACCGGCTTGTTCGGGAGGCTGGAAGTCATCAAACCTGCGAGCGAGACGGTGATCGTGATCGTGATCACCCTCGAAAACAGCTTGTAGACATGGCTCAGAAGCGAGATGGGTCTATAATTCTTCAATAGGGCTTTATCACCTTTTTTGAAGAAAAGCACCACCACGCCTCGATTCCATGCTTCTGGCGTAGTACCTTCGAATAGGACGGAATTATAGAGCTTCTGAAGGAGTTTCAGTTACGGTGATCCACCCGCTTGCAGAAGCTCTGTCGTGATTCCGTCCTCTCCAGGCGCCTTGTTGTTCTTAAGCTGTTTGAGGGCCATCCTTATCTCGTACAGGCTGATGTCCGGGATATCTTCGGTATAGTGTCGGGTTAATTTGGCTCTCGGGTCTCTGACCAAATCAGAGGCAGGTTGTGCGACCGAGGTATATAACTGCCCATAGAACCTCTCGATCTCCAGCAATACCTCAGGCTTAATCGACGCTAAACTGCCGTTCTCTGTCTTCAGCTGCATCAGCCGGCTCTGTCCAATAGATAGATCCCTTGCAAACACCTTGGAGCCTTTATTCCGCTCTATCGTTTCCTCAATACATTTTGTGTTGAAGGATCTGATGTCGTGCCGCAAAGACTGTTGGATCTGTCTATTAAGTTGCCGGTATTTTTTAGCTTCATCAGAGGTCTTTACTGGTGGTAGAGCTCCAGTGACGGAGCTCGCGGGCGTAGGCACCACCGCATTACCTGATTTACTTGCCGCTAAATGGTAGTGTTCAGCACTATCGTGTTCCGGTCAGGTGGTAATGTACGGCCCTGTAATTTCCGGCACAGAGGCATAACACCTTAGGCCTCAGGAGTGGTAACGCATTTGCATTTTGACCTTGGTCTTTGTGTGGGTGTCTATAGGCTGCAGTCATCACTTAACATCAATGTGAACTGCATGCTTGTTTGCCACTTCAATTACATAAAATAAAAAAAAAAAAAAAAAAAGGTCTGCAGTGTCATTGAGCGTCGTTCTGCCATAAGGTTGAGGGTTTGATCGGTGAGTTTTTGAGGTTTATTTCGTCGGCGGGTTTTGAATTATTTAGACCCCATCGAATGGACAGTTTCTACCAACCTGTCATTCATATCGTCCATTGAGATGCAATCCTCCAGGCAAGCAAAGCGATTTTTCAATTCGAGCTGAAAGCTCTCGGGGTTTTGTATGTGAGCAACAGTAGGTCGGAGCGTAGACTTCATTAGACGAGATCTTTCGATCTTGATGTTTTAATTCAATGTGCCCCTAACCATTCGGTGATCACTTCCGGTTTTCACTCTGTGAATCACGGAGACATAAATATATCATAGACATAATAAATATAAAAAAGAAAAACCGCCCCATAAAACTATATTTCAAATATTTCTGTTTTAGGTGAGCTGAGTGTTTTATTTTTATTTATTTTTTATGTCCTTAAGAAGTAAGCGGTTATATATTATTATATGCAGTTCACATTGATGTTAAGCGAATATTGAATTTAAGTTGATAAAGCGACTGGATTATTAAATATTAAGAGGTATATGTATGTCCGAAGTGGATTCTTTGTATCTTATAATCACAATTAGAGCACATCAAACGATATAAGCTAATGAAATGGGCACTCAGTAGGTATATCTAATGAACCCGCCACACGAGCTGGCCTCGACCGCAGCGACTCGCAATTAACACATGAGCAGCTCAAAGCAAACCGCACGCTTGCTCTCACATCTTACTTTACTTACTCAGCGATATCTTGAAGCCACCACACGAAACTACACTCATATCGACTATATTCATCCATAAATAAAATTGTCGAAGTGACGTTGAGTTAAAATTTTTGATGACTGAAAATTTCTTATGGTCTTACTTATTTCTTATAAATTTTCATAACTTTGAACAGAAAAAAGTGTTAAAATCATTCATAGCTTACCCTCATAAACCAAATGTGAAAGTAGGATATCGATGCCGAGATTATCCCGTATAAGTATCCTACATAAGCTTACACGAGTCTTTAAGGGTCATTATCTCACGTTAGTTCCAAACAAAACAGACTAAAGCCAACGATAGAGTCCGTCTCGCGGGAGCGAGTGCAGAGCTTGTTAAATTGCCGGTTAACATTCCGCACCGCAATCGTTAATCGCTTGTTTTTCAAGAACAAGTACATTTTATTATAAAGGATAAAATATATTAATTAAATATGTATATTATTTTGTTCAGACATGGCTCTTACATGAGCACACACTACACTACACTTACTTATCTGGCATGAGAATGACATGAGAAAACTTATTTCTATTTCTTATTTATCCCCAAATTAACCCCTTTATATAATATTCATTTGTTTATATTATACGTGACTGTTTTTGTCACTAATCATATGTGTACCAAATTTTAACTCAATTGGACCACCATTACTAATCTTCATCACCCCTCCCTCCGCAACACGCAAAAGTGGGGGGGGTGATGGTTATGATGTTTGATGGTGTGTTTATTATCAAGTCAATATGCAGATGCGTTGCCACCCCTGACACTTTAGTTATTATGTCTCTGTGATAGTTATTATATATACATACATTTTGTCCAGCTGTGGACGTATTTCAACTGGAATAATGATGATGAATTTATTGCAGCAAGTTAATTCAGACAGAGTCTCGACAGGAATGATCTTTATTTTACTTAAGCGATGGAGTATGAAGCGCCAAGTCAGCATTACGTACATTCGACCGAATTTGTTTCTGTATAAAGATATAACCACGGCACGACTAGTCTGTGCACCTGACATGGCTAGGTATCTACACGAAGTTTTCAAAAATGGTTCGCGCTCCACCCTCTTTGCTTACCCGAAAACAGATTGACGTGAAATTACATTTTCATGTTTCCTATTCAATATCGGGCATTTTGTAAATACTAAGAAGCGATCTACTCGGTCAAGCACTACGGGCGCGGTCGGGTGAGTGATAGACCGTTAGTGGCAAATTAAAACGCGCTTTTCCGTGCTTCGGAGGGCACGTTAAGCCATCGGTCCCGGTTGCTATCGAAAGATAGCAGTCGTTAAACCTTGTCGGAGGAATTATGGGCGGTTTGAAAACATCCGTTAGCGGGTTGGCCACTAACCCGTATCTCCACCAATCCGCATTGCAGCAGCGTGGTGGAGTAAGCTCCAGGCCTCCCCCCAAAAAGGGGAGAGACTCGTGCCCAGCAGTGGGACGTATAATGGGTTGCCATTATTATTCATTATTAAATACTAAGATATTAGCCATGCATTTAGAAAATGAACAGTATGAAAAAGCTACAGTAACCACTAAGCGAATGAAGATTTAATAAACAATTTTATAAAAATCACTAAAAGGTCTTATTCTAGACTCTACAAGACGCGCATTCATTATTAGATAGTGCACAAATCCCTGGAGACCATACTAATAAAACGGCGGCAAGCGGCGGCAAGCGGCGGATGATCGTTCGGTGCGGCGCCGCCACGCAAGATGCCGCAATGCTCTATTATAAAAGTTGCTTTAAACCAGTTTACTGTTATAAAATAAATCCTTGGCTTTTAGAATTGAATTTGAAAATAAGAGATACTATTAAAAAGTGAAGCAATCCAATTAAACAGGAAAAGGTGTATAGATACACCGTATAATTTTCAACACCAGTCATTCAATTGTTGTCTGCAACTGTCATTTGCCACCAAATGGTAGTGTTCAGCACTAACGTGTTCCGCTTTCATGGTAATATATGGCCCCGTAATGTGGTTTTTATAAACTCTGTTTTTTATGTAGATGTCTACAGGCTGCAGTCATCACTCTACATCAATATGAGCTGCATGCTTGTTTGCCACCTCCATTAAATCTATACAAATAAATAAAATTGGAGTGTCTGTTTGTAATATAAAAATAACAGTACAGAACACGGTATATACCAAAACATTTTTTTTTTACAATTTTTGTCTGTCTGTCTGTCTGTTTGGCGGGGCTAATCTTGGGAACGGTTGGACCGATTTTGACGGGACTTTCACTGGCAGATAGCTGATGCAATAAGGAGTAACTTAGGCTTAACTTTTATACTACGCCAACGACTTAGTCCGGGTAGATACTGAACAATCATAAATACTCACGCGGGCGAAGTCGCGAGCACAGCTAGTAAAAAATAAAAAATAATAACGACTGGTTCAATTGGGATTTTTCCATTTTCTGGAAATTTTCCAGTACCTCGAAGTTTGGTAATATACCCGGAGATGTCAACAGGCTCGCCACCTGTTACATGGGCCAAAACGTAACCGGCGAATCCCGGGTGTTTGCATGTATGATTGAATGCATGCATTTCCCTCTGCCTACCCCTTCGAGGATTACAGGCGTGAAGTTACGTTACGTTAAATAACGACAATGGTAGAAATTAAAACAAAATTATTATATATTCTACAACGACAAGGGTATTGGCTGGCTTGCGTGCGTCCCCATGCCGCCGCACACACTACTGTACTACTGTACTGCTGTACTGTCACTGATACAGAACCAAACTTTATACAAAAGAAAACATTCCCATTTATCACTCGGAACTTTGTTCCAATAAAAAAGTGAACTTAATAATCTGTAGGTTTGCGTGAAATAAAAGTTAGGATCAACACACGTGTGTCAGCGTCGAGCTTTATTGGTTTCTATTTTTTTTAGGTTAAGTAGCCTAGAAGGAAACCCTTCGTCTGCTTTGCTCAGTGACTTTTAGTATTAGACAGCTGTAATTTAAATGCAATCGGGATGATATTGTCCGGGGTGAAACGCGCAGCCGATTTCAAATCGCCCTGGCTTAGTACTTACTGTGGATGCCCTCTGTCCCACATAGGGGACACCGAACTTTAAGGCCCGTGTTTAATTTAAAGAATAGATCTGTCTTTGGCTTATGTCTTATGTGTTCTTCCATAACGCTCTAAGCCAAGAATCGGACTGGCATGCGGCATGAGTCTCCCTTAGGCACATGTGTACTCAAATCAAATCAAATCAAATGTTTATTGCTCTCATGTTGTTTCACAAGGATCTTAGTTATAAGTACATAGTCTCAAACATGAACCCTGCAAGGGCACTGCAATTTTGAGTAGGTAGTAAAAACACAATTAAAATAGCAAAAACTTATTTCTATATTAATTAATATCTACAGTTCAACATTTAAATATTTTTTAGACTATCGTTTAAGAATTCTTGCAACGTACAGTAACATTTTTTTTAATAGTAACTGCTTTAGATAATTTTTAAATTTATTGGGGTTGTCAATGTTTCTTAATTCTAAAGGTACTCGTAAATTTATTGAAGCTGAGAGCCGTTTGCGCTCGCCGATTACTCGGTGAAGTAGACTAGTGCCATCACGTATTGTGCCGCCTACGTACGTACTCAACAAATAATATTGCACATCGAGCCTGCGAAAGAGACGATCGGCTCGTTTCGACTTCGTAGAGCGTTATCTCAGTTGCACACTGCCTACGTAAGCACTGACAATCCGGTATTGGTCAAAACTTGATCAAAATGGTCGACAAACATCAAATAGGTACGGTGCGAAAGAGATAACGCTCTACAGACCCAAAATAAGCCCAAGTGTCCTTCCTAGGCTCGATGTGCAATATTTATTGTAGAGCACTGAAAGTCCACAAAAATAAAATCAAGTTTGTCAAGAGGTTCAGATTATTTTCCGCGCTGTATGTGAGCATACCTTGAGCTTCAGTATAACCACATAACGCCGTGTATCTGTGAGAGTGCGTGTCGATGACGTCATCGTGCGCACCAGTTAATCCGCTATTGGGTTTAACTGGTAGATAACGTTGCATACAAATAGTTATTTCTATTTCTGTTGTAGAATCGTTATGAATATCAATATCAGAAAATCGTGTTTGAATGTTGGACGTGGAATTTTTGCAAAGCTTAGTTTTGTATTGTAATCGATGAGAATGGATGAAAAAAAACTGGCCAAGTTCGAGTCGGACTCATGCACGAAGGGTTCCGTTCCAATATTTATTAGAAAATGACAAAAAATATCGTCTACAAAACTGCGTTCTGGTACAAACATTTTAAACAGTTGTTGAAAATCGTATAAGAAAGTTAAAAGTACAATTATTCTTACTTTTAAGCTAACAATTATATTATTATTTTTTTAAGTTTTTTCGTCACTTTTAAGTTCTTCGGTCTCATTGGATTCAACTCAAATTTTCATTATTTTTGTTTTTTTTTCCCATTTGCAAGTCGCTTTCATATAAAATAACAAAAAGTAGAGTCTTCATACCCATTCAACAACCCCACCAAATAGGAAACTTGCTTTTTCTATTACAATACTGAACAGAAAGTAAGCAATTTACAGAAAAAGCCTTGCAATAAATACGAAACGGTTCTCATGCGATAGTATAATAAATCACTAACTTCAACAAGATGTTTACGGAGTCAACTTCTGACTGTTTATTTGTATATTTTTTATGGCACCCATTTTTAACCGACTTCCAAAAAAAGGAGGAGGTTCTCAATTCGTCCGGATCTTTTCACCGATAATTTGAAAACGCCTGTACCGATTTGGATTATTTTAGTTTTGTTTGAAAGGGTGTGCCTCACAGTTGGTCCCATTGTAACCATGTCAATATGTGATGATGGGATCCTGGAGAAATCGAGGGAACTCTTCAAATTTCATAGCACACTTGAAAGATTTTCGATATATTTTATAATAATAATGTTTTTTTCGCTTTTTAGTGTTTTTTGTCTATTCAGTTTTTTTTTTTTTTTTGAAGCCTATTTTATATGTGTAGTTGCACATATTTGATTTTTTTTGTCATGTCTTAACTTTTAGCGGCTGTAGAACTCCAGTGACGGTAGGTACTTACAGGTGTAATCACCACACCATTACATAACCTTCATGCCGCTAAATAGTAGAGGAAAGTAAGCAAATATGGGCTACCATTTTGTTTTTGCCTTAAAAATAAAAACCTATTAAAAAATTAACCATTCTTTGTTTTAAAAATAATCACACATACGTTTTTAAAGATCTAAGTAACAATTTTAAGTTCTTAATATTATAACATATTATTATATTGAGAATTAAACAAAATATCTAAATAGATGCTAAATATGCAACAGGTACTCAAATATGAGCTACTAATAGAAACTTATAATATCTACTACCAAAATAACAATTACAATTTTTTATCATAAAAGAGATCAAAATACTTTAGTAGATGGAAGAAATCACATAATTTACTTACAAAAATCACTTAATTACTTACAAATACCACTTAGTTGACCTACTTTAATAATTTGTTATTAAAGTAGGTAAATTAAGTGGTACCCCAAGTTTTCCTTGGTACTTTAGATTGTGTTGGCGCCATTCTGAAAAAATATAAGTAGGTACCTTTAGAACGACATAAACAACCACTTAAATACTATACATATACAGGAAATACCTAAATATGTACGTTATACAGTAAAATAGCCCATATTTGAAATTCTTAACTAAAATAAATTTGATCGTGTACTTTACAAATTATATATAGCAAGCAATAAATTGAGCGAAAATCATAAAATTAAACTTATATTCAGTAATAAAAGACATATTTACAATGTTGAGACCCAATTCTCTTTAATCAAACAACACATTGATACGTACCTCAGAAAACTTTTCGACAGCAGCAACACAAGAATGGCGGACACTGGCGACAGCTCGCGCGCAATTGACGAGAGTGAGTAGGTGAGATGTTATAGCGAATGAATGCGATGGACGATCGTCGTTTTTGGCGTCTTTCGAATGTTGGTTTTGAGAATTGCTTGTAGCCCATATTAAAGCACTAGCCCACATTTACTTACTTTCCTCTATTGTTCAGCGTTATCGTGTGTCAGGTGGTACGGTCCTGTGGTAAATGCTAACCAATTACCACTGAAGTTACCTTCTGTCCAAATCTAAAATCTGCAAAATTTCCATACAACAATGTCGATGAACAGCTACTATCTAATTCAACAATGTATGATTTTGAGGGTTACCCCATTATTTACCCCCACCCCGTTCTCCATTTTCGCGCGTTTCGCCTCAACGAAACTGATGGGAACATTTGATAACGTTCTAAACGTAAGCATTTGAATCACACGGGACTGTTTACTGCATCAGCACGCGAATCTGGATAGATACGAGTAGTTGGTACAACATCATTGCTCCAGTGGTCGTAATCGCGATGCTGAAGCTTGAGTCTTCGAATGCCAGCTCGGGAAAAACTGTTATATAATATTTTTTCTGTGAGGAAATTCCCCGTAGTAGCCCGGAATCTGTCCGTCGGTCCTGCGCCCGATCTCTCTCCGGTCTTGTCGAATTGCCGTCCGTCCCGTCGGGCTATGAGAGCGAGGGAACAGGCAGGGCACCTGTACTCGCGCATACCCTAGTGCACTATAATATCTCCTGCGCAGTTGGCTAGCTTTCGTGGACATTCGCCGGCGTGACCGAACCTATATAATTGTAACGGCCAAGTGTGAGTCGGGATAGCGAACAGAGGGTACCGTACAAATAAGACATAAATTTAAGTTAGTTTGTAGCTTCTCAATGCGATCCAATGAGCTTTGTTTTCTATGCCAAATAGTTTCAATATGTCTCGTCTGCCAGGCGTCTAACGGCTGCTCAGTTATTGATGTTGTTCATACGAAAAGTAAACTAATTAGTTAGCAGATGTACCGTACCTAATTAATAAGTTCTATATTTACTGCCGCGGTTGTATCCGAAATGACAGAGCGTATATTTTGTAGTTCACAACAAACTTAGCTTAATTACCGGGGTAAGGCAACAAGTCCAATCTCCCGGCCGCCGGCATTATCTAACAACTTGCTGCTGCGATAGCGCCACACTAACACACATTTGCTTACATTTTACGTTATTCAATGCCTTTTGCTAAGCGCTCGTAGATAGTTTTATGTTCGCTGCGTTAATTAGGGGGGCCACTAGTAAGTAAGTATAGCAAAGTGTTGAGAAAAGCGAAATCTAACAGCATCGAAATGTTTTGAACGTTTTCTTAGCAGTCTGCCGAACTTCGAGGATGCTAATGTTTTCGGATAAAGACTGATAGTGTTTAGGTACCAGCCACAGCTACTGGCGGGGCGAACTGCGGTGCGACTTGCGCGGCGGCATGCTTCGCGCGGCAAACGCCACGCGGCGTGCCATTTAAACAAAATTAAATGTACTAGCGAGTATCACAGCTGAGAGGGATGCGCGCAGGAAAATCGGCTGACGTCACGCGAATGAAACAAATAATTTTGTTTTAATCGCGCGTCAACCGCTGCGACTAGCTGTGGCATACCACCGCAAATCGCGCCGCACGCCGCGCCGTAAGCGTCGCAAATCGCACCGCCAGTGGCTGTGGCCGATGGATTTTTTTTATGCTATGGAAGTGGCTAACAAGCATGCAGTTCATATTGATGTTAAGTGATGACTGCAGCCACATAAAGACCAAGGTCAAACTGCAGATGCGTTACCACTCCCGAGGCCTGACGTGTTATGCCTCTGTGCCGGAAATTACAACGGAGATTAAACGTTGTTTTATGTTCCAAAATTAGCAAACAAGCATGCAGGTCACATAGATGTTAGTTATGTCTTTGTGATAATTATTATGGTTATAACTATCACTAACATAGACATATGTAACAATTGAGTCTCAGGGATGACAACGCATCTGCATTTCGACTTCTGGTTTTTATGTAGATGTTTTATGTAGCTGTATGCTTGTTTTCCACCTTTTTTATGTAATGGAAGTGGCAAACAAGCATGTAGTTCACATTGATGTTAAGTGATGACTGCAGCCTATAGACACCCGTACAAAGACCGAGGTCTAAATGCAGATGCGTTACCACTCCTGAGGCCTAAGGTGTTATGCCTCTGTGCCGGAAATTACAGGGCCGTACATTACCAACTGACCGGAACACGATAGTGCTGAACACTACCATTTAGCGGAAAGTATATTAGGTAATGCGGTGGTGCCTACGCCCGCGAGCTCCGTCACTGGAGCTCTACCACCAGTGATGTCGCGCGACTGAAACAAATAATTTTGTTTTAATCGTGCGTCAAGCGCTGCGACTAGCTTTGGCATACCACCGCGTATTGCGCGGTACGCCGCGCCACTAGTCGCGCCGCAGTTCCTTCAGCCACGCCAGTGGCTGTGGCCGAAGGATTAAACGTTATTTTATGTACCGAAGTTAGCAAACAGGCATGCAGGTCGCATAGATGTTAGTTATCTCTTTGTGATAATTAATAAGGGGTCAACCCGTTGATAACTATCACTAACAAAGACATAACAACTGAGTTTCAGGGATGGCAACGCATCTGCATTTCGACTTCTGGTTTTTATGTAAGTAGATGTCTATAAGCTACAGTCACCACTTAACATCAATGTGAGCTGTATGCTTGTTTTCCATCTTACATAAAAAAGTCAATAGTTAACGAAATAAATCACTAACAGAGCAGCTCACCCACGGAAATATAAATAATGTAGGTCTGTATATGTTAAAATACTAGGTATTTAATTGAGTATAAATCATCCTCTCTCCTACATTGCGGTGCCCAACAGGGTCCATAATCCTAATGTTGTAGGTACATTATGGTGCAATAAAGTATTGAGTATTGAGTATTGAGTATTGGAATAGATTTATCTATTCTGTGAGTTCACCACACAGAACTATAACAAAAGCAACAAACAAATAGCGAAACTAGCTTCAACACGTGATGTCCTCCCGATACGAGTTTATAATGAACATACGATAACATTATGGAGCCGCACCAGGTCCCACGTACTTCACAATACACATTAAAATCTGTTTCTGAACATAATGTGAACGTATTTATTTAGCTAATACAGGAATTCGACTTGACTCGAATAGGTCACAGCAAATTAATTTATATTGTGATCATTTTAGATGCTCGGACGACTAAAGATACCCATTTCGGTGGTCATATGATATTGCATCATATGTATGTATGTATGTATCTTCACGCCAGGTCCCTAACGGGGTAGGGACCAAGCATGAAGATGTGATATGACCATATGATATACCCATCATATGACCCCCCAAATCACCATATGCGATAATGGCCACTCTTAGCATGCGATTTGGCGAACATTGTGGGTTTATCACGGGCTGCTGCTGCCGACCCCGCATTATTGTATTTACTGCCACCATATTAATAATGGCAACCCATTATACGTCCCACTGCTGGGCACGAGTCTCTCCCCTTTTTGGGGGGAGGCCTGGAGCTTACTCCAACCACGCTGCTCCAATGCGGATTGGTGAAGGGGTGGGTTAGTGGCCAACCCGCTGTCGGATGTTTTCAAACCGCCCATAAGGCCTCCGACAAGGTTTAACGACTGCTATCCATCGATAGAAACCGGGACCGACGGCTTAACGTGCCCTCCGAAGCACGGAAACGCGCATTTAATTTGCCACTAGCGGTCACCCATCACTCTACCCGACCGCACCCATAGTGCTTAACCGAGTAGATCGCTTACGATCTACACCAGCCGCTGGGCCATGCGCGCTTCGTTCTGCCACCATATTGGAATACTTATATCCCGATTTTCGGTTAATTAACTAGCAAAAAAAATGTTCCACTAGTGAGCTATGAGCGGTGGTTAAGACATTGGAATGTGGCGACACCACCACTTATGAAACAAAATTATTTCACTATAAATAAACAAAACAGTTCACTACATTATACGAGTACTATACCAAAAGCAAAATGAAAATGGCGAAACTAGCATACGTGATACCCTCCCGATGTCGAAGTCCGGAGTGTACCTTTAATTAAGATTTGATAACGTTATGGAATCGCATCAGGTCCCACGTACTTTGCAACACTCATAAAACCTGTTTCTGAATATTATGTGAACGTATTAATTTAGCTAATGCAGTAAATGTGGAAATGAGATTGAGACATTTTTTTAACGTTATGAAGGTGCCATGCAAACATGCATTTCACATTAATGTTAAGTGATGACTCCAGCCTATAGACACCCATACAAAGACCAAGGTCAAAATGCAGATGCGTTACTACTCCTGAAGCCTAAGGTGTTATGTCTCTGTGATATTTATTACGGGGCCATAAATTACCATCTAACTGGAACACGATAGCGCTGAACACTACCATTTGGCGGCAGATAGATTAGGTAATGCGGTACTGCCTACGCCCTCGCGCTCCTGCACTGGAACTCTACCGGGCTCCAACCTACTCGAAGCTCCCACGGGCCTAGCTTGTGGGACTTACCTCAAGCGTCTGTTTTAAGCCCCCTACCCACTACCTCATAACAATAAAAAATAAAAAAAACACATTACCACTATCCGAAGGTGGCACTGGAAATTTTCCAGAAAATGGATAAACTGATAATTAAACTTTCAACTCACATAATAACAGATTTATATAAAGTTACTGTTATTAGTTGTTCTGTGGTTCAGGTGAGCTAGACAATGGTCAAATACCACGTGGTGCGATAAGCAGCTTTATGGAGATGTAATAAGTTCTATTATTCCGTGTGGATGTCAACGTACCTCTTTTTGTTTTGTTATGCAAAGTAAACAAATTAGAGCTGCCTCACATTTGGTGCATTAACCGCTGAATAAAAATGCCAATAGACATAAAGGCCAATTAGCCTTTATGTCTATTAGGGAACTGGACGCTTGACTACATCACAAGAAATATTTCATTGATTTTGGATAAACGGAGAGGTGCCTGGCTGAACGTCCCGCTCCTTCCCGCTTCATTCTTGATTGGAGAGAGAGAGACTCGCCACCTATTTTATGGGACAGAATGTACAAGATAAATCGTGGGTAAATGCATACGTTTACCTCTACCTTCCCTTACGGGGAATACAGGAGTAATGATATTATGTTATTTTAATTCTCTATCACACTGCCGTCAAATCTCTAAAACATTATTTACAAATTGTAATCTTATAAGATGTAGTTGCCGGGTGCTGGGATACGAAGTCTTCAGATCTCTGACAAAATAAAAATATGAACTTAACTGATGGTTAGAGAAACTTCATCATCATATCAGCCGAAAGATATCCACTGCTTTACTAAAGCCTCCCCATAAGTGGGGGGGATATGCCATAATCGCCACGATTGGCATGAGAATTGGCGATCGCAGTGGCGGTAGTTTTATCGCAGGACGCTGGTGCACATCTTGCATTGCTCTTACTACCGCCCCATTATAATGGTTTGACCACCATTGTTCGGTTGACTGACCGCACTAGTAAAAGAAAATTCTTCAGCTACTGGGACGTGGTATCGTCACGTCCCGACGCCACCATCGAAAAACTTCGTACTATTTATAAAATAATTAAAGCCTATATAATCCAACAGTCTTTTAGATAGAACGGCGGCACAGTGTTTCAAACGCTGTCACTCTGAAGCGGCACACACCACTGGCATAAAGCCAGGGCCACACCGGCGGCGCGTCGCAGCACCATTTACATGCAATTCTGTTTCAATTTTACTAACTGCCTCACGTCTCTGCATTCCGGGACGCCTCGCTGCATTATACTCCGAGTTATGCCCCCTACAGCTCGTGTACCGGGATAACCTAAGTTTAAACTAGACTAGCCGACTGTTAACCCCAGTTAGGATAGTATTCAGAGATGGGAAATATGCAAATTCACTCGCCAGTTTTTATTTCAGATTGAAACTTGGTTAGCGGAACGCCGACTGAATCCATTTTGATGAATTTCGGAACCAATATAATGCCGCTCAAAGGATTCACGGAAGTCTGTCAAATTGGAGTAATTAAGCGTACAATACTAGTCTACGTTTGATGGTATTTGGATATGGTAAAGTGATACCTCTGTATCAATTATTAAGGGGATAAACGCTATCAAACACGGGTATTGAATAATACTATTCAATCCTGTACTTTGACGTCTTATTGTACTAATAGAGATCTTATATGATCGCTTTTGCTTTAGCAGTCTTTTTTATGTAATGAAGGCAGGCAGGCAATTCACATTGATGTTAAGTGATGACTGCTACCTATAGACACATACACAAAAACAGAGGTCAAAATACAGATCCGTTACCACCCCTAAGATCTTAGTTGTCCATGTCTCTGTGATAGTTATTACGGGGCCATACATTACCATCTAACCGGAACACGATAGTGCTGAACATTATAATTTAGCGGCAAGTACCTCGAGACGACTGTATCTCATAGTTTAAATAATCAGTGTACAACACTAATTATAAAAAAAAATATGCGCCATTTACTTGCTTTGACCTATTTAGAGTTTATTTTACCCAAGATCACATCATATATACGGTTGACCCACATTGAAACATATAAATCAGAGACATAAAATAGGTATATTATTATGTATAGACTAACAATGGCGTGTATTTAACTGTGAATTTAAACTTGTGTTCTTCCTACTCCAAGTAAATTCGTTACGATGAATTTCCGAGTAAATTGTAATTGAATGACGCTCAAAGGATTCGCGAAGTAATCAACTTTGAAATAATTAAATTATGTGTACCCCACATTTTGGAGTTGGTGATTTTTTTCATAGACTCTAGAAGTTCTGATGTTGTAATCAGAAACAATTCTCTTTGTAGAATGAGGAAGGATTTCATGTTGCTTATCGTTTGTATGTTCACGGCAGGCAAACGCCAGGGGGCCGCCGCGTGGGCCGACCGCCTAACTCAAATGATTTCGTTTAGCTTTCGTTTAGGACATCTTATTAGTTTCGTACCACCTATTTTTTTCCTGGAAGTCTTTCGTCTACATTTATATCCTACTTAAGAACAAAATCTTTTAATAGGCGGTACGAAACGGACAACAATTATTCCAAATACGTACATATTTCTACCTTCTCGGAGGGTACATAGAAGAATTTATTAACCCCCCCTTATTCATAAACGTATTTTAGCTAAAGTATTGCTAATCTCTCCTTTGTCTCTTTCTATCCTGCACATTTGACAATGCAACTGAAAAAGTCAAAGCATTCTGTAGCTAAAACGTATCTCGTTCTTTTCTTTTTACTCTTTGTTATCAGTTTGTAAAGGGGAAAAGAGACATTTTACTGATATACTTTTTACATTAGTTTATGACATTTAGTTTTATCTTAGTGATATTCTTGACTTTACATATATTTTTTATCTTGTTTGACATGTATATCAATTGTTATTCGCTTTAATTTATTTTGTTTGTTTTTGACGTGTCATAAGAGGTGCCTGTCACCCTAAATGAATAAATGAGTTTCTGATTCTGTATTTAATGTACGTTTATGAATAAGGGCGTGAATCTTTATCTTTTAAAAATTTTGCGATAACATTTTAATACCGTGGTACCGTCCATTCAAACGAGTAAAAGTAAGTTTACTACGAATGTAGTAAACTTACGGGGACTGGTATTCGGTGTTACACTTTTCGAAGTCCGGTATCAAGTGTGATAGCGGATGACGGCGGGTGCGTCATCCACGACATATATTTTTACAGTATCCATCAACAAATATTGCACATCGACCTTAGGCAGGGGAAATAAGGGGGTTATTCCACTCCATTGGAATGGTTTGACCGTAGTTGTTCAGTTCACTGAGTGGACTAGTTGAAGAATTCATTATTAGGTCATCACTTCTCAGTGCCAGCGAGTTTGCATGTTTACATTACCTACCTATATATATGCGTCTACCCTTGAAGGCGTTTTGTAACGTTATAACAATAAATAATAATAATGGTAACCCATTATACGTCCCACTGCTGGGCACGAGTCACTCCCCTTTTTGGGGGAAGGCCTGGAGCATACTGTACCACGCTGCTCCAATGCGGGTTAGTGGAGATACGGGTTAGTGGCCAATCCGCTTTTTTTTAATGTAACGAATGTGGCAAACGTCTATGCAGCTCACATTAATGTTAAGTGATTACTGCAGCCCATAGACATTTACACAAAAACCAGAGGTCAAAACACAGATGCGTTGGCCCTAAGTACCCCTGAGACCTAAGTTATTAGGTCTTCGTGAAGATAATACGGGGCCATACATTCCAAAACAATAGTGCTGAAGACTACCATTTGGCATACGTATGTATCTTCATGCCAGGTCCCTAACGGGGTAGGCAGAGAGTTTAGAGCGCCAGATATCCCGGTCCTGACAAACCTATCGTGCCTCGTCTACCTTCATCATTATCTTCATACATGCACGCCGATTCCTAAGACTTTTGACCCCACTATCAGACAGAACTTGACCTATTTGGTCATGGTATGTCAGTCTTGGTCTTCCTGGGCCTCTGCAACCATCCACATTCGCATTGTATATCTGCTTAGTCATTCGCTCATTCGACATTCTTTCTATATGCCCGAACCATCGCAGTATGCCTTTTTTCATTTTTACACCGATGATATCATTCACACAAAGCCTCTTTCTTACATCTTCATTACGAACGCGATCGGTGAGTGATACACCGCAGATCTTGCGCAAAGATCTCATATCGACCGCGTTTAACTTACTTTCATGCTCTTTCCTGCATACCCAGCTCTTGCTTCCATATAAAAGCGTTGGAGTAGGTAAGTCACAGAGTACTATAATACATACTGAAATAGAGACCAATTTTCGATATCAAGGAAGGCAACAGCTCACTTACGCCGTCTGGCGAGTTTGGTGTTTCGTTTTGGAACTACAACCTAAGGTCAATAGCCCGTGCGTTGCTATTCACTGCTATTCCATAAAAAAAAAACAGTATTTTGGGCCGCTTTCTCTATATCTATCTGTGACGTGTATTCCATACATCTCAACTCGATGAAAAAATCACGGAAAACGCTTAAAAAACACTCTTTTTAAGCAATATTACATACGACGCAATTGCAGCATGACATGTATGTACCACGTCTGACAACATAATGAATGAACTCTATGAACATTATTGGAACAAATATGCGCGCCATCTGTTGTTACGTGTTAGAAACGTTTACTTGCCATTGATATGATTGCCATCGCATTAGTACTAAGTTTAAACACCCTGGAGTAAGTACAGCATTATGTACGGCTAGTCGAGCCCGCTGGCTGAGATGTTTCGATTCTAGCAGCTTACCCAACGTTCCATTGACGCAATTCCCTACAAGCACACTTCTTACTATGTCAGTGGTGTACTTACCATTTGGCGGCAGATAAATCAGGTAATGCGGTGGTGCACACGTCTTTGAGCTCCTACAATGGAACTCTACCACCAGCGCTTAATTAGTCACGAAAAAACAATTAACAAAGCGCTTATCTCAACCCCTTAACAACCCTAAGCTTGGACACGGTCCAGAAATTAGATTGTAATCGCTAATCACGTACTTATCAAATATGAATATAGGGTCGGCCATTCCGTTAATTGAATTGTATAACTCCCATTAGATTTCATCAAATTAAATTCGGATAAGTTTCAATTACATTTCAGATGATAGAAGCACATTATGATTATGAACAGTATGGAAACTACGTACAAAACGTTGAAACGGCACACACACAAACATGCGCATTGACGAGGCCCGTAAGCGGTTCTCGTGGTGCTGCAGTAGCGAGTCACTCGCTACTCGAACGTCGATGCGTATATTTGTGTGGGTGTGCCGTTTCAAACTACGTACAGTTTCCATACTATTCATATTTGTACTGAGATAGAAGTGTTTATTTTAATGACAATAAATTAATGGCACGCTAAAATTTGACGAGCTAATTGGTCCAGCGGTGCGATGACTGATGACTGATGACTGATAACTGAGATGATGACTGAAGCTCACGAGTTCGACTTGGGATAAATATTTATAAAAAAATGAAAATACGCTTACACTCACAGCCCCACAGTAGGTTTAAACCTGTGTCGTGGGTGCCGTTGTACACACACAACACATACACAAACACCCAGACCCGAAACAAAGATCTGTAGGCCATACAAATATTTTTCCCGGTGCGGGGATCGAACCCGCGACCCTTCGAATCAAACGGTCATCTCCCACCGCTGGACGGGTCGTCGGGATTTATATGCCCTTCACATATTTGTTTCGGATCTGGGTGCTTGTGTACGTGCTCTGTCTACATCATAGATTATATATACAGACAACGGCATATTATACGACATAGATTTATAGAGTATCCAACCACAAATATTGCACATCGACATTAGGAAGGAGACTTTCGGATTTTTTCGGGTCTATATAGCGTTATCTCTTTCACACCTTATCTATGTTACGTTTGTGTACCGTATTGATTATGTTTTGACCAATACCGCACTGTCATTGCTTACGTAAGCAGTGTGCAGTAGTGATAACGCTATACGAAGTCGAAATTCGAATTGTCGCTTCCATAGGCTCGAGGTGCAATATGTTCTAACTGTAGGGTTGTCAACGTAAACGCATAAAAAATATCAGAGCAACAATATATTTGTGCAATATTTTAGCTATTTCTTTAATAAAAGTTGCGGACTTTTAAGATCTTTTTAAGATACATGATCTCAATATACCTAAATTATCTTCATGTATTTCTAACCGTTTAAGCAGTTGTACTACTGGAGTATCTGCACGGAACCCTAATTTAACTCTTGATTAACAATGTAAGTGGAAACATAGCATTCAATTGGTAAGACAAGTGTTAACCAGTCCCGTTGTATTTAAGCCCAGTTGATACATATCACAAAATACAAAAACGCAAACATACAAAAAAACATTAATTCACTCTGAAAAAAATAATTATAGATACCTATGCATGACCTCTGTATTTCAAATTCTTGTAATTCGTAACTTCATTTCGACCGTCATACCAAACAACATTAGCTATTTGAACAAAAGCAAACTAATGTAAGAGTATGCGAACAAATGATATCTTTAGGATCTCGGCTAAACGTTTTACAGTAATTCTTCTGTCTTCTAAAACTAAATTTTTAACTTTTTTGACATTTTCTTCCGTGATTAAGGTTGAAAGCCGTCCGGAACGGCGGTCATCTTCACAGCTCGATCTACCTCTTTTAAATTCAGCAACCCAGTAAGCGACGGTGGAATAAGGTATAAAATTATCCTCTTATGTCCGCTGGATACCCAAAAATATTTCTTTAGTGGATATTTTTTTCAAGCACAGGTCGTACCATTCGCAAATAGAGCCGTGATAAAGTTATCACGGCTCTATTTGCGAATGGTACGACCAAATCGAGTGTAACTGCGTAAGAATATTGTGTGATTGACACTCTCTTCAAACTAAATATCCACAAAAATATGTCATTATCCTGCACTTCTAAGAACTTTTTGATTCAACCTCGTATTATTAATGTATGTATGTATCTTCAGGCCCAGTCCGGTACGGGGTAGGCAGAGAGTGCGTAGCGCCAGATATCCCGGTCCTGACACACCTCCCGTGCTTCTTCTACATTCATCATTCTCTTTCATAATAACAGCATTCGGTAAACTCAGGCTATATTCGTTTAAAATTAATTATAATACGTATCAAATAGAATTCACCGAATCCATTCCACGAGGGAATTCTTCACTAATTTACAGAAATAACTTGTAACAGCACATTGTGGATTCGCGCCTCGAGTCATAAACGTATGTCAGCACGTCTCACAACTTTATTGTTATAAGAACTTCGCTCCGACGCCTTAATTATCATATCTCAGTTACTGCGACCTCTCCTTTACGATACGCCAAAATCATTAATGCTCGTGGCTGACTGTCCACGATTTTTTTTTGACGTGAATTGGCAATCAGCTATACAGTTATCATTGATAGTTGTTAGTAAATGGTACTGTTGGGAACGGAAATATTAACTTGTTACGTTTATATAGCAACATTTTTTTATTGTTTACCATTTCTAAAAATAGCATTATATTCATTTTATGTTCTTTGTCTGATACCTCCAGCGCCAGCTTTTGAGATCGCACCGCAGATACTAATCGGAGGTCGGTGTCAATTTTCTATTGTAAACTACCGAGGCAACCTGTGGGTTGCTTGCAACGAGTTAATATACGTCTACACCTCGCTTCTTAGTTTTCCGGCTTCTGCATCCCCTTATCCTGAGTCGATCTGGATTGCCATGCACACGGTGAAACACATTTATGCACTCTTTTCCGAAATCGGCAGTGGTAGAAGGACCGGTTTGCCGATTCCGGAATGAGACGTTGTCGACCTCTGGCAGCTGATCGTGACAAACCTCTGGGACGGGCACGCTGTGGTCATCTCGGTCTTGATCTTCGCTCTATGTCAGCGAGACAGGCACTCAGCTGGGCTGCCTCTGCACGGATATTCGTAGCATCTGGATCTACCGTACTATAACTGCATGCTGATGACTGCTGACGAGCCTCAGCGACGTTTTGCGATGCGGGCCTGATTATCAAATTCCTTGGTGTCGGACACGGTGAGTACTGCACGCACGGTCGTAGGCAGGTGACCTTCCCACAGCACTCTGAGTGTCTCATCAGGTATCATGTTTCATACAGACTTCAAACTCGTGATTACACAGACGTTCACCCTTAAAGCCCACGACATGGGAATAATATGTAATTGACAAAAATCACACAACCCACATTCCCGGCTAATAACAAACATGCGAACTTACTCCACACTCATTTACAGAAATAACTTGTAACAGCACATTGTGGATACGCGCCTCGAGTCATAAACGTATGTCAGCACGTCTCCCGAGTTTATTGTTTAAAGAACTTTACTCCAAAACCTAAATTATCATATCTTGTTGGTTACTGCTTTTCTCCTTACCATAGGATACGCCGTATTTAATAATACCCATGCCTCTTGTTGCGTTTATTCCGTTATCCGTATATTTTTTAAACACCATAATAATATCCTTCAATTAATAAGGCTTCATTGGGAACTCACTGCCACAGAACTTGTAAGAAGCTGGATACTTATTATAAAACTAGCTGTGCCCACGACTCCGTCCGCGTAGATACTGAACCAAAATTTTGTTAAACTCTACGTCAATAAAGTCGCGGGCATACCTAATATTCAATTTAGAATACGTTTCTGTAAACCGCATTCAACTCTGTTTAAAAGTTTTGAAGCAGTGCTTGAAGTAAATTTTCAATTGACCAATACTTCTTTTCCCCTTAACCGATTTTGACGAAACAAAGTTTTGACAACGCTCCTAACTATATGTAATACACCTGATTCTCTTCTTAAAGCTAATCTATCTACTGTTATATGCAAAGTTAATTCAATACCAGTATTCCACTTCACAGCGTTGATATACCACAAACAAAAATCACACAATCCAAGTACCCGGCCCACGAGGGAGCTCCACATTCATTTACAGATATAACTTGTAACGACACATTGTGGAGTCGCGCCTCAAGTCATAAACGTTTACATGCGTCTCCCAACTTTATTGTTATAAGAACTTTGCCCCAAAGCCTTAATTACCATATTTTTCCGGGCACCGCTCTCTACTTTTACGATATCTCGTATGAATTGATACCTGTGGATTTTGTAGCTCTTGAAAAGTTTTTTTATGGCTGGAAGTGGTAAATTAGGTATAGCCCATAAATATCCTAGAAAATCTAGAGTGCCACTCATGGGATTCAAGCTGTCATGCTTCTGTGCCGTTTACTATGGGGACGTACATTACCACCTGGTGTGAACGTGATAAATAAATGAACTAAACGAGCATGATTAACACATTACTGTTAGTGTTCATTTAGTTCATTTAATTCCACGGCCGTCCAATACAAGCTGACCGGTACACAATAGCACTGAGCGCTACCATTTAGCAATAAAAAGTTTTAGTAAGGCGGTAGTGCGTACGTCACTGGAGCGACCATCTAACCGATGGCAGAGCTTCAATGACCCAGCGACGCAGAGGAAGAGCTGTTAAAGTTTCATCTTCATTTCACAGTATGAAAAGAAATGACATAACTAGATATATCACGGATTCAGGAAATGAAAGGATAGAAAAGTAAATTCCGTGCAATTGAACTGAGATGAGCTGCACTGAAGCGAATCAAAGCGAAATGTGTGTTTTTACGGCGCGAACGTGCCAACTGTGCCGAGCGAGGATTCAATCCGCGTTGATGGAGAGTGAATACTGCTGGATAAAGACTACATAAAAACCGAGATTCCCGATGCAGATGCTTTAGCTTGCATGAAAAAAGGTAAGCGCTCAGGGAGCATCAAGAATTAAGTTCGACTCTAAAAAGTCCACAATAAATACCTACATAAAGTACTAAACGCTTATGCTACTAAACCATTATGCGGTAAGTACATTAATTACAGTATCCAACAAGAAATAATGCACATCGACCTCAGGAAGAGACGTCGGCTTGCTTATTTCGGATCTCTAGAGCTAACCTAGCCTATGAAAATGACAATCGGCTAGTTTCGGCTTCATAGAGCGTTATCTCTTTCGCACCTTACCTATTTGACGTTAGTCGACCATTTTGATCAAGTTTTGACCAATACCAGACTACGGATGCTTACGTATTCAGTGTGCAGCAGAGATAACGCTCTATGAAGCCGAAACTAGCCGATTGTCATTTTCATAGGCTCGATGTGCATTATTTCTAGATGAGCACTGTAATGCGGTGGTACCTACGCCCAAAAGCTGCGCAACTGGAGCTTACTATCAGGATTGGTATAGTTTCATCTTTAAACCGCAATATGAAAAAAAAAACTGTATTTTATGAAATAAAACATAACATACACGGACTCACAGCTCCACACTTCTGTCGCGGGTGCCGATGTACATTGTACACAGACAGCACATAGTTACACAAACACCCGGACACATAACAAATATTTGTAGGCCATGCAATCAAGCGGCTATCACACACCGCTGCTCTAACCAGGTCGTCAAATATATCGTGGATTTTATAAAGGTATGTCATATATTCTGGAAATGAAAGTATAGCACAGTAAATTCCGTGCAATTGAACTGAGATGAGCTGCACTGAATAGAATCAAAGCGAAATGTGTGTTTTTACGGTGTGAACGTGCCAACTGCGTCGAGCGAGGATTCAATCCGCGTTGATGGAGAGTGAATACTGCTGGATAAAGACTACATAAAAAACGAGATTCCCGATGCAGATGCATTGGCTAGCATGAAAAACGTATGCGCTCGCAAAGCACTATCAAGCATAAAGGATTATGGCAAGATTGTTACAGACAAAATGGAGAAAAGATACAATTTTAAAACAGCTTTGAAATATTATCTAGTGTACCTAAAGAACATTTTCTGGTATTTTTTTTAAGTTATTAGGTTGACAGACAAGCAGACGGGCCAACTGATGGAAAGTCGTCACCGTCGCCTATGAACATTTACAACACCAGGGGAGTTGGCAACGCGCTGCCAGCCCTAAAGGACTCTTTTGACGCCATTTTTGAAGAACCCCACATTGTGGCGCCGAGGAAACACCTCAGAGGGAAGTTCGCTCCACAATTTACACGTTCTGTGCAGGAACGAACGCGAGAACCGCTCCGTTGAGCACTGCCAGGTGTCCAGTCGATGAGGGTGGAATTTTTCTCTGCGACGGGTAGTACGGTGTAGGAAAAGAGATCGTGAGACCATGTCGAATAGTTCGGCAGAGCACTCACCATTGAAGACACGGTGTACACGCACAGACACCCAATGTCTCTGCGCAGGCTCAGATGTTCAAGCCTGTCAGTAAGTCCTGGATCATTAACAATACGAACGGTGCGTCCTTGTAAGGAGTTAAGTAGTACCAAACTAGTATACCAAATATTTTTATGTCTCCAAGGTCAAGGGCTTCGGCAACTTAGTGGTAAAGCGGCTGGATGGTTATCCTGAGGTCGTAGGTTCGATTTCTGCCCGAAGTCAATTTATTATTTTCTTTAATTCCTGAAGTCACTCGAATACTGTGTTGTTGCAAAAATAATATATTACAATTATTGGCGTTATGTTTACTAGTGTATACTCTCACTTTTAAAAAACAAAATACGTACCGGTTTTGAAATATTTTTGATTCCTTATTAATTTAAGAAACACATCAAATACCAACCGGCAACGTATTCAAGATTTCATTTATAAGTTTTCTACGAAAAAAAAGTAATTTCTTAATATAGCCGCGACGAAGCGCGCAGCATTCATTGAGTACAAACAGTAATAATTTCATCCATATGTATGAGTATAATTATTTTCATTTTCCATTTCGCGTTGCGACGAAAAAATGGCGGGAGGTATCACCGGAGGGCTTTCATCGACGGATTTAAATTGTAAATGACGGTAGACGCAGAAAAAAATATTTACACAAAATGTAAACTTTTGCAATATTCATGATATATTTTTTAAGATGGCGTGTGTTGATGAAACGAAGTGTAAGAATGTTGCGTTTTGCTGAAATAAAAGTTGAATAAGCTTTTCGAGAAAAGTTTTAGTAAGACATAGGCTGCCTTCGCCCGTGAGCTCCGTCTCTGGAACTCTACCACCAGTAAAAGTAGTGATTTGTCTTTGTATTACGTAATCTTCATATCTTCACGTCTGTAATCTCCCAAGGGGTCACCATCATTTCAGCCAAAAGACGTCCACTGGACAAAGACCTCTCTAAAGATTGGTACAACGAACGGTCCTGGGCCACCCTGGTACGCGATCGCCACTTCAGAACTCTTCTTCCCTAACGGCCGGAATTTCTGCGAGCTATGTGCCCTGCCCACTGCCACTTGAGTTTCGCTATTCGGTGAGCTATGTCGGTTACATTAGTTCTCAATCGGATCTCTACATTTCTGATTTGATCTCGCAGAGAAACTCCGAGCATAGCCCTCTCCATTGCTCTCTGAGTGATCTTGAGCCTTCTTATGAGGCCCAAAGTGAGCGACCACGTTTCTGTCCCATATGTCATCACTGGCAACACACGCTGGTCGAAGACCTTCTTCTTGAGACACTGCGGTAAGGCGTAGGCACAGGCAAATGCATGCATTCAAGTGTACATGCATACACCCTCGATTCGCCGGTTACGTTTTGGCCCATGTAACAAGTGGCGACCTTGTTGACATCATCGGACGAAAAATAATTTAATTAAAAATACTTGCGGCCATTCTTTGATAGGCATCCTAGTGGATATATATTCTCTACATTATAAATATGCGTAAAAATCAGGTTTACAGCATATCTGGATGAACGAAATGATTCTGCAGTGGGATCCTTACCTGTTTGCCACTTCATGACATAAATAAAAAACGTAGTAAACAGTCGGTAAATAGCGATGAAAACGAAATACATTTTATGAGATCAATAAAAAAAAACAATATGATTACAACTTTTACAACTGTTTCAGTCATGAAAGTAGCAAACAAGGACACAATAAAATGGTAATTGAAGACTGGACCCTAGTGGACATTTGCATAAAACCTGAAGATGTCAATGGACCTAAATTCGTTCCTTTTTCTAAGACAAAATCTTTTTCTTCCCTTGCTGGAATATTAAACACCATTTTAGTGTTCCATGGTAGTACCAAACACTAATTTCACGACACATAAAATTTATATTCTTATCATGACCAAAATAGGTCGAGTTCTGTCTGAGGGTGGGTCAAAAGTGTTAGGAATGCGTGCATGAAGAGAATGATAGATGAGGCACGAGAGGTGTGTCAGGACCGGGATATCTGGCGCTCCATACTCTCTGCCTACCCCGTTCGGGACCTAACGTGAAAATACATACATAATATAGATAAATCTATGGAACCTAAGAGCTCAGTCACCGGAGCTTTACCATTTAACCATAGGAATCCATAAAAACAAAATTAGTGTAGCTTAGCTTAGCTTACAAACAAAGAATCCTACTTCAATTTAATAACGCAACTAGTAGCAGAATAACGTTTTAATCGGTTAAAATTAAATTCTATTAAAACTAACTGAATATAAATTGAAAAATTTCAATGACTACACAATGAATAGATGGAAGACCACATCAACAAAGCTCATCATTAATAAGTCCCCAAACAATTTCAAAATGTGGTAAACAATTAAAATTATTTCAACAGAATCACAATTTGTTTGGCATCTCAAGTAACCCTGAACAAAGGCTCAATCAAAGTGTTTACACGGCGAACACTAATTTGGGGTAACATTTTAATTCTGGGTACACACGGGCCGAGGGGCAAGTTGGGGTAATGCGGGGCGGGGCAAAGGTGCGGTTTGATAGTTAAATTTCCCGCGGGGCAGGCGCCACTCCCGCATTCTGGCACACTTCCTTCGCAGTGCCCCGCGGGACCGCCTCGCCGGAGCACATTGTGGTGTGCGGAAGCGATAACGCTTGACCGAACAATTTTGTGAATTATTATGACATGAAGTCTATGTACTTTATTTATTTAAACTTTCTTGCACAAATTGGTACATGTGGCGGACTTAATGCTAAAAAGAATTCTCTACCAGTCAACCTTTGGGTAGTGGAGAGAATTTTACTGAGGTGCAGTGAGAGACCAGGAAGGAAAACAAATAGAAATAAAAAAAAATACTAACATCAAAATTTCAAATAAATTCATACATGTATTTTATAATACAAGTTATAAATAAACTTACATACGACAATAGCAAAAATAAATATATACATACATACAAATACATACATAAATAAAAATATAAATATATAAAATATATTAACATAAACCTTAAGTAATACATAAATTATATAGAATGTTGAATAAAACAAATGAAAGAATGTCTCAAGGCAAACTCAAGAAAATTAAATGTTCAAGAAATGTTCTCGGAGCTTCCGTATAAAGCTTAACTTACTGGAGGACTTTCTTATGTCAGCGGGGAGAGCGTTCCAGAGCTTTATTGCAGAAACAGTGAAAGAATTGGACATAAAACCAGTTCGATGGGAAGGCATTTCAAGTAGGAGATTTTCAGAAGAACGAAGATTGATGTTGTGAGAATCGCCCAGAATATGAAAGTTTAATTTAAGGTAATCGGGAGAGTTAGGATCGTTAATTAAGGAAAATAACATGCAAAGTAACCTGACATATCGTCGCTGTCGGATAGGAAGCCACCTTAACCGAGAGCGACATAGGGAAATGTGATCGAATTTACGTAAACCAAAGATAAAACGAATACAGTTATTAAGTAAACGATCCAGTTTATTAAGAAGCTCCTGGGAAAGGTCCGGATAGCAGTCATCGGCATAGTCAATGATGGGCAACACGAGCGATTGAACAAGTAATGTTTTAGTGCTGACAGGCAAAAAGTTTTTGTATCTGTAGAGAGATCGCAGCGAGGATGTGACACATTGGCTAATGGATTCAATCTGCTTTTTCCAATTCAAACAAGAATCAATATTTAAACCTAAATTCTTAACATGACAAGAGAAAGGAATAAGTGAGTTATTAAGAACAATAGGCTTGAGTTGGACTGTATTAATATTTTTGACAAAAAAAGGACTACCTAAGATAATGGCTTGACATTTACTAACATTCTCAGCGATACCGAAATTACGGGACCAATCTGAAACTACGTCTAAATTTTCTTTCAAGTTGTTAATAGCCTTTTCCAAATTATTCAGATCAGTGTGGACGTAGAGTTGTAAATCGTCTGCATACAAATGGTAAGAACAGTGAAGGTCTTTTGTGAAAGAGTTGATAAAAATTGAGAATAACAGAGGAGATACGTATTTTGTATTATCTTGAATACTATGAAGGCTATATCGGACTGTTTGGTATACAGGCATCTTCTCAAAAACAACCCCGCTTCCGACAACACTGTATTCGCTCCGTCACACACTGCTTGCTTTCGATTTTTCGGAACAGCGGTTCAACGAAATATAAAAATAAAAATAAAATGAAAATAAAAATAAAATAAAATACGCTTACACTCACAGCCCCACAGTAGGTATAAACCTGTGTCGTGGGTGCCATTGTACACATACAACACATACACAAACACCCAGACCCGAAACAAATATCTGTAGGCCATACAAATATTTGTTCCGGTGCGGGGATCGAACCCCTTCGAATCAAACGGTCATCTCACACCGTTGGACTAACCGGGTCGTCAAAAGTTCAAATCGCCAAGAAGTTAAAATAAAATGTAGTGTAATTAACTGTTTGCTGAGATGATTATAGATAAAAAAGGCAATGCAATCGGTGGAAATCTTACAAACAAATCCTGCAAATCGTTATAACAATAACACAAAAACAAATATTTGTAGGTGAGACAAATATTAGTCCTGGTGCGGGAATCGAACCCACGACCCTCGGATCAAGCGATCGTCGCACACCGATTAACCGGCTCGCCGTACGATAGCGAGTTTCCGATTTGGTTCTAGAACGATCAACATATTACGATATATCAAAACGCTCCCGCTTCCGCCGGTAATGTACCCGATCGTGGCGCTCTGCTCTGAGCTGCGGTTACATTACAGGTAGTTGTCAATGTTTCTTGATACTGATGGCTTTCGGGTCCCGGTAGTGGCAACGCATTTGTATTGAGACCTCTAGTTTTTATGTAGATGTCTTATATTTCCGTTTTATTTCTTTAGGTTAAAATATTATCTCAGAGTACTATTTGACTGCATAATTTTATTGACATTTCATCAAATAATCTTTTGACGGATGTTGAATGAGATGAAGTTTAAGGGCTCTCACACATAACTGCGAATTCGCATCGCATTGCAAATATCTGCGAGCTCGCACGAATGCATCGCATCCAATCGCAGTTTTGTGTGGCCGCCCTAAAATGTTCTGGTATCCATCTATGGTTGCAATTTCTGGTGGCATTGATGGCATTGGGTATATTTTGTGTAGTATCGTTTTAATCACATGTGAATAGAGATTTGTTTCACAACGATTACGCCTCCGCCAGCACCGTGTCTGTACCGCCTCACACCGCACTCGCGGCGCTCGGAGCTGTGGTAACAAATAGCGGCTATCAATGTTTGATGCCGCCACTCAATCACTATTGACCTATGTGCCTACTATAACCGTCTCTTACAAGATGCAAGTGGAAGAAGTCTTTAGTCTTTGCGTGTTCCCGTCCCAATGAATTCATTATTCCGATCTGATAAACAAATTAGATATTTATTTTTTAAGAAAAATAAAATAATAATATCCTCCAGACCAAATTTTGGTCACGGTGCCCAATCTCAACGAAGATTAGCCAACTGCGCAAGAGATATTAAGATGCACAAGTATAATATGCTCAAACGGAGGTGGACTATATTCCCTCTCTCCTGAGGAGTCGGCAATCCGCTATGAAATCGAGCGTAGGACAGACGGCTTTACGTGCACTTCGAGACACCAGTAGTAGACTCCGGACTACTTCTGGAAATATCCTCCCAGAAAAACCCAAACAGCTTTTCCTGAACTGGGGATCAAACCCAGGCTTCAGTATCCCGATTGAGACTACTGAGCTATCGAGGTAGTTATTTATTTTAATAAGAACCAATAAGAATGAAATCCAAAACGATTCCGCCATTAGTTACGAATCGCTTTCGCCTCCGTCGGCACTATGCCCGCTGCCCACACACTGCCTCGCCCGCGGCGCTCCGAGCTGCGGTTACAAATGGGCGCACGTCAATGTTTGATGCCTCCACTCACTCGCCCTCATCTGCCTACGATAACATCGCGCTACCACTGTCGCTTATTACATATTGCTCATTATGTGGTAGCTTGCCCGGCACGGGGATTACCAGAGATAAAGGTGCATAACTTTATCTCTGGTTAGTAATTGGGATTTTTCAATTTTTTTTAACCAATCGATGTGTAGAAGGAACTTTGAACTGACCTTAATTTATGTCTTTTGTTCCCGCACCACGCTCCAAGCCGAGGATTGGACGAGCAGGGGTCTCACTTCGGCAGTTGTGTATACTCGTAGTTCAGGCTGATAGCCCTTTGATCTCGTCAATCGATCGGTGAAGTAAATGATAATCTTCACGCCAGGTCCCTAACGGGGTGGTGTAAATAACTCGTTACCAGAAAGCTGAATGCCCTGAGAGCTATAAGTTAATCAAACATTTTTTTTCAGGCAGTTTCGTAGAGCCACCCTTGGAATTTTGTTTTCACATATATATGATAATGTATGCATTGAATTGTCAAGTTCCGCTAATGAAAAACATGTATATAGGTAAGTGTGTACTACTCATACTCATTATGTCTATCTCTAGGAACAATAACTAACGTTGTTCCGGGGTCTGTCTACTCCTTAGAAAATTTACATTACAAATTTCTGTTTCTGTTCTGTTTGTGTCAAAATGTATTATCATTCGCTGACTTGTGTCAACGCGAACATAAAGTAGTAGTAAAACACACGTCCGGATTGGGTACGGCGGACCGAACCCGCCGACCAAACCCGCGCGAGCGGACTCCATCGGACTTGATTAATAATAATTATGTCCGCCGGGCTACTCCACACACTCACGTGTGTTACTACTATAACAATGAATGTTAAACCACTGCCAACTCGCAAACACTTCAAAATACACAGAATATGTAAAATAGGCATTTATTCCGTAGAAAGGCGTGTAACGCCAACATTATATTGAAAATCGCAATAAAACTGACAAGCTGTATTTAATTTAAGTTAGAGACGTGGTGATAAAACCGCGCTAAACCGCTCATTTTATTCATGGAATTTTGAGTCGAGGGACTTTGTTTAGGACGCCTGCTGTGTGTAGGCGAGTGCGAGTGTGACTGTGGACACTTGATATTAACGATCGATTTAAAACAAAACAGTATTTTGACATTAAGGGGTTTTGATGAATTAAATAGTTATATAATTTGTTATTTACTGCAAAAAGGAAAGAATGTTCCGCTACTAACATTCATGAAATGCATTACTTATTATTATCTACAAAATGTAAATATGCTGAATGCATGTCACGAATAGTAGTAGCGCAACACACCGTGCACACACAGGTACTATCCCATCAACTAATTCTGCCGCCAGATAACAATATTTAGTGCTACCATTAACTGGTGGTAGAGCTCCAGTGACGGAGCTTGCGGGCGTAGGCACCACCGCCTTACCTAATATACTTGCCGCTAAATGGTAGTGTTCAGCACTATCGTGTTCCGGTCAGGTGGTAATGTACGGCCCTGTAATTTCCGGCACTGAGGCATAACACCTTACGCCTCAGGAGTGGTAACGCATCTGCATTTTGACCTTGGTCTTTCTGTGAGTGTCTATAGGCTGCAGTCATCACTTAACATCAATGTGAACTGCATGCTTGTTTACAAATTCCATAACAAAAAAAAAAAAAAAAACATATTTCCTTTACGTAAACCTATTTTTTATTTCTACATGGACCCGTTTTTTTACACATAGGCAAAAGATTTTATACCTCAAGAGTCACAACACATCTGCATTCAGACTTATGTTGAAGTCTACATATATTATATTCACTTACCATCAGTGTTTATATACCGTCATATGTTTCATACATTCAATAAAAAAGTCAAGCACATCGACACTCTGCAAGAGACCTTACTTTTCATCCTAACTCAAAGGATATATTCTCAAACTTTGAAGCTTATCGAATCGTTGTAAGACTCAATTTCATCTGGATTTAGATTTGTATGGGAGTCGGTTGGAGTAAAGGTAAAAAGCAATTGGAAGTTTCTTACTTAACAATAATGTGTTTTGATTATGTTTTGTTATCGTTGCTATTGTCTTTGATCCCGCTTGTTGTGTAGTACCTACAACAACTACGAGCAATAATATAAAGATAAGGTATCTTTACGCCAGGACCCTTAGTAGAGAGTGTAGACATGGCCAGATATCCCGGTCCTGATACACACCTCGTGCTTCTTCTACATATTATGTTCATAACTGACGACCCGGTTAGTCCAGCGGTGTGAGATGACCGTTTGATTTGGAGGGTCACGGGTTCGCTCCCCGCACCGGGACAAATATTTGTATGGCATACAGATATTTATTCGGGTCTGGGTGTTTGTGAATGTGTACAACGGCACCCACGACACAGGTTTATACCTACTGTGGGGCTGTGAGTGTAAGCGTATTTTATCATTATCTTCATACATGCACGCCGATTCGTAAGTTTCGATTAATTAATTCGGCCACCATTTCGTACTTTGGATTTCGTGTAGATGTTTATTGGCTGCTGTCATCACTTAACATGCATGTGAACTGTAAGCTTTTTTTATTTTTATTTATGTCAAAGGATTGACATACAAGCAGACGGGCCACCTGATGGAAAGTAGTCGCCGTCGCCTATGAACATTTGCAACACCAGGGGAGTCGCCAACGCGCTGCCAGCCCTGAAGGACTCTTTTGACGCCATTTTTGAAGAACTCTATATTGTAGCACCGAGGGAACACCTCCGAGGGAAGTTCATTCCACAATTTACACGTTCTGGGCAAAAACGAACGTGAGAACCGCACCGTTGAACATTGCCAAGTGTCCAGTCGGTGAGGGTGGAACTTCTCTCTTCGGCGGGTAGTGCGGTGTAGGAAAAGAGACGGTGGCACCATGTCGAACAGTTCGACAGAGCACTCGCCATTGTAGAGACGGTATTTAACGCATAGACTCCCAACGTCTCTGCGCAGGCTCAGATGTTCGAGCCTGTCAGTAAGTCCTGGGTCGTTAACAATACGAACGGCGCGTCTTTGTAGGGAGTCGAGTGGACCAAGTTGGTATTTGGGGGCTCCCGCCCACAAATGAGAGCAGTATTCCAGATGGGGCCGCACTTGGGCCTTATAAAGCTGTAATAGCTGCCCCGATGTGAAATACTACCCCTAGTTTTTTGGATGCCAACCGAAAGCTTGTTGGCCATCTGGGTTACAAAAGAAACCAACTGTCGTGTGTTTCGCTACGGTACGCCCTCGGATACCATCATTTGAACTTTACTAATAGTTAAACTTATTATAATAACGCTCCTGCAATACTTGGTAAGATGGTAATAAAGGTAAATATTTTGAAATTTAAACAGAAAGCTAATAATAATTGCGGAAACATAATGCAATGTCATCGCGCTATTTTGAATGAATTCTAAACATTTCTTAATTTTAAATACTTTACATAATTCTAGACTCCGTAAGTTGAGATTAAAAAGCTAAATATCTAGCGTATTTATTTTATTGACAAAGAATTTAATAAACTGTAAAGTTTATAATATCGGTTTCCGAAACTAGCAACCTAGCATTGTTGGCAATAGATGTCGCTACTGCCATTATAAGGCAATGCAATAAATGTGAGGGAAAGATTGGAAAAATCAGGGAGGACTTCGGTAGCTTAGTGGTAAAGCGGCTGGACTGGTTATCCTGAGGTCGCAGGTTCGATTCCTGCCCGAAGTCAAATTTGTCTTTCCGTTTTTTCTTTAATAATCTAAAGTTCACTCGCATGTGTTATTGCGAAAAACAAAAAGTACAAACATTTTTTTAGCTATCCAGTATAAATGTTTTCGTATGATCCAAAATTAACAGTTGTATCCAAAAATGCTGCCCAGAGTCACTATTCCACGCGAACGAAGTAAGAAGAAAGAACGCGGGCAGAGCTAGTTCACAATAATTACGCAAGAGATACATAGACGAGCAAATTAAACGATTCATATATTATAATGAACATATCAATTTGCTTGTTGCTTGAAGAAAAATAAAAAAACCGTAAAAACTTATTACTTTCCATACCACTACTAAGTATTTACGTATTTTTGTGCGGTAAATAAAACGAATACCAAATTAAATATTAGGTAGTGAGAATATTAAGAATTGAGAAATAACAAAATTTTATTCAGATTTGATTCAAAAGAGCACGACGGTGTTTTGGACATACCTACCTACATAGTTCTGAACTGATGGTGCCTAAGTCTTCGAGCACAAACTCCACCATACTTATATAAATATCAGCAACAGCTAGTATCTCATATAAATATCTGTCAAATTAATTTGTTCCTGCTGTCTTCTTTTATGCAGAACACTCCCTTTGATAGCATGGTTCCAGTTTACAGAAGTCAATTTACCACACTACCATAGTAACATGACAGACGACGTGAAAGAGTCTCACATAAATATCTGTGAATATACTATTCTCGTTGACTATATATTGATAACCGCCAATTAAATCAGACGAAAGTTTACGCCAATCGGTCTCTAGCATCGAATAAATTACACAAAGCTTCTAGTAGGGGAAAGGAACGACTGCGTAAAAAGCGGCGGAAACGAGAATGTCAGTGCCGAAGATTGAAATTGAAAATCGGAGGATGATAAGCTGTCCGGATATTTAAATTATTTCAAAACATTATTTTAAAACATATTCCTTTTAAATAAGTTGCTACGATTAATCTATTCTATGACATTATTTAATTATAATTTATTATGAATGCATGAATGAATGGACATTTGAATGAACGAAAATATTATTCGGCGCTGAGCCAAAAAGACAATTTAATTAACCAGTACATATGTACGTTTTCGACTGGACCCACTGGATACATGGTCACGGGTATCAGTATAAGTATCATATATTAAAAACTACTAAAAATATCTCATTCAAAGTAAATTTCGTTGAACTTTTTAATCTGAAACAGCCTATATAGTTTTTAGATTTTTCATTTAAAAGTATGAAGTGGGGGGGGGGGGCACTTTTATCACTATGGAAGTGTCTATGTTTCAAGCCATGTACCTACTTTCAGTCAGAAAGACTTGTCGAGTCCTGTCGAGTCTATAAGGGTGTCGTTTTTTGCTACTTGTCTACTGAACCCTAAACATACCTTTCTTATTTGGTGTAGTTACCATCAAGAAAAACATCAAAATGATACTTTAAATAGACTGGATACAATTATAAAATATAACGATATGAAAAATAATTACCTATGTTGAAAATACTGATCACCTAATAATACGAGTAAAATCACTTTCAAACAACATATCGTTGGATCAGTGCTTTTATTATTAATCATAAAATTAAAATAATTTTAGCATTTAAAGCCTAACGGTTTCCTATACCCAACAATCATAAATGCTACGGTTTCAATAACCCTAATTTATATACGCTCAAAGTTTAAAGGTCCCATATCATTTGATCCGGTCATACGAGCCCGAATAATGTTCTGTTGTTTGAAACATGTTGATATTATAATCCCATGTAAAACATAAATGTAAAATGAGAGCCAAGTTCAATATTACATGCCTTGGTTTTTGACTTCAACGGCAAAAGAAAAGAGACGTCAATGGTCAGTCCTGAAAATTATGAATACCAACATGAAATATTTTATAACAATTTAAAAATATAATTTCTTCTTATTACTTAGGACACTATATTGAAGCCTAAGGTTTCACAGGAATTCACTATAGATAGTGCATTCTAGAAATAGAAATAGAAATAGAAAATATTTTTATTTCGAATAGATCTTTACAGATACTTTCAAAACGTCAATAAATCATAAACTACCTAGAGCGAATAACCATTACATATAGTAAAGAAAAATCATATATTAATAGTAAATTAAAAATTAAAATTTAAACTATTTGGTTAAAACATAATAATCATAAAAATTTTCAATTCCTTCAATGATAATAAATGAAGAAAAAGAAAAACTTATTCGTCAAGATCAATGTTATTCACTTAGCAGAGTTCCAAGTGCAGTCACTACTGAGAAGAACTCTGCTACCCAACAAACTCAGTAAGAGCTCTTTTAAATGAAAGCTTAAATCTAGTACAGATTATCGTGAAAAATCAAATAATGTCAACGTCCATAGCATAGATGCAAATAAACTGCTATCTACTAAATGTGATGTAGCCCCTGCAAACCAGAACAGACCAGTCCCCACCAACAGCACCCGTTCACGAGTATGACGCATGTGACAGCCATTGCCCTCCTCGACCATTTTAGAGGGAAGTGAGCAAGAGCGTCTGAAGAATAACAGAGCTAATTTTAAATTCACTCTCGGATTTCTTTGGGCCAATACAGATTTCAGCCTTGATTTACGTAGTAAACCTGGGCTGAAAGGGTTGATAGGTTTATGTGAAACATTTTTTGAGGTATGAGGAGGCCAAAAGTCGCTTCAAATGGTTCGTGTAGTATTAGACACGGTGCTGCTCGCCAATTTTGTTAGCTTGAACTTGGCTTATCACGCTACTGCGTGTCTGCACTAATGCACTTACTACTGTAGTAAGTGTAAATAAAACATGCCAGTGAATACAAAGAAAAAATAAACGATACATTAATTTGTCTTCAGGCATGGATCCTGTGCCTTTGGATAATTCAAATTCAATTTCAAATTATTTATTGCGTTATGTCATATGGGTACATAGGTGGTATTGTACAATGACACCCTGTTAGGGTATAGCAACATAAGAGGGGAAGCTTATGTAATAAGGGGAAAGTTAAATATTATCATTTGAAGGTGTCGCTCAAATAATCCTGAATATTATACTAACATTTATCGATGAGTAATTGTTTGATATTTTTAATGAATGTGTTGTAGTTTGTTTCGTTTTTTAATGGTGTTGGTAATTTAATAAATATTTTTATGCTCATAACAAAAGGACTTGACGAATGGCTGGCTAGACGGGAGGTAGGGAGCATTAGTCTATTTTGGTGTCGTAGTAGGTGATTTGTAGGGATGTCTGCGCGTCTTGTGTAAAAGGCTGGATAAGTTTTAACAAATTTACATGTTTCTAGAATATATATGGAAGGTAATGTTAGCATTTTTAGCTCTTTAAAATGGGGTACACAACTGGTTTCTTGTTTTATGTTAGCTAATATTCGGATTAATTTTTTCTGCAATGTAAAGAGTGTAGGCATGTCCGTACTATTTCCCCACATAATTATCCCGTAAGTAAACCATGAGTAGGCATATGCGTAGTAAGTTGCTAGTGATGATTTAAGATCTGTTGTTCTTTTTATTTCCCATAGGGCATCATTAAATTTCGAAATTTTATTTCTAATATATTGTATGTGTTGTTTCCAATTTATATGTGTATCTATTACTAAGCCAAGCAAGGTGAATGAATTTACTATTTCTAAATTAAATGAGTTGTAGTTATATTTTATTGGTAAAGGTGCTTTTTGGCGAGGATGAAAAGTGATAATTTTGGTTTTAGTGTATTCGTTAGCCCATCGACTTTATCTATGTACAGTACGCCCAAAACTTCATGCCACTGAGTGAAGTTGGCTGTCTAAATTCTGCACCAAGACGACGACACAGACGAAAAAAGAGAGCATGATACACTATTAGCCTGATGAAAAGGAACTACCGCCACATTCTTCCCTCTCGTTTTCCTTCTACACCACAAAATCGCCTTTTTTGCAGCGACTTGTAACTAATATCACGAACTCATTTAAGCTTTACACGTAAGTACGTAAGTAAGCACCCGAAGCGAAGCTCCCCATTTTAACGATATTGTATTCAAATTAGAAAGCTTAATAATATCGGTTGCAGTAAGTTTAATACAGTGGTAATATTCAAGCGATATTGTTCGAAGCATAGGCGACATTACGACACCAAGTTTATCGCTCTCCAATTATCAGTGTTTTACATAACATTTATTTCTTACTGTTACACATCCAGATCTGGAGGACTCAGCTAACACTTCATTACCTAGCCTATCAAGCGCCTTACACCCCTGGAAAATCCGTGCCTTTATAAACGCCAGCGCTGCCGAAGAAAATATATTATTATCACGGCTGAATCCCAAGGCTATTTAAATTGGTTTAAACACATTCCGGAGGCGCACATCGTTCCGCACGGCGCGCACCATTTCCAATTGTTTTGACACATCCCGATTTATCGTACCAACGCGAAAACTGCTCTCGCGAGTCTGAGATTCAATTGAAGACAAATAAAAGTTTTTAAATCTAGAACTGCTTTATAGTTTTATCAACATTGTTAAAGAAGGAATTATGAGATCACATCAAGTGAGCTAAATGGGTAAATACTTTTTTAATACTTTTTGGAGTCCCGTGTCATTACATTTTGTGTTCATTGGAATTTGGTAGAAAATAAGCCTGGTTTGCACCAAGATATTTGTTAAAGTTAAAGTAACATTCTTGTCTAACTTAAAGCAATCTGTTAAAGTTAGAAAAGGATGTGAAATGTTACAATAACTTAAACTTTAACAAATATTTTGGTGCAACTCAGGCTAAGATCTGAATTTCTAAACACGACTAAAAAGTTCCTTTTTAAGTTTTAAGGTCTTTGCCACTAATTAAATTTAATGATTCATATTATTATTCGTTTTAAAAGAATGATATTGTTAAAATTCTATAAACACCTTTGTGAATGCTAAAAAGCAAAACGCATATACGATAAACATATTTCATCGCAATGTCAAGGCTATTCAAAGTGGTTTACGTGACAAATGCCAGAGACGCTAGCTCGGCGCTCGACGCGCACCAAATCCAATTGTTTTGACACGTACAGATTTATCGCACCAACGCGAAACCAACTCGCGTGAGGCTGGGATTCAATTGAAGTCGCTCGAAAGTTTTTGAATTTAGAACTGTTTGTTATGTGTACAAAGTTTGAGAACGAGAGAATTGTGAAATCCCACTTATATTACGTGAAAGTTACTTTATATTTATTTTTATCTGTGTACAAATATATTCATAGAATTGTGTCCAGGCAAAGATAAAAAAAAGCGCTGTCATAATGGCAAGTTGATATTTATTGAATACTGTAGCCTTAATCCTACGTAAATAAAAAAAGAAAAACAGAATGTAAATAGCTCTTTACCCATATTAATATCATCATCATCGTCTCTCAAATAAGAGGCAGCTTATTGCAATAAAAAAAATTAAAACTAAAACGCTCTCTATCACTTCACAACATAACTCCATGTCTGTATTTCCAAGGGGGAGGCAGAGGCAAAAGCATGCATTCAAGCATATTATTATGCAAATACCCAGGATTCACCAGTAGCGTTTTCTTCCATGTAACAGGTTGCGACCCTTAGAAATTATCTGAGTACTCTAAGTTCTGTAACTTACTAACATTTCCTCACCGTTGACACTCATTACTGCATATTGCTATCTATATATAAAAATCAATTGCTGTTCGTTAGTCTCGTTAAAGCTCGAGAACGGCTGGACCAATTTGGCTAATTTTGGTTTTGAATGATTTTTTGAAGTGCAGGGAAGGTTTAAAAGGTTAAAAAAATATGAGAAATTGAAGGGGAGTCAGAATCAGAAACTCATTTATTCATTTAGGGTGACAGGCACCTCTTATGACACGTCAAAAACAAACGAAATAGATTAAAGTGAACAACAATTGAACATGTCAAACAAGATAAAAAATATATGTAAAGTCAAGAATATCACTAAGATAAAACTAAATGTAATAAACTAATGTAAAAAGTATATCAGTATATCCCATACAAATAGTTTCTATATATAGTTTTCTATTTCTATTTAAAAAAGAAACACAATTTCATTTTTCCATACAAATAGTCCGTATATATCAAACCTTTGAAACATTATTTCATTCTGAGGCAATACGAAGTTTGCTGGGACAGCTTGTTATTCAATATTAATTAATATAGTAAACATAATCCCAAAAGATCTAAATACTTCCCTCGTTACCTCATATATCATTTTTTCCAATTCCAATTATCGAGTAAGTAGCGCGGTAATGTATCAGTCGCGTGTCCACAAATATAATTTAATGATTGATAGTTAGTTGGTAGTTTATAGTGACTGACTGCCTCGTTGGCCCAATGGAAATCGCGATGGTGAAGCCTGAGCTCCCGGGTTCGGTCGGGAAAATTTGTCACTGGGTTTTCTCTGTGAGGAAATTCCCAGTAGTAGCCCGGAATCAAGTACCCGTGCCTCAGAGAGCAATACAAAGCCGTCGGTCCTGTGCCCGATCTCTCTCCGGTCGTGTCGGATTGCCGTCCTATCGGGCTATGAGAATGAAGGAATAGAGCGTGCACCTGTGTTTGCGCAGACAGTTGTGCACTAGGTATTATATCTACCGCGCAGATGGCGCAATCTTCGTCGAGATTGGCCGCCGTGACCGAAATCGTTTTGGAGGACATTATTATTGTTGGTTTACCTATAGCAGGGTTTTTCAAACTTTTAGCTCCATGTATCCCTGTTGTAAAGTATCTAGGTGACAGCGAACCGTCACTGGAGCTCTGCTATCAGTAGTAAAAATATAATATTCGTCATATCTTGAAACAAACAGCATAGTACGGAGAACGCTGCAGTGAAACCGATGGGCTTGGTTTTTTTTTTGACACAAGCGAATTGAGCGCGAGCCGCTCGAAACACTTTCAACTCGCTTGAAAATCGCTAATATGATAAAGCCCTAATTCTAGTAGCAGAGTAAGCAGAGCGATAATGCCCAGGTCGCGTGTCCACGCCGGCTGCGCGCTCTCACAACTAATATAATTTAAATTATATGGGCGTGTGTTTGCTGACGTGCCGACATTCATCACAGTATGTAGACGCCATATTATATATTTACTGGTGATGGAACTCTACTTAGTGCATAGTGAAAGTTTCTGGAGTATGATAAATAATCTTCTATCTATAGGTACCTACTTATTATAAAACAAAGTCTCTCCCGGAGTCTACCTGTGTGTCCGTTCGCGAAGACTATTGCACTTGCATGCGAATTTTTACTTATAAATTAAAAAAAACCATTAAGAAAACCATTTACTGTTGGTAGAGCACAAGTGACGGAGCTCGCGGACGTAGGCACCACCGCATTACCTATAACTGCCGCCAAATGGTAGTGTTCAGCACTATCGTGTTCCGGTTAGATGGTAATGTATGGCCTCGTAATAACTGTCACAGAGACACAACAAATTAGGTCTCAGGGGTGGCTAAACATCTGCACTTAGATCTCTGATTTTCGTGAAGTGAAAAGTGATTAATGAAGAAGGTTTGTGTGTATAATTTGTTAAAGGTTTATGAATGAGCGAATGACTAAACAGATATAGGTACAATGAGGATGGTTGTAGAGGCCCAGGAAGACCAAGACTGACCTACCATGACGAAATAGGTCGAGTTTTGTCTGAGGGAGTATTGAGTGGGGTCGACAGTCTCAGGAATATATGTAGAGAATAATGAATGTGGAAGAAGCTCGGGAGGTGTGTCAGGACCGGGATATCTGGCGCTCCACACTCTCTGCCTACTCCGTCAGGGACTTGGCGTGAAGATACATTCATATAACGATAACTACACCGGTGGCAATCGCCGCGGGGGCAACTGGGAATAATTCATTTTTTTGCCGATACCTCCACGTTTCTTTTTCTGCGATTATTAGGCAAGTAATATAGACAAAATATTATTATGATACGAGGTTCAGTAACGATACCTATAATCATTGTTCCAAATAGTTATGAGCGTTATCAGCGAGTTCTCAAACTACGGGACCTTTTCCCACCCGACGATAATCAACATTCGGAACACGATCACCAATTTATCATATTTGAACAGGAAACTTTCTTAAGGCTCATAAAATGATTACTATATAGCCAAATTATTGTATTTTTAACCGAGTTCAAAAAACGAGAAGGTTCTCAATTCGGCCGGTAATTTTTTTTTTATGTATGTACGCGAATTTCGCCGTGGTTTCTGGACCGATTTACGTAATTCTTCTTTTGTTTGATGAGGAATAGTTTCGAATTTATATTATTATTAGTTTTTATTTTATGAACATTTTTTTACATAATTTCACCTCAGACTAAAGGAATAAGAATAGACGGCGAGTTGTCATACAGTGCGTTGAATCCACTGACGTCCTAGATAGTACTAATGCGCATGACAACAAGTGACAATGACACATTTACTCATCGACGACACAACACAGCATATTTACTCCTTCGTGGATATTTTTTTTTCATTGATTTCGTATAGTCGTGTAATAATTTTGTATCGACACACCTAAACAATTTAAATTAGGTATCTGTTGAGTATTTAAAGGGAAAGGGGTCGACCAGTAAAGCTGTAAAATACCTAAACTCAACAAGCGATCCAACTCCTTGTCTATTTTATCCTTAAGAGAATAAGGTACAGTACTAGCCTTAAAAAAAATCGGTTTGGAGTCTGGCTTTAATCGTAATTCAACTTTGTATTTATTAAAAGTTCCCAGTTTTCCGGCAAATAATTGGGGAAATTTTGTAGGTAATTCACTAATAAAGTTGGTATCCCATCCTCGTCGCCACGTGCTGAGTATTTAAAGGGAAAGGGGTCGACCAGTAAACGCGGTAGTCAGTTGCATACTCATTTATTCGTAGGCAAATAGGCGCGGGACACAGCCACACGCACACATATCAATCTAAGTTACAAATACTTAACAGTATCTAATTGCCATGAAGCTAAAAAAATCAGATTTTACAAATTTAACAGATGTGAACATTAATCTAACTGGCAATGCAGCAATAAACTAAAAAAATATTAAATAAATATAACTACGTTAAGAAAAACCGGCTTCAAAACTGAAAAGTAAAAAATAATGATTTAATTGTAATTATATACTACCTATTTGTTATATGTGCTATTTACTAATAGGTTTGAAGTCGGTGCCAAACTTCACGCCTGTAATCCCCGAAGGGGTAGGCAGAGGTAAATGCATGAATTCAAGCATTCATGCAAACACCCACGATTCGCCGGTTACGTTTTGTTCAGGGTATTAATTTGCTCGTATTCATATTTAAGTGATTAAAATATAATTATTTGTTTAAGGCTTGGCACCGACTTTCTTAACGTAGTTATATCTATTCTTATTAACACATTCGAGTTAAATCAAGTTTTGGATAAGTGTCTATAATCTGCAGTCATCACTTAACTGCATGCTTGTTTGCCATTTTTATTACATAGAAGAGAAAAAATGAGCGTTATCAGTGAGTTTTCAAATTATGGGACAATATTCCAGCGAGCGCCGCAATCAACATTGGGAACACCGCCGACAGTTTATCATATTAATAATTTTGTACAGCAAACTTCTTAAGGCTCGTGGAGCAATTTTTGCTGGGGGGAAATAAACACGTTTTATCTTTGAAAAGTATCCTTCATCATTTGATATCATAGAGAAATCATTAAAAGAACATCACTAATACGACATGAAAATTATCAAAGCTACAAAATGAATAACGTCAGAAACAGATGTCTTTATTTTATATTTCAAAGAGAGCTAAATGAATTCTCTCTCATCTCGAAAACCGTTAGGTCTTTAAAAATAATGTCTCTACATGTTTCGAAACTTATAATGAAGATAATATGTGAATGATATCGGTGTAAAAATGAACCAGTACATGAAACAAAAAAAAATTCAACAATAGCTTGGATTTGTACAAATTATGTCAAATTTTAGTATTTCGATGTAGATGTAGTGCCGGAAAATTGTAGTGTTTCGTTCAGATGGTATTTTATGGTCCTGTAATTGTAAAACAGAGGCATAATACTTTAGGTCTCAGGAGTGGCAACGCATCTACGAGATTAAAATCTCTGGTTGCCCATTCACTGGAGCTCCGTTACTGGAGCACTATCACCAGTAAAAGTTGTTGTTGCTAGTAAATTGAATAAAATAAGACACCATAGCAGAGAATATGTAATATTATAATACTACGTATAGAATGGACACTTCAACGTCCTGACGATTACCTCGCCTCACCCATCATCCCCCCTCGAGAGCCAGTTGAATAAACTTGAACAGTGAGGTTGCGCGCAGGCGAGCGAGCGATTTTTTAGTTAATTTCGTCACGTGTTCAGTGCGACGATTTATTTCACGATTGTTTAAAGTCATAACCCTACGTGCTACATTTCTGTGTGCGCGTGTACTGATTGATGTCTGTGTTATAATATGTTAGCCGAGTGTCCGCGGTGTGGCCGTGGTAAGGGTCCAAAATGAGACTCAGCACTTCAAACGTACTGCCAATGAGTCATCGAGTAAGTCCATAAATAAATAATTTATTTATTCATAATTATATCTAAAGCGCAAGACATCAAAGCTCACGAAGTATATAAAGTCAGACGGAGCGATAGTATCGCGAGCTGAGATAATTTCAAATTTAATTTCATATCAAAGAGAGCTAAATTAATTCCCTCTTCAACGTCGCGCGTAAATAAGGTTAATTCAGATGCGAGCCTCATTATACCCTTGTTTTGTGTTTTAATTAATTTTTCAAGTGAGCGAGACGGTAATATGTTCGTTTCTGTTACAAATAACGTGTTCTGAAAGTCAATTAATTTTGTTTAGTATGCATGAGTAGGTACACATTTGAATTTTCACTAGAGTTTCCGCTAGACCTTCAATCAATGGAATCATTAGTCCAGACTACTCCAGACAGCCAATTAACTGAGCTACCGAATTTCACTCCTTACTGTCGAATTTCTTTTTCACATTCTTACATGTTACGTTATTGCGAAAAATTCAATAAACTAAAACGACGGACTTCAAAGCTCAAAAGCGTAACCACCACTACAGTACCCTTATCTACCCTTTTTTGTATAACGAAGGTGGCGCAGAACAATCATGCAGTTCGTGATGACTGCAGCCCATAGAGCAACACGGGCCACCGGCCGCGGCGGACCGGACGCGTAGGGGAGTAGCCATATATCTATTGGTGGTAGAACTCCAGTGACGGAGCTCGCGGGCGTAGACACCACCGCATTACCTAATATATTTGCCGCTAAATGGTAGTGTTCAGCACCATCGTGTTCCGGTCAGGTGGTAATGTACGGCTCTGTAATTTCCTTCCACCTTAGGCCTCAGGAGTAGTAACGTGTCTTTAGGCTGCAGTCATCACTTAACATCAATGTGAACTGCATGCTTGTTTGCCACTTCTATTACACAAAAAAATATGTAGGCTCTCTCCTCACTCTTCCCCTCAAAGTACAAGGCCAAATGGTCCTACGCTTGTCGCCCAGATGTTTAAATGTGTGCGTGAAATTGTTTATGTATTTTGTTAAAGTCAAGGTGTGAGTTTCGTAGTAATAGACGATTTTTGTAATGTGTGTGTGTATCACACGTGATTCCCCCCCAATAAATGACAGACTGCTTTGCATCGGTCACCAAGAATATGTAATAATACTACGTATCGGTAATAAGCGCTATGGCTACTCCCTCCCGGTGCCCGTGTTGCTCTATGCTCAGCCAACAGACATGTACATAAAAACCTGAGGTCAAATTGCAGACGCATTAACACTCCTGAGACCTTAGCTGTTATGTCTCTGTGATAGTTATTGCACCCATGCACTACCGTCTCACCGGAAAACTATAGTGCTGAACATTACCATTGGGCGGCAGATAGATTAAGTATTGCGATGGTGCCTACTTCCGCGAGCTCCGTCACTGGAGCTAAACCACCAGTTCACCACTTTTGTGTTCCGGTCAGATGGTAATGTGCGGCACACAGGCGTCAAACGTGTGTGAGTGAGTGATGGACCACTTGTAATTTACCTAGGTGGCGACTCCTCCGAATAACAACAAAACTTCGGATGAGTCGACCCCTACTATTTGTAAAGAGTGACATTTGATCCGCGGATAAGATACATTTGCGGATGAATTGTCACCTAAGTCAAAAATACGAACTTATACGTTCGTATTTTATTTAAGGTTTATTGCTTTTTATACATTGCATGAATTAATTGATTCCGGGGCGTCACGTCGGGGTTCATGGGAGGTTAAACGAAAGGCGGTTGAAGCACGATGGGCCCCAAACATGCAAGATGGCTGATAGCTAGATAGTACGAGCGTGCAGCCTGATTGCGGCTCTGTTGTTTTGCTTCTTTTTTAATGCAATTTTGGGAAAATTAGAATTTAGTCATTTGTGTTTTTAATGGTATAGGTACAAAAGGTTGCTTGTACAATGTTACAGTTAATTTAAATTCCTTTAATGGCGCTATATAGTTCAATTTAAATCCTATTGCGCTCACCCTTTTCCTTTTCTTACGTAAAATTTTCCTCTCTTTCTACAGCGTTTCCTTTCTCTTTATACCTGTTGCCACGCTTGACAGGCGATTGGTTAATACGATTTGATTTGATTTAGTAGTTGTAAACGGGTAAACCTCTAAAAAACGTCTTACCTATTAATTAAGGTTATTTGCTAATTTTATCACACGATATCTCAAATAATTGATTAAAAGAGCCTGCGCAAAATACGAATCCTAACTTAACCGCGGATAAAATATACCTACTTATATGTATTCGGTCCGGTCAGGTGAACGCGTGCTAATGAGCCTATTGTCTTGCACCAACGTTGTGGTTCGGGTGAGCTGAGTCCGCGCCCGACTGGTTGGTAACACATTTGCAACGACACAGGTGATTCATCGGCAAAATCTTTCATATGGAGATGAAACGTCGTACTCACTTTCAAATTGTTAGATGTCGTAAATCATTTGCAGTCGTTCGCAGTGACGTAAGGTTAAGGGGGTCACGGTCCTGCAGACCACAGCAAACCAGATATGATCGGTTGTATTATTAAAACGATTGTCTGGTTTTCGGACAGTGCCGGTACACTGTCCGAACTGTTGACATAAAATAACGTCAACATTATCAGCGAGCTACTGCCACCATTAAATTACCTTCTTCGCAGTGATTTCCTTCGCATTAAAGTTTGCGCCTAAGAGCACTCAATTCAGTTGAGTTAGCGCTGCAAAAGAACGCTTTTCTTCCGACTTAAATCCTATCCTCAAATAATGTGAAAGGTAGTTTAACAGGATTGAAATATGGATCTGTATGTATGTATGTATCTTCACTCCAGGTCCCTAACGGGGTAGGCAGAGAGTGTAGAGCGCCAGACATCCCGGTTCTGACAAACCTCTCGTGCCTCGTCTACCTTCATCATTCTCTTCATACATGCACGCCGATTCCTAAGACTTTTGACCCCACCATCAGACAGAACTCGACCTATTTGGTCATGGTAGGTCAGCCTTGGTCTTCCTGGGCCTCTGCAACCATCCACATTCGCATTGTATATCCGTTTAGTCATTCGCTCATTCGACATTCTTTCTATATGCCCGAACCATCGGAGCATGCCTTTTTTCATTTTTACACCGATACTATCATTCACACAAAGTCTCTTTCTTACATCTTCATTACGAACGCGATCGGTGAGTGATACACCGCAGATCTTGCGGATATGGATCTGTAATGTGTTTATTTCATCAATTGTAGTATCGTGTCGAGCTGTCAGCGCGAGCTGAAGGTTCTAGATGGAACAAGAGATTATCGAGAACATTGAGTTACCATCAATCTAAATAACTGTGATTTATGTGTTATGTCCGTGACTCGGTCGCGGCTGATCGATGGATTGATTTTAAAATTTAATTCACTTGGAACAATTGATTACTGTTGTGTTTTCACGTTCTCGTAAACAACACTTATAGAAACGAAATGTTTTTTTTTTCATGTTATGGTAGTGAAAACAAGCATGCAGTTCACATTGATGTTAAGTGATGACTGCAGCCTATAGACACCCACACAAAGACCGAGGTCAAAATGCAGATGCGTGTGAGAAGACCACTCTTGAGGCCTAAGGTGTTATGCCTCTGTGCCGGAAATCACAAGGCCGTACATTACCACCTGACCGGAACACGATAGTGCTGAACACTACCATTTAGCGGCAAGTATATTAGGTAATGCGGTGGTGCCTACGCCCGCGAGCTCAGTGACTGGAGCTCTACCACCAGTAAAAATGTGTTTTGGGATTCATGTCTCGTACCTTCGCTGTCTTTGCGCGTCAGTTGTCCTTAAACCTTAGTGCCGCGCACACGCACCTCAACCCACCTAAGTAACCGCAATATGTAACAATGTAAATTCCGCATTATGTGGTGATCACCAACATGGAGCTATCATTTCAATCCATCCTCAACTAATGAACACGCAACCTTCAATATTGACACCACACAAGACCGCCAAATTCTCCATTAAAGATACCTTCTATCGAGTATCTTTGAATATTTATGAATTAGTCTGTCTAGATATCAGACAGTCTAATCACGGATTTATCTTGATTAATTTGTAATTTATACTGTTGGCCATGTTGAAAATTTTAGGGTTCAAATTTAGTCAAGTAGGTTCTTTATAAATAGTTTTTGTCTGCTTTTATGTTTTAATGTTCCGTGTTGTTCCGTGGTGTCCATATTAAACGTACTGTTAGAATCTGTTAGATGTTTGATCGTAGAAAATAATATTTAATTAGATTTTTTTACATCATGATGTGATTCTTCATGCCGCCTGAGGATTATGGCTTATATCCTACAATGACTCACAACCGTGGCGATCTTTAGGAAGGTTTTTGTCGAGCTGTGGGCAGCATCTTTTTTGCTGAAATGATGGTGATGTCATGAGCCTTATGCATCGATATCGAAAATCACGGGGCACATCACCACCTGACCGGTAACTTAGCGGCATTTTCATTTTAATTTATCACAACCATCACATACTCTGACCATCAAACTTAAGACCTTGAACTCATCAAGCACCAGCATAAAAACGCAACAAGATATGTAAAAACAAAAAAATAAATCTGTCCCACAGGCTAACAAACCAGTCTCCTGTGGGAAAAAGCCAAACCCACAAAGTAAATCTTCAATAAATGGGTCTACGTACAGTTTTATTGCAGCATAAAACAAAATGTTGATAATAAAGCTGCAAATAGCTGCATTATTATACATATAAATATTTAAACCCTTCTCTTCTTACCGCTTCCTTGCAGGCAAAAGGGTTTTTAGTGGTAGGTACTCGTCGTTTATGAATATAGAACATGGAATAAGGGAACGCAATCGATCCATTTAAAGACAGAAGTATGTAAATTGTTGAATACAGATGACATAGTGAAACTTAATACATTATTATTTAATGTATTTGACCTCCCTAGACCATAATATGGGTACTGTTCGAAGTTGGTTTCAAGAGTTTTTGGAATCGGCACGCATATACATGCATGCCGATGCATGCATAAAAGAAGTACCTATGATGAATGTAGAAGAGGCGCTGGAGGTACGTATGGACTGAGATATTTGGTGCTCTACGCTCTCTGCCTACTTGGCGTGAATTAGTGTCTTGCTATTTTTAAGGTCTGCCCAAACAGCTGTTGCAGCTTGGCGGGACGGGACGGCAGCGCGACGTTGAGCAGCAGTAATGTACTCGTACTAGATAGCATGGAACCACATACCAATCAGCCTTCCTTAGTCGATGCATGGAACACACAACAACGACCCGTCACACCGGGCGGGAACACAACTCAGAACCGCCGGGGCGCCTTGGCTCGGGCCAAGTTGCGAGTGGAACATTCACACTTTGTCTATACAACGGTTTACGTATGTAGCGGTTACACTGCCGGCGGAGGGTGAGCACGTTCGCAGTGTGAACTTCACGGCCACGCCAACGTTGCGTCGGCTGTCTGGCCAGACCCTAAGTTCAAGTTCACTAATGTTTAAAACAACAGTTACTCTTATACTCTTTACTGGTCATCACTTCTTATCCGAGGTTCAAAAAAAAATCTAAATGTCAGTTCAAAGAAAAATTTTAACTGCCAGTAGCGATTAAAACCATTTTAGTAACCACTATCAACCGAGACTGTCCATATAAACCAAAAACAAAGCGTAAACCCAAATAATAATCAAATGTCCGCAATTACAGAATCATTAGTTAATTACCGCCGAAACCGGATAAACCGCCTCGATGATATCGCGTCCATAACCGGTTTACAGCGTCCACTCGGAAATTAACGGGCCCAATCAATTTCCAACCTTAAATCCGAGCGATACGATCAAAATTGGCTTGGGATTCTCTAGTAGGCTTATCGACGAATCGTATCCGAGCTAATTTATCGGCATTGACCGTCCCGGATAACGCTAAGTGCTGGCAAGTTTGGACACGTCAAAAGTCTCGTAAGTGCAGAATCGAGTTCTTTAATCTTTGGTCCTTCTAGTTTGTACTTATAAGTTTGTGCGTGTATTGGCTGAGATTGCGAGAAAAAGTTGGACGATCGGTTGGTGAGCTTCATAGTCACTATCTGTTTGTTTCTGTTTTTTCTCATGAAACGCACAATTGAGACCACAAATTGATAACAGGATGATAAGTGAACACTATAGGTTTTACTGGTGGTAGAGCTCCAGTGATGGAGCTCGCGGGCGTAAGGCACCACCGCATTACCTAATATACTTGCCGCTAAATGGTACCGTTCAGCACTTTCGTGTTCCGGCCAGGTGGTGTGCATGTACGGCCCTTTAATTTCCGGCACAGAGGCATAACACCTTAGGCCTCAGGAGTGGTAACGCATCTACATTTTGACCTTGGTGTTTGTATGGGTTTCTATAGGCTGCAGTCATCACTTAACATCAATGTGAACTGCATGCTTGTTTGCAACTTCCATTACATAAAAAAAAACTGTAGGTTAAAGATTGATATCTATTTATTGCTCAAAAACAAAACCGAAGATGAGATCGGTTATGAGAATACCACCGCATTACCTAATCGATCTGCCGCTAAATGGTAGTGTTCAGCTCTATCGTGTTCCGGTTAGATGATAATGTATGGGCCCGTAATAACTATCACAGAGACATGACACCTTAGGTCTCAGGTGCGGCGACGCATCTGCATTTTTACCTCGTTTTTGTGTCGATGTCTATAGGCTACAGTCATCACTTAACATCAATGTGAACTGCATGCTTGTTTGCCACTTTCCTGACATAAAAAAAATGTGTACATACCTCTGACAAAAAGGATAACATTCATGATACCTAGGTCACTGATACTCAAAGAACCCCTCCGATAATCAAAGCTGACCACGCATCAAGGCAAGACAAGGGTGGCAACGCATCGGCATTTTGACCTCTGTGTCTATAGGCTGCATTCATCACATCAATCAACATCAATGTGAACTACATTCTTGTTTGCCACTTGCATTACATTATAGATTAGTAAGTCCAATTTTTACATAAAAATCACGTAAACCGGTAATATAACGCTTTATTCTAATAATGATTATATTTTAAACACAGTATTGACTGACTATTGACTCCCAAAACCAACCCAAAACATAAAAAATAAAATCCATATACCTAGTGTAAAAATAGCAATTTCCTCAAAAGGCCAAACACCTAAATTGGGATCCACAATCCGTGACGTAACATCCCGTAACAAATCCCGGCGGATCCGGAAGCGCTCGCGGCGCCATCTTGCGGCGGAAGGCTTGTGCCGGAAGTCGCTGCCGCCCTCAATATCCGGTAATGCTTTAATTTATACGCGGCTCTGTCACTCCAAGTTCCGATAGGGTTTCTTTTTAATTTCAAAATAGGTATTGAGCCTTCACGGAGGCGACCTTACGTGTATCAGTATGATTGAAATTGTACAACTTTATCACCAGTAAATAACATATTTTAACTGTCGTTTTATATTATTTCGCATCAATGTGAAATATATTATTTTTTTATTTATTATAATTTATTTATAAAAAAAAGTAATAATATAAAACAATTCTTAAGGGTAAAAGCGACTTCTTTACGATATTCAATAAACTGCAAAGTTTATTATATCGGTTGCCTAACTAGCATAGTGAGGCAATAGATGGCGCTACTGCCACCATAAGGCAATGCAATAAATGTGAAGGAAAGATTTGACAAATCGGGCAGGACTTCGGTAGCTCAGTTGGAAGAGCGGCTGGACTAGATTCCCAGTGGCCGCTAGTTCGAGTCTCGCCTGAAGTCAAATTTTTCTTTCCATTTTTCTTCAAAAAAATATATTTTAACTGATAGTAGAGCTCCAGTGACTGAGCTCACGGGAGTAGGCACCATCACAATACTTAAACTACTTACCTACTTGTAGCGTTCATCAGTATCAGGCGGGACAGTCTTGTGGTAATGTACAGCCGTGTAATTTCCATCACAGGCGCATAACAGACCTCAGGAGTGGCAACGCACTTTGAAATCTATGATTTACTCACTATCAATGTAAACTTGCTTGTTTGCCACTTCCTGACATAAATCAGAGCGGTGGCCTAAATAGGCATACTATATACCATATAATATCAGCCTGTACAACTAACTAAGCCACCGTGGTGAGGTCTATTTTACATCTGTTTGACTATAATGACTGGATCACAAATTCAAATTTCGATTAAAATAATATGTTCTGAATATCCATTAATAATATGAAATCGTGTCGGCGCCTGTGAAACGACATTTCATTAATAATTTGCAAAAGTATGCAAGTATGAGCGTGAAATCCCGTCGAGTGTGATTGGATTGCGCGTTCGTTCATTAGTGCGGGACCGCGAACTCCGGGAAGCCTCCGCGGTGGTGATGCGAACCTGGTACTTCAGCGTTATAGGCGACGTAAATATTGGTTTTAATATGTACCTACCCTGAAAAAATGTTTTCACTAGAAATTATCGGGGAAAACCTTTTTAAATAATTGCTTCTTCAAAACCCTAGCTTTAAGAAGTGAAAAATAACAACAAACAGATTTAATTCCAAAGAACAATGCACGGTTACACTTTTGGAATATTTAGAAATTGAGCCGCCAATTACGTCCAATAAAGATCGACATAAGAACTATTTTCTGTTCTTTATTTTTCAAATTTTCGACGGCTTAGCAGGATAGCAGGATAGCAGGATAGCAGGATAGCAGGATTAGCAGGATTCTCATTTTTACTTTTATATCTTTAAAATTAATCATTTAATAATCTATACAAACAAATAAAATTGGAGTGTCTGTTTGTAATATAAAAATAACCGCTTTTTACTAAATGCATATGTATACACGGTACATATACCAACACAACATTTTTTACAATTTTTGTCTGTCAGTCTATTCTGTCAATCTCGGGAACGGCTTTACCGATTTTGACGGGACTTTTACTGGCAGATAGCTTATGTAATAAGGAGTAACATAGGCTACTTTTATACTAGCTGCGCCCACGACTTCGTCTGGGTAGATACTGAACAATGATAAATTCTCACTCGGACGAAGTCGCGGGCACAGCTAGTTATAAATAATGAATATTTGAGATCCTAATGATTAGACCTATCATTTAATTTGTCATATTAAGATGATATATTTTTATTTTGCTATTTTTTTCTAATTTTTCACCCCAAACGTAAACTCCATATTTAAAACACAACACGTATATGTTTCAGTCACTGATTTACATATGAGTGCCTTTCATCGCCATCAGTACTTTTAAAGAAAATCGGCTGTAACAGACGGAGACAGACAGACAAATGGCCAGTGATATTATAAGGGATTCGCATTTTTCATTTGACGCACGGATAAATGAACTTTTTACGTCATTAAACTAGTATTGTTTATTGCATACAGCTCGTATAACTTCAAATAGAATAATTTGCAAAAGTATGCAAGTAATAGAACGAGGAATCCCGTCGAGTGCGAGTGTGATTGGATTGCGCGTTCGTTCATTAGCGCGGAAAGCCTCTGTAGCGATGATGTGAGCCTGGTACTTCAATTTTAGGTATATACGTTTTGCTGTATACCTTTTTTTAAAGAAAATAAAACAAATAGTTTTTTGTAATGATGATGGCAAATCGAATACACTGCCATTTAATGACTTTTTCTCAATTCTAATTTTACTGATATATTTAATTCTTCTTCTTTTAGTGCCTCTCCAACTAGTGAAGGTTGGCTGTTAGTTCGGAAAACTTTAATCTTCCTTCGCGAGACGAAATATTTCAGCGGCGCTGTTGATGCCGGTCCACTCGCGAATATTGCGTAGCCACGACTTTTTCCTTCGGCCTACTGATCTTTTTCCAGCCACTTTGCCCACCATTATAAGTTGCAGCAGTTGGTATCTATCATGTCGCATAATATGACCTAAATAACCAACTTTTCTCTGTTTGATGGTTGACCAGCTCGACGGAGAACTTCTTCGTTTGTCACTTTGTATGTATATTTAATTAACACTGTTTAAAATAAATGATGTATTTCTCTACATTTAATCTTTTATATTACATTCACCATTTTTATCTTTAATGGGTTAAGGTACGAATAAATTATACATGAACTCGATTCAAGGCTGTATTACAATTATGTTAATTAAAGTTAATATACAATACACACCCAAATAGATAGAATTATTACCTATTACATTTATATAATGGATGAAATAGTTTTTTTTTGTCGTCTAAATGTATTTCTGGGCTTTTGTCCACTGAAGGGTATGTTAGCTTCATCAGGTACACTGTACAGTACATTATGAAACAATGGTTGAAATAAAAAGGTTTCAACTATAATATCTGTTAGTTCCAATAGAGTAAAAGCAATTTATTTATTTATTTAATCGTATGGCAGTCCGTAGAATAGGCGAATAGGTAAATTATTACTATAGTCACATTCAGATATTGCAGCTTTTTACAGTAACGTTTATTTCCGGTATTTATTTATTTATTCTTTATTGTATCAATGAGATATCGGTACAAATGGCGGACTTAACGCTTAAAGCGCTCTCTGCCAGTCAACCATTGGTAGTTAAAAAATTATGTTGGTGGTGCTTACAAAAAAAACTAAACTAATAAATCGAGATATTCAGTTGGAATGGTACAATTAAATACAAAAATAAATATATTATACAAACCAAAATAAATATATACCTAAATTGGTATTGTGGTCGCTCATTTAGCACCACCCAGGGGACACAGGGGGTGTGGTAGGTCACTCCTGCGGACGCTACCAACAGATTGTCCCCCGTAAAAGCAATAAAAATGTAAATCCATAATCCCTTTCATAGCTTATCAAACGCCAACAAATAGCTACATCGAAGTTAAGATCTTTGAATTGTATTAGCCGGCAATCTACGCTGTAGATTAGCCGATATTGTAGCTAGCCACTAGCGGCCGCCACTCCGCCCCGCCCGTGCTCGAGCTGCCACTACAATGATATCAGAATCTGTGGTTATAACTTTGAATGCTTGGTTCTTTTGCTTGGTTTTACTGGTGGAAGAGTTCCATACGTTGGAGCTTGAGGGCGTAAGAACCACCGCGCACTCAGCGCTCGTGTTCTGGTTAGATGGTTAGCCCCGTGGTAAGACACGGGGCCTTACTTACAAGTGTAAAATAACAGAATGTTTTTTTTGTGTAATCGTAGTGGCAAACAAGCATGCAGTTCACATTGATGTTAAGTGATGACTGCAGCCTAGAGACACTTACACAAAGACCAAGGTCAAAATGCAGATGCGTTACCACTCCTGAGGCCTAAGGTGTTATGCCTCTGTACCGGAACTTACAGGGAAACTTCAAAACCACTCTTCTTTACATAGCGTATAGGACAGCGTCCTATTAGAAGACAAATAAATTTCAAACTAAAAAAATTACCAATAATCCCCAGTTTCCTCGAACGAGACACAAAGTACGATCAACTCTTTGTCCTCGATACAAAATTAAAAGAAAGCTAATGCTACAAACAGGCTCACGCTCGCCTTAAAGCCGCCCACAGAAGCTTACCTTCTAATTATCGCAGTGCTGAATAATTACAGCGACACAGGCCGCATTGGTCGACAGCGCCAGCCAGGGTCCTACTACCCTATTTGTAGATATCTCATACATTTTTCACACTAAGCTTTTAAACACATTCACATTTTTTTTACCGAACACGGAAACGTTCCCTGTGCTTTCCATGCGATTCAAGGTCTAAAAATCTCCATAATTGACTACCTACTACTAAATTGGAAATAAAAATAATGTAGGATGTATTTTAAGACATGGGAAATATTTCATAAATGTATAAAGCCTGGATCCACTGTACATCTATATAGCATGTACAAAAATTATTCTCATGAGATAACAATTTTTCTCAATCTTTTATAAAATGAAGCTGTCATTTCAACAAATATTAAATTTTTCTGCAATAGAGTGAGGTAATTTTTTTGTGTAGTTTTTTTATGTAAAGAAGTTGGCAAACATTCATGCAGCTCACATTGATGTTAAGTGATGACTGCAGCCTCCATAGATTATACACTAATAACTGACACAGCCTCTACAGGAAAACGAGAGGTCACAATGCAGATGCGTGGCCACCGCTGAGACTATAGTTGTTATACCTCTATGATAGTTATCATTTATACATGACCATCTAACCGGAACACGTTACTGCTGAACACTACCGTTTGGTGGCAGATAGATTAGGTAATGCTATGGTGCCTAAGCCCTCAAGCTCCTACACAGGAACTCTTTCACCAGTGAACCTCCCGTGCATCTTCTCTTCATTCATTAAAATACTTCCAAGTCCGAAGGTATCAAATTATGTTTTCGTAAAATTATCGACTAGATTGCATAATAGTGGCTTTTTAAGCTAGCGTCGGATTCGCTTGTATAAACGAACTTAATTAGACACTGTTTTGTGTCACCGGTCCGTAAAAAAACTCGAAATTAAAATATTCTTGTTTTTATGTTAAACAACTTTTTAAATTGGAACTGAATTTATTAGTGAATACAAAACAGATCATCTCGATTACGAATTAAATATTTACTGAAGTCCGTACTCATGCTGGGTTGCATCAATATATTTGTTAAAGTTAAAGTTATTGTAACATTTTACGTCTTTCTCTAACTTAAAGAAATCTGTTAAAGTTAGACATGGATGTGAAATGTTACAATGACATTAATATCGTGGTGCAACCCAGGCTTAGTGTGATATTTATGCACTAATACTCCTGCAGTTTAGGTACTATATATTTTTAGGAGTCGTAACTTCACGCCTGTAATCCTTGAAGGGGAAGGCAGAGGTAAATACAAGCAAACACCCACGATTCGCCGGCTACGTTTCGATCCATGTGTTTGACCATTCAAACTTTGAAGATTGTCCTGTGAAATTTTCATCCAAGTAAGTGAACGAAGGCGAATAGTGTGTCACGAAGTGGTGTAGGTATTAGTTGTCCCGGTTTGAGTCACAATTCATTGTTGAAACACTGGACACATTCCGGTCAGACATGCAATCTTCAGATAATAAACTGTTTTTAAGGTGGCACACAAGCATGCAGTCCACATTGATGTTAAGTGATAACTACAACCTATAGACACCTACACACTGACCAGAATTTAAAATGCAGATGCGTTGCCACTCCTGAGGCCTTATGCCTCTGTGCCGTTAATTACAGGGCCGTATATTACCACCTGACCGGAACACGAAAGTCTTGAAAACTACCATGCCTGCGAGTTCCATCACTGCAGCTCTACCACCAGTAAAATTCAATCTTCAACAACCACTTATCGGCGGCAAGAAAATGTTTTTCAAATAGATTTTATTCAGTTTGTTACGCATTATTTGCTTTCAGAGTGTTTTACAAGTCAATTGGCATGAGGACGGAGGCTCGAGGACGAAGGTCGTCGAAACCGAGAGCTGAGAGCCGAGAGTTGAAAGAAGGGTCGAGTGGCAGACAAGATACATCAAAGTGACAATGTCACAAAAGTACAATAAACAATCTGCAAAGAAAACTCTCGCCTAAAAAGCGGTCAAATGTGAGTCAGACTCGCCCATGGGGTTCCGTAATAGTAGGTTATTGTTTTTTATATTATTTCGCATTAACACATGCTTGTGAAATATATTTTATTTTTAAAGAAAAATGGAAAGAAAAATTTGACTTCAGGCGAGGCTCGAACTCGCGACCTACTGGGAATCTAGTCCAGCCGCTCTTCCAATTGAGCTACTGAAGCCCTGCCCGATTTGTCAAATCTTTCCTTCACATCTATTGCATTGCTTTATGGTAGCAGCAGCGCCATCTATTACCAACTATGCTAGTTAGGCAACCGATATAATAGACTTTTCAGTTTATTGAATATCGTAAAGAAGTCGCTTTTACCCTTAATAATTGTTTTTTATATTATTTCGCATTAACACATGCTTGTGAAATATATTTTATTTTTAAAGAAAAATGGAAAGAAAAATTTGACTTCAGGCGAGGCTCGAACTCGCGACCTACTGGGAATCTAGTCCAGCCGCTCTTCCAATTGAGCTACTGAAGCCCTGCCCGATTTGTCAAATCTTTCCTTCACATCTATTGCATTGCTTTATGGTAGCAGCAGCGCCATCTATTACCAACTATGCTAGTTAGGCAACCGATATAATAGACTTTTCAGTTTATTGAATATCGTAAAGAAGTCGCTTTTACCCTTAATAATTGTTTTTTATATTATTTCGCATTAACACATGCTTGTGAAATATATTTTATTTTTAAAGAAAAATGGAAAGAAAAATTTGACTTCAGGCGAGGCTCGAACTCGCGACCTACTGGGAATCTAGTCCAGCCGTATAGTAGTATAATAGACTATGCCTAGTTAGGCATAGTCTATTATATCGGTTGCCTAACTAGCATAGTTGGTAATAGATGGCGCTGCTGCTACCATAAAGCAATGCAATAGATGTGAAGGAAAGATTTGACAAATCGGGCAGGGCTTCAGTAGCTCAATTGGAAGAGCGGCTGGACTAGATTCCCAGTAGGTCGCGAGTTCGAGCCTCGTCTGAAGTCAAATTTTTCTTTCCATTTTTCTTTAAAAATAAAATATAGTAGGTTATGTTTGAAAATTAGAATGAAATCGTTTATTTCGAAATTGGTTTTTAACAAACTCTTTTTGAATTGTCTTGAGTACCTAGAGTGAATAACGTGTAATAGTGATTCAACAATGTATTAATTTTACTAATAAATAGTAACTGTACTATTTATTTTTCGCAATAACACATGCGAGTGTACTTTAGAAATTAAAGAAAAAAACGGAAAGAAAAATTTGAATTCTGGCAGGAATCAAAGTTTGATTTCAGGATTCAAGGTTCGATTCCTGCACGAATTTCTAATAAATAGTAACAATTAACAAAGATGTCATTATTTTGAAAGTTTTCAAATTGAGAGTAAGTATGTATTTTTCACACGATTAACTTTCAGAAAAAAATTAATGAAAACCTGAATGTAACTTGCAAAGTTCGGTCTTTGTACAGCCTACATAGTGACAAAACTTCTTTTTTTAGTTTCACAGTATGAAGACTCCCATTTTTTGTTTTCTTTAAAAAACATAAAACGGTTCACAGAACAAACCTACTCAGTTTCAAGTTTGTAGTACTAACAGTTCCGAAGAAAACTGGCTGTGACATATGAACGGACACACAGACAGACATAAGGAATCTATAAGACTTCCGTGTTTCTGCTATTTGTCTACGGAACCCTAAAAGCGATGACAAAATAAAGGAACAGTTCTAATATGCAGAGTGGTCCCTTTTTTCGGGTGGGACAAGGACATCTGTATAAACTTAGGATATTTATATGTATAGTTGTGAGAAGAAAATTCTACGGTGGGTGGCTTTGCCGGCTCGTCATGGGTAATGAGCTCGAGGGTTTACTGAGGTAAAATACTCGTGACGTAGAATTTGATCGCAAACTATGTTTATTATCCGGAACATTTTTTTTCATCATCATCAGTTTAGGCCAGGGTTTCTCAAACTTTCGGCTGTACGTACCCCTGTTGAAAAGTATCCAGGTGACAGCGAACCCCTCCACTAATTGGCTCATCGAAATGACTCATTGTTAAAATGCGTCATTTTGATAGTAACAATATTTAAGATACCCAACTTAGTATATATCTACCTAACTCTTAAACTAATGTTTTGTTTCCTTCGTAGGTTTAAATTATTAAATTGGAGGACCTGATATCTCGCCCGACACATGATCATACTATTACTATTCCAGTATTATCAGTTACTGTTGTTTAAAGTCTTCCTTATTGTATGTACAGTTTTTACCTGCCTACCGACGTAAATTAGGTTAGCATACTTACAAACCTTAGAGGTTTTCCAATGCTAGCATTAAGTGATATAATGTTAAAACTTTTTTAATTTATACTATAATAAAGGAAAAGAAAAAAATTACACCCCTCCCCCGCCCCCCAAAGAAACAATAAAATTGACTGTTAAAGAAAACAGTGTTTTTATTTCAATAAAAGGTAACAAATAAAGTGCCAAAAGAAATATATTTTTACTATTAATGTGATGGGTGTGCTTGTTTCTTGTCACAAATGGAGTAATTTTGGACAATTTTAACTTAAAATTGACTCGGCATCAAGTCGATTTATAGTAAATCTTGTCGCGAATCCCCTGCCGTTGAATGGCGAACCCTTAGGGGTTCACGTACTCCACTTTGAGAAACCCTGGTTTAGGCGAAAGACGTACACTGCTAGATGAAGCCTTCCCCAATGAGGCCGACTACAGTGTTACGTCTAGTTAGGTACGTCATTAGGGGACAATATGCCACAATTGCCACGCTTGGCAGATTGGTTAGGTTTTTTTGCTCGCAGTACAATTTTTACAGACTAGAAGATAAGTAGCTATGCAAATTTTTTGGGGCGCATAATGAGGCGGTTCCATATACAATTTCACAGTTTTAAAAGCAATCACCTGGAAAAGAACAGCTGATTGTTAATAAACAAAGCAAGACACGACTGACCCCGTGAGCGATCCCTACAACATGCAAAACAGTTGAGGATACTCTATTACATTTTAGTCGCAATCGTTAGGGGTGGTGCTGATTCAATTAATTAAGATGTGCATAACGTTTTCGTAGGTTTTCGCGAGCTTCATACATTGTAGAAATTAAACTTGCGGATTTTCTCGCGTAAGATGTGCATAATTGCATATTAAATTCGTTGCTTTTTTATGTCATGAACTGGAAAATAAGCATAGGTCTGTCCGTCTGTCCCATTTGTCCGTCCGTATTTCACAGCCACTTTACTCCGAAAATATTATGATCACATACTTGAAACTTATTAGGTAGACTGAGTAGGTATTTTGATAACCGCTTTATGATTTTTGTAAATACAAAAATATAAATTCACTCCCTTATTCATAAACGTACCTACATTAGATACGTTTTAGCTATAGAATGCTTTGTCTTTGTCAGTTGTACTGTCAAATGTACAAGATAGAAAAAGACAAGGAAGAGATTAGCAAGAATTTAGCTAAAATACGTTTATGAATAAGGGGGTAAGTATTTAAAAAAAACCTAGAACCTACTTGGTAAGGAAACTATTTCATTGTACATCTTAGTACCTAATTACAAATGACCGAGTAACGATTGCCCGAAAGAGGCCTGGGGAGGAACGGGTGGAAGTGTTCCTCCGACGAAAAGGGAGGATCCTCCGACTAGGCGAGGTGGTAGCTTCTGGCGGGTCGCAGCCTAACGATTGACGTTGGGAAGTTGTATATATGCCAACTCTTGAGAAATCTTCGTATGTGCGATGTAATTCGATTGCACGCCATCTACCGTACTAGATATGTACTGTGAGGTTTCGTCTGGGTTCCACTAGTTGGCGCCTTAATGTAGTGGACGCCACAGGCCCAATTATTGATTGATGTAATCATTTGTTCGAATAACGTTACACGGATTTATTAATGGTCGAATATTAATGTGAACTGCATGTAACAACCATGCAGTTCACCATCAACCATAGCTCAAAAAACCACGGCCCAAGATATCTTCAAGTTTCTACGCATCTAAATAAATATTGTACAGGTACCGGGAACGCCCATTCCTTGTCTGTCACCGCCGCCATTATATGTATCGCTGAGACGATCCATCCATCTTCCATGTGCATTACTTTCGAACCAATACAGCTTGATATATCTAAAAGCATTACGCTGTTTTAAATTTCCTGTCGTGGATGATTGTTTCACAATAACGACAGATTTTTAGAGAGTAAAGTTGAAGTCAATTCAACATTCTCTCCATTTATTTTTTATAACTTACTTACCTATTTGATAATTTTACATACATGTTAAAAGAACGCAAAAGTATATAGGATGTTGTTATTATGTAGTTTATGTCATACACCAATATCTTCTTGTTAATTTATTTTCTAAAATTTAACACAAACAAAGTTCTAATCAAGATTGACAAAAGAATATCATCATACATCAATATTCATCTTTAATATTATATATTATATCAAAATTGTTATATTGAGTGCTGTCTGTATCTACATGTTAAATAAATGAAAAAAACTCTTATTGTGGAGCTTTCTAAACGCAATAGAACCCAAAACAATAACTTATTTTTTGTCTTATTGTCTGTATGTTTGTGCACGCTAATCTCAGAGATGGCTGATCAATTTACGATATCAACTTGAGTCCTAAGGGCAACGGGTGTAATAGCAAAAGAAAACACAGTCACTATTACACGGTCGACAACAATTTTATTAGGCACACGTTTCATTACTATCATTCGACAGCGAATCTCTACAGCGTGATGTAACTTTCACAAGATGAACAAGTGGCGCCATCTTTTGGTGATTTACATGAATGAATTTATACAATGGCTGAACATGATCTCGATGAGATTAGGCACATAGATAGATTATAGTGTGGAATAAAATCAAAAATTTTACCTAAATCGTTGCACGATTCGGTATGGTATGATTTTTTAGTAAAATGAATGGAGCGCAGTCAGCAGAATGCAGGATCAAAATACTTTATTACGTGGCAACAAATAGTTTAAGAATAAATGTTTTCATATACATTTGTCAGATAGAGGGGACAGCCCTGGCGTGTCGCGAAAGCCATATATCCCGGAGACGGGCCATCCATCTCTCACCTGCAGCGCCTCCAACCAATCTAACTTGAAACATCCGAGCATGACGCTGTGTTTACTTTCCTGTCGTACGGACTTTTGTACCGGAATCGACTTTATGCCGAGAAAAGTTGTTTGAAGGCTTTACAAAATTCTGTTTTGAATTTGAATTCTCAAGTAGTTATATACTTGAATTATAAAAATATGATTTAAGTAAATGTAGGAAAAGTAAATGGTATAAACCTTAACTTTTTGTATAAATGCTTCTAGTGATGCTGTATTGGATATTTTATCTGCCGCCAAATATAGTGTTCAGCACTATCGTGTTCCTGTTTTAGATGGTAATGTATGGTTCCGAAATAACAGAGACATAACAACTTAGGTCTCAGGGGCGGCAGCGCATGTGCATTTTGACCTCTGGTTTTTGTGTAGATGTCTATAGGCTGCAGTCATTACTTAATATCAATGTAAGCTGCATGATTGTTGCAGTCTTTCTAAAAAAAAAAACTGAATAAATCCAAAGACGACACGACTCCGCAGCGCGCGGTGCCATTAACACCTCGTTCCCGTTAAATAGTTGGGCAACTCCCATTCAATTTCACTTGAATGACATAATGCTGATGTATGTTGAGAGTTGTTGAACGTTCTGATCGGTAACTTTACGGACTATTGCTAATGTGAAGTTGGTATCCGTGGGTATCAAAAAATATTTATTTTCAAATGTAATCTATAGTCTTACACGTACATTAGATACATTTAAGCTATAGAATGCTTTGTCTTTGTCAGTTGCATTGTCAAATGTGCAGGATAGAAAAAGAAAAAGGAGAGATTAGCAACACTTTAGTTATAATACGTTTATGAATAAGGGGGTTAGTATCCTATAATTGCATTGAAAAGAAAAAAAACATTGCATTAAAACTGCTAATGGCCTAGCTAGGTGAACTACTTGCATTACTTTTATACACTTAAAGGACCTACATGGGATGTTAAAAAATCCACAATTGTGTACTGTCTGTCCTAAGTTCATCTCTGTTGGTTCTGATCTGAAATTTAACTAATGTTAAACAAAATATCATTGCGATGTAACACAACGCCATCTATCGGCATTTACAAAAACATTGTTTCACATATATGTCAAAGTTATTGTATTGGTCGATGGTTTACAGAAATAAAGACAGAAGAAATAAAATGACTGTTTCAAGAAATGTTGTAGTTGCAATACACTAGGGGTGTAGAAAACTAGGAAGTAGATGTGTATCAGCACAGTGAGTGAACAGATCCGGTAACGACACCGCCGTGCGTGGCATCATTAGCACCTCGCTCCGTTGAATAGTTTGGAAACTAAAACTACCATTTACAATTTCACTTGAAGGACATTATGCTAATGTTATGCTAAAAGGACAATATGTTGCGAATTGTTGCGAGTTGCGAAATGTGTAAAATATTAAAATGCGAAGATAATTGTAATCAGTTTATTCAACCATTGTATCAAAACAAAATAAAAACATCGCTTTAAAACTCTTATATGGATTATCATCATCACTTCATCACTACATATTATAAAGTAAAGCCCCCCTATTTTCTCTGTCTGTATGTATGCGCTAAGTCTCGGAAAGTTGTGAACGGATTTTGTTTCCGTTTGAAATGTTGGAAAGAGGGTTTTCGTAGGGTGAGGTGAGGAAGGTATATATTTATAATTTGTCAATATCGTACTTATATTTACCGAGATATAATAATAAAATACGCTTACACTCACAGCCCCACAGTAGGTATAAACCTGTGTCGTAGGTGCCGTTGTACATATACAACACATATTATTATTTATTTCTTTATTATTTTCAAGTTGGATTTTCACAACTACACCAAACATTAGAGGTGTAGAAAACTGGGTAGCAAGTAGATGTGTATCAACACAATGAGTGATCAGATCCGGTAACGACTCAACACGAGTCACGACACCGCCTCGCGCGGCGCCATTAGCACCTCACTTCGCTAACTAGTTGAAATTCAACTGCCATTTACGATTTCACTGGGATATCATTATGATAATGTATGTTGAAAATTGTTATTATTTGAAATAGATGCTACGGATCTTGTTTGATTCTTTTATTTATTCTCTACTGCTGCGCTGAAGTCCTGGGTTCGAACGCACGTCAGGGGCAATCAGTGTGAAAGGTGTATTATTCCTTGTCTCTTGTGCTTTTGGAATTTCCCTATTTTCTGGAAGTTTCCCAGTGACATCCTTGAATTTTGGTCACGTGCCCGGAGATGTCAATAAGCTCATAATGTTTGCATGTATGCTTTAATTGATGCATTTACCTCTATACCTATCTATTCGGGGAATACGGGCGTGAAGTTACGTTATTTTCCTAGGAGACATTTTCCGCTAAGTCTGCTTGTAATCCAAAATAGTTAATGTGCATGATTTACCTTCTCGATGGAAAAATAATTAACAAATCATAAAGTCAATCAACACATTTGTCAATTCCGGTTGTCAATGTCCGCTTGATGAAAGTATACATTGAATGTTGATTGAAACAGACGTTGAGATTTGTTTTATTTTTTAATATGATCAGAAAACAGAAGATGATATATATTTTAAGATCTCCATTGATAAAACCTATCATGCATGCATCGTGTAATCAACAACATACCTTTAATGAAATATTTATTGCGCCAGTATTACTTAGGTATCAATTGATCATGTGATGAATATAATAAAACATTTACAACAACCCAACTCTTTCAATAAAACTGGAATGTTGTAATACTATAGATGAATTGCCCACATTTCACAGGAGATTAGGTACTGAATTTCGTATGGGATTTCTGGGTCAGACTGTAAAATTTATCAAATACAGGAAATTTGTCAAAATTGTTAAAAAAAAATGGTAAAATCGTATTCGATTGCAGAATTTAGAAATTACAGTTTCGATTTTTAGAATTATACCTACTGTGGGGCTGTGAGTGTAAGCTTATTTCATTTTATTTATTTATTTTATGTAGGTATTATTCTAGTAGGTAAATATTTTTTTATGATAAATATTACTTAAATTTTTTTTTTAATTCGTCGTGTTCGTCTGCGATATGTGTGCGTTCTCCCATCTTAAATGGATAATGAAAATCAAGTTGTTGTTTTAGTTAATATAGTTTTGAGGTAAAATATTTTAAACATATAAATCACTGCATTTTATTTTAATCGTTCAAGAAAAACTATTCAGTTGTTTCCATATATTATTGTACCAAACGCGTTCATTTACACAAATATCCAAACTGTCTTCTATTATAAATTCCGCTGCTTTTTCAGCAAGTACGATAACAGGTGCATTTATATTCCCACTGGTAAGGTACGGCATAGCGCTGGCGTCCACCACGCGTAGCCCGGTCACTCCCTTCACCCTTAGCCGACTGTCCACCACCTTACCCATAGCGCAAGTACCACTATAGTGGTACATCGTCGACACCGTACACAACACGTAGCACCGCCAATACTCAACACCATACAAATGACTACACTTGCATGTCTCAAAATCCACTAACTCAGCGTTAACACTCCTAAAGTAAGGTGAATCTAGCACTTCGATATAATTCATCGCTGATGCTACTAACTTCTCGAAGTCCCTCACATCACTGAAGTATCCAGCGTTAATGAGTGGATAGTCCCTGGCATCTATGCTGTTTAGAGACACTCTCCCTCGAGATTGGGGGTGCAAGAGGTTCACCACGCTAAATAAAGATGCTTTATTTAAGGTGCCCCTATATAAGTCGTGACATATGTCGTAATCTAATCCATACCCAAAAGAGCATAAATAGAAGGACGCTGTTGGATCATCAGGTACCACGGCGGTGAATGATTGGTAATCAGGACACTGGCGCGATTTATCTAATGCTACGTAGCCTGTTACAATAGAGAGAGGATATTTATGGGGATTGAAAAGTTCCTGTGTTGCATTTGATTTATCCATTTTGATAGATATGATCACAGATGGGTGGTCTTGCAGTTCTCCAACGGCCAAATCACTTCTCACTTTTATGCCAAATGACTCTAAATGTTGTCTGGGTCCGATACCTGAAAGCATCAGCAGTTGAGGGCTTCTGATTGCGCCTGCTGATAAAATTACTTCACGCTTCGCTTGCAAAATTAGTTTTTTATTATCATTTGTGATCACTCGCACTCCGTATACTTTGTTGCTACTATCAAATAAGATTTTGGTTACAAAGGAATTCTTCAGCAAATGAAAATTAGGTCTATTTTTGATCTGCGCCAAGATAGTGTAAGCTGTAGTCTGGCGAACGCCACCTGCGACGGTGCATAACTGTTCAGTGTACCCTAACTGTTGTTCACCATTTATATCTAAAACAGTCGGGTGACCAGCGTACTTGAATGAGTCAACAAGGTATGACAGATCTTTGTTCCATGTACCTGATACACCGAGGTATCCGCTTGTACCGTGGTACGACCTGTAGGATGATTTGAGGATATTCTTCGCTTCTAGTCTTTCGGTTTTGATAAAGTAAGGGTATACTCCTTGCCAGTTCCATGTAGAATCTCCAGCGGCATCAGCCCATGAATCAAAATCTCCAGGACATCCTCGCACGTACAACATGTAGTTGATGCTGCTACCGCCGCCCAGTACCTTCCCAGCGGGTACAGGAGATCTCGTCCGAGTTAAGTTAAGCTTGGAATTTTCATTGTATGCGGTGTATTGCCAATCTACATGACTCTGCGTCAGGAATGGGAAGAATCCGGGCAACTGTAGACATAAATCTTTAATTAAATATACAGTGTTATGGCTTAGTAAGCTACTATAAGACTTGAACTTTTTGCACGGCCCAGTAATAATTGTCAACATATATAAGTATATGTTGAAACACATCTGCATTTCCACCTCGATTTTGTGTACATAAAGCTCAAGTGACGGAGCTCGTGCGCGTAGGCACCAAGGCATTACCTAATATACTTGCCGCTAAATGGTAGTGTTTAGTACTATCTTGTTCCGATCCGGTGGTAATGTTCGGCCCTGTAATTTCCGGCACAGAGACAATCCACCTTAAGCCTCAGGAGTGGTAACGCATCTGCATTGTGACCTTGGTCTTTGTGTGGGTGTCTATAGGCTGCAGTCATCACTTAACATCAATGTGAACTGCATATTTGATTGCCATTTTCATTACCAAAAAAAATGTGGACTGTTTGCCACCTTCGTAACATTAAAAAAAACTAAGATCCTGGGTCCGATCTGCTGATAAGTAAGTGATAGTTTATTTCTGGGAAATTATTATTTCCAAAGTATCGTTGATGATAATGATATGATTGAATGATTTATTATCTCACCACAATTTAAGAGAACATTAAAAATAATATCAATAGTATCACATAAAAATTATAATTATACTGTGGGACACTGGTGCCTAAGCTAAACCGAGGTCTGTATTTCAGGACACCAGGTCTCCACCCTTTAGGTATGGTTACATTAATTTTAGTATATGTAAAATAATACACTGACAAGTGGTAAATAATTTCCAATTTAAACTTACATACTAATATTTTATCCAAAGTGCGTGTGTGTGTGTGTATGGAGCGTGTTGTGTAGTGGTGAAGTGGAAATATGAAAAGTTTTGAACATAATATTGTGTTGTGTACTGTAACTGGTGATGAGGTCTTATACAAGTCAATACTTAACGTTTCTTTAAGCCTGTATATTCCGTAGAGTATGCCAAAAACTTGGGCCTCAGGGGTGGCAACACATTTGCATTTTGAGCTCCGGTTTTTGTGTATATATGCCTTTTGCAGTATTTACTTGTCATCGATGTGAATTTGTGATTGGGAGTCATGTTAGAAGCGTGCACGTGGTGACCCCTGCCAGTCCTTAGGGCTGCAATTCTGACACGAAGACGTACCGCAGTGCGAGTTAGGGCGTCTCCCCGAAACGACGTGTACCAACCCGTCCCCGTCAGTACGAGAAAAGCGGCCAAAGCTGTGATGGGGACCGCCACCTGTCACGCCGGGGCCGATACCGCGGGTCTAGGAGTGGGCATGCCAAACAGGCACGTGAAATGTGAGAGGTGGAATTTATCTAGCGCTTCACACTCTCTGCCTACCCCATTAGGGACCTGGTGTGAAGATACATATCGATGTGAACTAGATGCTTATGTGCCATCATTCATAAAAAGTTAATCTCACCAGCACTTCATCAGGAGGATCTCCGCCTGCGTCTATCAGCAACACGTTGTGGTTGCCACATTCAGACAGCCGGTTGGCCACCACGGACCCTGCTGTCCCTCCACCCACTATTATGTAGTCGTACTCCTGTAAATCTAGAAGAGTTTTGTGTTGTAAAGAGTGAATTAGATTCTTTAAAAAGATCTCCTTTCTTTCTACGGGAATATATGACTGGTGGTAGAGTCCCAGTGTAGTGACTCAAGAGCGTAGGCACTACCAAATTACCTAATCTATCTGCCGTCAGCAATATTATGTTCTCTGCCCCTGCCTATTATGGCTCCGTAATAACTATCACAGAGATTCACGATCACGATTTTTTCCGCTAATGCAGCCAATCAATCGAACAATGGCCATCAAACCATTCCAATAGAGTGGTAGTAAATACAATAACACAAGATGGGCAGCAGCGTAGTATATGGCATATCCTCCTCTAATAACGCACAACACTGGTGTAAGCATCTTTTGTCCATCTGTGGACGTTCACTGGCTTACGCTGCAGTGTCTAAGCACACCCTGGATACTCGGCTAAAATTCCATACAAACGCATATTTTTGTTTTTTATGTAATGAAAGTGGCAAACAAGCATGCAGTTCACATTGATGTTAAGTGATGACTGCAGCCTATAGATACCTACACTCCAGTCCAGTCCAGAGCTCCAGTGACGGAGCTCGCGGGCGTAGGCACCACCGCGTTACCTAATATACTTGCCGCTAAATGGTAGTGTTCAACACTATCGTGTTCCGGTCAGGTGGTAATGTACGGCCCTGTAATTTCCGGCACAGAGGCATAAGACCTTAGGCCTCAGGAGTGGTAACGCATCTGCATTTTGACCTTGGTCTTTGTGTGGGTGTCTATAGGCTGCAGTTATCACTTAACATCAATGTGAACTGCATGCTTGTTTACCACTTCCATTACATAAAAAAAAAAAAAATTACTCCTTATCACATCACCTATCGGCCAGTGAAAGTCCCGTCAAAATCGGAGACACTCAAATTCTATTTATTTGTATGCAGGTTTGTATGTATGTATGGTTGTATGGAGATAAAAGTAGCCTAAGTTACTCCTTGTCACATCAGCTATCTGCCAGTGAAAGTCCCGTCAAAATCGGTCCAGCCGTTCCCAAGATTGGTGATGGCTTTAGGCTCATCTCATACTAACCGTGAACAACAGCTTGCTCAGGGAACATGTAGCTGGTGAGCATGAAAGAGACAGCGATCAGATGGAATGCTTGCTGTACTCTTCGGAAATTTGTCACCAGCGTCGTCGCGTCCATACTGAAAACAATAATGATATCTTCGTTATTTCAGCTCGAATTAATAATATATTGGATAGAAAATTAAATGATAATGTTAGATGGGGATGGTAATGTCTGGTCTCGTAAGAGGTACCTAACTATCACAGAAACATAACAAAAGGTGGCAACGAATCCGCATTTTGACCTGTGGTTTTTGTGTAGATGTTTACAGGCTGCAGTCGTCAGGCTGGCGCCGTCCCTAATAACTATCACAGAGACAAAATAAAAACAAAAAAAATGTCAACGCATATTTTGACCATCGGTTTTTGTGCAGATGCATATAACAAAAAAAACCGGTCAAGTGCGTGTCGCGCCACAACGCAGGCTAGGGTTCCGTAGTTTTTAGGTTTGATTAATGTAATTAAAAAAAAATTTTTTTTTTCTATGCTGTTGTTCAAAAATTTCGAGTATTACATTTGGTCGACTATTACTCACAAACTTGTAAAGCCAACTTAGGTATCATAGTTTTCCTTTTAATTTCGTTATATGTAGCTACTATTGCCGTAACGTGAATTTGAATTTCTAACAACAACCGTTTCGTTGGTAAATATACCCTAAATATATATTTTTAATCAAACCTAATTACGGCTAAGCTAAACTTGCCATCACTTACCCTATTCACCAAGGTTATTGAAGCAATATTTTTAAAAAAATATAATAATATTACCATACCTGTAAGCGTATTTGCGCACTGACTAAGCAAATGGAAAGATGAAGATTAACTAAATTAAAATACATAAATCACCATACGAACTCTGACGGCCAAATTTTAATTGTTATGAAATACGATAACACATCTTATTAAATGAGCTATCGTCAAGTGTGTGTTGTGATATTCTTACAGGTTCCATTAATTTGTTAAGCCGCGTACGCATGAGCGAGTTTCATGATAAGCAACAAAGGAGATTGCCGCAAATTCGGCCGAGCAATATGTTTTTTTAGGACTCGTGTAGGCGGCAGGTCTCGAGACAGCACTAGTCTACTTCACCACACCGGGCGATCGGCGAGTACAGAGGTCCGCAATGTAAGAAGAAGAATTCTCATCCAATAGAAAAAAAAATCCGCTATTCGTTGGTGGATTAACTCGGCCCACCGGTCGCGGCGGACCGGAGGGGAGTAGCCATAGCGTTTATTACCGATGCAAAACAGTCTGTCATTTTTTGCGGGGGAAATACGTGTGAGACACACTCACACTACAAAACTCGTCTATTACTACGAAACTCACACCTTGACTTTAACAAAATACATAAACAATTTCTCGCACACATTTAAATATCTTGGCGACAGGCATGGGACCATGTGGTCCTATACTTTGACAGAGGGTAAAGCTTGCATATGGCTACTCCCCTCTGGTCCGCCGCGGCCGGTGGCTCGTGTTGCTCTATGGTCGGTGGGGTCATCACGTGCCGATACCGGTGTACCAAACACGGTTCAGTGCTTTTTTTATGTATTGGAAGTGATAAACAAGTATGCACTTCACATTGACGTTAAGTGATGACTGCAGCCTATAGACACCCACACAAAGACCAAGGTCGAAATGCAGATGCGTTACCACTCCTGAGGCCTCTGTGCCGGAAATTATAAAGAGCACTACTGCTACTAGCTGAACACTACTATTTAACGGTAAGTATATTAGGTAATGCGGTGGTGCCTACGCCCGCGAGCTCTGACACTGGAGCTCCACCACCAGTAAAACTTTCGGTGAAATCTGTATCAGCCCGTCAGTGAGACAGACAGACAGAGAAACGCAAGATCTCATAACTAATTGATCCGTTTTTTTCTTGAGGTATGGTACCCTAAAAAACAATTAAGAGGGAAATTTATTTCTGCAAGTTCAAATCGGATCAATCGGCTTTGTTGATGACCGTAACCTAAAAAAATATGCAAATAATGGATGGAATTAATAAGAAAGGAGATCAGCCAAAATGGTACATAGATTGTACATGAAAAAATACTTTACATAAAATTTGTGCACATAGAGCTGTAAATTTTTCAGTATAATATTATACTGAAAACCACCGGAAAAGTATTTAAAACAGTTTTTGAAAAAATCTGTACTTTTGATATTTATGATGGCGTAGAAAGGAACGTAACGAAATGTAATGGCGTAGGATATAGATATTGTATCAAAAAGTATCATTTTTCATATTTTATTTATTTATTTATTTATTTGCTTGTCACATGGTTATAAGGTCTTACAATTAAATATTTTGTAGTTACATGTAACACCCCGTAGGGGCACCGCAAAATTATGAGAACATTTCATGTACATATAATATTTTACATTACAATATAAACTTATGACTATAATCTTAAATGAAGACATTTAAATTCAGAGCTATTATTCATATTATTTAATATATGTGATTGTATCTATTTATTAATAGAACATAAAACATAAAACTGACAAAGTAATTGGCAACCAATGGTCAACTGCTTTTTCTGGTAGATTTTTTGGATTTCTGGGCAGATTCATATACAATAAAGTGAACCAGAAATTACATATATATTCACTGCCAAAATATCGTTGTAAAAAGATTATATCTATTTGGCTTAAATCTCTAAGTTATGAGGAAACTGAAAATTTAATACTTGTACCTTCCTAAATATTAAAAAAAAAAAAGTAATTAAAATATATATATATATGTAAAAAAATATATATATATGATTATATTGCAATCTCGTAAAGATAGCACAGCATACACATACACAGCACATACGTACACTCATACACACACACACCCACACACACACACACACACACACACACACACACACACACACACACACACACACACACACTAACACTCATACGCGCACGATTACAAACTTAAGCTTACTTAATTATTCTCTTTATTTATATTTATAAGTCTCTCTTTATATCTCACACATCGCATTACAAATCAACTAGTAGTTACACTTACTTGAGCTCCTGCTTATCTAGAGTTAGGAGAGGCTGGTAATCTGTCATACAGGTACCCCTAGTGCAGATACCAGTCTCTCACACAGATACACCTACCCATGCTTGTAATACCTAGTTTAAGATCTGATTATGTATTTTTCTGTGTGAGAGAGAAATCAATAAACGATTTTTATTTTTATTTTTTATTTTTTTTATTTTTATTAATTTATATATTTTTATTAAAAAATCGGTTACATAATAAATAGAAAAATAAGTGAAAGTACACGTTAGATTTCATTTTAAATTGCCAATAACCAGATGAGGATTTACTGAAATACATTCATTTAGGTTTTAAAATCAACACAAAAAACTAAGTAACCCGATCAATGGATCGATATTCCTAAACATCGATATTTTGTGACAGCCGCCTATGTTGACACATCCCCTTTTGACGCTTTGATATGTCACCTCATGTCTGTCACGTCATTGATGATTGACGTCACGTCATTCACTTGGCGTTCTGTGACTTCTCTGTGTTTTGACTACTGGCTTGTTTATGTGCTTGTTGAATCGAATTTCGAGTGCTTTGCGTTTTGAATACGTAGGTAGTGCTAGAGGTTTCTGTTCAAGTCAGTTGATCGTGTTCGTTAGTTTTTCTGTAAACAATTTATTATAACCTGCAAAAGCAGACTGGAGTTTGCCAAAAAAAAGTGCTCGGTGTTCAGTAAAAAGCATTCATAGGTAGGTATTTGTGTGACTTGTGATTATTTAGTGTTCAAATCACTTTTATAGCGATAATAGCAATCTACAAACCGTTAATTTTAAATTAGCGCCTATTAGTACGAAAATAAAAAAAAATATGGCGGAAAAACGACTTCATTCTTACAATTTTTAAATTGGTATATCTCATGAACCCCACGCGTCAACGAAGTGAAATATTTTTTAAATAGTAGTATATGTACTAATGTCTGAGGACGAAAAGTTTTATTGATGTACAATTATGTACCAATGCCCCATACAAAGTGGCGGATCTCCTTTATTAAAACCCCGCATGAGAATATATGATTGTTCAGTATACCAGTACCCGGACGAAGTCGTGGGCGCAGCTACTATAAAAGTAGCCTAAGTTACTCCTTATTACATAAGCTATCTGCCAGTGATCCCGTCAAAATCGGTGTAGCCGTTCCCGAGATTAGCCCCAACAAACAGACAGACAGACAAAAATTGTTAAAAAAATTGTTTTGGTGTACGAGTATGTACCGTGCATACATACATATGCATTTAGTAAATGCTGTTATTTTTATGTTACAAACAGACACACCAATTTTATTTATTTGTATAGATGTAGATGTAGATTTTACTGCCTCAGTAGCCTAGTGATAGTTCCCCGGTCGGGGGCTAAACTCAAAGCCAAAAATTTATTTGATCACTTGGAAATAATAGAATTTGCTTGTGATAGGTCAAATTACAAATATAAAATTAAAGCGAATAACAACTGATACGTTGATTAGTATGTCAAAGTAAACAAAATAAAATAAATAATTATCCAAAAATACTTAATAATAAAAATAGGTATCAACAGAATGTTCCATACTCTCTTTTACAAACGGCAAGACAAGACTAAACGAAGCTATCAGAGATAACGGTGTAAAACCCTTTATCTTCGGTTCTACTGGGATGTTTCCATTTATTGAAATAAAACTATTTTTACGGATTTATCTCGCGTATATTAAACTAAAATGATTTTTAAAATCAATATAAAAAGATTCATCAGTATTTAAGACCCATTAAAAGTAATATTCCATTACAAAATTCTGGCATTTATAAATTAGATTGTGATTGTGGACTCTCATATATTGGTCAAACGAAGAGAGCTGTATCCACCCGCGTTAAAGAGCACATTGCTGATGTCAAAAGCCGAAGAACAGGGAGGTCTGCAGTCTGTGAACACATAGCGGATAAGCCGAACCATTACATCCGGTTTGATAAAATTCAAATACTCGCTAGAGAACACAAACCCATTCCACGAAAGGTACGCGAGGCTATTGAAATTAAAAAACACTTAAATTTCAATAGAGAAGATGGATGGCGATTATCAACATCATGGGATCCCATACTTAGCAAGATTAAATTCCAGCCGCAGCAGTCTGCAAGACCTCAAGATACCATAAGTAATTATTGTGTTAATCCTGAACGCTACGCAAGGCGTTTACGAAATCGATGGCGGTAGCTACATATAATTTTTTCAAACTTCTGTCAGACAAATGTCACTAAGGTGACTTTTCAGCTTCCGTGGTCTGCCCGGGACCACGGAAGCTGAAAAGCGACCGAAACGTCGGGTTGATTTTAAAAATCATTTTAGTTTAATATACGCGAGATAAATCCGTAAAAATAGTTTTATTTCAATGAGTGTAGCTCGCGAAAACCTAAGAACATATCATGTTTCCATTTTCTGGAAGTTTCCCAGTACCTCGGAGTTTGGTGATGTGCCTGGAGTTTGGTAATGTTAATGTTTTTTGGTAATGAGAGGTCAACAGGTTAGTCACCTTTTACATGGGCCAAAAACGTAACCGGCGAAGCGTGGGTGTTTGCATGTATGCTTGAATGTATGCATTTACCTCTCTCTGCCTACCCCTTCGAAGAATACAGACGTGAAGTTACGTACCCAATGATTACGTAACAAATTACCAAACTTAATTAGCATTAAAATAATTATCTTGCACGTAAGTATCTATATTATTACCCTTGAGGTGCAAAACACACGTTGCGGCATCGAATTTCATATCATCCGTTTCAATTATTTTTTCTTTATGTAATGGAAGTGGCAAACAAGCATGCAGTTCACATTGATGGTAAGTGATAACTGCAGCCTATAGACACCCACAGAAAGACCAAGGTCATAATGCAGATACGTTACCGCTCCTGAGGCCTAAGGTGTTATGCCTCTGTGCCGAAAATTACAGAGCCATGTACGGCTCTGTAATTTAGTTAAAAATAATAATTAGTTACAACGATTTAACAAGGATTATTTATTGCATTATCACAATCGATTGCAAAGTCTATCATATCGGCTATTTATAAGTTATCAATGGATGTCGTTCAGCGACCCCAAATCGGTTAAAAATCTAAAAGGGAAAGCAAAATTTGAGGTATCGGTGGACTTCGGTAGCTTAATGGTAAAGCGGCTGGACTGGTTATTTTGAGGTCGCAGATTCCATTCCTGCCCGAAGTCAAATATTTCTTTCCGTTTTTTCTTTAATTTCTAAAATTCACTACCTATAAAGTTTAATCTCAGAAACATTACAACCATTATTGTTTGTTGCCATACAGAGGGGAATCGTAGCTTGCATGCTGGGAACAATGAGTGGAGGCCCCGGACTTGACTTAGCATAGTTAATTTTCAGTAGTGTGCCTTTTTAAATGTATTTTAATTTAAGTAGGTATACTATGTTGAATGTGTCGTTATTGATTGAGTTTATAATTCATGCAGTGTCAGTATTTTTAAGACAATGTTACAAAACTATGTTGAATATGTGTTATATGTATCTGTGAAAAGTAATAAAGAGTACTTATCAGAAGTTATTGTTAGAACGGACTGCATAATATATTAGGAAAAACAAATTATCTTTATCCCGGTACCAATCCGGGCTTGGCTCATCCCGGGATCCCGCGGCACGCGTGCTCCCCATGCCGAAGTATTTTCACGCATCAAGATCGCGGGATTTCATTTTATTTCGATGACATAAATGGCGTTTGCTTTATTAGATTTTTGCCAATTTATCAATAGCCTGATGGAGCATTTCATTTTTTGTATATATTTTAGCCAACGTATGGTTGTAAAATTAAATGTTTGTTGAAAATATAGGTACTTAGTGTTATCATAAAATCAAGGGGCTAATAAAGGCAATATTGTAGATATAAAAATTAAAAATTTTACCCAAAAATCTAGGTGAAATTCGCGTACATACATACATAAAAAAAAATATACCACCCGAATTGAAAACCTTCTCGTTTTTGAACTCGGTTAAAAAGCGGCCAAGTGCAAGTCGGACTGGTCCATGAAGGCTGCCGTAGTAGCAAAATATAATATCTCAGAAACTAAAAAAAAAATCTCGTTCAAACGAAATTTTATGCATTAGTAACTAAAGCATTTTTTTTTCAGATTGTTCTCCCTCCGGCTTATTTTAAGAGTTGGAGGGGGACACATTTTACCAATTTTTTCTGAAAGTGAACTGTTTGAAAGGTCTATCTTTCAAACTTGTATTTTTAAAGGTATTGTAATCTGGAAAGCTGACACAAGCGCGTTGGAAACATGCACAACATTTGTTACATTTTACACGTTCAGTTATTGCTATATATTTGCCGCAGGCTCTGTATTTTGCCATGATGTAATTTAGGTGTAAGTAGTTTTGTTTTTAATAAACAAAGGCCTTGAAGTAGAGTGAAATGATCGCATTTCGTGAAATGGTCGAATATATCATCATATGAGCAATTTTGCGATAGTGCCATGACATATTTTATATACCTATAGAGTTATAAAATTGAGACATATTCTCCCACATGTCTATGCCTCTCCAAAACTTTTCGCAATGACCGAATTTTGTGGTTTGCATCCAAAAACTTCTCGGTACCTTGATCAGGCCTTGGTACACAAGCCTGCAGTTCACATTGATATCAAGTGATGACTGCAGTCTATAGACACCCACACAAACACCATTGCATCAATAAATGACGATAAATAAATGACAATATCGATCGTCTTTCCGTCGCGTCGTCATCAACATGTTACATCGAAGACTATTTTAACCTGACGCAAAATAAAAAATCATGGCTTAAAATAATCGTACAAAATATTAGAAGTATAACCTGTAATTTTACCAATATGCTTACATTATTAGAGAGAGCTAACACAAATTGGGATCTTATAATCCTAACAGAATGCTGGCTTCCACGAACTCATGCGACTCCAACCATTGACGGCTATAATTACATACTGACGCATAATAATATTACTCAAAATGAGGGAGTCGTTGTCTAATAATATACGAAGAGCCTCATATTCTGGAATCGAACTCTCTAATATTAAAATCAATAGAAATACCATAGTATTAGCCATATATAGGCCAGCAGGTTACAAAAATATAGCTAGATTTATCGAATAACTAAATACTGTACTAAAGCAATACGCACAATACTCTAACATAATCCTGGTAGGGGACATTAACATAGATATAACTGATCAAAATTCTGACCCCAACTCATGTTCCTACCTAAATCTCTTAGCTTCACATGGTATACTCTCAGCTCATTCTATCCCAACCCATGATAAGACCTGCCTTGACCACGTGATGTTAAAAAGGAAACTCTCAGCGTATTGTTACGTTGCAGCAACCTCTGTCACAGACCATGGCTCAGTAATCTGTTTATTAAATACTAGCTTGCAATCAAACAACATTCCATCACATTATATGTTATATTACCTATAAAATAAATTACGATGGCCTGGACGTGGACATGAATAATTGTGATCTTCTACCAATTTATAAAATTCAAAATGTTAATGAAGCCATGAATTTTCTTATCAATTTAATTAATGAAATTGTATTAGCCAATAGACAATCTATAAAAATACCTTATCGTAAACGAAAACGTAATCCATGGATGACACCAGGACTCTTGAAATGTATGCGTCAACGCGATAGACTCCACCAAAAACTCAAAAAGAATCCCCAGAATGATATACTAAAAACAACGCTTAAAAGATATAAAAACTTATGTAAAAAACTAAAAAAAGAATATGGGACAACAGAGATAAGTAACGCATTGAACACTAGCAATAAACAACTTTGGGAAACAATAAAAACTGTCACTTATACAACAAAGCAAAAAGATACACCGCTTTATCTACTTTCGAAAAATAATCCTCAACAAGAAATAAATAGAATTCATTCATTTTTCGTCAACATGGGCCAAGAATTAGCAATGAAGATATCCGAATTAATTGACCCGTTAAATACTCAATCTAAGAGTCAATTACACTCCTTTGCACTATTTTTTACGGATGAGGTAGAGGTTGAGTGGGCTACTGCCAGTCTTAAAAATGGCCGTGCAGTTGGTCGCGACAATATACCTGCATCCTTTTTGAAGCACTATAAAGACAAACTGGCACCATTACTCACATACATGTTCAACTTAACATTTTCCACCGGTGTATTCCCTGACATTCTCAAATTAGCTGAAATTCATCCGATCTACAAAGGAGGTGACAGAGACTGTGTCAACAATTACAGGCCAATATCTATATTACCAACTCTATCTAAAGTATTGGAAAAAATAATTAATAAACGCTTGGTAAACTATCTCGAGTCGCATAATATCCTCTCGAAATCGCAGTTTGGTTTCCGTGTTAAATTATCATGCAGTGATGCTGTCCACGAGCTAACCAATTTTATTGTCACTAGTCTAGATTGTAAGAAAAAGGTACTGGTAATATTTCTAGACCTCGCAAAAGCGTTCGACACAGTCTCAACCTCTCTTCTTTTGAACAAATTAGAGCAAATCGGCATAAGGGACACACAGTTGAAACTTTTCTCTGACTATCTCTCCAATCGACTTCAAAGGGTTAAAATAGGTAACATGCAGAACGATGATCTCCCCACCAAAATTGGTGTACCACAAGGGAGCGTAATTGGAACAACTCTCTTTTTAACCTACATAAACGGCTTGTGTGACCTTAATCTACCAGGTGGAAAGATCATCTCGTTTGCTGATGATACAGCATTGCTTTTCAAAGCAGACACGTGGGAAGAAGTTTACTCTCATGCTCAACACGGTTTTGATATGGTCTCAAAATGGCTACAAATAAACAAATTAACCTTAAATACTGATAAAACCAAATACATGACATTCACAAAAAAGAATTACAAATTATATGATAACCCGACGATAGTAGCACACAAATATACATGTAGAGGTACTACATGCGCATGCCCATTATTAGAAAAAACCAGCAATATTAAATACTTAGGTATACAAATTGATAGTACGCTTAGTTTTCAGCCACACATAGCTCTACTTTCCTCTAGAATACGAAAAATCATATACCTTTTTAAAAATTTACGTGACATGGCACCACCAAATATATTAAACACAGTTTATTTTGCTTTGGTCCAATCTCTCTTGACCTATTGCATTTCTTCATGGGGCGGAGCCTTCAAATCAACTATTATTAAACTAGAAAGAGCTCAGAGAGCTGTACTTAAGGTTAGTCGACGTCTTCCTTTTTTATTTCCCACCAAAACTCTCTACGAAAAATGTCAAGTTTTAACAGTACGTCAGCTTTTTATTCTACACACTGTTATAAGGAAACATTCAGAAATAGAATTTAATCCATATCTTTTTGAAAATGTCAGACGGAAATATATTGTTTGCCCATCTCTACAGTGTGTGTATGTGTGTAACTCTAAATTCACACAAAAGTTTTATTGCTTCCTCGGTAATTATCTATACAATAAGATCAATAAGAACCTTACAATATATCCTCTGACACGACATAAATTAAGAGAAGTATTAGGAAAATGGCTCCAGACATTAGACTATGACTCTACAGAAACCCTGCTGACGATACCAGATTGATGCTGATATTATGTATTGTATAATTATAATATACTAGCTGTTGCCCGCGGGCACGCCCGCGTGGTTGTCGTTTGAAAGGTGGCCTATGTTTTTTCACAGAAAGAATAAAAAAAATTCATTTTTCGTATATTATATTAATAGAATAAAAAAATATATATATATAAATATTTATATATACCAATATATAAATATTTTATTAATAGAATAAAAAAAGATCGACTCTATCTCTGTACCATATTTCATCAAAATCGGTTCAGTCGTTTGGACGTGAAGGGGTAACAGACAGACAGACAGAGTTACTTCCGCATTTATAATATTAGTAGGGGTGCTGACACTCCACTTGTAACATCGTCCCCGCTCCACACTTCTTCTAAAAATTAATACACTTAAAACATAATGATTGTTGAAATAATCCTAGTCTGCTAATATAAATGCTAAGAAAAGGTAAAAGGTGTTTAGACTATGTTATAATAAAATTCTAAAATAACTCACACAAACAAACACACATTAACCCTAATGCTTAATAAGTGGATAACTAAAATTCCAATTATAATTTCACTCTTTTACTGACTTTTATAACAAATAGGTACTGGCAAATTATTAATTTTAGATTTTAGTATTAGTGAACTTTAGATTTTACTACTAGAAATCTTTATATTGTAATAGTAATAGGATTAAAATCTCCTCAAACATAATGTATAACACTCATAAAATATTGCTACATGTACAATCATCTAAATTATCCGAAGGGTGTGGACCCGGAGACCTGTAAAACAGGTTTTATAACTTTAGTTCAGGCTCCAGTCTCCACAATACATTAAATGACACGACAGAATGCGTATTGCAATTAACATAATGTTGTACTGTTAATGTGGATGTTATTGTGGAGAGAATAAATACGTTTTATTTTTTTATTTTTTTGTTATTTTTATTTATTTATTTATCAATTAGGTAATGCGTTGGTGCCTACGCCCTCGACCCTACACCAGTAAAAACCTATGAACATAAGAAGAACTCTATCAGTTTAATTGAGGAAGCGATGATAAAGAAATTGTTAATCACTCACTGGTTTGTCAGTTATTGACCTAGCGTAAATAATTTTGACAATTGAGCTATAGGGTCATAGCTCACTAGAGCCACCCGGCACCCGACCAGCGCTCGACCGCCTCGAGCGGTCTGCGCTCATTACATCAACTACGCTCCGTATCGCCTCGACCGCAGACCGCAAGCCGTAAACGCGCGGGCGGCGCGCGGTCCACACGCAGACGGCAAGTGCACCACTCGGTGACCACTAGCTTGCAATGCCAACTCGCTTTTCCCATGTGGACCGCGCGCTGTCCGCGAGGGGTCCACGAGTGGTTCACAAGTAACATCGCGTCGTTCACCCGTGGACCACCCGTCGACAACGAGTGGATTCCGTAAAACAAGGCGGTGCTGGTCGGGTGCCGGGTGGCTGTGGTGAGCTATGACCCTTAATGAGTTGTTTCCTTACATTAAATGGTTTACTAAACCACGACAATCAATTCTTTTAGAGAGAAAGGAATGAATTGTCGGGAGAGCAGAGCTCTCATCGACTTCTTCACGTGACATGTTTTTATGTATTAGGTACGGCATACTCACCGTGGTCTGTTTGTGACAACGGTAGCTGGAAAGTAATAAGTTAATAGAGTAATGAGAAAGTGGAAGTTTTGTACACATGAAAGAAATCCACAAACATAATTTTCACAATATATTAAGAAATCATAAGGTAATAAAAGGGGACAGTAAGCCCCCTAACTACTGGGAATACATCGCGACAAATCGAACAGCACCGCAAAAAATCAGACACGTTCTCTGAAATCGTATCGTATATAACCCATTCCATGTCCCATGTACCACATATGTCCATTTGCATTGTTTTAACTATTGTGTCTGCTTGTCCTCAAGCAGACACAATAGTGAAAAACACGTAGATTTTTTAATGCATTGTAGTCGTTTAATTAGGTTTGTGTTGATTAAAGAAAATTTTATGTTGGTGATTTAATTCAAATCAAACCAAATTTCATTTTATAATTTTTTGGATAAATAACATTTTCTTGAAATAGGTCAAATTATAAAAAAAATAAAGTAAATAACAATTGGTGCATTGATCAAAGATTAAGGTATCTCTTAATTAAAGTATGAATTAAGCATCAATATCGATGGTAAACTATTTGGCCTCTTTTCTACCGAATAAAAGTGATGAGAGCAGCACGTTCACACATATATTACTGACTTGCACTACTCTTCTAAATCGAACGGAAACTGGCTAAATGTACGTTTTTAAGCTTGCCATAAAAAACGGGAGGAACGGTAAGTAGCGTACACATAGCCGATACTCGCTGCAGGCAAGTCGGATATCGATGCATCAAATGGTCCGTGAAATTGTCGCCATCGACCCGCTAGCTCCCGCTTGCTGTACCGCTACCGGCTCGCTCAAACTTTTCTAGTGTTCGTTTTTACATATTAGCAGGTTGACATAAATAATCATTCTAGAATGAACATCGCTCTATATTTAGAAAACGTTACTTCACGCCTGTAATCCCCGAAGGGGTAGGCAGAGATAAATGCATGCATTCAAGCATACATGCAACCACCCACTATTCGCTGGTTACGTTTTTGGCCCTGCGTGGTGGTGAGCCTATTGACATCTGCGGGCACATTACCAAACTTCGAGGTCCTGGGAAATTGCCAAAAAATGGAAAAATCCCAATTAAACCAGAAATAATGGGCTTTACACCATTATTCCACTATCTCTGATAACCCCCTACCCGGGGAATCGAACCCAGGACCTCAGCGTAGTAGTAGTGGCCTGCTACCACTAGGCTACCGAGACAGTTAGCAGCATCTGTAATTAGCTGGTAAGTATATTCCGTTCTTGGTACAGTAGTATTTGCAGATACGAGCAAAAATATAAGTTTTCTATACAGGTACGTTAAAGATTGGTAAATAACGTACCTACACATAACCAACACTCGCTGTCGGAGGAACTGATGCGTGAAATTGTTGATATTCCACTCCCGATGCTGTTGCCGACCTACTAGCTCATTTTTTTTAGTGCTTATTAAGTATCACTTAACACTTTGGCGTATCAGTATATTCGGTGTGCCAGAATTTGTAGAATGACTCAAGGAAGTATAGATAATATCTAAGCCATTGACCTATATGTTCTAAAGTACTAGACTGGACATTCCCTTTGATAGAATGGTTCCAGTTTTTTGCATTCAATTACCTGCACTTTCCCATAGGTAGTAACATGACAGCTGACGTGAAAATATCTGTCAAATCAATTTAAAATCGGAACCGGCTGTTTGTACTCAGTGCCCTAAATTGGTTTAAGCACGTTCCTTCGATACTAAATTTGTTGCTTTTAAAACAGCAAACATGCAGTTTATATAGGAGGCAAGGGGACGGTTACTGTATTTTGTAGTCTAATTGTAAATACATGTAAACAAAGTGTGCGGTCACTTCATTTAGTTTTAATTTGGCGTGTAATAACTTTTTCGTATATTATATTTTCTAATTTGTGGAGCTGTCCGTCATATTGACATAATGAGTTAAGATAGAATGTATGTCGGTAATATTTTATTAGCAATTCAATTATGTATCATCACGCCAGGTCCCTAACGGGGTAGGCAGAGAGTGTAGAGCGCCAGATATCCCGGTTCTGACAAACCTCTCGTGCCTCGTCTACCTTCAATTCAATTATAATTTAATAAATTGACAAGAACAGGTGAAACAATAGCTTTAAATGTTGTTTCTCTTTTCAGGTAAGTTTTTGTGTTTGATTAATGTAAAACAATGTTTTGTAATTACTTTATCTAAATAAAATCTCTCTTTTCAGAGCAACTCAATTTTGTTATAGTTTTACTAATTGTTTTATATTATTTCGCATTAACACATGCTTGTGAAATATATTTTATTTAAAGAAAAATCTAAAGAAAAATTTGACTTCAGGCATGACTTCAGTAGCTCAATTGGAAGAGCGGCTGGACTAGATTCCCAGTAGGCCGCGAGTTCGAGTCTCGCCTGAAGTCAGTTTTTTCTTTCCATTTTTCTAAAAATAAAATATAGTTTTACTGTTCACCACATCCAAGGATAATAATTAAAATTCACATTATATACATTATCACTTTTGAGTTTTAGGAATTTCGTCTCTAAGCCACTTTTTACGGGACCGTTGAAGCAAATTTCTATAACAGTTTGCTCTCTGAATACGTATTTGCAAATTGCAATCGACCACAAAGGACATAAAACACGTTTTTAACCTAGCTGCAAAGAAAAATAGTGAAACACGATGCAGGACAATCGGATATCGCCGTGTCAAATGATCCGTGAAATTGTTGACATCGACCCGCTCGCTGCTCCGCTACCGGCTCGCTCTCGCTTCCGCTTTCTGTGAGCCGTTTCAGATTAGGGTCCATATTGGCTATACAAACTATGCAATTTTTTATTACTTATAGTCACTACACATCATAGAGCAACACGGTCCACCGGTCGCGGCGGATCGGAGGGGAGTAGTCATATGCAGGCTTTCCTCTCTGTCAAAGTGCAAGACCAAATGGTCCTATACTTGTCGCCCAGATATTTAAATGTGTGCGTGAACATATACATAGACAACCTGTGTATTTTGTTTGAGTCAAGGCGTGAGTTTCGTAGTAACAGACGATTTTTGTAGTGTGAGTGTGTCACACGTATTTCCCCCCGCAAAAAATGACAGACTGTTTTGCATCGGTAATAAAGCTATGGCTACTCCCCTCCGGTCCGCCGCGACCGGTGGGCAAAGTTGCTCTATGCTACACATATACACAGGTTAGCATATTAGGTTCGGTAGTATTTATTGAATAACCAATACCGCAAACCTACTATGTTCGTATTCAGTTATAGTTTAGGATCCCACTGCAGAATCATTCCGTTCATCCAGATATGCTGCAAACTCAATTTTTACGCATATTTATAATCGAGAGAATATATATCCACTAGGTTGCCTATCAAAAAATTACCGCTCACTCACTCACTCAATAAATGCTCACTTCCCTTCAAAATGGTCGAGGAGAGCAATGGCTGCCACATGCGTCATACTCGTGAACGGGTGCTGATTGTGGGGACTGGTCTGTTGTGATTTGCGGGTGTTATGTTCTATTCTATCACGATATTAAGCTGTTGATGGGTATTTGTGTATGTGTTTATATGCAAATATTTATATGCCATGGACGTTCACATTATCTTCATTCGATGTAATCATATTTGTATTAAATCTAAGGTTTTGACAAAAGAGCATCACGCTGAGTTTGTTGGGTAGCGGAATTCTTCTCAGTAGTGCCTGCACTTGGAACTCTGCTAAGTGAATGACTATGATTATGACGAACAGATTTTTCTTTTTCTTCTATGAAGGAATTGAAAAGTTTGATAATGCACGTATCGGTTAAATATTATTATTAAATTGGTATTTATTAATACCTATTGGATTATTATTTTAAGTCATTCTCTCTAGGTAGCTTATAACCCGACAATGCAAAAGTGTCCTTGTAGACCAATTTGAAATAAATGATTTGAATTTTGAATTTTGGAACCGCAAGTTTTTTTTTTACATTATTTTTAGGAAAAATTTTTTTGTTTGTTTTTTCAATAAAATAACGTCCACTTCACGGCAATACGTATAAAGACTGAAAAATCACGGCTACCGTTGCGCACTTGGCCGCCCCTATATATTTTCGTTCCGCCCCGATAACTTTTTAGGATCGCCCGTACGTACGCTTACTAATAACCGACAGTGTAGTGTAGTGAATCTCAGTGCAAGGCAATCGTGCGGACTGAATGGTCGTGTGTCTGTGGGTAGCCAATCACCGTTTCTACAAACGATACGTCACTAATATTGTTTCGTAATATTGTTTCGTTCGTCAATCAATCTGATCACGCACCATCTACATCCCGTCACCAATTGCCACGTCGTTTACGGATTGCTCACGGGAATCGAGGACAAACAAGGAATCTGGCCCTTATAATTATTATACGGTGCCAGATACGACCATGAGGAGGGGAGAACCACCACCCACCACTGCGACCACCTCTCATGCCGGTCCAGGCAGAGAGCGTAAAGATTCCGGGCAGGCGAGCACGCCCAAGGATGGACCCAGGAGGAAGGAAGAAAGACAGGGAGAAATGGGAAATTCCGGGAGAGAGGGGGGAAGCCGAGAGAGACAGCGACTACGGCAGTGGCACGGCGCACGGAGGCTACGCACATCCCATTGCAATCCAAGGATAGATTAGCGAGCTGTACATAGTCGTGGGCCATATTCGTGTAGTCCCAGTGGAAACGTAGGCCCACGTTGATAACGTTGAGCTATGTAACCGCCTATTCGAGATAGCCACGCATGTGTCAATGACGTCAATTCATGTGTGGCCTCTTCGTGGGTTGCAGTGGACACTACCACATACAATTTCATATAAAGCGAAGCCTAATACACGTGCGCAGCCTCTCCGTGCGTTGCGGTGGCCCGCGCCTTAACGTACATGTACTAAATATGCTACACGTAGCCGCCGTTCGCTGCAGGGACGTCATATATCGCCGCGTCAAAAGATACGTCAAACTGTCGTCATCAACTTGCTAGCTGTATCCGACCGGCTCGCTCAAACATTCCTAGTGCCAGGGCCACTGAATACCTACTATAGTGGATTGACATATTTTATAAGATGACCAAATATATAGATAGTTGTTTCTCTAATGATGACTCGATCAAAATCTGCATCTTCCTAATTGTTTTATCTCATCAGCAACGCCCTAATCTGAGATTCGGACCCACAGGAGGCCCTTGCGCTCTGAGACTGCCCGGTGAAGACGGCCGATACGACGGATGACTACGGCAGCCTGGTAGAGACGAGCCGCCTACATAGGTCTAAGAAAAAAAGCACTAATAATATGTGTATTTGGTAAGTGCCTGTCGTGTGGTTCGTTCTTTTAATTTCTCAATTAAGCTATAAGTCTTAATCTTTATTTATAAACATACAAGAGATGCGTTTATTCGCAAATGCGAATAAACGCATAAGATCTTACATTTGTGAACCAAGCAATTTAGGATTTTAAAATCAATGTTAAGTACCTACTACAATAGTATATACTCGTATGTTTATCATCTATTTCGCAGTTTCGAACAGAAACTGGCTACTTGTCACTAAGAATGGTAAATAGCGTACAGCGTACACATAGCCGGGAGTCGCTGCAGGGACGTTGGATATCGTCACATCAAATGGTCCCTGAAATTGTCGACATCGACCTATTCGATGTATCGCTATCGCTACCGGTCGCCTCGAACATTCATCTTATAGGATCAATTTACGACTTATTTCTGACCCGATATGGCTAGGCCTAATTCAGTTTTTGAATATATTTATAACAAACAAACAGTAATACAAATGATCGCCCTTTTTAATATGAGACGAGATAGACTAGTATAGATTGAAACATAATAATGGCAGCCCATTATACGTCCCACTGCTGGGCATGAGTCTCTCCCCTTTTTTTTGGGGGGGGAGGCCTGGAGCTTACTCCACCACGCTGCTCTAATGCGGATTGGTGAAGGTGGGTGGGTTAGTGGCCAACCCACTGTCGGATGTTTTCAAACCGCCCATAAGGCTTCCGACAAGGTTTAACGACTGCTATCTATCGATAGCAACCGGGACCGACGGCTTAACGTGCCCTCCGAAGCACGGAAACGGGCAATTTAATTTGCCACTAATGGTCAACCATCACACTACCCGACCGCGCCCCGAGTAAATCGCTTACGATCTACACCAGCCGCATTGCTGATTGAAACAAAATGCTCTACAATTCTTATATCGCGATATCGTACACACGTGTATAATGCTGACCTTGTATCATATTTATTTGAATCACCAAATTCATAATGGTGTATTTTCCTTGACTTTATTATAGTAAAAACTCGCACGCGTGTAAAAGAAATGCAAATAATGATTAACTCTGTAAACACTTTTAACGGTACACTATTTTTTTACATTATGATGTGTGATAATTATTTATAAAAATGTGTGTGTGTTATTTATGCGCTGTGTAAACTTACATACAGTTAAAAATATATATGTTTGCTTTGAAGCCTTTCCTTTAAAGGTTCCTTTATAGGTAAATTTTGACCATATTACACACACTTGTTTCGAATTGATTGATTGAATAGATATATGATTAATGTGAAGCTGAAAATATGAGTAAGAATAATTTGTGTTTTTTTAACGAAAATGTTAAACATATTATTACACATACTTCAGTAAGGAAGTACGAAAATATAAATATCGTATCACGTATATACGTATATGCCTAGGATATTTTGCCTGTGACGGAATTGTGGAACCAATTTCCTCTAAGGTGTTTCCCAGGCACATTGAAGCAGGCAATTAATAACACCTATTGTTAAAAGTTGGCCTTCTAGGCTGTCAGCGCGTTGACAGGGTATCTCCCCAGGCGTTGCAAATGTTCGTAGGTGATGCGATGGTAATCATTTTCATCTGCTCGTTTGTCAACCTGATGACACTTACCTAAATAAAAAACAAAAAATACAAATAGGAATACATTATTACTATATATATATATATATTATATGACTAGCTGTTGCCCGCGGCTTCGCCCGCGTGGATGTCGTTTAAAAAGTAGCCTATGTTCTTTCTCAAAGTCAACTCTATCTCTGTACGAAATTTCATTAAAATCGGTTCAGTCGTTTGGACGTGAAAAGGTAACAGACAGACAGACAGAGTTACTTTCGCATTTATAATATTAGTAGGGAAGTAGGGATTACTACGTATAGAATGGAAACTTCGACGTCCCGCCTGATTTCTCCGCCTCACCCATCACGTCCCCTTGAGAGGCAGTTGGATAAACTTCAACAGTGAAGTTGCGAGCGGGCGGTTTATTTTTAGTTAATTTGGTCACGTAGTCAGCGCGACGACTTATTTAACGATTGTTTAAGGTCATAACCCTACGTACTACATTTCTGTGTGCGCGTGTAAAACACGTGTAAATCACTGACTGATGTCTGTGTAATAGGTAACCAGAGTAAACGTTTGTATGGAATTTTAGTCAAGTGTCCGTGGCGTGGCACAGCTACCCTGAACACAATAGTTACTGTGTTCAGGGTACCTTTTGACACCTGGGTACCTTTTCCTTACCTATGGGTGGTAGGTAAACTAACTCTCTGACCAACTTGTAGACTTCAGCTACATGATCTTTATGAAAAAACAAATAACTATGAACAATTATTATTAAATGTACAACGTTTATTCTATCATTTAAATAACAATTTTAATACTGTATTTGAAATATAGTATGTACTAAAAATACGGATACCGGGAAGTTGAAAACTTTATACCTTACAACGGTGATCTGCCTTGATAAAGTCCGCTGCCTTCTCCGCTAACATGATCACAGGCGCGTTGGTGTTTCCACTCGGGAGATACGGCATCGTGCTCGCATCCACAACACGGAGTCTACCAACACCTAAGACTCTGAGATGGCTATCCACTACCTTTCCTAGGGAACAAGTACCACTATAATGGAATATCGTAGTAGACAAACAAAGAATATAACACCGCCAATAGTTTCGACTACCGTATACAAATTCATCACACTTGCTCAATTCAAAATCCACCATCTTAGCATTAACACTCCTAAAATACGGAGAATTCAGTACTCGCCTAAAGTCTATTACTGAATCCACCAGTCTCTCAAGGTCCCTTTCATCTGATAACATTCCAGTAAACACCAGCGGTGGATCGAAAGGGTCAGTGGTGTTCAAAAGAAGCCGACCTGTAGAACTTGGATGGAGAAGGTTCAAATTTGACATAAGTATCTTCCTACCTTTACTAGCCTCGTAGAGTTTATGACAAAGGTCATACTTAAAACCGAAGTTAAGGTAACATAGCGCCATAGGTGAGTTTGGATTATTATCCGTTACAACATTTATAGTCTGATAATCTGGACACTCGTCAGTTTTATTCAACGCTACGTAGCCAGTGAAAAGGGGCGCGGGAAATTTGAAAGGATTTAGCGGTTTTGGGGAAGCATTTGATTCTTCCAGTTGTATTGGTGTAAGAAGAGATACGTGGTCTTGGTAGTTGAAACCGACAGGCAAATCACTTCTCACTTTGATGCCAAATGACTCCAAATGTTTCCTAGGGCCAATGCCCGATAACATGAGCAACTGTGGACTCCTTATTGTTCCCGCTGAAATTATGACTTCTTTTCTCGCTACAAGTGTTAGATTTTCTTGCTCTTCTGTTGTAACTTTCACACCATTAGCCTGATTTCTGCCGTCAAAAGTTATTTGTGTAACAAAAGCGTTTTTGAGAACATCTAGATTAGAACGATACTTAATTTTGGATAACAGTGCATAAGCAGTACTTTCTCTGATACCCTTTGAAACAGTAAGTAGTGTCGGAGTATAACCGAGACTGCTTTTCCCATTAATATCTAAAACCGTTGGATTGCCGACAGAATGGAATGCTTCAAGGTATTCTTTAATATCCATATTGTTTGCTTTTGACACACCAAGCCAACCACGAGTGCCATGATAAGTTCGGTAACGTGATCTTAGGATGTCTTCATCTTCAAGTCGTTCACTTTTGATAAAATACGGGTAAACGCCATTCCAGTTCCACGTAGGGTCACCTGCTGCTCTTTCCCAGTAGTCATAATCTCCAGGACACCCTCTCACGTACATTAGATAGTTGACAGTGCTGCCACCACCTAGAACCTTACCAGAAGTCAAGTTGAGAGTACCTGTCTCGTGGCATTTGCCCGTATAACCGTCTTTCTGCGCTGTGTAGTTCCAGTTCAATGGCGTTTGGGTGAGAAACGAAAATAATGCCGGAAACTGAAAACAAAAGTACGGGTAAACACAAAGGACTTCATATTTCAGCATGATGCTGGAATCTAAACAGCTCTGATCTCCCACTCAATCAATTTTAGGCTGGAGCGCCTTCTGCGTTCGTCGATTGCCCGATGAAGTGGACTAGTGGCGTCTCGAGACAGGCCGCCTACATAAAGACTCCCTCAATGCACAATAACAGCACTGATCAATCATGTACAGGTCACACCAATAAATAAATATTGCACATCGAGCCTACGAAAGAGACAATCGGCTAGTTTCGACTTCTTAGAGCGTTATCTCTGCTGCTACAAACTGCTTACGTAAACACTGAGTTTTGTATTGGTCAAAACTTGATCAAAATAGACAATTTTACGGGAATAATGTACACTATGTAACACCTCGATTAGAAAATCGAGTTATGATCATAATACATGAACTGAAATTACATGTTTATGTATTTCATATTTTTTTATTTCAGAAATAAGTTGTCCTCAATTTGTACGAACAGTATGCTCACCCTATGCATACTTACCCTACCTCTACCTACGGTCACACATTAAACACGAACCGAAAAAGTGATGTAGCGTAACTTGCGTACCCTTATTTAACACTAGCTAGTAATAACATTAATTTTTATTTTCTACTTTTTTATTTTTTAATTATTATTATTATTTATAATAAAAAGCACGTCTCAACGAGTTTTGTTAAACGTGTTAAGACTAGCATTTTATATTGGATAGACGTTAGTCTCATTTTCGTTTGTATTGACTGTTCACCAAATGGGTGACCATAATTTCCTTAATTTTAATTAACTTTGGGACAAAATATCACCTATATCAAAAATGTCTGAAATCGATTCGGTTATCGATTCTGAACTAACTGGTTTCGGGTTGTACATTCAATCCTGTTACACGTTATATAGATAAAGTGCGAAAGAGACAACGCTCTACAAACTCGAAATAAGCCGAAGTCTCCTTCGTAAGGTCGATGTGCAATATTTATTGTTGGGTACTGTAAATTATGTTAGAGCATTATATAAAAACCGGCCAAGTGCGAGTCGGACCCGCGCACCGAGTGTTCCATACAAACCTGTAGGTATGTAAGTAAAAATATTTTTGGTATTATAATATAATGTAACAAAAAATATACGGTTTCCGCAGTTTTTCTTTTGTCTGTGCTCTATGACATTACTTCATACCAAATTTTAAGATTCTGAGTCCACGGAAAATACCCTGTAGGTTTTAATTCACTTACGAGTGTCGAAAATTTTGTCATAAACGGCTGTATCTTTTGAAAGGCAAAGGCAAAGGTTTAGAAGTTTGATTTTTTTTACAGCTGCAAAGGACAGTAGATCTGAGTATTATCTATATACATATATAATACATATAAATAAATTTTAGCTTAATACCTCCCCGCGTTCCTGAGAAAAAGGGTCTTGACAGACATACGGACGGATGGACGGACAAGAAAGTGATTTTAAAAGGGTTCCGTTTTATTCTTTCGAGGTACGGAACCATACAAATGTATTTGGATCTAACCATTGTCTCAGCAGTTGGGTCCCCTCCAGCCTCAATGAGCAGCACCCTGAACTGCCCGCACTCGCTCAGTCTGGCCGCCACCACTACGCCCGCTGTCCCGCCGCCAACAACTATGAAATCATACTCTTGGTAATCTGTTGATAAAATACATTTCTTTAGGTTTTTGTTGAAGACATATCCTTTATTTCTAAGTCTCAGTAAAAACTTCTATAATTATTTTGTCATTAACAAAATGGTACCTACCTACCCTGGTTTTCTTCTTTTATTATTAACCGACTTCAAAAAAAGGAAGAGATACTCAATTCGTCCGGATCTTTTTTAATTAAAAAAAAAACACCTTTAAAAAAAAGAATCGACAAAAAACCCTTAAAAGCGAAAAATAAACTCAATTAGATAATTTTATTTTAAAGGAAAAAACCTAACCTATTAGTTATAATAAAAATTGAGTAGGTAGGTACCTACCTCAGTCGGTCAGAAGTCGGTGCCAAGCTAATAGTGCGGCCGCGCGCTAGGACTAATGTCGTGTTGTTGTAGTACCTACAATGTTAAGGTACCAAATGCGGCTATTTGAAACGCAGTGAAATAGGCTCTAAATTTTGTTTATATTCTTGCTTACCATACCAAGTATGTCCAAATTCTGTCTACTGTATACTGTCTGTGTATACAGTAATAAATGCCGCCTTAGAATGAGATTCACAGACCGCACTACGATTTTACTTTGAGCAAAGTACGCTTAGAACCTGAGAACTGTCACTACAGTACGGGTTCGGACAGTTCGAAGCGCAATTTGCCGAAAGTAAAATCGTAGTGCGGTCTGTGAATCTCACCATAAGTGCACCGTACGCTACCTTTGCTAGCTGCTGACTTACCAACAACGTGGACAGATCTGGGATATAGGTATGCGGTGAGCGCCAGTACAACTGCAATGACGTGGAAGGCATTCTGCACTTGTATAGCGCCTGCCACCGCTGATGCTGCACCGTCCATACTGTATTGGTACTGGGTAAGTGTATAATAATTGTTTTTATATTATTTCGCATTAACACATGCTTGTGAAATATATTTTATTTTTAAAGAAAAACCTTGTTGCCTAACTAGCATAGTTGGTAATAGATGGCGCTACTGCTACCATAAAGCAATGCAATAGATGTGAAGGAAAGATTTGACAAATCGGGCAAGGCTTCAGTAGCTCAATTGGAAGAGCGGCTGGACTAGATTCCCAGTAGGTCGCGAGTTCGAGCCTCGCCTGAAGTCAAATTTTTCTTTCCATTTTTCTTTAAAAATAAAAAAGTGTATAATAATTTAAAGCTAAAAATATTTTAATAAATTAGACATGTTACTGATGGTAGAGCTTCAGTGTCGGAATTCAAGGGCTACTAATAATCATCATCCCTCCCTCCGCACTTGATGCGTAACAGAGGAAGGGGAGGATTCGGGGGTCGAAGTGCAACCATCTTTCCCCGGGCCTATGTGCCCCCGAAGCGTCGGGGGCGTGGTCGAATTGGGGGGATTGTAGCGCTCAGGGCAACTCGCTGAGGGGAACCATTCTTCTTTTTGTGGTGCTTTTTAGCACTTGTTTTATGTGTTTTTGTATATTTTTTTTTACATTTTGAAATATATTTTTTTTTATGGGTTTTTCTTTTCACCCGCTCAGCTATTCCTCCGCGTGCCGCTTACAATTGATTGAATATATTTACATTTTCTATGGTCAAAGGCCACACGTCCGTTCAAGGGCGTAGGCACTCTCTGAGGCACATCATAGTGTTCAGCACTACCGTGTTTCGGGAACCATGGCCGTGTAATAATTATCGCAGAGTCTTAACAACTTAGGCTTGAGGGGCACAACGCATCTGCAATTCGATTTTCATTTCTGTAGATGTCTATAGGCTGCAGTAGGTACCTATTCATATACCATCAATATGAACTGCATGTTTTTTTTTATATTCATTCAAAATAATTTTTGAATTTCACTGGTGGTAGAGTTCCAATGTATAAGCTCGAGGACATAGTTTAGGTGCCACAGCATTACCTTATCTATCTGTCGCCAAATGGTAGTGTTCAGCACTATCGTGTTAGAATTAAATTGTAATGTATGACCCGTAATAACTATCACACAGATAACAACTAAGGTATCAGGGGTGGCAGTGCATTTGCATGTGTCTATAGGCTGCAGTCATCACTTAACATCAATGTGAACTCCATGTTTGTTTCCCACCTTCATTACATAAAAAACGAATCGATATGTTCCGTTTTTCATTCACAAAATACTGCAGTTAGTTGTATAATAATCCTAATACATACTCGTAGTTATTTTTCGTAAGCTTTATTTTATGTATGTAACGATTTGTATTTATAATAGTTTACTATTAATGGAAAGTATTATAAAAATGTTATATAACATATTCTAAACAAAAGTTTATTTATAAGAATATCTTAACACATAAATTACTGGTGGTAGAGCTCCAGTGACAGAGCTCGCGGGCGTAGGCACCACCGCATTACCTAATATACTTGCCGCTGAATGGTAGTGTTCAGCACTATCGTGTTCCGGTCAGGTGGTAATGTACGGCTCTGTAATTTCCGGCACAGAGGCATAACACCTTAGGCCTCAGGAGTGGTAACGCATCTGCATTTTGACTTTGGATCACTTAACATTAATGTGAACTGCATGCTTGTTTACCACTTCCATTACATAAAAAAAAAATTAAAATCCTACGTAATTATTTATGAAAAAACTTCAATGATTTAATAAAATGTTCGAACTGCCAAGAAAGTCATTCTGTCCAACAATATTTACCTGAGAATAGTTGATCACAATGAAACATTAGATACACCGAGCAGAGCTTAAGCGACTGTCACAATATTGTTAGTATCATATTATTATGTCTAGCAGCGCGATCGGCTTTATCACCACAACCATGGACTAAATCTAGTATATTTACCCCTTTATTCATAAACGTATATTAGATACTTACTTACGTTTTAGTTTATATTATGCTTTGTCTTTGTCAGTTGTAATGTTATCTGCGCATGATAGAAAAAGACAAAGGAGAGACTAGCAACATTTTAGCGAAAACTTTTTAACAAAAAATTAAACTGCCAAAAATTTTGATGAAACTAAAAAGCAAAAAATAAATTTTTTGAGTCGCCGTGAAACAAACCCTTGCCCATTTCATTGGGCGTCAACGCACGCAGATAATGAATATGTTCGTTTGGCGCCGACTAGACATTTTATTTTTTGGTTTTCAGTTTCATTTATATTTTTGGCGGTTTCATTTTTGTTAAAATGTTTTAATTTTATATTTTTTGTGGCTTCCAAAAAATTGACACGCTCTCACACCTTACCCAATAAAATACACAATATTAAAATCGGACAGCTATGAAAAAAGTTATGCGTATAACCACGTTAAAATCAGGGAGCGAATAAACAATCATTTCCTATTTTTCGACGCTAGGCTGGAATTTTGTTTTAAAATATATATGGAACCAACAAATCTAGGTAAGCCTTTCAAAGCCATTAAAAAAGAATGATCAAAATCGGACCACTCAATAAAAACCGGACAAGTGCGAGTTCGACTCGCGTGGTGAGGGTTCCGTAATTTAAATAAATATTTTCGAAAATATTACAGATTTAAAATGCAGGGACATAGCGGTTACGGTGGTACCGGCAGGGGGGGGTTATATTATTAAGAATTTTCGATTTAATTTGAATACTCAAACTTCTTATAGGTTTTCCAGTAATTTTTAGGCAAAGAACTATTTACCACATTTTTTTCAAAATTTTAAGTTCGGTAGTTTCGGAGATAGGCTTTATTTGATATGTCGCACGACACAGTTTACGTTTTTTTTTCTGATTTACCCCCCAAAAGTGGACTCTGCTTAAAATTTATTATTTTACTTGACGTGTTCATCTTTGGGTCACCAATTTACATGTATTCATCAAATTTCAACTCAATCGGTCGAGTAGTTTCGGAGCAAATTGGCTGTGACAGACGGACAGACAGACAGACAGACAGACAGACAGACAGACGCACGACTGATCCTATAAGGGTTCCCTTTTTCCTTTTAGATACGGAACCCTAAAAAGTTACACGTGGTCAAACATAAAAAAATTTATATATATGCGCGTCGACTTGAGAACCTCCTCCGTTTTTTCGTCGGTTAAAAATACGATTATGAATAAGAATGTTTGTATTTAGTCCATGCCACAACGTACGATCAATAACACTGCGACGTCATCGAGTCATACAATCACCTTTGAATAATCATACCTAATGTGCTGTGCAATATCTATGAAAAATAAACTCCTAAACCGATTTTGATGAAATTTTTTGTGTGTTATAGGGACTTTGAGAATTATTTAGATTCAAAAATTAGCCTCACAGATGGCGCTGCAGTCGGTATAATATATACGTTATTTATCTATACTGATTCTGGGGCAATACGACTTGCGTTTGCTGGGACCGCTAGTCCTTCTAATATTATAAATGCGAAAGTTTGTATGTTAGTTTGTTACTCCTTCACGCAAAAACTGCTGCACCGATTTTCATGAAATTTGGCACACACAGAGGGCAACTTGTATTAACACATAGGATAGTTTTTATGCCTAAAAAATGTTCCTCAACTCATCAAATCATCAATTCAGAAAACTCATCATGATTTGATGAGTTTTCACAGGTTACGCAAAAAGCGACCTACACGCGGGCGGTGCCGCGGGCAACAGCTAGTTTATCATAAATTAGTAAAACTAGTAGTTGGCGACTTCGTTTGTATGGTCGTTAATTTGGGCACAAAGTATGACCTCTACCATCTACCAGGTATAGAAATTATAGAGAAAGTCATCATGATTACTCTAGCCGAAATACGTCCACTGCTGGACAAAGCAGTGGACGTATTTCGTATACTGGTGGTAGAGCTCCATTGATGAAGCTCGTGGGCGTAGGCACCACCGCATTACCTAACACACTAGCTGCTAAATGGTAGTGTTCAGCATTATAGTGTTCCGGTCAGGTGGCAATGTACGGCCCTGTAATTTCCGGCACAGAGGCATAACACTTTAGGCTTCAGAAGTGGTAAGATAGATGTAGATTTATGCTTCATACACTTTACCATCCGTCGCGGACGTCCGCGTGGGCCGTCCGCTTCCCACTGTTATTGACAAATTAGGTATAGTGCTGAAGTGCTGAAATCAGGCACTGCGTTAGTGTCTACAATTGCATGGTTACTGGTGACTACACTATCGAACTAGACACTTCACCAGTAGAGTGTAATATAGTACAATCTACTGGTGGTAGAGTTCCAGTGCAGGAGCTCGAGGACGTCAGCACCACCGCATTATCTAAATTATCTGCCGCCAAATGGTAGTGTTCAGTACTACCGTGTTCCGGTTGAATGGTAAGGCCCGTAATAACTATCACAGACTCAAAGTCCCTAAAAAATGATAGACAAAAAAAAAACTATCACAGAGACATAACAATTAATATCTCTGGGTTGGCAACGCATCTACATGACCTGTGGTTTTTGTGTAATGTCTACAGGCTGCAGACATCATTTAACATCAATGTGAGCTGCATGCTTGCTTGCAAGGTGACCTTACATTAAAAAGTATTAATTCTTTGCACTTACCTCTTTGGCTTTCTGATCTTATTTTTTTTTTAATTTAGTCGATGTGAGTCTACATTCTACAGTGCCAAGATAACTACAACTGAATCCAATTCACTCAAATCTACAAACGAGCCATCTCATTCTCACAAATATTCATTCAAAAATAAAAAAATATAATATTATGGTAATTTATGTCTTAATATGCTTAAAACAAAATAATAATATAGTAGTAATATTATAATCTTTTTAGAGATCCGTACCCAAAGGGTAAGAACTAAAACTTTGCCCTCCTTGTCTATCTGTCTGTGTGTCCATCTGTCACCAGGCTGTATCTCAACAACCATGATAGCTAGAAAGATGAAACTTTCAGAGATGATGTATAAAAAATGAATAATTACAGTGAAATAAAACACTTATTTAAGGAGCCATACAACAAATTAATATTGAGGTTTTTTTTAGGTAATGGTACGGAACCCTTCGTATTCGCACATGGCCGGTTTAATTTAAAACACGCTTTAATACAATTCTATTTACGCGAAATATACCTAATTAAAGTTAATTTTGCGATTTGAATAAATGCTAATAATATGATTTTAATTGCTGGTTATAGAAACCTATTTACAATCATAAAATTAAAACAATTAAATTAAAAAACTAGCTGTTACTTCCACTTCGCCCGTGTGGGTTGTGTTAAGTGAATGTGAACACACGATGGGTTAAGTTAACAAAATAGTTCCGTTATTCTTTTTTACTCGAGTTGCGTTTTTATTATATGTATAGATAAATAACAAAATTAAGATATTTTAATAAACTGTTTTCTCACTCATAAGTAGATTATTTAAACTACTACTTTATGTTTGTAGGTACTTGCTCATTGTGTTTTTGAAGAAAATACGTCAACATTTTTATGCAATTATGTGTTAGCATAAAATAATTAGTGTAAAAAACATAACAGTAGGAAAGGGTGTACTTTATTCCGTTTGTCTCCACTAATAGAGATAAGTGGGGACAAAATCCACTCCTGCCTGCGAGGGTGAATACGTTGGTAGGGACTATTAGAACAACTCCTATAATTGCTATTATATCCTATAATTGCTCTTACCTAATTTACGAAGACAAGTACCTAGTGTTCCTATATCATCGCCGACAAATTGTTTTAGAAAACAACTAATAGTAGGAGAGATACTGAACCGTTCGATTAACGTTGGTAGTAAGGCTAGAAATTTTTGTAGTATATTTTTGTGTCATAACATTTTACTAATTTTACGAACCGGGTCGTGACGCGATATAGATATTGGGTAAAAACACTTTTTACCTTTATGAAATCTAAAACTAAATGAAATCTACCTTACCTACGTTTATGAAACTAATCCTAAATTGTTTATGACACCGGTCATAAATAATTTAGGATCGCGCGGTGTAACATCGGACCTATCGTCGGATACAGTAAGCGTTGTGTGTCGGCCTCCACAATAATCACGCAACTTGTAGGTAGAAGAACATCAAGCCACTCGCAATTAGACATTTTGCTGTTACAACAGTCTGTCCGCGACCACGGCTTGTGCAACCGAGTTGAAACGTCGAAAAAAAGGTAAAAAGTGTTTTTACCCAATATCTATATCGCGTCACGACCCGGTTCGTAAAATTAGAAAAATGAGTGTTAAACGAGAGCGTTTCACGTCATCTGGATTTCTAATGAGAAAAGTTACTTCCATATTTTAGTTGTTTATTCTTTGGTTGGTAATTGTATTTTAGATCTGGCTCGAATGCGACTATTTATGTTGCGTCTTAAAGTTAAATTTTTGTGTGTTCAGGTATTTAAAGAAAATCACGATTTGTTTAGTGCAAGTGAGCGACTCAGTCGTATATCAATAGCAGGCTAATTGATGCACAATTTACATTACATAATACGCTCGATACATAATTTATTGAATTCATCCTAACCATTTCATCGTCATGGAAACACCACTACAAATATATATAAGACAAACATTAAGGTCGCAAAACTATGGCTGTCAGATCTTAAGTATGGAAGTAACTTTTCTCATCAGAAATCCAGATGATGTGATGGGCTGATCTTTGCCAGGCGATGGTCATCGTACTTAGCATATTATGACTCATCCCTACAAAAAAATCTAGGCTTATAGGCGTTCCGATACTCGAAGGGTTCACTAGCTCTTGGACCATAACAACAATCACATCCACATCCATCACATATCATGTGATATATTGGACAGGAAACCCGATAACAATTATATTTTCGTATCTTCTTAATGAGAACTGCGCTCAAGGTCAGGGTCATTTTCAGTCTCAGGCTCAGCTTCAGTTTGCTTTAGTATCACACGCTTGGTCGCACACAGTTTTTTTTTTTTTATTATTTTAAGAACACGGCAAACAAGCTGTTAGTCACATTGATGTTAAGTGATGACTGCAGCCTATAGACACCCACACAAAGACAAAGTCAAAACGCAGATGCGTTGTCACCCCTGAGACCTTAGTTTCCATGTCTCTGTGATAGAATTACGGGACCAACACCAACAAACATTACCATTTAGCGGCAGATACTCGTAGATTAGATAATGCGGCGGTACCTGCACCCTCGACGCCCTCGAGCTCCTACACTGGAACTCTACCACCAGTAAAAATAATTACAAATAATAGTTTTAATAAATAAACTTTATAGCTAGTGATTCTACTAGCTAAATCGGCAAAGGTCGTTCTGCAAAATAGAATAGAATAGAATATTCTTTATTGTACACCAATAATTTTTACAAAAATAAAATTAGATGCATAGCAAATAGGCAATACAACCAGGCGGTCTTATCGCTTAAAGCGATCTCTTCCAGACTACCTGTAGGTGGAAGGAGACTTTTGATTTAGTTAAGACGGTAGGGGTGTACAGGTTAAATAAATAATACGTACAGTAATTAAATTAATAAAATACAAAGTATAAACATATATAGATAAACAACATTGGATAGATATATACATAATAATACAGCAATATTATAGGTCATTAAGAGCAATACTAATTTTTAGCGAGGTAGTACTCATTGAGCTGTTTTTTGAAAGACTCAAGAGTCTGAGCTTGACGAATTTTTAACGGCAAGGTATTCCACAATCGCACTGCCGTAACTGTGAAAGAATTGGAAATAAAGGAAGAGGAGTGTAGAGGTATTTGAAGAAGAAGATTTTCTGTAGATCGGAGGGAGAGGGAATTTGTATGACAAAGGAAATTTTGAGGACGGCGACTTTTGAGGTAATCGGGGGTACGAGGTAAGAATAGTAGACAGTAAAGAAGAGAGAGAATGTGAGTATTCCTGCGAAGGGATATAGGAAGCCACTTGAGCTCAGCTCGAAATTTAGAAACGTGGTCATATTTGCGCAAGCCAAATATGAACCGTATGCAAAGGTTTTGGAGTCGCTCAAGTTTATTTAGTTGCTCCTGTGTAAGGTCGAGATAAGATATGTCGGCGTAGTCTAATATAGGGAGTAGTATAGATCGAGCAAGCGCAACCTTAGTGGAGGTAGGCAAAAAATTTTGCAATCGTCTAAGAGAGCCGATCGCTCCGAAGATTTTCCTACTAACTTCGGATATCTGCGGAGTCCAAGTAAGACACCTATCGATGATCACGCCGAGGTCCTTAACTTTATCACAAAAAGGTATTGGCGTACCGTTAAGGATGACTTGAGGTATTCTAGTCCAGTCAATTTTGGACAGCATCCGAGAGCTGCCAACAATGATCGCCTGAGTCTTTAAAGGATTGATGTTGAGGCCCAAAGATTGACTCCATTTGGAAATGTGAGCCAAATCATTATTGACAATTTGAATAGCTTCGGACAAATCTGTCAATTTGGCTTGTTGATAAATTTGGAGGTCGTCAGCATACAGGTGGTAGAGAGAAGTAAGGTTTTGAGAAATTATATTGATGAATGTAGAAAAAAGGAATGGAGACAACACGCCACCTTGAGGTACACCGGCAGTAACGTCACACCACGAGGAAAAAGTACCGTCCACTTGTATACACTGCCGGCGACCAAATAAGTAACTTTGAAACCAATCAATCACTGTCGGAGATATGTTAAGAGAACGGAGAATCGCAAGTAAAAAATCGTAATCGACATTATTAAATGCGTTGCTGAAATCTAATAACACAAGCACCGTCAACTGTTGGCTCTCCATGCCTGCTCTTAAGTCCTCAGTGATGTTGACAAGTGCAGTAGTCGTACTATGACCCTGCCGAAAACCAGATTGGAAGGGATTGTAAAGATGATGATTGGACATAAAAGAGTTTAACTGATTATGAACCAGTCGCTCAAGAACTTTAGATAAGAAGGGAAGAATGGATATGGGTCGAAAATCGGAAAAAGATTGTGGATTGGATTTTTTAGGTAAAGGTATGAGGTGCGCATCTTTCCAACAGGATGGGAAGGAACAAGTGAAAATGGAAAAGTTAAGTAAGGAAGTTATGATTGGGGTTAGTATATCAATAATCGGCAGGATCATTTTACGACTCACCATTTTACCAACTGCATTCGATTCTATTCCAAGGATATTCTTCTTAACATCACGATCAGTGAATTGAATAAAATTGAAGACGGGTGAGTCGGGAGCTGCACACAAAGAAAGAAGTCTTATTGTATTCTTTTTAGTGTCTCCATCAACGCAGGTGGACGAAGCAAAATGTGAATTTAAGAGGTCCAGATTAATGTTATTACTGAGAAGAAATGAAGAGTCAAAACGTGATTTTCCAACTCCCAATGACTTTAAAAATTTCCATACTTTAGCAGGATCATCAATTGACACAGATTTATGAATGTGGCGTTAAAATAATGTTAGACTTGTTAAAGCCATTGCCTACGAAAAATAAACAGCAAGAGAGTCCCATCAAATCGATTGAACGGTTGGAATTAAATTATTTTCATGGGCGCTATTTCTCTCGACAACCACTAAGATATTCACTAAGATTTAATTATATGATGTAATAAGAATAAAATAAATAAAATAAAATACGCACTCACTCACAGCCCCACAGTAGGTATAAAACCTGTGTCGTGGGTGGGTGGTATATACAAACGACACATACACAAACACCCAGACCCGAAACAAATATCTGTAGGCCATACAAATATTTGTTCCGGTGCGGTGATCGAACCCGCGACTCTTCGAATCAAACGGTCAACTCACACCGCTGGACCAATCGGGTCGTCAATATAATGGGTATAAGTTAGCCATAAAATATAGATTTATTTGCCGATGCAGACTTGGGACAAAACTTAACCGATAGTGGGTGTTTGCTTCAATGCATGAATTTACCTCTGCTTACCCCTTCAAGGATTATAAGCGTGAAGTTACGTTATTTAAATTTTCTGCAATCGATGCGACACTTCAAGTTCGAAAGTTAATTTAGATATTTTTCTTCAATTGAAGGACAATAACTATCTTAATGATGTTTGAATGAGGTACTCGTAGTATACTATCCGATATTTCTAATTCAAACATATTTCATTAAAATATGCATGTGTAATGAATTGACATAACTAGTTATAAAAGAGCATTACATATTCGTTCGCAGAAACAATTTAATTTAGAAAATTTTCAATTGACCGTAACTCCTTTTACCTAATTCCGATTTTGACGAAACAAGAAGTTTTGACAACGCTCCTGTGAAAACCGCATTCAAATCCGTCGAGTAGTTTTGAAGTTAGAACTTACTAGACAAACAAAAATTCCTAAAATTGTTTTGTTGTTACTCTTCTTTAATCGCCCCCTGTCAGTTTTTTGGAAAAATATTTAATGTACAGACACTCGATTTTACTGTTTTATTATATGTACCGATTTTGTGTCAATTTTAACTAGCGAAGAAACGTATTATTCGAAAATAATTAAAACTATCACCTTGTTCAGGATGTTCTGGTTCAACCCTGGCAACATTTACAGGTGTATAATTTCAACTTCAAAGCAATATACCAATATCGATATTCCACGTACGTTCAATGTTCACACGAGTGTACCATCGTGAGAGTTGTTTTTAAAGGTTATAAAAATGATAAACATGCAACAATTAACATGAATGGTAAGTAAATGTTGGAATCTACATAAAACTGTCCCCCTTATTCATAAACGTACATTAGATACGTTTTAGTTATAGAATACTTTGTCAGTTGCATTGTCAAATGTGCAGGATAGAAAAAGACAAAGGAGAGATTAGCAACACTTTAGCTAAAATACGTTTATGAAAAAGGGAGTCAGTCTAAATCAATTTGATATAATAGGTTGGGGAAAAAGTCTTTTCGCATTATAGTATGTATGAACTTGTAATAAAATCTCTTTGGCTGTAGTATTTGTATCTGGCTGGTTTTGGTATCATTGAAAGTTAAAATTTTAAAGAACATTATTCCAAATTCAAATTAGGCAAATGTGTGATTTTCATTTGTTTTTTGTACTGTCAAGATGAGTGAATCTAATGAAGAAATTCGATACATTTTAAAATTTTACTACAAAAAAGGTAAAAATGCAACGCAAGCCGCGAAAAAAATTAGCACAAATTTGGTTTAAGCGTTTTCAATCCGGAAATTTTGATGTCAAAGATGCACCTCGCTCTGGTCGCCCTATTACAGATAAAATGGATGCCATTTTTGAAAAAGTGGAGCAAGATCGACATATCAGTAGTTACGACGTAGCTGAAGAACTGAGAATTGATCACAAAACAGTTTTGGCGCATTTGAAAAAAGCTGGGTACAAAAAAAAGCTCGATTTTTGGGTACATCACGAGCTCACTGAAAGAAACCTAATGAACCGTGTACTCATTTGTGATTCTTTATTACGACGTAATGAAACCGAATCATTTTTGAAGAAGCTGATAACTGGTGATGAAAAGTGGATCACGTACGACAAGAACGTGCGAAAAAGGTCGTGGTCAAAGGCCGGTCAGGCTTCACAGACTGTGGCGAAACCCGGGTTAACTCGCAATAAGGTGATGTTGTGTGTGTGGTGGGATTGGAAGGGCATTATTCATTATGAGCTATTACCTAGGACTATCGATTCTGAACTCTACTGCGAACAACTGATGAGATTAAAGCAAGAAGTTGAGAGAAAGCGGCCGGAATTGATCAACAGAAGGGGTGTGGTGTTTCATCATGATAACGCTAGACCTCACACATCTATAGCCACTAAGCAAAAATTAAGAGAGTTTGGCTGGGAGGTGTTAGTGCATCTGCCGTATAGTCCTGACCTTGCACCTTCAGATTTCCACCTGTTTCGGTCTCTTCAGAATTCTTTATGCAATGTTAGGTTAATATCACGAGAGGACTGCCAAATCCACTTGTCGCGGTATTTTGATGAGAAGTCCCAAAATTTTTATAGCAATGGGATCATGTCCCTACCTACAAGATGGCAAAAGGTTATCGAACAAAATGTAAAGTATGTATGTACACATACTTTAGTTAAATTTAAATAAACTTTATTAAAAAATGTTTTGAATTATCTTAAAAAATGTGAAGAAACTTTTTCCCCAACCTAATACTTTCTGACTGATAACACAGCCAAAACTAGTCTAAACTAATATTATAGAGGTAATATTTGTTTGTTTGTTTGTTTGTAATGAATAGGCTCAATAACTACTGGATTTAAAAATGTACATCTTTCCAAAGTAACATAGGCTATATTTTATTTTGAAAAAAATTAGGGATCCTTGCGAAAACTTCAATAACATAAACCACTGTCGATAAAAATCACTATTGAAATACCTTAAATTGCGTGCGCTGCAATAACTATTTATGATGGAGCAAAATAATGTACTACGATTTTGTAGACCACATTATTATGTACAGAAAAGTCCGCAGTAGGGTATATCTAAGTATTAAAGTTGCGCCCATATAAACACTTTTATAGTTTAACAAACTATTTAAATCGGCAACGAAAATAAGATGTCGATATTCATACCATGGTATTTATACTTATCTAAATAACTTACTTTATAACTTTTTATTTATCAGTAGTTCAATACCTTTACATTGCTGTTTAAATTATTTTAATCGGACACTCCATTCAAAAGATATTCCGAGTTTAAAAAATTGGGTATCTTAAAAATAACTAAGCGCTTCTCCGCGTCGCGTCGCGATGTTAATTGAGCGTAGCTGAAATGCGTGAATGCTGAAATTGTGCGTGCAATGTCCACATGTGTGCAATGTGTACTTACCAAGGGGTAAGTACACATTGCACTTTTACACCTATGTAACACTGAATATTGTGCTTTTATCTATATATATAAAAATCAATTGCTGTTCGTTAGTCTCGCTAATACTCGAGAACGGCTTTACCGATTTGGCTAATTTTGGTTTTGAATGATTTTTAGAAGTCCAGGGAAGGTTTAAAAGGTAAGAAAATGTGAAGAAGTTGAAAGGAAATAGTAAAAACCACAATTTCATTTTTCATACAAATAGTTCGTATCTATCAAACCTTTGACAAATTATTTCATTGTGAGGCAAAGCGATGTTTGCCGGGTCAGCTAGTGTTCGTATAAAGCTTACAATTGGTTTGGATGACCGTGTAAAGTGTAGAGGGGCAAATAACTAACACGATGCCTCTCTGAAGGCAAAAGTATTTTGCCACCATGCAGCATTTTACGGTACACCTTAACCATTCGACAAATACTATCAGGCTGACATGGTCCGAGGTGTAACGCGCAGCCCGAGATAGATCGCGATGGAGGAATATTGTGGTCGCCCTCTGCCCACCTAGGGGACATAGGACAAGTCACATTAACCATTTAACTGTAGCACGACTGACGGTCAATCCTTCTAAATACACTTGCCCTTCATCTATAGCGAGCTTAGATCGTTAGCTGTAGAAGCCCTTCAATAGGCTAATTTGATTACGTCTTTTATAATCTTCAGGTAGCTTAGCAACATGGATGCAGTACGAGCGGCGAGCAATGTGTTGCGCATACAGCGCGCCTTCCGTGTCCTCGCTGTTGCGCTGGCGCTCACCGCATACCTCTATCCCAGATCTGTCCACGTCGTAGGTATGTATACAGTTACTATAGTTGTTAATAATTTACCTTTCTCAATTGTATTAGCAGCTCCTGTCCTATACCTAGGTTTGCTTTTGGGGATTTTTGTCAGTCAGTTCAGACTAACTGGTGGTAGAGCACCAGTGATGGAACTCGCAGGCAGACACCACCGCATTACCTAATATACTTGCCGCTAAATGGCAGTTCAGCACTATCGTGTTCCGGTCAGGTAGGTAATGTACGGCCCTGTAATTTTTCGCACAGAGGCATAACATCTTAAGTTTTAGAAGTGGTAACGCATCTGCATTTTGAACTCTGGTCTTTGTGTGGGTGTCTATAGGCTGCAGTCATCACTTAACATCTATGTGAATTGCATGCTTGTTTACCACTTCCATATTACATTCCAAAACAATCCAAACATGGCAAAAATTTGTGTTCAAATTCGTAACACATTTTCATTTAATCATCTGCCAGAAATCATAGGATCATACGCTACCTGACCGGAACACGACAGTGCTAAACACTACCGTTTAGCGGTAAGTAGATTAACTTTGATTACTAAGTTTATTTCTAGATTACCAAGAATACGACTTCATAGTGGTAGGCGGCGGGTCTGCAGGCATAGTGGTGGCGGCCAGACTTAGTGAGTGTGGGCAATTCAAGGTTCTGCTCATAGAAGCTGGCCGAGAACCAACGACAGAGACAATGGTATGATGCATATTCTATTTAATTTTGGCCTCTGAGATAAAGAATTGCTCTGACTCTCACTTGGCCACTTTTTATCTGCAGCCAATAGACATTAACAAAACGCAGATGCGTTGCCACCCCTAAGGCTTAATTTGGTTTGCCTCTATGATAGTAATTACAGAGCCATTATCATCTAACCGCAACATGATAGTGCTGAACACTACCATTTGCCGGCAGATGGATCAAGTGGCGCCTAAGCCCTCGAGTTCCAACCCTGGAGCTTTACCACTTATAGTCATCATTAAATTGGCTCAGTAGCCTAGTGATAGCAGGCCTTACTACACTGGGGTCCTAGTTCTATTACCGGTAGCGGGCTATCAGAGATAATGGTGTAAAGTCCTGTATCTCTAGTTCTATTGGGTTTTTTGCATTTCCTGGAAATTTCTCAGTCACGTTCCCAGTTTGTTTATGCCCGGAGATGTCAACAGGCTCGACACCTGTTACATGGTCCAAAACGTAACAGGCGAATCGTGGATGTATGCTTGAATGCATGCATTTACCTATGCCTACCCCTTCGGGGTTTACAGGCGTGAAATTACATAGTCATCATATTAGCTATGATTTAAGCATCCCGCGATAAAATTACTGCCACTGCCATTACCAACTCGCTATGATTATTATTAACGTGTGTTTTTTGACGTGATAACGTCTTATAAATCGATGAACGCCGGCTGCAAGGATGAAAAAGTGTCACGTTCCGCCTGAGTCGAGCGTGCAAAAGATAGGGTGGAACAAGCGATAGAGAGGCACGATCAGCTTGTGTCGCATATTTTCTTATGACGTAAAAATTTTGCTCTGTAAATCGACTTCAACGACAAACTGTCTTTTTTCAGCTACCGGCTTTATTCCCATACCTACCACAAACTGGCTATGATTGGAATTACAAGGCATACATTAATAACGATATTGCACAAGGTCACAGGACCCGGACGCTCAACTTGACCTCTGGGAAGGTTTTAGGAGGTGGAAGTTCAATAAATTACATGTTTTATGTCAGAGGTTGCCCAGGGGACTACAGTCAATGGGCAAAAGCAGCTCGTGACAATACATGGGACTGGGACGGTGTTCTCCCTTATTTCATCAAGAGTGAAGGTCTGAAAGACAAGAATATTCTTCAAACACATTATAGAACATACCACGGAACGACAGGTTGGCTCGGCGTCTCATCACAAAATAGTGAAGAAACCTTTAAATTTCTGGAAGCATTCAGATCTGTCGGAAACCCTACAGTTTTAGATATCAACGGTGAACAAACTAAAGGATATACTCCGCAACTCTTTACCATAGCAAACGGTATGAGACAGAGTACAGCATATGCGCTTTTGTCCAGAATTAAAAATCGACTGAATTTAGATGTTCTCACAAATGCTTTTGTAACTGAAGTAATTTTTGACGGTGATAATAATGCGAACGGCGTCAGAGTTGTCGTCAATAACAAGCAGACTGTGACACTTCTTGCAAGACTAGAAGTAATCTTGTCGGCCGGTGCTATAAGGAGTCCACAGCTACTTATGCTATCAGGTATTGGTCCAAGGGAACATTTGGAGTCATTTAACATCCCAGTGAGAAGTGATATTCCAGTTGGACACAACTATCAGAACCACGTAATTCTTCTTGCATCAATTCAATTAGAAGAATCACACGCGCCTCCACCACCAATAAATCCTTACCAGTTTCCAGCCCCTCTACTGACCGGCTACGTCTCTTTGAATAAATCTGACTGTTGTCCATTCTATGAAAGTAACAATTTCGTACTCCCAAACGATTCCGATGCACCTTTGACTATTTGTGCTTTCGATTTCGGGTATAACTATAATGTGTGCCAAGCATTATACGATGCGGGCAAGGGTCGGAATACGCTCTTCACGATGCTAAACCTTCTTCATCCGAAATCAAGAGGTTTTATAAAGTTAAATAGTTTGGATCCTTTCGAGCAGCCGCTGATATACACCGGTATGCTATCAGACAACCGCGACATAGAAGGGTTGGTAGACTCGCTCTTAGATTTCAAAAGAGTACTAGATTCGCCGTACTTCAGAAGCGTGAATGCGACAATGGTGAATTTGGATTTTTGCAACTGCCACGAATACAAATACGAGAGTAGGGACTATTGGCGCTGCTACGTTGTTTGCTTAACAACCACAATATATCACTACGCTGGCACTTGTTCCTTGGGTCAGGTGGTGGACAGTCATCTCAGAGTGTTTGGGGTCGGTAGACTACGTGTGGTGGACGCGAGCATAATACCGTACATTCCCAGTGGGAACATCAATGCTCCAGTTATTATGCTAGCAGAGAAAGCAGCTGGTTTCATAAAGGCGGACTACTGCCCTTACCAGGATTATTATGATAATACCTGTTTCTGAAAGTAAGTAAAATAAAGGCGTGGATGCTAGCGGCTCAGAACAATCTGTGAGCTTCAGTCTAGCAGTGGACATTTTTTGTCTGAAATGATGCTCCTTCTATGTATGTTACTTGATTGGTCTTAAGTTAGATATTGAATGGGCTTTTCATATAGGTATAGTTAAGTTATTAATGTTTTTTATGTCAAAGTATTATGCTTTGGAACGTATAGGTAAGTATTATGTTATCACCCAACGAAAAGCTACTTTGTTATCACTTGTTGATAACAAACTAGCTTTTAAACATTAAGTAACCTAGAGGTCGCAGGAGTCGCAGGTAGATGTCCGATGTTTTTTTAATTTTTTCTTCAATTTCTAAATTCATTTGAATGTGTTATTGTTATTGCGAACTTATGATATCTACGTTAACTTGAATAATACCTCTATAGTTTTAAAACGAAAAATCTCCTGTTGTCATCATTGATAACGTACTGGGAAGTCTCAACCACTATAATGTAAAAAGAGATTTTGCCAAGATGCCAAAAATAAAAAAATACAATTAGTTTTAAGTAGGTACCTCATAGATCCATTTCAAAAGAGTAGTCAAAGAAGGTTAGTGGCATACGTTAAAAATTAATACTTTCAACATTAAATAGTTTTGTTTATTTTTTTTCCGTTTTTATTATCATCTTCGAGACCTTAGAATCCGAGAATATAGGATTAATATTTGGAAAAGTACACTATTATTTTTTATATGCTTTCACTCACAGCCCCACAGTAGGTATAAACCTGTGTCGTGGGTGCCGTTGTACACATACAATAACACCCAGACCCGAAACAAATATCTGTAGGCCAATACATAAACTTGTCACGGTGCGGGGATCGAACCCGCGACCCTTCGAATCAAACGGTCATCTCACACCGCTGGACTAACCGGGTCGTTTACTTTTTACCCTTTACGATATTACCTTTATTTTAAGAATATACCCGTCAAGACTCTAGAGTAGACTCTAGGAACTTTTCATAACATTACTAGTTGACCCAGCAAACCATACAATACATTTCCATACAGTAAAATAAATTAAAGTCCTTAAAAAATTAAATCTAATAAATTATAATCCATACTAAAAACCTAAAAAATCAAACGCAGTTCCCGTTTGATTTTTTAAGTCATCGAAGTGAGCAACGCGTTTGAATGGTTTGAACAAGGTTTAAATTAAATTTATATTCATGCGCGGTATTTTTTGCGACAACTCCTACGATATTTATTTTAATTATATGTTGAAATTCTTAACCTTTCCGGCCCAGTCCGACCCTGATAGGGATGTTGTATAGGGTTGAAATTAACTAGTTTTTATAGTTGCAAATGGGATACAAAAATACAAAAATTATGAAAATTGGAGCTGAATCGTATGAGATAGAACTTAAAAAAATAAAAAACAATTTTTCGTCAAAAACTGGTAAAAATACAGTTAACTTTAAAATAAAAACAGTTTTAAAATTACTTTTAAATCTATCTGAAACAACATAATAATATTGTATGCAATGTTTGTACCCAAACACAGCATTGACGACATTTTAGCACGCATGTCGTAGGAACGTTCAGTCATTTTATATGAGCCGTTTTGAGTCGTCATTCTTGAAAACTTTTTGTTATTGAGTAAATCTTTCAAAGACCAAGACAATATTTATGTACCTTTTGAAATAGCAGTAAGACAGATGTATTCAACTTCCCAATTACAATAATAACAAATAACTTTTGAACGGGTCTTGCTCAGTAACATTTGGAAAAGTGCGTTCCAAATGTTACTGAGCAAAACTATTCTATGAAAAATACGGTGGTGTAGAAGCACCAATTATGTAGACTTGTAGAGCGCAACGAGGACTTACCGGCTATGGAACCCGATCGCGGCGCCTCTTACCGGGTTCAGTTGGGATCTTCAGGAAGCCTCTCAAACTTAGTAAAATGGAGTTGTTGGATGACTTACAACTTCATATATCTATATATTAATACGCAGTGGATCGTCGTTCTCGTACACTTTTTCTCTCTAAAAAGTGTACGAGAACGACGATCCACGAGCACGAGAGTAGAGACAGCGTATCACGATGTTACATATACCTACCATTGTACTTCTACTACCGAAGAATTTATAATTAAAGTTTAAATGACTTCTATATGATTATAATAGTGCATCGGTGTCGCAAATAACGTATGAGGGGAACGACACTAATTCCCCTCTCAGATAATGTGTTTTGTTCTGTAATGGAAGTGCCAAACAAGCATGCAGTTCACATTGATGTTAAGTGAAGACTGCAGCCTATAGACACTAACACAAAGACTAAGGTCAAAATGCAGATGCGTTACCACTCCTGAGGCGTAAGGTGTTATGCTTCTGAGCCGGAATTAACAGGGCTGTACATTACCACCTAATCGGTACACGATAGTGCTGAACACCACCATTTAGTGGCAAGTATATTAGGTATGTCGAATGAGCGAATGAACAGATATACAATGCGAATGTGGGTGGTTGCAGAGGCCCAGGAAGACCAAGACTGACCTACCATGACCAAATAGGTCGAGTTCTGTCTGATGGTGGGGTCAAAAGTCTTAGGAATCGGCGTGCATGTATGAAGAGAATGATGAAGGTAGACGAGGCACGAGAGGTTTGTCAGGACCAGGGATATCTGGCGCTCTACACTCTCTGCCGACCCCGTCAGGGACCTGGCGTGAAGATACATACATATATTAGGTAATGCGGTGATGCCTACGCCCGTGAGACCCGTCACTGGAGCTCTTCAGTTTTATTAGAGGTGGATTTCCAGTGAAGGAACTCGAGGGGGTAGGCATTGTCGCATTACTTAATTTGTCTACCGCCAAAAGGTACATTACAGCAGCATCGTATTCAGATGGTCTAATAACTGTCACAGAGATATAACAACTAAGGTCTCAGGGTAACGCATCTGATTTAGACCTCTGGTTTTTGTGTGGGTGTCTATAGGCTGCAGTCATCACTTAGCATCCATGTGAACTGCATGCTTGTTTGTCACCTTCGTTACATAAAATGTAGGTGTAAAAATAAACCGGTTAACATCAGAAATATGGGACACAAATGATAAACTTAATGAATGTGTAATCTCAAATAATTCTGTAATTGAATATTATAATTTTTTATCAATTTTTCAGCGCAATGTAAAATAGACTTTATTTTGTACAATTACATTTCACACTTGCATGGCCGAATGTTGAGGAGGTATCAAGTTGTTCTTAAACGTGGTAGATTATTCTTTATTTTACCAGTTTATCGCTGCCATTTCTGTGATCAGGTAGGTAGCAGTTATTCCATTTTTTTTATTAAGGAAAAATCATAAACTTTCCTAGGTTTTGTTTTGTTGAGTTTAAATTCTAACAAAAAATTGCAAGACGGGATTCTTAAAAAATAGTAAGTGTTTACTGTATTTATTCAAAATTAGCGATATCTGGTTTGTAATTTGTTTCTGACACTGTTTCTACACTACAAACCTATACTTATTTACATTTGTTAACCTTCTCACGCGAAAAGACTTGGTAGCGTCCACTACTAAATTAAGGCGCCAACTAGTGGAACACAGATGAAACCTCACAGTACTTGTCTAGTAGGGTAGATGGCGTGCAATCGAATTACATCGCACATACGAAGATTTCTCATGAGTTGGCATACGAGTATATACAACCCTAACGTCAACCGTAGGGCCGCGGCCCACGGCGGCGTTAACACCTCGCCTGGTCGGAGGATCCTCCCTTTCCTCCATTTTTAAAACAGCCGACTGAGTTTTTTCCGACAAGTTTTTCTCAGATCATATTGGCCTTTGGAACTTTGCCGGTGAATGACAAAGAATGACTCTTTTTCTTTTCTTTTCACTCTTTGTTATTAGTTTGTAAAGGAGAAATGAGACATTCTACTGATATACTTTTTACATTAATTTATTACATTTAGTTTTATCTTAGTGATATTCTTGACTTTACATATATTTTTTATCTTGTTTGACATGTATATCAATTGTTTGTTTTTGACGTGTCATAAGAGGTGCCTGTCACCCTAAATGAATAAATGAGTTTTCTGATTCTGATTCTTTCGTCGGAGGAACATTTCCACCCGTTCCTCCACAACTTAAATACTACTTATTACTACTATTACGTTTATATGTATAGTACACATATTTTCATTCACACATATTTTTCAAAGTAGAGGTCCAGCGTAGGGACTCGATGGCGTAGGCAATACCGCATTACCTAATCTATCTGCCGCCAAATTATAGTATTCACCACTATTTTGTGCCGGTTTGATGGTAATGTATGACCCTGTAACAACTATCACAGAAACATAACAACTTAAGTCTCAGGGGTGGCAACGCATGACCGGAACACGATAGTGCTGAAAACTACCATTTAGCGGCAAGTATATTAGGTAATGCGGTGCGTCACTTTTATGGTTTTTGTGTAGATGTCTATAGGCTGCAGTCAACACTTAAAATTATTCAGATAGTCCTCCATCAACATGGATGCAATAGAGGCGGTGAGCAACACACTACGAGTACAACAGGCCTTCCGCGTTCTCGCCGTCACGCTGGCGCTCACCGCGTACCTGTATCCCACATCTGACCGCGTTCTAGGTAAGACATCTGTAATTTTATACATTTTATAAATCTTTTACTGCCTCAACAGTCTAGAAGTAGTAGGGCACTGCTGGCGCGCGGTCCTGGGTTTGATTCCCGAGTCGGTGACTATCAGAGATAAAAGTACAAAAATCTTGCCGTTGAGTTTTTTCTATTTTCTGGAAGTTTCCCAGTACCCTCCGAGTTTGGTAGTATGCCCGAAGATGTCAATAGGCTCGCCACCTGTTACATGGGCCAAAAGGTAAGGCACCGGCAAATTGTGGGTGTTTGCATGTACTCGTATGTTTGAATACTGATTCACATTTCTTTCTTAATATTCAAACTAAAACATCGATTTCGTACCTTTGGAAAATGCTCAAAATAAGGAACACTATTTATAACTGCCTCAGTAGCCTAACGATAGGCCACTAAGTACTACTATACTCCTTAGTATAGCATCCTGGGTTCGATTCTCGGAGGCTATCAAAGATAAATGTGTCAAATCCTTTAACTGTAGTTCAATTAGGGTTTTTCCATTTTCTGGAATTTTCCCATTACCTCGGAGTTTGGTTATGTGCCCGGAGATGTCAATAGTCTCGCCGTCTGTCACATGGGCCATGGGGTATGCTTGAATACATACATTTACCTCTGCCTAATACACGCGTGAAGTAAAGTTACTTTACTATTTATAACTTTATAGGACTTTTTATGTTGTTGTTACGAAACTATAAAAATGGCATAAAAATTACGCCATTTAGCGTGATTTATTGCACGTTAATATAATACGAATTACCTATAGAGAACTTGAAAGGATTTTTTTTTGGTTTATTGATAGATTATGAAGAGTATGACTTCATAGTGGTAGGCGGCGGAACCGCAGGCATAGTGGTGGCGGCCAGACTAACCGAGTGTGGGCAGTTCAACGTGATGCTCATCGAGGCTGGAGGAGAACCACCATCTGAAACAATGGTAAGACGAAAATACTGGTTGAAGACCTCAGTGATGGAGTTCGCGGGTGTAGGCACCAAAGCATTACCTAACCTCCTTGCAGCTAAATGATTGTGTTCAGCAGTATCGTGTTCCAGTCAGATGGTAAGGTACCTTTAATTTCCAGCAAAGACGCATAACACCTTAGGCCTTGGGAGTGGCAACGCATCTACATTGAAATCCCTGGTTTCGTATAGTTGTTGATAGGCTACAGTGTTACTTACCATTAATGTAAACTGTATGCTTGTTTGTAACTTCATGACAAAACAGGACGTATCGTCAAATGCCTATGAATGAAGTTGCCTTCTTAAACACTGCGCCAGTCTCTTATTTCACAACACGACGTCGACTTAGACGAGATAGACTAATTGTGGCGGAGTGGCCGCTGTAGTTTTATCACGGGCTGCTGCTGTCCATCCCGCATTATTATATTTACTACCGCCCTATTGGAATAGTTTGGCTGCTGTTGTTCGGTTGAATGACTACTAACCTACTACCACCTACAACCTATTATTTTATGTTTTATGGTTATTACCTACACCACTAGAGGGCGATGGGGTCATCACGTCCCGACGCCTTCTATAAGTAAGTGCTGTATTTACATTTACTTTAAAAGTGGAGGTTTCAATGTACATAGATGTGCTGCCACTCCCGAGACCGTCTAGGTCTCCTAGCATAATCTTCTCTTATCTGAAAAGTGTTATCGCTAACACTATCATTTATCGACGGGCATATTAGCTAATGCGGTGATTCTCTGCACCCTCCAGCTCCGTCAATGTATATCTACCACAAGTCAAAATGATACTTAGAAATATGTGCTCCTGATTTATCTAAACAGTAGACTGATACATTCTATTTATTTAATACATTTAAATAAAACATTTTGTTGTCTTTTACAGTTGCCTGCACTGTACTCGTTCTTACCGCAAACAGTCGTAGATTGGAACTATACAGCAAGAAATTATAATTCTGCCCAATGCCACAGGACGGGTATTATAAACATGACCTCCGCAAAGGTCCTGGGTGGCGGTAGCTCAATTAATGCCATGGCGTATGTCCGAGGCTGCCCAGGAGACTACAGACACTGGGCGCGTGCAGCTGGCGACCCTACTTGGGACTGGAACGGAGTCTTTCCCTATTTCATCAAGAATGAAGCCCTGCAGGACGATGATATTCTTCGAACACCCTATAGAGCTTATCACGGAACACATGGTTGGCTCGGTGTCTCGTCTCAAAAGAATAAAGATTTCTCCAAATATTTTGAAGCATTCCGATCAGTCGGTAACCCAGTAGTTTTTGATATTAATGGTGAACAAACTCTTGGATATACTCAGCAACTATACACCGTCGCTAATGGCATAAGACAAAGTACAGCCTATGCACTTTTATCTAAAATCAAAGATAGACCCAATTTACATGTTCTCACTAATGCATTCGTGACTGAAATAATGTTTGATGGTGAAAACAACGCAAATGGGGTGAAAGTTGTCACAGAAGATAAACAAACAGTGACTTTGCTTGCAAAACTAGAGGTCATCCTATCCGCAGGGACAATCAGAAGTCCGCAACTGCTTATGTTATCTGGTATAGGACCAAGAGAACATTTGGATTCATTTAATATTAAAGTGAGAAGTGATCTGCCAGTTGGATTCAATTACCAAAATCACGTAACTCTTTTCATGTTGATACAACTGGAGAAATCACGTGAACTTCCACCACCAACAAATCCACATCAGCCAGGGAACTCTTTTACTGGTTACGTATCTTTAAATAAACATGAAAAATGCCCATCTTATCAGTCTTATAATACTATAATGTCGAGTGGTTCTAAGTCTCCAATGAATCTCTGCGCTTTTAAGTTAGGACTAGATTACAACTTGTGTCAAACATTGTACGAAGCTGGCAAAGGCTGGAGAACACTGTTTACAATCATAAACCTTCTTCATCCGAAATCCAAAGGAATAATACAGTTAAATAGCTTAGATCCATTCGAGCAGCCGTACTGGGATACTGGTATGCTCTCAGATGATGAAGATATTGAAGAATTGGTGGACACTATCCTCGATTACAAGAGAGTTTTGGCTTCTCCATACTTCAAAAGCATCAATGCGACAATGGTGAACTTAAATCTATGCAATTGCAAGGCATTTGAATATGAGAGCAGAAGCTACTGGCGTTGTTATGTCCTTTGCTTGACGACTTCGACGCATCACTTCAGTGGCACCTGTTCCTTGGGTCTGGTAGTGGACAGTCGGCTCAGGGTGTTTGGAGTCGGCAAGCTGCGTGTGGTGGACGCAAGTATAATACCGCATCTTCCCAGCGGCAACACGAATGCTGCAGTCATCATGGTGGCGGAAAAAGCAGCAGACTTCATCAAGAAAGATTATAATTGTTCCTATCTTAATCAAGATCATAAAAAGACATTTAGATATTCATTATTAGATTTTAGATAGGGAGAATAGGGAGATTTAATCAAATACGTAGAATTCTCATGTTAGTGGTTTTAACAATACTCCTCCGATATAAGTCTCACTCTTTATTTTAACCCTTTTAACACCTGACGAATGAGCGGTATTAATAGCTCCACTTTTAATCTATTAGGCATACTTAAAAATAAATTTGAATCTCTGGAACCGAGATGTCCAGGTGAAAATAAGAGAAGCGATGTTGGGGGTTGAGTAAGCGTAGCAACCCTTCCCATATGTGTAAATTGATTTGATTTTGACGAAAAACATTTTCTTTTTCTTCTCAACTAGAAGAAAGGAATAAAACTTTATTTTAAGATATTTTAATTGTAAGATTTTATCTCTATTTTATTTCTAATGTCTGTTTTACTTTTACCTCGTATGTAATAGTTATTCACTCTAGGCAATTATTGATTTTGAAAATGGTTGTGAAATCGTACTCGAAATGAAAACTTTTTCTTTCTTTGACGACTCGGTTAGTCGAGCGGTGTGAGACGACGGTTTGATTCGTAGGGTCACGGGTTCGATCCCCGCAATGGGACAAATATTTGTAAGGCCTATAGATATTTGTTTCGGGTCTGGGTCTTTGTGTATGTGTTGTGTGTGTACAACAGCACCCACGACACTTGTTTATACCTAGTATGGGGCTGTGAGTGTAAGCGTATCTGTGAGTGTAAGCGTATCTTTCTTTCTTAATCTATCTGCCGCCAAATGGTAGTGTTCAGCACTGTCGTGTGCCGGCTAGATGACAATGTTTGACCCCGTAATAACTATCAGAGAGACATAACCATGAGGTCTCAGAGGTGGCAAAGCATCTTGATTTGATTTTGACCTCTGGTTTTTATGTGGATGTCTTATAGACTGCAGTCATAACTTAACATCCATATGAAGTGCTTGCTTATTTGTCACTTCCAATAAAAAAGAAGTTGTTAGCACGAACCTACCTGGTTCATTCTTGTCTGTATCGCATCAGAAATATGGGGCACAAATGATTAACTTAATAAGTGTGTTATCTCAAATTACTTCACAATTTATACTTATTTTTTGTAAATTTTTCAGCGCAATGCAAAAATACTTTATTTTGTCCATTTGATTTCATACTTGTATGATCAAATGATGAGGAGGCATCAAGTTGTAATTAGATGTGAGCCATTTTTATTTATTAAACAGTTAATTGCTGCCAATTCTGTGTTCAGGTAGGTAGCGATTATTCTTCTTATTTTCATTTAATAAAATTTCAAAAAATATTTTCTGGCTGAGTTTTGTATTTACGAGATTATGCAGGGTGAAAGAGAACTCCGGAAAAAGACACCCGACTACGCACTAAAATCCTTGGGTGCTCCGACTCGTCCACCATCACCGACGGTCATTCGTTTCTGAGCCCTCCACAGAGCTCTTCATCTCCAAGCAACGCTACTGGCGAGCGGAACACTTGCACGCCAGCCAGCCCTATCCATTTGGATGACGGACATCCTCTAGTCCAACGCTCGAAGGTCCACTCACTACACCAGGCGTCCCATACCGCCTGGGTGGAGGAGTCCATGGGCACACAGTTTGGCCCCGAGGGAACGGGAGTGTCAATGGAATTCGATCCTCAGCTACTCCGCGGCTCCACCACGTCCCAATTAGTCTCCCAAGCGTTCCCGTTATCCGGCCACTCAGCGCGGACGAGTCGGAACACCCAGGAGTTCTTAGTGGGTAGGCGGGTTTTTTATTTTACCGGAGCCCCACATAACGCATCCCACTCCCGAAGGGTGGGTATATGTAACGCATTTTCCTCTAGTAGAAAAAAGGGTCGGGACTGGTAGAGGACGCGGCGCGGAACGCAGCTACGCTTTTGTCGGATATTTGTGGAGTGCTGTGCTGTAAGAGTCCATTCGTTGCGGTGATGGCCAGCGTGGTCTTATCGTCCGGGTATTTTGGGACGTGCCTTGGTCGTCTCCTTTTGGCGAGATCAAAAGGATAGCGGCCACTCTGATTAGCGGGTTTGGATGGCCGCGGTGTCGAAATTCATAAACTGCCGGATGGTTGGCAAGCTTGCATCGATATGGAGATTTTAGTATTGTTAGATCTTTCTGGGACACGTATTTATCATCATTTATTATTAATTGAGGACAGAAAAATTAGGTAGGTGCTCTACCATCAGTAGATTACCTATCTATCATATAAACTACTATGCTCGGTTCATCAAATAATTTGGAAATGCCGCTAACACCTGATTTCGAACGAACTCAATCAGCAAAAAATTTCGAATGGCCTCGTCTATCGATTGCTCGCACCTTCACCAGGTCGTCGGTCTACCTCGTTGGGCTTGCCTACATTTTGTCTTCGGTGTTTCAGTACATAAATAATGTAAACTGAACATATCATGACCTCAGTAGCCAGTTTAATAGCAGGCGCGGATGATACGCTGAAGATCCCGGGTTCGGTTGGTTTCCTTGTCAAAGTTGCTGTTGGGAAGTATGTATTTTGAATGTTTCTCAATTTTAAAGTTTGGTAATGTGCCTGCCAGTTCATGTAGCGTCACATTATTAACTGTTATATAAAAAAAGTGTTATTTTTAACCGACTTCGAAAATAGGAGGAGGTTCTCAATTCGTTCGGATCTTTTTTTTTATGTATGTTCAGCGATAATATGAAAACGCCTGTACCGATTTGGATTATTTTTTTTACTGGTGGTAGAGCTCCAGTGACAGAGCTCGCGGGCGTAGGCACCACCGCATTACCCAATATACTTTCCGCTAAATGGTAGTGTTCAGCACTATCGTGTTCCAGTCAGGTGGTAATGTACGGCCCTGTAATTTCCGGCACAGAGACATAACATCTTAGGCCTCAGAAGTGGTAACGCATCTGCATTTTGACCTTGGTCTTTGTGTAGATCTCTATAGGCTGCGGTCATCACTTAACATCAATGTGAACTGCATGCTAGGTTGCCACTTCGACAACATTAAAAAAAAATCCGGACGCCGAAAACATAACGTTGGCTCGTCAGTTGTCCCTTCACCTTAGTGTCGCGCAGTCACACCTCAACCCGTCTAAATAAGCACTACGACGTAATCACCTACGTGGACTTTTCATTTCCATCCTCAACTAATGAACACGCAAGAACTTTTCAATATTGGCAAGCACAGAGACTGTCAAAATGTCAATAGGCTCGCCACGTGTGGTTCAGATAAGTAACTGGCGAATTGTGGGTATTTGCATGTATGCATGAATACATTTATTTACAACTGCGTACTCCTTCAAATGATAAGGGTGTGAAATTACGAAGGGTTTTTTTTATGTAAGGAAGGTGGCAAATAAGCGTGCAACTTACATTGATGTTAAGTGATGATTGCAGCTTATAGACATCTACATAAAAACCAGAGGTCCAAATGTAGATGCGTTGCCACCCCTGAGACCACAATTGTTATGTCTCTGTGCCAGTTATAATTGGGCCATACATTACCATATAGACATATTTCATGCCCACAAACGTGTTCAAGTGGTTGTACATTTTAATGATAAAACTATTTAATCAGGTAAGTGAGAATCACGGATGAAAAATCAAAAAATAAATTACAATTAAACACCTGGATTAGGAAATCGAGTTATAATTATAATACATGAAATGAAATTACATGTTAAAGAAATACAATTTTTATGTTAGAAACAAGTTGTCCTTAATTTGTACGAACAGTTTGCACACCCTATGCATACTTACCCTACCTCTACTTGCGACCGCACATAATACACAAACCAACAAACACACGTACACTGTCGCAATGTGATGTAGCGTAACCTGCGTACACCAAGTTAACACTCGATTGTAATAAGATTCATTTTCACAATTTAATTTTTTAAATTATTATCTATACATACATACATACAAATAAATAAAATTGGAGTGTCTGTTTGTAATATTAAAATGACCCCTTTTTATTAAATGCATATGTATGTATACACGGTACATATACCAAAACAACATTTTTTACAATTTTTGTCTGTCTGTCTGTCTGTCTGTTTGGCGTGGCTAATCTTGGGAACGGCTTTACCGATTTTGACGGGACTTTCACTGGCAGATAGCTGTTGTGATAAGGAGTAACTTTTATCTCCATACATCCATACATACATACCTACATACAAATAAGTAAAATTGGAGTGTATCCGACTTTGACGGGACTTCCACGGGTAGGTAGCTGATGTAATGAGGAGTAACTTAGGCTACTTTTATCTCCATATATCCATACATACATACATACATACCTACATACCTACATACAAATAAGTAGAATTGGAGTGTATCCGATTTTGACGGGACTTTCACTGGCAGAGAGCTGATGTGATAAGGAGTAACTTAGGCTACTTTTATCTCCATACAATCATACATACACACATACATACAAATAAGTAGAATTGGAGTGTATCCGATTTTGACGGGACTTTCACTGGCAGAGAGCTGATGTGATAAGGAGTAACTTAGGCTACTTTTATCTCCATACAATCATACATACACACATACATACAAATAAGTAGAATTGGAGTGTATCCGATTTTGACGGGACTTTCACTGGCAGAGAGCTGATGTGATAAGGAGTAACTTAGGCTACTTTTATCTCCATACAATCATACATACACACATACATACAAATAAATATAATTTGAGTGTCTCCGATTTTGACGGGACTTTCACTGGCAGATAGCTGATGTGATAAGGAGTAACTTAGGCTACTTTTATACTACTTCATCCGGGTGGATACTGAACAATCATATTTTTTCTCACGTGGACGAAGTCGCGGGCACATCTAGCAACAAAATGCACGTCTCAACGAGTTTTTATAATTTTGTTGAGATAATAATTTTATTTTGGATAGACTTTAGTCTCATTTTCGTTTGTATTGACTGTTCACTAAATCAGTGACCATAATTTCCTTCAATTAATTTCTTGTAATTAATTTTGGGACAAAATGATACCTGTGGAGGAACAGGTGGAAGTGTTCCTCCAGCGAAAAGGGAGGATCCTCCGACCAAGCGAGGTGATAGCGCCTGGCGGGCCGCGGCCTAACGATTGACGTTGGGAAGTTGTATATATGCCAACTCTTGAGAAATCTTCGCATGTGCGATGTAATTCGATTGCACGCCATCTATCGTACTAGACAAGTACTGTGAGGTTTCATCTGTGTTCCACTAGTTGGCGCCTTAATGTAGTGGACGCTACATACCTATATCAAAAATGCCTAAAATAGATTCGGCTATCGATTCTGAACAAAGTAGTTTCAGGTTGTACATTCAATCCTGTTACACGTTGAGAAGAGGAAGCATCTAGATAAGAGGAAGTTGTATTTGGATTATTTGTCATTATATGACTAACATTGATTAGGTACCTTACCCGCTTTATAAATGTCATCAAGATTTATTTAATTTTAACCTTACATCTATGTAAGGTTAAAATTAAATAAATCTTGATGACATTTATTATAATTATAATTTATACAATATTTTGCCAGAAAACAAATAGGTACTTTTGTTGCAATATGTGAGCCATTTTTATTAATAACACTTTATTTTATATACTAAAATTACCCGTTGTTTCCATTTGTTTTTATAAAAATTTACCTAAAATGCGGGCTTTCGCGGGATCCGCGCGGGATTGTTCGATCCCGCATATCGATCCTCCGGGATTGATTAAGCTTCGGGATTGCAATCCCTAGTTGCAATATTGCGTAGGACAATAGTCGCTCTTAATAAAGTCAGCTGCTTTTTCAGCTAACATGATGACTGGAGCGTTAATGTTCCCACTGGGCAGGTACGGTATTATGCTTGCATCCACAACACGTAGTTTACCAACGCCAAAAACTTTGAGGCGACTATCCACCACCTGACCCAAAGAACATGTGCCGCTGTAGTGATACATCGTAGTTGTTAAACAAAGAACGTAACAGCGCCAGTATTCCCTGCTCTCATACTCGTACTCGTTGCAATTGCAGAGATCTAGGTTCACAATTGATGCATTCACGCTTCTGAAATAAGGTGACTCTAACACTCCTATATAATCCAGGAGGGAATCCACTAGTCCTTCAAGATCACTGTCATCTGAGAGCATACCGGTGTATATCAATGGCGGTTCAAAAGGATCTAAACTGTTGAGCTCTAATACACCTTTGGATTTTGGATGAAGAAGGTTCAAGTTTACAAAGAGCGTATTCCGTCCTTTGCCGGCTTCGTATAAACTCTGACAGATGCTGTAGTTAAAACCAAAGTTGAAAGCGCAAATACTCAGAGGAGATTTTGAGTCGTTAGGATTTATATAATTAATGGTTTGATAGTACGGACATTCGTCTGATGTGTTAACAGAAAGGTAGCCAGTAAATATTGTCCCTGGAAATTTATACGGGTTAATCGGTGGGGGAGATTTGTGAGATTCATCTAATTGAATCGATAAAAGAAGAGTGACGTGATCTCGATAGTTCAATCCAACGGGAAGATCATTTCTTACTTGGATATTAAATGACTCCAAATGGTCCCTGGGTCCGATGCCGGACAACATGAGCAGCTGTGGAGTCCTGATTGCCCCGGCAGATAAGATGACCTCTAACTTTGCGAGTACAGTTAGTGTACGTTTGTCTTTCGTAACAACTTTAACGCCATTTGCATTATTCTTTGAATCAAATAGTATTTCAGTAACAAATGCATTGGTGAGAACATCCAAATTTGGTCTGTCCTTTATTTTAGATAAAAGTGCGTAAGCAGTGCTTTGTCTGATACCATCTGCGATTGTAAACAGCGGTCGAGTATATCCATGAGTTTGTTTACCGTTGATATCAAAAACTGTTGGTTTGCCTACTGATCTGAACGCCTCAAAAAATTTATTGGTCTCGTTACTATTTTGTGATGATACTCCGAGCCAACCATTTGTTCCGTGATAAGCTCGATAGTAAGTTTGGAGAATAGTGTTGTCCTTCAGAGATTCACTTTTGATAAAATAGGGGAAGACTCCGCTCCAGTCCCAGGTAGAGTCACCGGCTGCGTTGGCCCAATGACTGTAGTCTCCTGGACAGCCTCGGACGTACACCATGTAATTGACCGAGCTACTTCCCCCCAAAACCCTTCCAGAGGTTAAATTCAGAGAACCGGTCCTGTGACACTGTGCGATGTAGTTGTCGTTCTGTGACGTGTAGTTCCAGTCCACAGTAGTCTGCGGTAGATATGGGAACAGCGCTGGAAACTAAAAAAAAAGGATTTATAAATTCACAGTTTTTATTGCATTCAATCGTAAATTGAGTAAACAATTTATTTAGAAAATAATGGTAAAAGTTAATCACTGGTGGATGGAACATTCTTGTGTTGATCAATGTCATAGGAAGTACACAAATTAAACAACAAATAACAATTCGGTAACCTTTCGGAGCCTACTTTAATACTCGTCTTTTGCGGTAAGACCGAGTAGGAGTACTTGTTTTCTTTAGTAATACGTTTACTAAGAATGAATTTGAATAATTAACATTTAAAAATATATCTATTTCAAATGTATGTTTTGACGAAGTGGTGAGGTGAGCCTATTTGTCTGAAAGTACTTTAGAACATCCAAAACACAGAACATATCTTCATAATTTAAAAGAACTACTCACTACATTGCATAACTTACATTTGTCTCAACTGTTGGTTCGCCCCCAGCCTCGATGAGCAGAACCTTGAACTGCTTACACTCGCTGAGTCGAGCCGCCATCACTATTCCTGCTGTTCCACCACCTACCACTATGAAGTCGTATTCTTGATAATCTATAGATAAACAATTAAAATCAAGCATTTGCTACAACGAATAATGATAAAAATCGATTTTATTTAAGTCAATTAGAAGGTAAATTACTGGAAATTTGTGGTGGTGCCTACGCTCACGAGCTCCGTCGCTGGAGTTCTACCACCAGTAAATTTAATAGTGCAGTGGTAGAGTTATTGCATTTTCTGCCACCCCTCTGGAATGGTTTGGCCTAAGAGATAGCAGATACTTCAGTCCTATTTCATAGGCTCTGTATTGTGTATCTTACCCAAAACGCGGACAGATCTAGGATACAGGTATGCAGTGAGCGCCAGCGTGACGGCCAGGATGCGGAAGGCGGTCTGCACCTGCAGGGTGGTCGCCACTGATGCTATCGCGTCCATACTGCTGATGGCCTACCTGAAGAATGGATAATCAATTGTATATTACTTCACGACGACATTTCGCAAAGAGGTGGCCACAAGTATGCATATGTTACTGGTGGTAGAGCTCCAGTGACGGAGCTCGCGATCGTAGGCACCACCGCATTACCTAATATACTTGCCGCTAAATGGTGGTTCAGCACTATCGTGTTCCGGTCAGGTGATAATGTACGGCCTGTAATTTCCGGCGCGGAGGCATAACACCTTAGGCTTCAGGAGTGGTAATGCATCTGCATTTTGACCTTGGGTCTTTAGGTGTTTATAGGCTGCAGTCATCACTTAACATCAATGTGAACTGCATGCTTGTTCACCACTTCCATCACATAAAAAAGACGTGGCCCCGTAAGAACTATTACAGAGACGTAACAGCTCAGGAATTTACACTTATTTAACCAATTGTAAGCGGCATACGGGGGAAAAGCTGAGGAGATGAAAAGAGTAAAAAATGATAATAAAATAATATGAAAAAAATAAAATAAAAATTACATTAAAAAATCAAAAAAATAAAAAACGGTTTAAAAAACAAAAAAAAATAATACAAAAAAAAAATTCCCCCCCTTCAGCGAGTTTCCCTGCGTGCCACCATCCCCCCAATTCGACCACGCCCCCGACGCTTCGGGAGCAGATAGGCCCGGGGAAGGAGGGTTGTACCTCGAGCCCCGAACCATCACCTTCCTTTGTTACGCTACACGTGCGGAGGGACGGATGATGATTATTAGTAGCTCGGGTCTCAGGTGGTAACACTGCTGCAACAAATAACTGAGATGAGCACCTTTTCTCTTGGTTTCACACAGCCATACCTACCTTGACCATATATTATTGAGTTTTTTTATTGCTTTTTTTATTTTATTTGTATGAAATTTATGTTCCAAGAGAATAGATGTTTTTCTTAACACATCTTGACCTCTTCTTTCTTCTTTATTCAACTGTGGTAAAGTTTCAATGTCGAAGCTCAAGGTCACCACGTCACCTAACCTGTCTACTGACAAAAGGACTAATAGAATACCATGAACCCAATGTAATTTGATTTTTATGGTCGTTTTTTGGGTCGCGGGCAATTTAAAATGAGGTCACGGGACCGGGTTTGTCCCTGCAAACGAGCGTCGAGCGTCTGCATGAGGCCGTACCTTTACGTTTTGTTTACTATACTATTGACGTCATATCATAATAAAGTATATTTTGAAAATGAAAGTGTTGTTGATTTTTATGCGACGACAAAATATAATAAATATTTTTACGGCCTACTAGAACAATATTAAAGAACTCGAGGCTTGTTTAAAAAAGTGTCAACGGTAGTCCGACACGCACTTGACGGTTTAAAAAAAATCAAAAAACAACCTACGCGGCCATTTGATAAAAAAAATATTTCGTGATATTAACCTGTAGTGAACACACACGCACTGTTTATCTATCTAATAGATAGATAAGTACTTGTGTACCACTTGTGTACCTTCCAAAACTCATTCGTTACTTATCTAGTATTTAAGTACGCGAACTATTTATACCTTTTTTACGCCTCATAAATTCCACTGTTACGCAAATAATAAAAAAAGATAAGAAACTATCTTGATACTATTTTATTTAAATTAGGGTGACATGATAAAACCAATAAAAAGTGAAAATAGTCGCGTTTTGGTTTCCTAGATTAGGTACTTTTTTTCATTTAGGAACCGTCGGTTTTTATTATGTAGCGAAAGTGGTACTACAAGCAGTTCACGTGAATGTTAAGTGATGACTGCAGCCTATAGACATCAACACAAAAACTAGAGGTCAAAATGCAGATATGTTGCCACCCCTGAGTTGTTATGTGTCTGTGATAGTTATTACGGGGCCATACATTACCATCTAACCGGAACACGAGAGTCCTGCTATTACCATTTAGGCAGATAGATTAGGTAATGCGGTGGTGCCTACGTCCTCGAGTCCTTAAGCTGGAACTCTACCACCAGTAAATATGAATAGTTGTTTTTATTCAAATCTTTCCTTCACATCTATTGCATTGCTTTATGGTAGCAGCAGCGCCATCTATTACCAACTATGCTAGTTAGGCAACCGATATAATAGACTTTTCAGTTTATTGACAAATCGGGCAGGACTTCAGTAGCTCAATTGGAAGAGCGGCTGGACTAGATTCCCAGTAGGCCGCAAGTTCGAGTCTCGCCTGAAGTCAAATTTTTCTTTCCATTTTTCTTCAAAAATAAAATAAATATGAATAGCTTCTCATAATTTTTAAATCAGTGGCATTTCATTATGAAGAATAACGGTAAACGGTAAAACGGTAACGCTTGGTGGGACGTGTAAATAGGCACACCAAGGCGGATTATAAATCCTAAGTACAGTATGATGATCACCCTCAAAACTTCGGCACCAGATCACCTATCCCTCCGGATCAAACACCCCAATAACTAACGTGCAAGCCACTCACCAAATTGGAGACTGTACCGAGGTACCGCAGATCAGGTTATTGTTCTTGACGACACACGTAGTCAGGTTTTGTGTTGATTACTTCTCGACGCCGGCGTCTTCTTCGACCATAAATTGATCTCCACCAGCTTATTCGGAGGGTCCGATAACTCCGGAATCAGGTAAACGGGCATAAAATTCAGTGCAAATTCACAGATTTTTAATTAATCTAAAATCGTATGTTCACATTTGATAAAATAAGAGAGCAATGTAAAAAAATCGTCATTTGTTTATTGTTCGATAATTTAAAATATTTTTTTTTTTTTCATTTAAATATTCGGCCAGTCATGGTCGCGCTAATTTTCATTATGCCAAGTAAAAACTCTTTGGACGCTTGGCAAATCAAATTAGTGCTAGCGATACACATCAACCATTAGGCATTCAATCCAGAGGGACAAAATAATGAAGTACCAAAATTAAGAGGCTTCACCAATAATCGGTGCTTCATACAATTTACAGGTGAGGTAAAATAAATGTCTGTAGTCAAAAAAGAGTAAAAAAAATGGAAAGAAAAATTTGACTTCGGGCAGGAATCGAACCTGCGATCTCAAGATAACCAACCCAACTGCATTACCACATTTATTTTTCCATTTTTTTTTTAAATTTCTATATTTACTAAAACAAGACTAAAATATGACAAAATGTTAATGAATACCTAATATAAACATTTTCCACTCCGTGTGAATTGCAACAACTTTTATTACAGTAACTATTATTACAACTGAAAAAAACTAATTAATAAAAAAGATATTATCACGTATCTTTACGATCTCCTTTAGTTTATCTACGAAGATGGCGTAATTATCGTTGGTGTGTTCATAGATGTATCGTCGTAATTAGCTATAAATACGCACAGATTTTTCGATCATTCGGGGCTCTTATATGACACCAAATTGTAGTGTAGTCCAGCACCATCGTGGCCTGGTTAGGTAATGCCCCCTTCACATCAGTCACAGACCCTAAATAATATTAGGTTTTATGGCAACGCATCTGCATTGCCATTGCCTTTCTTTCTTTCTTTCTTTATTCCATTTAAACGACGATAATAGTATTTTTTGGGTGCCGTACGTACGTACGTACGAGTGCGGTTTTTTTCCTTATGAGGTATAAGGAAAAAAACCGCACTCGTACTGTCTGTCTGTTCTGTCTGTTTGTTTTTTACATAGAGCAACACGTGCCATAGCGGGTAGCCGTAGCGTTTATTACCGATGCAAAACAGTCTGTCATTTTTTGCGGGAGGAAATTTGTATGACACACACACACACAAGAAAAATCGTCTATTACTACGAAACTCCACACACACCTTGAATATAATAAAATACATAAACAAGTACACACACACATCTGAACATCTCGGCGACAGGCATAGGACCACTTGCACTAGTAGTTTGACAGAGGGGAAAGCCTGCATATGGCTACTCCCCTTCAATCCGCCGCGAAGTTTAAGTTATTTTAAATGACAATATTAAAGTTTTTTTTTTTCTGGTGAAAAAACGAAAAAACTTGAATAGTAGAATAGTTACCAGTTTGCACTAGTTGCTGTTGCATCAGCTGTTTAGGTACTAATCTCTATAGTCATCAGTTGAGCGATCTTCACCTATTTAGTCATCCATGAGTAAATAGCGTTATCTGAGATTGTTATCGATTACTATAGTAACTTAATTATATACTAGTCTATAACCTTCACCGGATTTTTACGGATTATGCACTGGATATTAATTTTTAGAGATGCGTTGAACAGTAAGTCAACCATTCTAAAACAAATGGACGGATATCGTCAGATAGCGGTTGTTCAATTTACATGTACTCGTAAGCAATTTACATGTTTTTTATATTGCAGGTCTGTCTCAGGTTTTCAGGGTATCGGATATGAGATCAAAATGCAGATGCGTTACCACTCCTGAGGCCTAAGGCCTAATTACAAGGCCGTACATTACCACCTGACCGGAACACGATAGTGCTGAACACTACCATTTAGCGGTACCAAGTAATGCGGTAGTACCTACGCCCGCGAGCTCTGTCACTGGAGCTCTACAACCAGTTGAATTTTATGAAGTCCAATTATTGACCGGTTGTCAACCGTGTTGAACCGGTTTGTCGGTGTCATATAAACTCAATACCAACAGACATCCACGGAACAAACTTTTAAACCGTATCCTTAATGCTATAAAATATCGACTCTGACATTCTCTTTTTGGCACATGGTTACAAGTTGTTTAAATAGTAGTTCCGCAAAATAAGAACGTTACATGCAGGACCGGTTCAAATGGACGCATGTATGCATTTCCGTGTACCTACAGTTTTTATGACAAAATAACAACACAACAATTCAGTAGAGCTCCCGAGCTCCGTCACTCCCGTGCTCCGTCACTCCCGTGCTCCGTCACTCCCGTGCTCCGTCACTCCCGTGCTCCGTCACTCCCGTGCTCCGTCACTCCCGTGCTCCGTCACTCCCGTGCTCCGTCACTCGCGGGCGTAGGCACCACCGCATTACCTAATCTAGGTACTTGCCGCTAAATGGTAGTGTTCAGCACTATCAGGTTGCTCACTTCCCTCTAAAATGGTCGAGGAGGGAAATGGCTGTCATACTCGTGAACGGGTGCTGTTAGTGGGGACTGGTCTGTTCTGGTTTGCAGGGGCTACATCACATTTAGTAGATAGCAGTTTATTTGCATGTATGCTATATACGTTCACATTATTTGATTTTCACGATAATCTGTACTAGATTTAAGCTCTCATTTAAAAGAGCTCTTACTGAGTTTGTTGGGTAGCGGAGTTCTTCTCAGTAGTGACTGCACTTGAAACTCTGCTAAGTGAATAACTTTGATCTTGACGAATAAGTTTTTCTTTTTCTTCATTTATCATAATTGAAAAATTTTGTAAAAATGATTTTTTAACTAAGTACCTGCTTTAAAAATTAAAAAGTCTTTTAATATATGTTTTTGCTTTTACTATTTGTAATGGTTATTCACTCGAGGTAATTTATGATTTCTTGACGTTTTGAAAGTATCTGTTTATCAAAATTAGAAATTAAAAAAAAAAAATTTCTTTCTATCGTGTTCCGGTCATATCTGTACGCCTTACAAATATTTGTCTCAGTGCGGGGATGCAACCCACGACCCTCGAATCAAATGCTCGTCAAACACCGCCGGACTAACTGTCAAAATAAAAGGTACACTTACACTACAGCCCCACATTAGCTATAAACCTATGACATGGGCGCCGTTGTACCCGCACAACTTGGTCTTATTGAAGAACAAAATAAACAATTTAGAAAAATATTTGATCTTTTATTTTTAATTGCCTTGTGTTTAGCGGCAAACGTTACATTGAACTGATGCATGCTCTGGCAATAATATGAGCCGATAACGACACAGTTGCTTCCGTTACGTAGACGCACATCACGAGTCTATTGTTCATAAAAAATACATTTATTTATGAAAATCGCAACATAAATAAGTGCTGACGTTAGACTTATCTATGTATTACACCTAGAACACACATGCCCCATACTGAATATTTTGGACATAATACGTATTTAGGGATCCGCACCTCAAAAGGTAGCGATCACTCGTGCTTCTGTTTGTAGGTACGTTTCCCACAGTATTTTTTTAAATATTACTGGGGCGTGTTGTTTTTTTTATTATTTATATACATATGTGAAAGATTGTAAAGTTTTAAACATACTTTGTACTAAGCAAACGGGCCACCTGATGGAAAGTAGCCACCGTCGCCTATGAAAATTTGCAACACCAGGGGAGTTACCAACGCGCTGCCAGCCCTGAAGGACTTTTTTTGAAGAACCTTTTTTTTGTGTAACTAGCTGTGGCCGCGACTTCGTTCGCGTGGAATACTGACTTTGGGCAGCATTTTTTGGACATACCTTTTGGTTAATTTTGGAAAATACGAAAACACTTATGGATAGCTAAAACATCTGGTTTACATTAATACTTCTCTGTACACGATATTAGACTAACGCCACCAAAGCCACCAATCCTACCAACGCTACTAACTCCACCAACGCCACCAATGCCACTAACGCCAACGCCACCATCATCACTACCACCAACGCCAGCAACGTCACCAATGTCACCATCCCCACCAACGCCACCATTGCCACCGACGCCATAAGCGCCATCAACGCCATCAACGCCACCAACGCCACCATCGCAACCGCCACCACCAGCAACACCACAAACGCCACTAACGCCAATATAAACCGCATTCAACTCTGTTTAAAAGTTTTAAAATAGTGCTTGAAGTAAATTTTCAATTGACCATAACTTATTTTAACGAAACAAAGTTTTGACAACGCTCCTAATTATATTATTATGTAATCCACCTGTGAAAACCGCGTTCAAATCCGTTGAGTAGTTTCAAAGTTATAACGTACCAGACAGACAGACAAAAATCTAAAAAAATATATTTTGGTTTAGGTTGCCCAACCCTATCAGTTTTTAAAAATATGTATATTTAATGTACAGACACTCGATTTTTACTGTCTTATAGTAAAGACTTATCAAATAAAAATCGTTAAGTATTAAGAGAATTTCAGTTTTTTAAATATTTTAAAAATAAACAATATTGAGGTATCTGCGTGGACATAGATTCTCGGAGCCTCTAGGAATTTAAAAATTGCATATTTTATATTAATATTATATAACAAATGGATATCTCCACACCCTCCTGAGAATTAGGATTTAAATAGACGGACATATAGACAAACAGACAGAAGAAGAAGAAATTAAGAGGTTTCCTTTTTTCTTCTGGGACCGCCGGGGTCACCATAAAAATAAATTTTATTAATATTTTAGTTATGCTAGCCAATGACATTCTACACAAGAATATCATTGATGCTAGCAATGCCTAACGATATTAAAGTTTTTGTAATATTGCAGTGTATTTTCGTTTTTCTGACAATAAATGTGTGTTAATGTGTGTTATTATGTCTTAGTAAAACCTGAGAAACGTTATGATTTTACGAGGATTTTTATTTTTTAAATTGCCTCTGCTCATAAAATTCGTTCCGGTTTTATTTATGATTTAATGATGATTATAATTGTTCATACAAAAACCGGACAAGTGCGAGTTTGACTCGCGTGGTGAGGGTTCGGTAATTTAAATAAATATTTTCGAAAATATTACAGATTTAAAATGCAGGGACATAGCGGTTACGGTGGTACCGGCAGGGTATTATATTATTAAGAATTTTCGATTTAATTTGAATACTCAAACTTCTTATAGAGTTTCCAGTAATCTATAGGCAAAGAACTATTTTCCACATTTTTTTTCAAAATTTTAAGTTCAGTAGTTTCGGAGATAGAGCGGGGGAATGATCAATTATCGTCGTTTTTCTTAAATAACTTCAAATTTGTTTTTGCAAAAATTATAAAAAAATATATCTGAGATGCTGACAACAACTTCTGTCATTTGATATGTCACACGACACAGTTTACGATTTATTTTTTTTTCTGATTTATCCCCCGAATGTGGCCCCCCTGTTTAAAATTTATAATTTTACTTGACGTGTTCATCTTTGGGTCACCAATTTACATGTATTCATCAAATTTCAACTCAATCGGTCGAGTAGTTTCGGAGCAAATTGGCTGTGACAGACGGACAGACAGACAGACAGACAGACGCACGAGTGATCCTATAAGGGTTCCTTTTTTCCTTTTAAGGTACTGAACCCTAATAAAGTAACCGAACGCAATTTATAGGTGTTAACTTTTTTTTATTTTCAATGACCTACTTTTATTTGTATCCTACTGAGAATTATCCGCATTATTTTATCCGTTCTAATAACTATCGAAGAAGCAAAACAATTTAGGCCTTTGGGGTGGCAAAGCTTCTGCATTTTGATCTCTTACTAGCGGCCTACCCCGACTTTGCACAGGTGCAATGTTACCTACTAATACGGTACTAACCTGTATCTGTTTGGGTCAAATTTTGCAAAATCCCAGCTAAGCTAACACCTACGTCCTAAAAAGAATTTACATAGTGATTGTTTTTAGGACGTAGGTGTTAGCTTAGCTGGGATTTTGCAATTTTTGACGCCTCAGTAGCGTAGTGGTAGCAGGCCACTACTACTGCGCTGGAGGTCCTGGTTTCGATTCCCGGGTCGAGGACTGTCAGAGATAACGGGAACGCACTCAGACGGGGGAAATCCTTTATCTCTGGTTCTATTGGGATTTTTCCATTTTCTGGAAGTTTCCCAGTACCTCGGAGTTTGGTAATGTGCCCGGAGATGGCAACAGGCTCGCCACCTGTTACATGAGCCAAAAACGTAACCGATTCGTGGGTGCTTGCATGTGTGCTTGAATGCATGCATTTACCTCTGCCTACCACTTCGGAGATTATAGGCGTGAAGTTCTTTTTTTTTTTTAAATTATTAACCATTACATAAAACCTCCACGTATTGACCTATAAGTATATACTAAAGTACTATATATATTCCAGTTTCCAGAAGCCAATTGACCACACTTTCACATAGTAACTTGAGAGATGACGAGGAACGTCTTACATAAATACCTATCTGTCAAATCAATTTAAGAACGGATTCTGCTGTTTGTGCCTGTATCTTCTCTATATAATATGCTTGTTGCATCAAGGCAACTTTTTGAGTCCTTATAGGCAAGACCTTTGAAATATTCACGGAACACGCATTGTCGTGAATAATTAAAAAACCCGATTAGTCATGCGGAAGGTAACAGATTTTTTTCTGTTTTCCTTTTATTTACAAATTAATTAGTCATTATATGTAATTTCACGCCAATATTCTGTTGCAGGAAAAACATAGTCAAGAGCAAGCTGGTCTCGCATAGTAGATACCTACCTATCTATTCTGAAGAGACTTCTTCATTTATAGTTATAGCAGAGAATATGTAATAATATGGTTATAGTGACTAAAGGTATAGGTATAATTATATGGGCCTTTTGATTTACTTTTACCCCCTTATTCATAAACGTATTTTAGCTAAAGTGTTGCTAATCTCTCCTTTGTCTTTTTCTATCCTGCACATTTGACAATGCAACTGACAAAGACAAAGCATTCTATAGCTAAAACGTACCTAATGTGCATTTATGAATAAGGGGTTAGTGTTTAATTGTTGCCTGAAATAAATGAAATAATTATACATAACCACTACGTATGGGGTTTTTTTTTTAATTTTCGCATATAATTTCAAATGCCTGTGACTTTTTTTTATGTAATGAAAGTGACAAGCATGCAGTTCACATTGATGTTAAGTGATGACTGCAACCTATAGACACCCACACAATGACCAGAGGTCAAAATGCAGATGCGCTGCCACTCCTGAGGCATTAGGTGTTATGCCTCTGTGCCGGAAATTACAGGGCCGTACATACATGACGTAATGCAGACCTTATAAAGTCCCATGGTCAAAGCCATGTCATAGCATTCTTTTAATAATTCCTCAATATAGGCAGTAATACTTATTCGTATCTTTTTGAGTCATTCTAAGACCTACCTATGCTTCGTTTTCTTTTTTATTTTCTAAAAGTAATAACAAATAAAGTTTTTTTTTCTGTTAATTAGTTATTAGACTTAGTACTTAGTAGTTCAGGGCCGTCATTAAAAAATATAAATTACTTAAAGCTTTACGGTGCTAATAAGTTTGGGAACCCCTGCCGTGACCTATACACATCTACATACAACCAATAATTTTAATTCAGATGCTTTGTCACACCCGAGGCCTTCCTGAGCTACCTCTATTCTGTACCGGAAATTACGAGGCCGTACATTTCAAGGTCGGGCTTAAGTCCGAACGGTTCGATCTGTTTTGAAGCGACAATTCGCCAAAAATAAAATCTGATTAGCGTTATCATAAGCTTATTACCCCCTTTAATTACGCATAAGAACATTATTGTAATCGACGGCCAGAATACAGCACTTTTGTAGGTACTTATTGGGATGTAATCAGCCATGTCATGACCCAACACCTTGACCCAGTGTGGATTAGTTAATCTCGTATTAGCTTCACAATGATAAAAAAATCTCTAAAATTATTTATCAATTGGCGCGTGTAATATCAGCTCGCGAGAAAATTATGAAAAATAAGTGAAGTGCGTGTCGGGCCATGCGCAGTGTAGGGTTCCGTAGTAACGGAGTAAGAGATGTAATTAAAAAAAAAATATTTTCTATGGAGTTGTTTGAAATTTTCGAGTGAAATACATTTGGTCGACTATTACTCACAATCTGCAAGGTCAACTTAATTGTGATAGTTTTTCTTTTAAATATGTAGCTGACTAGTAGTATTGCCGTAACGTTTGAATTTCTAACAACAACCGTTTAGTTGGTAGGGGGGGGGGACACTTGACTCTAACGAAAATTTGGGGGTATTTTTTTTGTGTTTATGACTATTTCATGCAGTTTTTAAATGTCGTGTACGTTGCAAACATTGGATGCCATTCTTTTTTGGCATCGCTATTACGCATATTGCCAGAGTCAAGTAAAACGATATTTCGTTTTCGTAAAATATGTATGCAGCGTAAAAGTTAGAATCAGTCAGTCAGTCAATTATTTATTATGTCAGTCAAGTGAGTCACAGTCAGTAATTCAAGTAAAGCGATGGCTACCTTACCAGAAAATATACAATGATGTTTTAGAGGCAGCCTGAAAGGCTGTGTTTTAGCACTGTTATTCTATTTCACTATACACGGGCACTGTAATAAACCTATATCAAACAAAATGCCCCCAACTTTTTTTAATGTAATCAAATCAAAAATATACCCAGAAAATTAAATAAAATAAGAGCACCACACTACCGAGCTGGTGACGGAGCACGCGGGCGCAGGCACCACCGCATTACCTAATCTATGTCGCTAAATGGTAGTGTTCAGCACTACCGTGATCCGGTATGATGGTAATGTATGGCCCCCATAACTATCACACAGACGTAACAACTTAGGTCTCAAGGGTGGCAATGCATCTGCATTTTGACCTCTGGTTATTGTGTAGGTCTATAGGCTGCAGTCATCATTTAACATCAATATGAGCTGCATGCTTGTTTGTCACCTTCCTTACATAAAAAAAACCATCTAACCGCAACACGATAGTGCTGAACACCACCACTTAGCGGCAGATAGATTAGGTAATGGTGCCTACGGCCCTAAACTCTTACACTTAGAACTGTCATCATCATTATCATCGACGTCCACTGCTGGACAAAGCCTCCCCCAAAGACGCCCACAACAGTTTTGTACTAGGGGAGAATATGCCATAAACGCCACGCTTGGCAGGCGGATTGGCGATCGCAGTGACGGTAGTTTTATCGCAGGACGCTGCTACTCATCCCGCGTTGTTATATTTACTACTTCGGTTCGGTTGACTGACTGCACTAGCGGAAGAATCCTCTTCCAGTAGAAGGAAACTCTTCCGCTAGTGGGTGGTGGGTTCATCACGTCCCGTCGCCAGCACTTCGAACTGTACCACAAGTAAAAGATTAAATACTGCTGTAATGCTGCCCAAAAATACCAGCTTGGTCCACTTGGTACAAAAACGCGCCATTTGCATTGTTAACGATCCAGGACTTACTGACAGGCTCGACATTGCGTGTTGTACCGACACTACAATGGTGAGTGATCTGCTAAACTGATTGATATGGTGCCACCGTCTCTTTTCCTACACCATACTACCCGTCGAAGAGAGAAGTTCCACCCTCACCGACTGGACACCTGGCAGTACTCAACGGTGCGGTTTTCGCGTTCGTTCCTGCCCAGAACGTGTAAATTGTAGGACGAACTTCCCTCTGATGTGTTCCCTAGGTGCTACAATATGGGGTTCTTCAAAATGGCGTCAAAAGAGTCCTTCAGGGCTGGCAGCGCGTTGGCAACTCTCCTGGTGTTGCAAATGTTCATAGACGACGGTGACCACTTTCCATCAGGCAGCCCGTTTGCTTGCTGTCAACCATCAGACAAAAAAAATGCTAGTAAACAATAGAAGAATACAAATTATGTAATAATTTTTAAATAAAAAAAGAATAAATTACCTTGTCACGAAAAATATGTTCACGATGTACATAACAGTATTTAATTCCTTTTCCAATTTACTAGATCACAATAAATAATGCAGAATATCTTAAAAACAAGCTCGAATCAATAATTAAAAAATAACAAAGGCACATCTGATAAATACACACTTATTTTGTCACAGGCTTGTTTAAATTTAGAGGCATTAGATGACGATACTCGTTGATCAGATATCACGGCCGTGTCATATAAATGTTTTTATGCGAATGCGATTTAGTCGCAAAAACACAGTCATTCTTAAACTATGAGTTGTGGCACTCTCTTTTGGGTTGCGTATTATTAAATAATATAAAAACTGTGAAGTAACAGTTCGCGGTTCCGTGTATGATTTTTTTTTTGTGGGAATTCTAAGATATATTATTATTGACATTATTCCTTCTTCTTTGTTTCGTTTCTCTCGGAATAGGGACTTTAACTGGTGGTAGAATGCCAGTGTAGGAGCTAGAGGGCGTAGGCACCACCGCATTACCTTATCTATTTGCCACCAAATGGTAGAATTACTTTTTGAGTTTAGTCTAGACATACATACAGACAAAAAAATTTAAAACTGTATTTTTGGCGTCGATGTCGATTGTAGATCACGCACCAATTATTCTTTTAAAAAAATATATTCAATGTACAATTTTCACAACAGGTTCACAGCTCCTGCCCCATAGATGATAGCGCATATAGTGATAATATGTAGCCTATATGTTGACCCGACCTGTAAGTAATATTCAAACAAAATTTGAAGTAAATCCATGACGTACTTTTTGTTTTTAGCCCGGACATACATACAGACAAACAGACAAAAAATAGAAAAACTGTATTTTTGGCTTCGATATCGATTGTAGATCACGTCCATCACACCCCAAGTATTCTTTAAAAAAAATATTCAATGTACAGTTTTGACTTTCCTACGATTTTATAATAATGTAGGTATAGATTAAGTAGATACCTAAAATACTATATTTTTAGAAGTATACTATATTTTAAAGCTATTTAAAAAAATACTATATTTCGCCGTAGAAATGTTGGCAACGAGAATATACATTGTGTATAACTGTGCGCAACAGTTCAGAACACAGCGGTATTGCACCTTAGTTATTATTTTCGATTTCGAAATAGTTTCACAATTAAAAACCAAAATATACTATTTCAGCGATTTTTGATGCAGAACGATCAAAAATATTGTGTCTAATTAAGTGTAAAGTTACTGCAAACAATTTTCCATGCTTTCTACATTGCTGGAATGCACGATAATTACATATTAACACTTAGTAATTTCGCATTACGTAAACAGCCGTTTACGAGTACATAATGCGAATATACAGTAGGACCGTCATCCCCTACACCAAAATTAATATTATATGTTCTGAGCCGTGCAGATAATTTTCATTTTGTGCTATATTTTTAGCTTAAGAACCTTTTAAAGAAGGTACCGACATACACGACAACACGACCGCCTGTTTATCCACCAGCCAGACCAGATCCAAGAGCTAGAAGAAAATTATAAATATTTGATACAGCAGGAAATGTTCTTTATATTCACTATTTTTTTTTTATGTAATAGAAGTTTCAAACAAGCATGCAGTTGATGCAGTTCACATTGATGTTAAGTGATGACTGCAGCCTATAGACACCAACACAAAGACCAAGGAGACAAAGGCAAAATGCAGATGCGTTACCACTCCTGAGGCCTAAGATGTTATGCCTCTGTGCCGGAAATTACAGGGCCGTACATTACCACCTGACCGGAACACGATAGTGATGAACACTACCATTCGGCGGCAAGTAGATTGGGTAATGCGGTGGTGCCTGCGCCCGCGAGCTCCGTCACTGGAACTCTACCACCAGTAAGTAAATATTTCAAAGTTGTTTTGCCGTGTACTGTTTTTTCATATTTACTGTACAAATCTTGTCATGGTCCTTTTACACTATATTATAAGTACGTAGCTCTTCGTGCGCAACTCCGACTCCGACATGGTCGGTGTTCTTTATGCTGCTCGCTGGAACTCTAAAAATCTTTATTAAATTTTAATTATAGCTGTAGATCGTATCTATAATTTGATTACAATTGCTAATGTTTATTTATTTATATTTTATCGTTCATTATAAAAGCTTAAATATCACGGGTCATGAAAATTTACCACTTAAATAATATATCTAGTACGCTCAAACAACAGTGCCACATTTAGTTCTGTGACAAAGAATAGTAGAGAGTGTACTCTATAGTACTCTATAGAGTACCGGGTACACAGATCTCAAGTATCTGAAACAGTCTATTAATGCTGGGAACAGAAGGAAGAATGCTGTGGTGATTTAGTTCTAGGTCTGGTTCTCCAACTAAAACTCTAGCATTGTTGGGAAGTGACAGTTATATAGGTAAGTGAGACTCATGTTACGCTATTTTGGTTATATCATACAAAATTCGCAAGCGGAAGCGCGCATGGCCCGGCGGCTGGTGTAAATCGGAATCGGTCTACTCGGTTATGCGATACAGGTGCGGTCAGGTGTGTGATGGGTGACCGGTAGTGGCAAATTAAAATGCGCGTTTCCGTGCTAAGCCATCGGTCCCGGTTGCTATCGATAGATAGCAGTCGTTAAAACCTTGTCGGAGGCCTTATTAACGGTTTGAAAACATCCGACAATCTATTTTTATGTATAAAGGTGGCAAACAAGCATGGAGTCACATAGATGTTTAGTGATTATTGCAGCGTATAGATATCTACATAAGACCAGAGGTCAAAATGCAGATGCGCCACCCTGAGACCTTAGTTGATATGTCTGTGATAAGTTATTATAGGGCCGAGCCGTCTATACCGAACCCTTTAACGCACGTCTGTAAAGCAAATAGAACATCGCGCCCGCTTTCCTCCAACTTGATTGATTTACATACATACTATATATTTTTCAGAGTTTTTTTTTTGTTAAATTAATACCCTCAATAATAAAAACCTGTAGCACTCCTGAATAGTGCAGCTTTCGACATTTTTTTTCATGTTCTAATCAGTAGGTATTTCCGAAGATTACCCCTTATAAACAAACAAACAAATTAAAAAACGTTACCTCCATATAATATTGTAGTATAGATGAGTTTAATACAAATTAAACTGTTTGACCTTGTAAAAGTGCCGGGGCTTGTTAATTTTTAATCAATATTATAAAAAATCTACTATCCGATTAAAAGGAAAAGGCCGTCGTCTGTTTCTTTCCTAACCTTGGATCTTGAAATTTGACTTACCTGTTTTTTTATGTAATGGAAGTGGCAAACAAGCATGCAGTTCATATTGATGTTAAGTGATGACTGCAGCCTAAAGACACCCACACGCCTTGGTATTTGACCAAGGCGATCGCGTTACAACTCCTGAGGCCCTAGGTGTTATGCGCCGGAAATTACAGGGCCGTACATTACCTGACCGGAACACAATAGTGCTGAACACTACCATTTAGCGGCAAGTAAATTAGGTAATGCGGTGGTGCCTACGCCAGCGAGCTCCATCACTGGAGCTCTACCACCAGTAAAATCCATAGGCCGGCCAAAGAAAAGATGGGCCGATTACATGTCAAAGTAGCTGGGGTAAACTGGATAAATGTGGCTCAAGACAGGAGACGTTGGAATAAGATGGAGGAGAGCTTTGCCCTTCAGGGACATACTGTTGCTGAGCAGCAACAATAACAATAAATTAAACAATTACAATATACAATTCTTCAACAGTATGGAAATAAAGCTATAAATAATAATAATAAAAAATGTTTACTCCAAATTCATTTGGGCGCGTACATCGTTTTAGATATATTACTTCATAATTTCCTGTTAATTTCATATCTAGACATTTAAATTCTCGGTTCGAAGATCGTGAACTTAGCGAGTGTTCTTGACCTAAGTTATCTTATTAATAACACTCAGTTTTTATACAACAATCAGCTGTCTTGTTAGCTTAAGCGGAAGTAGGTACTATAGAGGATAATCAGAGGCAAATGCATGCATTGAAGCATACATGCAAACGATTCGCCGGTTACGTTTTGGCCCATGTAACAGGTGGCGAGCCTGTTGACATCTCCGGGCACATTACCAAACTTCAAGGTTCTGAGAAATTTCCAGAAAATGGAAAAAACCCCAATAGAACCAGAGATAAAGGACTTCACACCATTATCTCTGCTGGCCTGGAATCGAACCCACTATCACGGTCAGTATTAGTAAGCGGAAGTAGGTCACTATTAGTAAGCCTGAGGTTCATTTTTAAGTGAATTAAAAAAATTGGGAGGAGCTATGTAGGAGGTTATTTTGTGATGACTATCAGGGAGACATAACAACTTAGCTCTCAGTCTCAGTCAAAGGTGATCAGGTGACAATCAGTGGCGATTCCTGGTGACTATAATTGGGGTGGCTCCAGCTTTTGTTATGTAGTGTTAAGTGCGCAAATCCTGAAAACCGTTTTTACAGACGGTCAGTCTGAACAACTTTCAGTCTTTCTTTTTTCTTAAGTTATGGAAGTGGCAAACAAGCATGCAGTTCTATAGACACCCACACGAAGACCAGAGGTCAAAATGCAGATGCGTTACCACTCCTGAGGCCTAAGGTGTTATGCATCTGTTCCGGAAATTACAGGGCCGTTCATTACCACCGGACCGGAACACTATAGTGCTGAACACTACCATTTAGCGGCAAGTATATTAGGTAATGCGGCGGTGCCTACGCCCGCGAGCTCCGTCACTGGAGCTCTACCACCAGTCTCATCATTTCATCTATTATTCTTTACATACTTAAATCGACTTTCATGAAATTTGAATTAGGTATTTAAATTTATGCGAGTTACTAACGCACTTGTGTAAATAATTATAGAATTTACGATATTTACCATTATATTTTTTTTTTACAGTTCCGTCCGATTACATCCGCTCTTTCGCTTAGGTAATTAGCAAATACGTCAATGTTACGTAAACAGTTAGTGACTCCTTGCTGCTTTAGGGACCATCATCCTGATTTCGTCATCATCGTCATCGCCAGCTAGAAGACGTCCACAGCTGGACTCAATCTACCTCTAAAAATTACCTATTATTCCATATGGGGTGAGGTGAGGCGTTAGTATTATCGCTGGAAGCTGCTGTCCACCACGCGTTATTGTATTTACTACCGCGCTTTTGGAATGGTTCGACCGCCACTGTTGGGTTGACCAGCCAGTGAATGACAAAGAATGATCCCTTATTTTCCTTAACTGTCTTCTTAGTTTGTAAAATAGAAACAGAGACATTCTATTGATCTATATCAAAAGAATGCCTCTGTTTCTATTTTCCGTCTATATTTTTAGTACCTATGTACTGTAATATAGTTTTATTGTTAGTTCATTATTGAATGGTTAGTTAAATATTCCAGGTGAAGCGGACCAATGTGACCGGCTAAAACAGTGAACAGTACAAAAACAGTGAAAATGGAAGCAGTGACAGCGGTGTCACGTATTGTGACTGTGCAGAAACTTCTGAAAGCAATGGCGGCGACTGTGTTCCTCACAGCGTATCTTTTCCCTCCACAAGCTCACGTTGAAGGTGAGGTGAACTGGTGGGTAGGCACTGGCAATCTAAGGTGGAGGTAGGAATTATAACGCCCATTTCATTTTGACCTCTGGTCTTTGTGTGGGTGTGTATAGGCTGCAGTCATCACTTAACATCAATGTGAACTGCATGCTTGTTTGCCACCTTCATTACATAATAAAGCATGCAGGTCATATCTACACAAAAACCTGCTTGCTTTGGGCTAAAATTATTGAGAAAATTTGTCTGTAACAGACCGACAGATAAACACACGAAAAACACTATTAGTGTTCCGTTTTTCTCTTTTGAAATGTTTAGGCAAACTGAAACATGTCTTCTTTTTTTTTTACCTCGATGATCTCTCCAGACTTGGCTGAATTCGACTTCATCATCGTTGGCGGAGGTTCAGCGGGCTCAGTGATAGCTCGGCGGCTCAGCGAATGTCAGCAGTACAGGGTCCTGCTGGTTGAAGCTGGCGGTGATCCCCCCATGGAAGTCATGGTTAGTTTTCCTATAAAGTAACAACTACCTAACCTTTCTGTTTGTGTCGAAACGTTAAATTCAGAAACTCCCTTCGAAATTTTTGCAATTTCCAACTTAATTGTATTTAAATCAAGTGTAAGTAGATTGTTAACTCTATACATATAATACTTGTAACTGTCGGTAGGTACATGGTGAATATATTATGAAAAACTTTTATAGAGGAGCTTTATAAATGCAACACAATAACTTTTTATTTTTTGTACTGTATGCCTGTATGTACTGTATGGCGTAAAAAAAGTTTTGTCTCTATACCGGAAAGTCATGTTTGTAAAGAGTGACATTTCATCCGCGGATAAGTTACATTTGCGGATGAATTGTCACCTAAGTCGAAATTACAGGTCACATACATTAAAACCGTCATTCGATTTCGTTCTCAGATGCCAGGCATGTTCCCGTATCTATCACACGGACATCTAGACTGGAACTACACGTCACAGTTTGATCCCCGCACAGCACAGTGCTACCGCAGGCGCAAGATCGACTTAACAGCCGGCAAGGTACTCGGTGGAGGCAGTAGCATGAACCTCATGATGTACGTCCGCGGCTGCCCCGGTGACTTCGACCACTGGGCCGCCGCCGCCAACGACCACACCTGGAGCTGGCAGGGAGTTTATCCTTACTTCATCAAGAGTGAAAAACTTAAAGATGAGAAGATCCTCCGCTCACCCAACAGAGCTTACCACGGCACCAAAGGATTCCTCGGCGTAACGTCGAATGTGGACGATAATTCCAACTATTTCAAGGCCTTCCAAGACATCGGTTACCGTATCATATCAGATATTAACGCCAATTTTAATTTGGGATACACGAAACAACTGTTCACCGTAGCTGATGGTGTTAGACAAACCACAGGCTACAGCGCTCTTTCAGATATCAAAGATAGACCTAACCTATTTGTCTTAAAACATGCCTTTGTAACCAAAATTAATTTCGATGAAATGAACAATGCTAATGGCGTGCAACTTATTACAGAAGAAAACAATATCATTAATATTTTATCAAGGAAAGAGGTTATACTTTCAGCTGGTGCTATCAGAAGCCCCCAATTGTTAATGCTCTCTGGTATCGGTCCAAAAAAACATCTGGAATCTTTTAATATTCCGGTGCGAAGTGACTTGCCTGTTGGAACTAACTATCAGGAACACGCAGGTGTGTTGATGAGCTTAAAAATGGAGAAGTCTACTTATTTACCTCCCCCTCAAAATCCATTTCAGATAGTGTTCAACATGTTCACTGGCTACGTAGCTTTGAACCAGTCTCAACAATGTCCTCTGTACCAAAGTATTAATCTAGTAATGCCTCCAAATTCTGATGCTGCTCTTAATCTATGCGTTTACCTATTTGGTTTTAATTACAAGATATGTCAAAAGATACATAAAAGTAATGTTAATAGAAAAGTGATATTAGGGTTTTTAATACTACTTCATCCAAAGTCTCGTGGGTATTTGTTATTGAACAGCACGAACGCGAGAGACCATCCTCTGATATACCCAAATTTGTTGTCTGACGAACGCGACGTAGAAGATCTGGTGGACTCGCTTCTAGACTACACTAGGGTTCTGGATTCTTCGTACTTCAGGAGTATAAAAGCCGAAATTATTGATTATGAGCTGGATTCTTGTAATGAGTTTGAATACGGAAGCAGAGACTACTGGCGATGCTTCGTGAGATGTATGATGTTAATCATATACCATTACAGCGGTACGAACTCCTTGGGTTCAGTGGTGAACAGCCACCTGCAAGTGTTCGGGGTTGGCAGGCTGCGGGTGGCGGACGCAAGTGTGATCCCGTACATCACCAGTGGGAATACCAATGCGCCTGTAATTATGATCGCCGAGAAGGCGGCAGATTTTATCAAGCTCGATCATTATCCTTGTAGTACAACTTTCGATTTACTTACTTTTATTTCCAATTTATATTAATCCGTCTGCTCACTACAAAATATAACAATTGATTTACTATGGTTTCATTGCATTATACTTGTACATGAAAATACCACACAACTGATAGAGATAGGCTCACAGACTACTGACATTCATGGTTTTCTTTATCAAAGTGTATCTCCATCGAAATATAGCAATACCTATAATTTTCTTAACTAAGACTTATTTAGCTATGACAATCTGCTGTCCATATAATTTTTTTAATGTCAATTAAAAGTAAGTAAGTTGTATATACGTTGTAGATACGTAGCTTGTGCGGATATTGAAAAAATGTATCGCCAAGTTTTAATAGAAGAAGATGAGCGAGATCTTCAATTAATATTATGGCGTGATAGTCCATCCGAACCATTACGAGTGTATCGATTAAACACTGTAACATACGGTACTGCGTCGGCACCATTTTTAAGTTGCCGATGTTTAAAAGAATTGGCTGATAACTGTGAGGTTCCGTACGTTAAAGAAACTTTAAAGGAAAACTTTTTTGTAGACGATTTAATTTGTGGCGCGAATAGCATTTCAGAATTAAATAAAATTTGCTATGGTACGGATAAGGTGTTAAAATCGGCACGTTTTATTTTACGCAAATGGGTTTTTAATTTTAACTGACGGCGCGAACCCTAACGATGACAACAATGTTATCAGTGCGTCGATGCGGCTAGCGCCCGGCGACGACGTTCTCAATAAAACTTTAGGTATCGGATGGAATAATAAAGAGGACGAATTAATGTTTTATTCTCAAGTTAAGCATGATTGCAACAATATTATAACGAAACGGATCATCTTATCAAGCGCATCACAAATTTACGACCCGTTAGGTCTTCTTAGCCCGCTTATTACTATCGCAAAAACATTATTTCAAAGATGTTGGTTATTGAAGCTTGAATGGGACGAACCGGTGTCGCCTGAGATCGCGCAAGCCTAGTGTAAATTTGTGAATGGCATTTCTTCACTTAGCAATTTACGGGTACCACGTTATACGATGTGCATAGATCCGACATGTATTGAGCTACATATATTAACGGACGCTTCGCAAACAGCTTACGGTGCTTGCGCATATATTCGCACAATTAACAATGAATCTATGGTTACGGTACGGTTATTATGTTCTAAGGGTAAGGTTGCACCGACGAACCTACAACTATTCCCAGATTGGAATTATGCGGTGCTGTAATCGGCGCAAGGCTGTACGCAAAAATAACTCAGTCGTTACGTTCTAAATTTGATAAGGTAGTGTTCTGGACAGATTCTACCATTGTTTTGGGATGGTTAGGTATGCCCATTCATTTACTTAAGCCGTATGTACAATTAACGATGGAACATCCGTGGCGCCATGTACCTGGGAAACCCAGCTGATTTAGTTTCGCGAGGTTTAAATTTAGACACGCTTACTACCTCGTCGTTGTGGTGGGATGGCCCACAATTTTTACATAATACCTATTTTGAATTACCTAATTTATGCAATGAAAACAAAACAAATGTCGATTTGCCTGAAATTAAATCAAGTGTTTCATGTCACGTTCTTAATCAGGCATGTGATAATAATTTATTTCCATTTGCAAGATTTTCTCAATACAATAGAATGAAACGAGCTGCGGCTTATGTATGTCGTTTTATTTATAATACGCGCAACACACACAACAAGCGCACTGGCCTATTGACAGTTGATGAACTTATTAATGCAGAATTAACATTAGCCAGATTAAGTCAACGGGAATCATTTGCTGATATATACAAATCATTTACAAAAAATAAAAATATGAAATTAAATTCGCAATTATTAAAATTCAATTTATTTTTTGATAATAATAATATAATACGCGTAGGTGGACGCATCCACAATTCGGTTGAATTTTCTTACGATAAACGTCATCCAATTTTAATTAATTCCAAGCATCATTTTACGATATTATTATTTCGATACGAACACGAACGGATGTTACATGGTGCACCACAGCTCCTTTTATACACGATAAGGGAGTCATGGTGGCCTATGGGTGGTCGTGACCTTGCAAGAAAGGTATTTTATAATTGCGTGAAATGTTCTCGTTTTCGCGCGGCTCCTGTCACTCCTATCATGAGAAACCTACCTAAGGAACGATTACTTCCAGGTTTTCCATTTTTGCGATGCGACGTGGACTACGCGGGTCCAATGTTTATTTTGAACCGTAAAGGCAGGGGAGCGAGATTACAGAAGGCGTATATTTGTTTATTCGTGTGTTTTGTTTCGCGCGCTGTACACCTCGAACTTGTCACCGACCTTTCATCCGATGCTTACTTACTAGCTCTTAAACGATTTATTTCACGTCGAGGAAAGCCTATCGAGATTTACTCCGATAACGGACGTAACTTCGTAGGTGTTAAAAATTAATTCACACAGTTTTTAAAATGTTGTGCTGATGACATTAAGGAATACGCACTATCGCAAACTATAACTTTTAAAATGATACCATCCTATGCTAGCCATTTTGGGGGCCTATGGGAGGCAGGTGTTAAGAGCTGCAAATACCATCTTAAGCGGATAGTAGGCAATGCACACATGACATTCGAAGAGTTTAGTACAGTACTTACTCAAGTTGAAGCCGTCCTCAACTCACGACCTTTAAGTCCCATGTCTACAAATCCCCATGACTACCTTCCTCTCACACCCGCTCATTTTCTGGTTGGCCGCCCGCTGACTGCTCCTGTGCCCGCTGACCTGCAAGACATTCCAGCAACTCGGCTCACCAGATACCAAAGGGTGGAGCAATTACGACAGCATTTCTGGAATCGCTGGTCGAAAGAATATGTGTCGGAGATGCAGACTAGAACCAAATGGTATCAACATAAAGAAGATCTTAAAGAAAATACGTTGGTCTTGATAAAGGATGACAACCAGCCGCCATTGAGATGGAGTTTAGGCCGAATCGTCAAGACCTATCCAGGAAGAGACGGCATATCACGCGTTGCCGATATTCGCAAAGCTGATGGCATTTTCAAAGATTTGTCCGCTTGCACCAACGACGAATGACGAGAAATAAATAGAAGCTGCCGGGAGCCGGGAGTCGACGAGTCCAGGCAACTGTTGGATGCTGTTGCTTCCAAGGCCGGGAGCATGTTGGAGCATTTGAAATTGCGCGCATTGTGCATGCTCGTGCATATAGCTAATCACACGGCTTCGTTTGGAATCGGACCAATGGCCTACGTCATGCGCATGATTGTGATTGGCCAACGCGGCCAGAACGACGGGGCACTCGCGCCATCTTTACTATTGTCTTGTAATTTTGTAATTTTGAAATCGCAATCGAATCAATAAACGGAACGTACGTTACACCAAAAACCTCGAATTTTCTTGCCTACAATTCCGCAACATTACAATTTTGTTAAATGTATAAATATTCATAAATAATGTTAATTAGCAATTATGAATAAGAAAAGCTGTTTTTAATGATGATAATTTAAAAATAAATTCTATTCTAAAGATATCTGTGACAAACAAACAAGTGGACAAAAAATATTCCGTGAAGATTATCGGTAAACAATAACGTGAAGGTAATGTAGCCTCTCTTTCAATCCGATGTGGTGGTCACTTGGTTCTGCAATCACTGCTAGAGTCTTTACATAAAAGATGATTAATCGAAATTGGACTTAACATGCTGGATTGTTTGTCCCAGGTATACATAATCGTCACAACTTCGAGCAGAGTGCCCTCAATCCTAATAGGAGTGGGTGGAACGTGGAGATTTGACCTGATATTGGTCTTGTCCATGTTCACTTTAAGACTCACTCGCTGGTAGTCGAGGCGAGGACACTGAGGTCAACAACGATTGTACCAATTTACCCATGGTCATCTGCAAATTGGATATGGAAGATATACCATTAAGCCAAATAAAAACAAATAGAATTGAAAAAATGATAATATAAAACGGAATTTATGTAAAATCCCTTCAGTTCTCAATAAGCAATTTAATATCATCCCCAAAACTCGATATAACCACAGAAACATTCAAATTAGTCTCGTCTCGACTCCTTCTAATTAAAGCCATCGAAACACATTTCATTTAACTCCGTCTGCACACAAAACTTACTCCCATATTTTACAAGAGCCAGCCTCTTACGGAAGTGGAACTTCTGAACTTTTAGCGCAGATTTTGAGAAGTTCCCCAACAGTAACTATCGGAATTTAAACGCTCCAATAAGTATTTAATATCTGTTTATTTTGCAAGAGTGTAGCTGGGCTTCGTTGTTTCTTTTATGTTATGTGGCGAATGATTTCACGCTTTTTTGGCAAAAGGTGATTAAACGAGCAGACGGGCTACCTTGTGGAAAGTGGTCACCATCGCCTTTGAATATTTGCGGGCATTATCACGACGGGCATATCAAGGAAGTTAGTAATACGCTGCCAGGCCTTAAGGACACTCTTGATACAAAATTTCAAGAATCCGATATTGTATCGCCAATTGTAGGCGTGAAGTTTCGTTACGTAGTTTCTAACCCCCGAATAGTCAAATCAGATATCATATCCGAGATCTAGATACTCACATTCGCAAACGTTCGCCGTCTTGCCAAGAGTCTAGCCTCGGTATCACAACAGAGCCAATCCTTCAACTGTAAATGCTTTGGCACATGACTCAGCCTTAAACCGAGCTAAGCTTTCCCGCACACAAATCTTACTTCTGTCGTAAATGGAATAGAAACTAAACTAGCTTGCATCTGATCCCCAACGTATCTCGTGCTCTAAACCAAGCGGTTACAACTAATATAATACAAATATTCAAACTCCATTTCTGTTGACAGGGCTGAGGACGTACAATATTTTTACTGGTGGTAGAGTATCAGTGTAGGGACACGAGGGTGTAGGCACCACCGCATTCCCTAATCTATCTGCCGCCAAATGGTAGTGTTCAGCACCATCATGTTCCGGTTACATGTTAATGTATGGTCCTGTTATAACTACAAAAGATAAGACAGTTAATGTCTCTAAGGGTGGCAACACATCTGCATTTTGTCCTCTGGTTTTTATGTGGATGTCTATAGGTTGCAGTTATCACTTAACATCCATGTGATCTGCATGTTTGTGGCAAACAACCGTCGTTACATAAAAAATATATAAGCCAAAGTGCAGTGGATTTTGACTAAAGAACGTGAAATTTGAGTGGTTGTTTTGCTGCAGAATGGTTTTTTTTTTATATTGTAATCGATTACTAAAAAATATTCGATTCCCAGGTCGAGAGCTATCAGAGATGACGGTGTAAAATCCTATATCGCCTCCATTTCCTGGAAATTTCGCAGCACCTCGTAGTTTAGTAATGTGCCCGGAAGAACAGTCAGTTTCGCCACCTTTTACATGAGACAAAACCCAACCGGCGAATCGAGGGTGTTTGCATGTATGCTTTAATGCATACATTTACCTCTGCTTACCCCTTCGGGGATTACAAGCGTGAAATTACGTTACGTTTTTATAATCACGTGTGCATCTATGTTTCATATTACTGTGCCGTACATTACCTTCCAAATGAAACACAATAGCTCTAAACGCAGTGTTTCGTTTATGAATAAGGGGGATAGTGTTTAGCGGTAAATGAGTTAATGCAGTGATATAGCTCCACTAAAAACTATCATCAGTTAAACAAGTATCTAACTATCGCAATAACTAGTTCAATTTCTCGGGAAGAAATAAAAATCGATTATATAAGACGGTATTCTATTCGAAAGCCATTTTAGTTTGGTGTGTAGCCAAATTAGTTTGAAATTGGTTTCAACGATTTGCAGCAGCGCTCCTTCGTGAAAAATTCAAGTTGCATTCAACAACTTTATAATTCCGACTTGCAAACTTAAGTTCTATATAATAAGATTTAAAATTAAATTGAGAAGTGTCAAGGTATGAAGACGTCCAGGATATATTCGTTCGGGTATATCGTTTCGTTCGTATTCCTTTATTACCTATTTAATTTTGTCAAATAGCTAGTTTTTTTAATATTTTTTATCGTTTTTTAGTTTCAATGCAAAGTATGAAGACCACCCATAATCATTATTTTTTTATTTTTGTATAATAATATCATAAATCGGTTCACAGTAGACATTATAGAGCTTAGATAGAGCAAGTGCTTATGTAGTTTTAATTAATAGTTTCGGAGTAAATTGGCTGTGATATACGGACGGACGAACATACAGACAAACAGACATCACGAATCTATAAGGGTTTCGTTTTTTTTTGCCAGTTGGCTACGGAACCCCAAAAAACCAAGAGGTGAGCATCAGCTTATCACTTCAGACAATACAGGCATAAAGCTAAATTACGAATATACAATACGTTAATGCTTGACAAATTATGCATAAACTAAAGGTACCCAATCCAAACATTCCTCGACTATAACCGGGTTGTATTAGCTGGTTAATCCGCACCACACCCGGGTGTATCCGTAATGTGAATAATGAAGCTCAGGGCTAAGAAGCTAGGATCGGGTAATGAAGCAGGGACGTTGGATAACTGAGTATCCGTGGGTCGGGTACGCGATATTTCATATCCGTAAAAAAGACCATATAACATCGGTGTTTAAATAAATACAAAACAAGGGGTAAAAGTAGTAAACAAAGCTTGTAGATCTATGGATATTTGTATTACAACAAGAAGTGCCTAAGCTTTCCATTTCAGAGACTTAACTGGTGTATAATTTTTGTAACGTAATTAATCGAAGCGATCGAATGTCTTACTTTAACCATTACGCGCGGCCTGTATTGGAGCAATACAACAAAGCGATTCAATGACAATTACTCATCATCATCATTTCAGCCAAAAGACGTCCACTGCTGAACAAAGGCCTCCCCCAAAGAATGCCACAACGAACGGTCCCGGGCCGCCCTCATCCAGCGATTGCCCGCGACCTTCACCAGGTCGTTGGTCCACCTCGTGGGGGGCCTGCCTACGCTTCGTTTTCCGGTTCGTGGTAGCCACTCCAGAACTCTTCTGCCCCAACGGCCGTCAGTTCTGCGAGCTATGTGCTCTGCCCACTGCCACTTCAGTTTCGCTATTCGGTGGGCTATGTCGGTTACTTTGGTTCTCATGCGGATCTCCTCATTTCTGATTCGATCTCGCAGAGAAACTCCGAGCATAGCCCTCTCCATTGCTCTCTGGGTGACCTTGAGCCTTCTTATGAGGCCCATAGTGAGCGACCACGTTTCGGTTCCGTATGTCATCACTGGCAACACACACTGGTCAAAGACCTTCTTCTTCAGACACTGCGGTAAATTGGACGAAAAGATATAACGCAGCTTCCCGAACGCTGCCCATCCGAGTTGGATTCGGCGATTGACCTCTTTCTCGAAGTTGGACCTACCTAACTGGACCGTTTGTCCCAGGTAGACATAATCGTCAACAACTTCGAGTGTAGTACCCTCGACCATAACAGGAGTGGGCGTAACAAGGACATTCGACAAAATCTTCGTCTTGTCCATGTTCATTTTAAGGCCCACTCGTTGGGAGGCCCTACTGAGGCCATTGAGCATTGTGCCAAGGTCTTGCAGGGTCTCAGCCATGACTACAATATCATCTGCAAATCGGAGGTGGGAGATGTACTCGCCGTTAATGTTGATGCCGAGTCCGTTCCAGTCCAGAAGCTTGAAGACATCTTCCAATGCAGCGGTGAACAGTTTCGGAGATATGACATCTCCCTGTCTCACACCACGCTGCAGTTCACCACGAGCTCTGATCCTGAAGGCGAACCGACATAGTGGCGTTTTCGTACAAGCTCCTGAGCACCTCAATGTATCGGTAGTCGACTTGGCACCTCTGGAGAGACTGTAGCACAGCCCAAATCTCGACCAAATCGAAGGCTTTCTCATAGTCCACAAACGCTAAACATAAGGGCTGATTAGACTCTTCTGTCTTCTGTATAACCTGCCGCAGCGTGTGTATGTGGTCTATGGTGCTAAAACCTTTACGGAACCCGGCTTGTTCGGGAGGCTGGAAGTCGTCGAGTCTGCGAGATAGACGGTTCGTAATCACTCTCGAAAACAGCTTATAGACGTGACTTAGAAGTGCGATAGGCCTATAGTTTTTAAGAAGAGTATGTCACCCTTTTTAAAGAACAGTACCACCACATTTCTGTGCCACGCCTGTGGCGTTTTGCCCTCGGATATGACAGAATCGAACATCAACTGAAGAGCTTCTAATACTGGCCTTACGCACGCTTTCAGGTGTTCAGCAGTGATTCCGTCATCACCCGGCGCCCCGTTGTTTCTCAGCTGTTTGAGAGCCGTACTAATCTCGTCTAGACTGACGTCCGGGATATCCTCGGTGTAGTGTCGGGTCAGTCCGGCTCTAGGATCTGCTGCCGGACTGTTAACAGGTGGCCGCGCTGTCGCGTACAACTGTCCGTAGAACCGCTCGATCTCTTCCGCAAGCTCAGGTTTAGACGATACGATTCTGTCGTCCTCTGTCTTCAGCTTAGTCAGGCAGCTCTGCCCTATAGACAGATATCTGGCTAACACTTTGGAGCCCTTGTTCCGCTCTATGGCCGTTTTAATACTGTCAGTATTGAACTGCCGAAGGTCGCGAGTCAGTGACTTCGAGATCTGTCTGTTGAGCCGCCTATACACTAAAGCATCTTCAGAGGACTTCAGAACCATACCGCGCCTCTCATCCATGAGCTTGAGAGTTGAGTCGGAGATCTTCTTGGTCTTGCTTGTGTGGCGGGTCTTAAATCATTTAGACCCAGCCGTACGGACAGTTCCCACAAACCTGATGTTGTATTCGTCCACATCTACGCAATCACTCAGGCATTCGAGGCGATTTTGAAGTTCGAGTTGGAAGCTCTCAGGGTTTTGGATTTGGGCAGGTGCTGGTCGGAGCGTAGATTTCATTAGCCGGGATCTTTCCAGCTTGACATTAATATTCAGTGTGCCTCTAACCATTCGGTGATCGCTGCCGGTTTTGATCGAATTGATCACAGAGACATCACTGAATATATGTCGCTTCGTGGACATAATGAAGTCTATCTCATTTTTAGTTGCACCGTCAGGACTGATCCAGGTCCACTTCCGGCACTCCCGCTTCCTGAAGAAAGAGTTCATCATGTAGAGGCTCTCTTTCTCCATGAAGTCGGCCAGAGTCTGGCCCCTGGTGTTTCGTCGCCCATATCCAAATCGTCCCACTTTCAGCTCATGATCACCTCGATAACCCAATTTCGCGAAATGAAATCCCCATGACAACGTTGTAGAGGTCTTAGAACTATGTATGGCTCTGAAGATGTCCTCATACATAGTTTCTACCTCATCATCGGAGTGTGCGGAGGTCGGGGCGTAGACCTGTATGACCTTCAGCGAATACCGTTTGGTTATTCTGAGTATAATGTACGCCACCCTCGACGACACACTCTCGATTTTGACAACGTTGTTCACGAGTGACTTGTGGACGATGAACCCGACACCACCCTGGGACAGTTGTTCGCCCTCCCGGAAATAGAGCAGGTTACCAGACTTGAGGGTTATCGAGTCCTCCCCCTGTCTTCGGACTTCCGATAACCCTACAATATGCCATCGTAACCCGCTCAATTCTTCCTCCAGTTCCATGACTTTCTCGTCAGTCCGCAGCGTCCGTACGTTGTATGACAGGGCCAGTTGTCGTCGGGTGTGGTACCCTGGCACCTCCCGGTGATTCTTAGCACCCCCTTACCATGACCGGTACCACCATGGTCAGGAATAGCGGAGCTACCAGGGACTAGGGGCCGTTGTGTTTTGGTGTGACTCATTTAGGGTACTTACCAATTATTTATTTATTTATTCTTTTATGTATGCACAGAAATTATACATAAGGCGGGCTTAACGCTACTAGGCGTTTTCTACCAGTCAACCTTCGGGTAGTGAGGATATCGACGAAGTAAGTGCAGCAATGGTACAAAACTGAAAGTTGGGGAAAAAAATTATTCGCATTTTTTAAGATAATTCAAAACATTTTTTAATATAGTTTATTAAAATTTAACTTAAGTATGTATGTACCATTTTGTTAGATAACCTTTTGCCATATTGTAAGTAGGGACATGATCCCATTGCTATAAAAATTTTGGGACTTCACATCAAAATACCGCGACAAGTGGATTTGGCAGTCCTCTCGTGATGTTAACCTAACATTGCATAAAGAATTCTGAAGAGACCGAAACAGGTGGCCCAGCCAAACTCTCTTAATTTTTGCTGAGTGGCTATAACTGTGTGAGGTCTAGCGTTATCATGATGAAACACCACACCCCTTCTGTTGATCAATTCCGGCCGCTTTCTCTCAACTTCTTGCTTTAATCTCATCAGTTGTTTGCAGTAGAGTTCAGAATCGAAAGTCCTCCCTGGTGGTAATAGCTCATAAAGAATAATGCCCTTCCAATCCCACCACACACACAACATCACCTTATTGCGAGTTAACCCGGGTTTCGCCACAGTCTGTGAAGCTTGACCGGCCTTTGACCACGACCTTTTTCGCACGTTCTTGTCGTACGTGATCCACTTTTCATCACCAGTTATCAGCTTCTTCAAATATGATTCGGTTTCATTACGTCGTAATAAAGAATCACAAATGAGTACACGGTTCATTAGGTTTCTTTCAGTGAGCTCGTGATGTACCCAAATATCAAGCTTTTTTTTGTACCCAGCTTTTTTCAAATGCGCCATAACTGTTTTGTGATCAATTCTCAGTTCTTCAGCTACGTCGTAACTACTGATATGTCGATCTTGCTCCACTTTTTCAAAAATGGCATCCATTTTATCCGTAATAGGGCGACCAGAGCGAGGTGCATCTTTGACATCAAAATTTCCGGATTGAAAACGCTTAAGCCAAATTTGTGCTACTCTCACAGACACTGCACTAGGTCCATAAACATCGCAAATTTTTTTCGCGGCTTGCGTTGCATTTTTACCTTTTTTGTAGTAAAATTTTAAAATGTATCGAATTTCTTCATTAGATTCACTCATCTTGACAGTACGAAAAACAAATGAAAATCACACATTTGCATCACATAATTTGAATTTGGAATTATGTTCTTTAAAATTTTAACTTTCAATGATACCAAAACCAGCCATATACAAATACTACAGCCAAAGAGATTTTATTACAAGTTCATACATACTATAATGCGAAAAGACTTTTTCCCCAACCTATTATTAGGGACACCTGAAAATATTATATTATCATTAATCAAATAATATAATTATGTTTTTTTTTATATATCGAAAGTGGCAAACAAACTAGCAGTTCACATAGATGTTAAGTGACAGCAGCCTATACACATCTACACACAAAAACCAGAGGTCAAAATGTAGATGCGTTGCTGGCCCTGAGGCTCAAGTTGTTTTATATCTATGATTAATACACTACACTACACTCATAGCTCCACATTAGGTATTATTTAAACCTGTATCGTAGATGCCGTTGTTCACATACAACACACACTGTTGGCCATACAAATATTTGTGCCGGTGCGGGGATCGAACCCATCGAGACCCTTCGAATAAAACAGTGGTTTCGCACAGTTTGACTAACCGGGTCATCAAATGATAGTTATTGCGGACTATGCATTATTATCTAACCGGAACACGACAGTGCTGAAAACTACCATTTGGCAGCACATAGATTAGGTAATGCCAACATTGGAACTCTACAATCAATAAAAAAACATTATTTTACTTATTATATCCGTAGCATTTTTAAGCTAATAGTCACATCACTATAATCAAGTTAGATAGCGGGGTCGCCCTCATGCCGGTCACTCACTCATTCTCAAGATAAGTGACTCTACATTGTTAATGGGGAAACTCTGAGCATCCCTCACAGCTACATTTACGTATTAATATGCTTTCAAACTATTTCGCATACTGTTGTTCATATTAAAAGTGATTTTAGAGGTTCAATCATCAGAAAATAAATAGTTTGGTCGTCATAATAAAGATTATTCGCTTAAAAGAGTTCCAAGCGTATTCAATACTAAGAAACTCTGCTACTGAAGAAACTCAATACATTTTAATTCAAGCTTAAATCAGTCACTCAGTCCTTGGTTACAGAACCAAAAATAAATAGAAGATGTGATCGGCCACAGCAAGTGAATTCATACTGATAAAAACTAGCGATTCGATCATGATGAAAGAAACACCTCAGCAACCTGAAGAACAGTCCCTACCATCAGCACTCATTCACGAATATGACGCATGTGGCAGCCATTGTCCTCCTCGATCATTTTGAAGGTAGGTAAGTGAGCAACCCGTCAGACGACGCCACCAATGGCAAAAACATTGTAGCGAACATGACTGTTCCTGCCACCCGATAATCACTGAAAAGAAAAATGTTTCCAACCAGAGCATTCACATCACACAACTAAAAAATCATAATAGATATAGAGTACAGATTTCGAAATATCCAAGGAGCGATTATCAAACAGCGAGAATAAAAAATATATATATAGGAAAATGAAATTGTTGCTTTTACGATATTCCTAATATAATAATCCTATTTACTCACATTTTAAACCTTCCCTAAACTGTCAAAAAAAAAATTAAAACCAAAATTAGCCAAATCGGTACAGCCGTTCTCGAGTTTTAGCAAGACTAACGTACAGCAATTGATTTTTATATATAGATTCTATATAATAAGCAATATTTTCAATAGTCATATTTATAGACTTTATTCGAGTACCTACAATAGTAAATTGTGTTTTAACGTGTTTTAGTAATCCAAAAAAAGAAAGAAAAGTCTCTAATGTTACGCTGTTTTATGTTCTTGGTAAAAACTCAGTTGAATGAAATAGGTAGGCATCTAGGCATGTCTTGGTCGTCGTCTTTGATGAAATTTCGTTACCTCTTATTAAATATTAATAAAAAATACGCCGCAAAACATTTCCAATATTTTTCTATATCCCCAAAAAAATAACAGTGAGGCCGTCCAAGTCCAAACCAATAAGGTAGTTCGACCACGCGACCGGCCATTCCATTAGTGGAAATAATAAGATCTGGAAATACAGGGTTACTTTTTTGCAAGCGAATATTTTTTTCTGGTGATTTGGTATCAGTAGTATAACATACTAGCAACCCGCCCGCGTTTTCACGGTTGGAATGGATGGTTCGAATGAAATCATGAAAATGGATTGAATTTCGCATAACCTGTCTCAGACAAAATAAATCCCTATGTAAAATTTAAGACTCCCAGCACAATCCCTAAAACATCTTCTCATTATCACTAAGACGAGATTTTGCGGAGAGAGAGACCGTTTGCTTTAGTATGTAGATATTTTGAATATATATCAAGCTAATCATTTATTTTAATAGTAATGACCAAATTTAATAATTCAAAACATCGCAATTGTGGCTTCGTTATAACGGATAACTATCACAGCAGCAAATCAACTTATGGATGGCAAGGCATCTGCATTTTGTCCTCCGGGTTTGTGAAAATGTCTACAGGCTGCAGTATCTATTACTCATCAATGTGGTCAATGTCAATTAATTTTTGGTAAAGAACAAAATATCAACAAGCACTACAAAGCTAAACTATTTTCACACCGCAAAAAGTCACCCTGTGTAACTAGAAACGAATGTCAGCGTTCCAAAAGCGCGCGACCCCGCAATCCCGCGTGGCCGTTACCCCAGCGCGGGGTTCCGCCGACTCAGCCCGAACTTGCCATAAGCTGTTTGGTTTACGCTCCATTGAAGCCCTTTTAACGTAGTTTCATTTATTTATATTGTTCTTCGTGCGGTGACTTCAATTAATATTGAATCTTTTATTGTTGTTTCTTTACGGAACCATAAAGACATTCTTATTTAAATTTCTTTGTAATACCATTTCAATATATTCTTTATTTTTGAAACTTATAAAACAGAAAATAGTCGTTTTCTAAAACCTCCTATTGTTTTCAAAGACCTATCCAATAATACTTTACGTTATGGGTTGCGAGACAATAAAAATAACATCCCCACATCAGATGTACGGAAGAGACCCTAAAAATATTTTTCAAGGTTTTATTTTATTTGGCGTAACTAAAACGTTTATTCCTGCTCAGTTACAGCTTTCTAGTACCAAGAGTTGTTGTGGACAGACGGATGGACTATTAGGGTTCCTTGTAGACTACGGAACTCTACAAAGCAAAGCACTTTATATACTGCATAATGCGCATTAAAATGTTGTCAAACTGTCAATCGAGTTAGACTATGTAGTCATTTCGCGAATCAGTAATTCCTAAACTAAACCTTACGTCGTAAGGCCGTCAGAATTACAATCTTAACTCATCAATCAAAGCAATGCTGATATCGAATATCCCAATGTAATTGGCAGAGCAAGTTGCACTACTTGCACTGCGGTGAGCGATGAAGACACATCCGCCAACTTGAGCTGAGAGTCTGAGAGCAATACGCGGTGCGGGCGGTGCGGGTGTGGGGAGCTGCAGCGAACTCTGCACTCCAGTGTACACAGCGGACACTACTTGATCACTTCAACTAAACTTCTCTGCATGGGTAAGGATGCGTCCACAGATTAGCAGCGACGTTGCGACTTTCTTTTATTTTTGTTCCGATACAAGAACCGGTGACTGAAAAAAATCATTAGTAATTGCGCTTTTTATTTTTCGCAATACTACATGCGAGTGAACTTTAGAAATTAAAGAATATTTTTCAATAGGCTCGCTTTCTGCCATCGACCACACAACACAGCTGTTCTCTGGTCGATGCTTTCTGCCTTATAGAAATAAAAAACAGCTGACAAATTGTAATGTTAACAAGCCTGGAGTTAAATTTAATAAGTAATTAGTTAAACTAATATCTCAGTATAATTGGCACAGCAAGTTGCACAGCGATGATTGTTGAAGACACATCTTCTAAACTAAGAGTCTGAGAGAAAATTTTGGATTTTTATTAAGACTTGTTAGCTGCAGTCCTGAAGTATTTATTGAACAGTTTCCTTGTTTAGCATTCCGATCTTACCGTCTTCTCTTCTTCTCGACCGTAAAGAATCGCAAGCCCATGTCGCATCAACAACAGCTCTTGTGGTCGCGGCCTTACATAGGTCAAACATGACCCAGCAATAACATATAACTACAGCACAGCGCACCGAGCTAACTTACTTGATAGTGCTCGATATTATTATCCAACTACAAGATAGATTGTTTCGTGATTTTCGCAGGCGATGTATGTATCTTGAATGACATGATTTGTAATTAAATATAATGACTTTGTACCGGGGACACCAGGGGGAAAGCTGCATTTGAGAAAATCTTAAAAATATGTAAACTGCCTCAGTAGCCTAGTGGTAGCAGGCCACTACTGCTACGCTGGAGTCCTGGGTTCGATTCCCGGGTCGGGGGATATTAGAGATAACGGTGTAAAATCCTTTATCTCTGGTTCTATTGGGCTTTTTTCCATTTTGTGGAAGTTTCCCAGTACCTCGAAGTTTGGTAATGTGCCCGGAGATGTCAATAGGCTCGCCACCTGTAACATGGGCCAAAACGTAACCGGCGAATCATGGGTGTTTGCATGTATGATTGAATGCATACATTTACCTCTGCCTACCTCTTCGGGGATTACAGGCGTGAAGTTACGTTATGTAAGTACTAAGAATGTACTCTGTGGTTACGCGCCACTCCCCAGCTAGCGTTCTCCTTACGCACACCGAGTAAACTCTCGTCGTGCGTCGGCGCTGACGTATATGATCTCGATCCGTTAGTGGTGGTGGAATAAGGACTATCGGGTCGCGACCCGGCATATGAATCAGGGCTTACGCTTGGCCTGCACCTTATCCCGGCCGTCTTCGTCTTATCCCATATTTTGCATTTTTATTGAAACCAAGCGTGCGGCTTGTCGCTGGCGAGGCTTTCATAAATAACAATGAGATTAGTATTCGCATGTCATAGAGAACTGTTGGATAAAACACTGTCGGTCCTTTTTTTTTTTATTATGGCATCGCTATTACGCATATTGCCAGTGTCAAGTAAAACGATATTACGTATTTATTTAAGCAGCGTGAAGTTAGTATAATATAGTCATCAAGTATAATATGTAAGTATATAAGTTATCAAGTATAATATGTCAGTCAAGTGAGTTACAATCAAGTTATTCGAGTAAAGCGATGGCTACTTTACCAGAACATTTACAATGAAGTTGTGGAGGCAACCTGAAAGGTCGTGATTCGCACTGTTATTCTATTTCACTATACACGGGCACTGTAATAAACATATATCAAACAAAATGCCACCAATTTTATTCAATATAACTTAAAAATACACCAAGAAAATGAAATAAAATAAGAACACCATACGCCTCTTTCAAGGTTCCCGCCAAAAAAAACTCTTCCATAGTTAAAATTCTGCTAATAGTCAAAATGTTGCCCGTGCAAGGAATTCAGTGGACAAATGGATCCAATAAGAGATCAATCACGTCAAATTATCTACAAATTATCTAAAAAAAAGCCGGCGAATCGTGGGTGTTTGCAGGTATGCCTGAATGCACGCCATTACCTCTGCCTACCCCTTCGGCGATTACAGGCGTGAACTTACGTAGTCTGAATAGTTTCGGAATAAAGTGAATGTGACGTACGGACGGATGGGCAGGCAGGCAATCAGGTAAACAGACACGACAGCTTTTTTGTTATTTGGCTACGGAGTTACGCAACTCAAAAACACTTCTGGCACAGGTTAGAATTATTTTATATTTGTGTGTGTAATAATAATATCCTCCTAGCCGCTTTCGGCTGCGGCGACCGTTTTTTCCATTATTGGCGTCTCTCATGAGCCCCCCCTCATGTGACTGACATAACCGCCTTTATTGACAATAGTCCTCGCACAAAGGGAGCACGTGAGAACACCATTCTCGTAATTATAAAAGACTGCCGCTGGTGGTCGGGCTTTCAATTCTTCGCGCTTAACTTCTAACTCAGTGCGTCGACGGATCTCGTAGTCAGATCCTGTGTGTGTATTGAGTGTTTAACAGTAGTTATTAAACTGAGGTTAAGAATAACCTTAGTCCGCTGGATCGGTTAATATAAGCGTCACTGATTATTCAGGTACTTAAAATACCATGTCAAGAGGCACTCTCGGTTTCAATAAAAATGCAAAATATGGGATAAGGCGCAGGCGATCGGTATAATCCTTGATTCATATGCTGCGTCACGACCCGCGGCCCAATTCTCATATTCTTGTACAGTGCCTGCCAAGAAATATTGCACAAGAGACAAACGGCAAAATATGCTTGCACTCACAGCCCCACATTAGGTATCATATAAACCTGTATCGTGGATGACTTTGTACACAAACAACACATACACAAACACTCAGACCCGAAACAAATATCTGTAGGCCATAAAAATATTTGTCCCGGTGCGGGATCGAACCCGCGACCTTTCGAATCAAACGGTCGTCGCACAACGCTGGACAAACCGGGTCGTCAAAATATGTTATCTCTGTTGTACACCATACGTAAGCGTAAGCACAATCCAGTCAGACAACCGAAAGTTAACCCGCTCCTAATTGAATATACACTTACTTACATCTTATGTGTTCCTCCGCAACGTCCAAGCCGAGGTTCGGACCCACAGGGGTCTCCCTAAGGCAGTTGCGCTAACTTTTCATTAAGGCTGGAGCGCCTTCTGCGCTCGCCGTTTGCCCGGTGAAGTAGACTAATGCCGCCTCGAGACGTGCCGCCTTCATAAGTCCGTCCAGAAAAAAAAATCAACAATGGCGGCCATTATAATAGGCCGGTAGTTTATTAGTTTAGTTTTGTTTACAGTTTTTAAGTTTTTAAATTAGGTCAAATAAAAAAACACTATCACGCAAAACGACTACATTGCGTTCCTAATAAACTTTAGCCATCAAAATGCTAAAACAACAAACTGAAAGCGCGCGAGTAATGAATCTGTATTGTAATAAAATCAACTAACAAAATAATTGCATACAAAGATGCACCCAGTTAAAAAGCTGCGAGAGCGAGGCCTGACGCGACTTGAGCATTGTCGAGCGCCGTTGAGCATCGTCGAGCCGACTCGAGCGTCGCACTCGAGCCTGAGCTCGAGCCAACTCAGCGTCACCCTCAACAGTACAGGGTGCCTACTCTAAACGTGCTCGCAAATAGGGTTATAGTGCGAAATTTAAAAGAATTGTTTTTTTTTTCTATTAAATGAAGATGCATGCAGATCACATAGATGGTAAGTGCATACTGACTTTACATCTCCACACAAACATCAAAGGCCAGTAGATTTATACGTTTTCACCCCTGAAGTTACTCTTTGTTCCTTAATAAAATAAAAATGATCGAGATCGAATCAGATTATGAAGAGATCACCAAAAGAACCAATCTAACCGACATCGCCCGCCAAACAGCGAAACTCAAGGGGAATACGGGGAAGACATGGCTCGTAGAATCGACGGCCGATGAGGCAGAAAAGTTCTTGAATAGCGACCGCGTACCGAAGGTTCGAAGTTCGGGAAACGAAGCGCAGGCAGGCCTCTCATGAGGTGGACCTAAACTTTTGTTCATCAGTGAACGTTTGTTGGCTGAAATACCGTCTGACGTCATCTTTAATTAGAAGTATTTACAAATTTTATCACTTTGAGCTTAGCTAAAATAAACGAAAATCTTATCAGCACGGTACCTAATAAACCCCAGAACTGTGTGTCGGCTTACAAACCGTTGTTGAATAACGCGTCTGTGCACCTTGCGAGAGGCGGAGTTCTCTGCGATAGCAGATGAATATGTCCGGATATTTCGATTTATAAGTCTTCAAAAAATTGCTAATGTTTTGTTTTATTCGTTTATATGAAGGTGCTTGTGAGGAAACAAGACAAAGTATTGTAAATTCAGTAGGTTTGCAGTTAGAGGTATACACCATACGGTACGCCTCCTAATTTCAGCCTTAGTCTGTCTAAGACCGATATCTATTCGACGACGATTTCCATGTAGATGCATTACCACTCCCAAGGCCAAGGATCCGAATCACTGGAGCACCAGTTACTCCATTTTTCTTTAATTCGATCGATTCGATTCGACCTGATTAGTCCAGCGGTGAGACAACAGCTTGATTCGAAGGTCACGGATTCCATCCCCGCACCGGGTCAAATTTTGCATGCATATTTGTTTCAAATCTGGGTATTTGGCGTGTATGTTTATTATGTACAACGGATACAAGATTATACCTCTATAACTATTCATCAATTTTCTCGTTTCTCTACAATTGCGATTTCTTTTCAATTCTCCAAAGCAATGCATCAAAACTTAGATTCAATATTATTTACGTCTTTAAATCAATTGAAATATGCTGCACACACCACCGGCTCTTCATAAAATTGCTCCAGCTCCGACGGAGGGAAGCGAACAGGCGTATTGTTCCGAATGAATCAACATTTCAATCGCTGAGCTGTCGGCAGCCGCCCAACTTCGATTGCCTGTTAACGTTCTCATAAAGGAACTTTTTAACTCTTAGACGGAGCAAGTTTATACCGACAGCCGCTCTTTTATTTAAAATGGAATCGATCAATCATTGACCGCACTTTGTGCCTCGTGGTAAGTGAAGGCTTATGCTTGGATACCTTATGGATTACGGTGTAAAATCGGGCGCACTTTATGAAAGAAGATTTATGGTGTCATTAGTTTCTAAAAGATGTATTTAAAAGGTTATGAGGTATCGAAATTTAGATAAATGAATTGGGAAGAATACACTTAGAGGGAGTCGCAATCAGTCATATGAAGTGTCCCCAAAATTGATATAACGTATTTAAATGTGCATGTTTAAACTCTAAACAGCTTTTAACATTCAGCATTTTATGGCTGGATGGCTGGCTTCAGGTTACGTCTGAGGGTTGAGGGTATTTAGCGGAAGTAGGACAAAGTAGAGCTGAATATAATAAGTACTTGCATTAATTGCTATAGGCTAGTTGGCTGGCGTGCTATAATGTTCCTTACAGGTTGAGATTAAGCAATACAATACAACGCAATATGTCTAGATGGGCACTGTAAGTATCATCGCAGTGAACCGTATGCTCGATTGGCCACTTAATGACGCTAAAAAGAACTATTTCAGAATTCTCAATAGCATTAAAAATAAAAATAGATAACGAGTGGAATTAGCATCACCGGCATTAACTAACTTTATCGAACTCAGAAACGAAATCGCATGTAGAAGCATAAATGTCACAATGGTCCCAATTGACAATCATGGCTAATGAAGAGGATGGTTGAAATATAAGTTGCCAAAAGTTTTAATAAAAGCTTGTAGCCGCAGCTGCCACGACTCGTGTTGCGCAACTTTTTGAAGACCTAATTTGTAGGTCATCAGTAAAAACGTGCTCCTGAAAAGGAACGTGAAATTCTCGTCAAATACAAAATTCGTTGAAACTCTAAACAGCTTTTAACATTCAGCATTTTAAAGCTGACTTTAGGTTATGTGTGAGGGTTGAAGGTATTTAGCGGAAGTAGGTCAAAGTGGAGTTGGTTATAATAAGTGCATTAATGGCTGCGGGCAAGTCGACTCGCGTGATATAATGTTCGTTACAGGCTGAGGTTAAGCACAAATAATGTATGGTAGGTGTTTTGATGGTTGAGGTGTTGTAATAATGCATTCACATTATTATCGTTTCTATTGATCTATTCCACATCTACCTACTCACCTTAAGTCTACTCCAAGGTATTATCTTACCATGATGATAATTATATTATGATTGTTTCCTACTCTTGTGACGACAAAAAAAACAGATAAGTACGCTAACACGCTAGTACTCTTACTTATCCGACCATTACCGTCTAACTCGTACCCACTTATTCGGATCATTTAGCAGCTGATGGATTAGGCAATGCCTTAGTGCTAAAGCTCCTACCGTGGCCCGAGCATATATATAACTGCTGAAATATAATAGGATAATTGGCAGTTTATTTAAATGCTCGCGCTAAACTAACGTAAACGCAAACGTACATTTCAATGACAACGCAATAAGTATCGCGATAATTGAAAAACTATAGCACTACACCAACCCTTTGATAAGTCGAAAAACCGACACCTGAGCTGTACAGACTGTGCTATCGCCTAACGTTCAATGCTATTCAATATTAACACTTTTTTTTAATATAATGAATGAACAAGCATGCAGTTCACACTTACACTGAGACCACAGTTCAAAATGCAGATGCGTTGCCACCCCTGAGACCTTAGTTGATATTTTGCAATGATCATTTTCTACGGGGTCGTTATTACCTTTTAACCGGAACACGATAGTCCTGAACACTACCATTTACCGGCTGTTTGATTAGGTAACGCGCCCTCAAACGCCGACACTGGAACTGTAACACCAGTAAGAATATCGCTATATCACATACGTTGAATATCGCAGGATTTAACGCGTGAGGTCTTTAGTGAAATATATTTCATATGTGTATCGACCGTTACTAGTATAAAATAAAGTCTTTTACAGAAATGTTATCCATTAAATAACATGTGCTTCAAATTGACCGATGGCAATAAGGCCGAAATGTATCAACGGTAGGTTACAGCAAATTACACGTGGGAATAAAGGATGGAGTCGTAAACTCTAAATGCCTGGATCTTAAGGCTTTGCATGCGGCGGGTGTGAAGAACCCTGGCAACGCACAGCTCCCCCAAAACGTAGCGGCTACAAGCAACTTTAACCTCTACGGAACTGTATTTCCAAGAAACTACGTTAGAAAGTTGGTCGAATGTTTGCAAGAAAGCCAAGAAAACCTGCGCCGCCTTCGAGCACGCATTTCCTGGCGTTTAGCTCAAGTGCACGTTCCATAGCTCCGTTGATAGGAATGAGGTAATGCGGAGGTATTAATTTTTGTTATTCCCCGGCGGCGGACGGCGGCTGGTGGAAAATTAAAATGTTCTGGAAACTTCCACGTTAAACTATGTTTCTACGTTTCGCCAAGTTTACTCACGATAAAAGTTTAACGGCTTAAGTTTGGTTAAGAGGAATTCGGACTAGTTCTCAAGTTCTACGCTCACATTTATATTCAATTTCGTTTAAGTTGGCCACGATCAAAGCCAAATTGGGTGTAGTCATTACTCGTTTTGTATGACGTCGTACTATTTTGGTTTTGAATTATTTTTGGAAGACCAGAGAAGGTTTTAAAGGTGAGAAAATATGAAAGAATTGTCAAGGAAGTTAAAAACAACAATTGCATTTTCTCATAAAAATAGTCCGTACTTTTTTTTTATGAATCCCTACTTATAATATTATAAATGCGAAAGTAATTCTGTCTGTTTGTCTGTCTGTCTGTCACCTTTTCACGTCCAAACGACTGATCAGATTTTAATGAAATTTGGTACAGGATACAGTTGACTTTGAGAAAGAAAAAGACTAACTTTTTAAACGACATCCACGCGGGCGAATACGCTGGCAACAGCTAGTAAATAATAAATGTGGCAAGCAAGCATGCAGTTCACATTGATGTTAAGTGATGACTGCAGCCTATAGACACCCACACAATGACCAGAGATCAAAATGCAGATGCGTTGCCACTCCTGAGACCTAAGGTGTTATGCCTCTGTGCCGGAAATTACAGGGCCGTACATTACCACCTAACCGGAACACGATAGTGCTGAATAATACCATTTAGCGGCAAGTATATTAGGTATAATACGTGTCAAACCTTCGACATGTTATTTAGTTAGGAGGCAATACGAAGTTTGCCTATTGTGTCAAAAGGTTGAGATCTTCTTTGCTTCACTTATCTCCCGTTTCCGCTCTTACGCTGAACGAACTAAAGGAATTGCAATAAACCTTCGCTTTATTGAAAATGCAAGAAGCTAAAATAAGCTAAATAAAGTTGCCGAGCTGCATAATTTGTTTCCAGTAATAAACTGATCACGGTATTTTTCTCGGCACAACAGAGAATCTAGGACAACGTTTCCCAAACAGTTTTGTATTTCAGTTTGTTAGTTTTTTTTACTGTCATTCTTTGATTCGTTAATCGCTATCACTACATCACTATCACTAATTATTACAAGGAAAACTCCCGCTACTGTCTCTCTGTCTGTCTGTACGTGAACTAATTCACGGATTATTATACAATTTTCAGACAGTGGCCACCATTAGAGTCCATTCCTGAGGAAAAATCTTATGTATGATGGTGAAAAAAATTAAACCCTTGAGAGCTTTCATCGTAGACGCTGCCTAATGCCTATATATAAGATTATAACAACACAATGTATGTGAGTGTGATATCTTGTATGATAGGATATTCCTCTTTTATATAAGAAAAAGTCTGCGCTGTCATATATAAGGATAGCTAACTATACCCATCATTATATTTAAAAAAAATGTTACGTACGATGTGATAATTGAAAGCCATTTAGGCGAATACAGTATTGATACTAATAAATTTAAATAGTGTTTCTCACACCGATGACGGGACCCGCTTGATGGTATTACCGCCGCGCCAATATTCGTTGCAATATTTATTTCACGCCTACTTGTAGAGGAGAATTATTACGCTAGTGTAGTGAGTCAACAAGCAGTTTCGAAGTTATTTAAGAAAGATGCGTTACCACTTCTGAGGCCTAAGGTGTAATGCCTCTGTGCCGGAAATTACAGGGCCGTACATTACCACCTGACCGAAACACGATAGTGCTGAACACTACCATTTAGCGGCAAGTATATTAGGTAATGCGGTGGTGCCTACGCTCGCGAGCTCCGTCGCTGGAGCTCTACCACCAGATCTTAAAGATTTGTAAAATGCGATTTAATCTTTATATATATAAATCAATTGCTGTTCGTTAGTCTCGCTACAACTCGAGAACGGCTGGACCGATTTGGCTAATTTTAGTTTTGAATGATTTTTGGAAGTCCAGGGAAAGTTTAAAAGGTAAGAAACTATGAAGAAATTGAAGGGAAATAGTAAACACCACAATTTCATTTTCCCATACAAATAATCCGTATTTATCAAACCTTTGACACATTATTTCATTGCAAAGTTTTCCGGGACAGCTAGTAATTAATAAATAACATAGTTTGAGAAACACTGGGCTCTAGAATAAACGATATCGTGTTGTCTGCCGCTGAGCAAACTTAAATTTAGCTATTTGTTTCACTAATAAAACATGTTTAGCAAACGCTTCCGGAGCACGCTACTGACGCTACACAAACTTGAGCAAGTTTTAATGGCATTGCATTGTACAAGTTTTTAATTGGAGCTCGCATGTACTCGTTCAAATTTGACTGAATTTTGTGCCTCATTAAATTTGGACTACCTACCTAGTTGCTACGTGACCTACACGTGATTACATCAAAGGAAGTTAAAGGCGCTCCAGTAATTTCATTGCATTGTATTATACTTTTTGATCTCACAAACAAGCATACACTACCTCCTACTATCAACTGACGAAGCTCGAGAACGTCGGCACCACCGTTTTATCCACCAATAAAATTTTATTGTATGATCCTTATATAATTCCCGACATAGAAGCATAACAACTTAGACCTCAGGAGTGCAAACGCTACATTGAGATCTCAATTTTTTATATATTTATTTTATGGCTGCAGTATTCACTTATTGAAATAAAACTATTTTTACGGATTTATCTCGCGTATATTAAACTAAAATGATTTTTAAAATCAACCCGACGTTTCGGTCGCTTTTCAGCTTCCGTGGTCCCGGGCAGACTGAGGTGACATTTGTCTGACAGAAGTTTGAAAAAATTATATGTAGCTACCTCCATCGATTTCGTAAACGCCTTGCGTAGCGTTCAGGATTAACACAATAATTACTTATGGTATCTTGAGGTCTTGCAGACTGCTGCGGCTGGGATTTAATCTTGCTAAGCATGGGATCCCATGATGTTGATAATCGCCATCCATCTTCTCTATTGAAATTTAAGTGTTTTTTAATTTCAATAGCCTCGCGTACCATTCGTGGAATGGGTTTGTGTTCTCTAGCGAGTATTTGAATTTTATCAAACCGGATGTAATGGTTCGGCTTATCCGCTATGTGTTCACAGACTGCAGACTTCCCTGTTCTTCGGTTTTTGACATCAGCAATGTGCTCTTTAACGCGGGTGGATACAGCTCTCTTCGTTTAACCAATATATGAGAGTCCACAATCACAATCTTATTTATAAATGCCAGAATTTTGTAATGGAATATTACTTTTAATGGGTCCTAAATATAAATCTTTTTATATGGTTTGTGTACGGTGCAACCATACAATAAAATAATCTTTGTCAGCCATTTACTTCTCAAGCGCATCGCTGTGCTGTGCTATGTGGAGTTCGCGTCGAATAGCATCAAAGTACGCACGCGTTCCGCCGATCGTACTTCCTGCTATTATAACCAATAATTTGTAAACCGTGTGAAATTACCGAATTATACAACTTTTTATATCCAAAAATTTTCTTTTTATTTGTTGGACTCATCCGTGATCCAACAGTTTGAAAACTGTTTTAATGGAATTCTTTTTTAAAATGTTGCTGATTTTATCTGTGACACCCTTAACGTAAGGTAGTATAGCTGGTTGTTGTTCTACTAGGTGGTTTCACACGGCCTCTGTGACAGACGGGTGGTACATGGAGCTTGTTGTTATGTAGCACCTGGCGTAGGTGCTTCAGTTAGTATTCACTTACCTACAAAAAAATTAAATGTCAATTTTTATGCCATAATAAATTCATTTCATTTCGCCTAAAAGTTATAGTAGAAAAACACGACCGGATTCGGTCCGCCGACCAAAACCCCCGTGAGCGGATCGCTTCGGACTTGATTAATACGGCCACATTTGGTTCGGAGCGTACCGAATCCGCTGTCCGGTCCGTACGAAATCTGGACGTGTGTTACGACTACTGATGCTGTCTGAAAACAAATGCTTGACAGAATATTTTTAAACCTTTATCACCCTTCATTTCTATACAGGCCTAGTTAATTTGTATTTCGTTTCTGTCCATTGAATAAGCAATTATTACTGTGTAAGGCGGAAAAATATAAGACTATCTACCGTGGCTTCCTTTATTTGTATTTTGTATTACACAGAAAAATACAAAAGAGTATCTACCGTTGCTATGTTTATTTATACCGAGAAAAAGCATTAATTATCCATTTGCTCAGCATAACAAGCACCTAACACTATTCTGGTGCATTTGCTGAAAGTAGACATTTACTAGCGTAAAAATTGTAGGCGTTCGTCTGCAACGCTTGAATATTCATGATTAACCCAGGGATAGCCCGCTAACGTGAAACTACTCTATCGTATTTTTGTACTTCAAAATTACTTCACATTTGTCTTGCATAGACATGATTTCCTCACCAACGAACATTATATGTAGGTACATAAGATTTTAAGTCTGGTTTAAGAAATAACATTGTCATCTAATGAACCTACAAGAACGCTTAGGCTATTCGAAAATGAATTGTTAATATTGCTGTTTCAAACTAAATCTCGCCATGACTGCTGAAAATCTAGTTGAATTAAAATGAGTAACGGGATATACATGTAAAATTCTTGCCCATCGTTTCGCGAAATTTTCTTCATCGACAACGGGAAAAAAAGACAAAAAATACACATTTTCTTTACAAGAGTATCAATTGCTTTGCCAAATAAAATATGCAAATTCATTCTAATAAAATCTTGAAAATAATGATGGAGCAATAACAGTCAAAACAAAATTGTCTAATACGATGTAAATGGATAAAAAAAAGATGTGATGAGTGTATTCAATTTAAAAATACATCACAAGAGGCCTAAAAATCTTTCCTTGAGGGACTCCCTAAGCTAGGGTCGCCAACTTTGTTGTATTGTAAAAAAACAGTGCAATATTTAAGTAGACAGTGATGAAAATATAGAACAATATTTTAGATTGCAGAGACACGCGGTTTTTTTATCATAACGCGCGCATCGGCTTCCTCACTCCACTCTGTCAGTTATCAGTTTACGAGTAGTTCGAGTTCCTACACATTATTGATTTACTTTTATGTCATGATTGTAATTTGAACCTAGTATTCACATGTAAAGTTGAACCCCGACTTACTCAAATACAACTTACACTGATATTCCGCCTATCGCATAATGCCTGGTTATTACTGATTACCTGACAACCCTATCGTAAGCCGACTACACCTTGATAACAATAATCGTAATGATTTTGCGAGTACATCGCGTCTCAACTCTGCCTTATTAACTCGACGTGGCTGTAGGCCCGCGGAGATTTCCCTAGAGACTCTCGTTTAGTATTAACTGAGACATTACTATTGCATGACGGATGTCGTGACGTAGATCTACTTATTTACTTTCGGGAGATAGATTGCTTTGATATTTTCATGAAAATGCCGAGCGAGAGAAATGAAAATTTAAGAACAGTCACTGTTCTTAAAATTTTAACAATGTGCTAAATTAGAGTTACAATTTTATGCTGTTTTTGTGATCACTAGTAGTAATATTATTTTCTTTTGATTTGAGTTGTTTCTTTTTTACAACAGAGCCCTTTTTGAGAGAGCGTTTTTAATTCTTCACTTTTGACGGTGGTAAGTAGGTTACTGAATATGATTTATTATGCCTAGATCCTAACTAGATGACTTAGTGGTAGCAGTGGGTAAGCTGTACTGGAATGACATCCATGACCTTTTACTTCAAGTTTAACGAAATTGCTGCTTACTTATTTTCGTTTTATACGCTATCATACAAACAAATGAAACATTTAATGCAGTTCCTAAATTGGTCCCTCTTGGACCCTGATCCTGATCCTGAAACAAAGAAGGCCAAATTGTTTATGTTGCATGAATCCATCACTTCTGTCTGTTCCTTAGATGAAAAACAGGTGTGAAATTCGAATATAAAAAACTCAATAGGTACTCAAAACGCTCCTAAATTGAAGTTCACTAATTATAATTATGGTAATAAAAACACTTTAAACGATTTTCAAAAGACTCATTTCACGTAAAAATAATGTCGATGAATTTATATTAATGCATAATTAAAAGTAAAATTACCTCGTGATTATGCCGCCTTTGAACAGTAAATTTAATGCAGCTTTTAATATTAATGAATCACTAAATGGAGTTCATTATTCTAAAGTCATTTTACACACGATTGAATTTTTTGGAATGGAATAGGTATTGTAAACGTTAGTGAGAGTTGATAAATTCATATATCTCGACACCATCATTACCTTGATTCGGTCTAGATAATTATGCTATTGTAAGTAAATTACAACAAATGTTTAATCAATACACATAATAAGACAGTAAAAAACGAGTGTACGTACCTATATATTGTTCCAAAAAATCTGATAGACTGCGATTAAAGAAAAGTACCTAACAGAAACGGGGTTAGTGGCGTTGGTGGCATTGGTGGCATTGGTGGCGTTGGTGTCATTGGTGGTAATGTTGGTGGCATTGGTGGAGTTGGCAGCGTTGGTCTTATATTGTTCAGAGAAGTATTAAAGTAAACTAGATTTTTTAACTATCCTCAAGTGTTAATGATCCAAAATTAACCAACAGTTATATCCAAAACATGCTGCTCAAAGTCGCTATTCCACGCAAACGAAGTCCCGGACACAGCGAGTCACTAATTATAATGTCTATCATTCTGTCCCCCTGAATATTTATTTGATGTTATGATAGTCGCAAACAAGCATATACACTTGCGAGCTTTAAACTGGAACCACATAAACTAGGGTAACAAAATAAATTAAAAAATATCAACACATGATTGAACGACCCCCGTTTATTTATGTGATTCCTGTGTAAAGCTTGCGCAAGTTTCACTGGTGGTAGAGCTCCAGTGACGGAGCTCGCGGGCGTAGGCACCACCGCATTACCTAATATACTCACCGCTAAATGGTAGTGTTCAGCACTATCGTGTTCCGGTCAGGTGGTAATGCACGGCCCTGTAATTGCCGGCACAGAGGCATAACACCAAAGGCCTCAGAAGTGGTAACGCATCTGCATTTTGCCCTTGGTCTTTGTGTGGGTGTCTATAGGCTGCAGTCATCACTTAACATCAATGTGAACTGCATGATTGTTCAACAACTACACTAACCACGATCTGGTGCGGCAGATAAAGTAAGCAATGTTGGATCCATTGGCACTTTACCAACAGTAAATAATAATGATTACCTAATGAAAAGAAACACTTGAGATATGGTATGATAAGAAATATTTGATGATCTACGCTTCATGCTTAACCTCTAAGAGACTTGATTTAAATAGGTACATTATACATAACCATAGATTTATTATCTACATAACCATGTTCTATAATCCATAAAATCCCTTTCAGCAAAGCTGATCACGCACTGTTCCATATATTTAATAAAAAGGTACATTGTAATCCCACGAGATTTGATTCATCAGCCGTAATCCCTGAGAGCATCGCGGGGAATTGATGGAATATGTGAAACATCTCCAACATTCCAGTTTATCTCCAAGCTCCGGCTTACGGGTGATGCGCGACGTGTATTGTGAATTGCAATTAGGGGCTTAAGGAAAATCGGTGACTCGCGACGCCACGAGTTGTCGACTGCGTGGCCTCGAATTTTACGAACTAGCTTCACTAAGGATTACTAGTACGTAACATCACGCCCGTAATCCCCGAAGGGGTAGGCAGACGTAAAAGCATGCATTCAATCATACACGCAAACATCCACGATTCGCCGGTTACGTTTTGGCCCATGTAACCACCTATTGACATCTCCGGGCATATTACTAAACTTCGAGGTACTGGGAAACTCCCAGAAAATGGAAAAATCCTAATAGAACCAGAGATAAAATATTTTACACCGTTATCTCTGATATCCTCCGAGCCGTTAATCGAACCCAGGACCCCAGCGTAGTAGACCTGCTACCACTAGGCTACTGAGGCAGCTAGCTACTAGTACTACTTAAAAATATGAAAGAACGTAACTTTACGTAAGTTCACACTAATGTTAAGTGATGACTACAGCCTATAGACATCTACACAAAACACAAAAGTCAGACGTCAAGATGCGTTGCCACTTGTAAGACCTAAGTTGTTATATCTCTGAAATAGTTATTACGGGGCCATGCAACATTTTACTGGTGGTAGAGCTCCAGTGACAGAGCTCGCGGGCGTAGGCACCACCGCATTACCTAATATACTTGCCGCTAAATGGTAGTGTTCAGCACTATCGTGTTTCTGGCACAGGGGCATAACACCTTAGGCCTCAGGAGTGGTAACGCATCTGCACTTTGACCTTGGTCTATGTAAGGGTGTCTATAGGCTGGAGTCATCACTTAACATCAATGTGAACTGCATGCTTGTTTGCCACTTTCATCACATAAAAAAAATGCAAATATGGCGTATATTCAGTATTTTAATCCTCATCTCAAATAGAATGTTCATAAACAATGCAAAGTATATAGAAACGGAATTAAATATCACAAAGCGGAGGGAACCAAACTAAAACCGTTCACAAATCGCATTTTCGAAGTTAAGTATTTGCTTAATAAACTGTTTTAACATACGTTCTCTTTGTTGTGCACTGAATTATATAATACCTAAACTAACCGTTAGCAATAGGACACCGAGAACATAATAAATAGAGGCCCGAACCGCAGGTACAAACATTTCACGTCAAAAACAAATGGAAACCGAACCGGGTCGACAAAACCGCAGAACAGAAACTTTACTAAACACATCCATTTGGATGCCTCTTGACAGCTCACATGCAAATTAACACGCTCCCTCACCTCAATGCTCCTAAAATAAGTATTAATTTCCATTGACACTTAATTTTTTTATGTATTGAAGGTGGCAAACAAGCATGCATTTCACATTGATGTTAAGTAATGACTGCTAAACGTCAAAATGCATATGCGTTGCCACTCCTGAGACCTTAGTTGTTTTGTCTCTGTGATAAATAATACGTGACCATACATTACCATCTGACCGGAACACGACAGTACTGAACACAACCATTAGGCGGGAGATAGATTAGGTAATGCGGTGGTTCCTACGCCCTCAAGCTCTTACACTGGAACTCTACCACCAGTGAAAAATCATTTATGGAGAATTGATTTGTTCTAAGGGACAATAATCGAATGACGTGTCAAATAGGTGGAAAAGAGGAAAGCGGTGAACGTTGCCAACGCTTGGCACTTGCGAATTGGCGAGTTTGCAATAAATGCACCGTTAACAACTGTTGGCTCGCTGAGTACATTGTAAAGTAGCACTTACGATTTGGCATGTAAAATAAATCTACATGTACTACATTTCCTTTCGAAACTACATGCACTGCATGATTGCTAACACCTAAGATCCGCTTATTATGTTCTCAGTAGGTACTACTGTTGGTGCAACATAGAGCAACGCGGCCCACCTTCGCGGCGGACCGGAGGGGAGTAGCCATAGCGTGTATTACCGATGCAAAACAGTCTGTCATTTTTTGCGAGGGGCAATGCGTGCGACACACACGCACACTACAAAAATCGTCTAATACTACGAAACTCACACCTTGACTTTAACAAAATACAGAAATAATTTTACGCACACATTTAAACATCTAAGCGACAGGTATAGGCCCATTTGGACTTGTACTTTGACAGAGGGGCAAGCCTGCATATGGCTACTCCCCTCCAGTGTTGCTCTATGCTTTTACATAACAAGTAAGTTCATCCCCTATTGGGCTTACTGCACAATGCACAATAGGGGACGAGCTTAGTTATCGTGTAAAAGGCTCATTTCCAAACTCCAAATATGCTAAAAACTCAATAACACATGAATTCCAGGTGTGGGTCTCGATGTCACATCAAAACGTGATCTGGATAAAACCCGCAATCTAAGATAGTAGTGGCGAGATACAGTCACTTTTTATTATTATCATCACTATGTAGTCTTTAATTTTTGCTCCTGTACTTAGACTTTAAACGTAACTTCACGCCCTCCCCAAAAGGGCAATATAGGCAGAAGGTACAGTTGGCCTATATAATAGGAGCCTTTTGATATCTCCGGACATATTAGACTGGGAAAAATAAACTGAAAAGTAAAAAAGTCTCAATAACACTTAGAAACTCACCCGTTACTTCACCCGGAGATCGAACCCCAGCGTCACAGTAGTTGCCTTTAGAGGCCCTGCAGACTATTATTAAATTAAATTAAATTAAATTCATTTATTGTTCGACCATCATGTATCATAGTACATTACAATAACAAATAATAATTAATAAAATAAAATAAATAAGTCAATTCAATTATTATGGCAGTAAACTAAACTTTAGTTTCACCAAATAAAACTTTTTCATTTATTCCACATTTCGTTGAACGTCTTACCGCTAAGCTATCGATGTCGATTCCTGCCCGAAGTCAATTTTTTCTTTAATTTCTAAAGTTCACTCGCATGTGTTATAGCGAAAAATAAAATATTACAATTTGTTCAACGTTCAACGACCGAGTATCGTTTTAAATTCTTGTTTCCACTTCTTCTCTCGTCTTCCTTTATTTCTTTTGCCGTCTGTAGAAGTAACCAAAGAGTATAAAAATACTGCGTAAGGTAGTAACTTACCATCCATATAAACTGCATGCTCCTTTGTCACATACATGACATAAAAAGAGCCTAAAACCTACTTCAGTTCTCAATATTCAATTATTTCAGAAATTTCGTAGCCGCTGACTTCTACTTTTTAACAGCATTTTTAAATTATATAAAAGTACTAGCTGCCCCGACAAACTTCGTCCCTTAGAGGTATAAAAAAATAAAGTTTGGACTTTATTTTTTTCAACTAACTTTTTTAACTTAAAAAAAAAATTTGTAAGAATTACCTACCTTACCATCTAGGGATATAAAATATAGACCACAACTGATTCTCATACCTAAAAATTTTGATAATAATCGGTCCAGCCGTTTCGGAGGAGTATTGTTACAAACACTTACAAATATAAAATTATTAACAACTGATACGTTGATTAATATGTCAAAGTAAATAAAAATAAAATAAATAATGGTCCAAAGTACTTAATTAATAATTAACGGCAAGATAATTTTATATATTAGAAGAAGATGTCACCTATTTGATTCGATATCAGCTATAAACTTTGAATTGATCCAGGATTTGACCCGGATCTTGCAAAACTTCTGACTTTCATTTAACATTCCTATTATAAACCCGGAACTTAATTATGATTATCGAATAATGATCTTCAGTTCAGCGCGGCCACGCCTCCGGCCATTATCTTGCTCCATCTTTATAAATACCGTGAATATTTAATGGAACTTATAAAACGACTTAATCTGAGAATTAATTTAATATTTATTGAGAAGCTTCTAACAAGGGTTACGCCCCTTAGTGTGTAAGATATATGAGACAAGCGTTCCCAGCTTAGAAAACTAGTGCATAAAGATTGATGCCATCTCACCTTCTCTTACGAAATAAGTGCAAATGACGGGCTAGATCGCACTAGTAAAGTAATTAATACTAATTATTGCTATATCTGATAACTAATCTACTATTGTGAGTGAGAATCTTCTTTTTATATGGCGGAATACATATCTCAAATTCAATTAAACATTAAAAAAAAGAAAATTCAAATTTCAAACAGCCAGTCGAGTGCCTTTTTATTCTTATGGCCTAAAAGTGGCAAACAAGCATGCAGTTCACATTGATGTTAAGTGATGACTGCAGCCTATAGACACCTACACAAAGACCAAAGGTCATAATGCATATGCGTTACCACTTCTGAAGCCTAAGGTGTTATGCCTCTGTGCCGAAAATTATAGGGCCTTACTTTCCACCTGACCGGAACACGATAGTGCTGAACACTACTATTTTGCGGCAAGTATATTAGATAATCGTTGGTGCCTACGCCCGCGAGTTCCTTCCCTGGAGCTCTACCACCAATGAAAATGTTAATCTAATCTATCTGCTGCCAGATGATAGTATACAGCACTATCGTGTTCCGGTAAGATGGTAATGTATCGCCTCGTAATAAATATCACAGAGATTAAACAGCTAAGGTATCAGGGGTGTCAACGCTTCTGCATTTATACCTCTGGTTTTTGTGTAGATACCATAGGTTGCAGTCACTTACCATACCTTACGGCATGCCAGTTTGCTACCTTCTCTCTATTTAAAATTTAAAATTAACAAAAATCTTGAAAACACGTCCGCAAATCGCTTTAAACTTGGGCCTTATATCAACAAGGGGGCGCAATCCCTCGGCGAATTCATAATTCGACCGCGATCGCCGCTCAAATGGAATACGTAATGGCAGCTAATTTGACGGGGCCACGTTAAAAACACTTTCATTGAGTTCCTCGCACACTATACACTACACCCGGTAGTTTTTATGAAGTAAAATCTGGAACCGAATTAATCACAGAGACGGAGCTATTCAGCTACACTACCGCGTTACTTAATCTGTCTGCCGCTAAAAAGAAGTATTCAGCCTACCGCATTAAAGTCACATATCGACACTATACAACGTGTAACTTCACGCCTGTAATCCCCGAAGGGGTAGGCAGAGGTAAATGCATGTACTCAAGCATACATGCAAACACCCACGATTCGCCGATTACGTTTTTTTTGCCAATGTAACAGGTGGCGAGCCTGTTGACATAGGTGACATATACAACGTGTAACAGGATTATTAAATGTACAACCCAAAACAAGTTTGTTCAGAATCGATAACTGAATCGATTAAATAGGGTTGCGCAGGTTACGCTACATCACATTGTGACAGTGTGCGTATGTGAGTAGGTTTGTGTTATATGTGCGGCCGAAGGTAGAGTACGAACAGTATGCACACCCTACGTATGTATGCGTAGGGTGTGCATACTGTTCATACAAATTGAGGACAAATTATTTCTTAAATAAAAAATATTAGATACATTAACATGTTATTTCAGTTCATGTATTATGATTATAACTCGATTTTCTAATCGGAATGATTGCCGTTACATGTTGTATTTTTATACAACATGTAACGGCAGTAATTCTTATCATATATTATAGGTATTCAGGCCCCGCGGCTGGTGTAGATCGGAAGCGATTTACTCGGTTAAGCGATATGGGCGCGGTCGGGTGTGTGATGGGTGACCACTAGTGGCAAATTAAAATGCGTGTTTCCGTACTTCGAAAGGCACGTTAAGGCTCCTTTCATTCTGCAGCGTGTCGGCGGTCGCGTGTGGCGAGACCGGCAACACGCAGTTCAAAAACCGCTACCGGCAAGCACGCGGCACAATGAAAGCTACTATGGAGCTTCATACAAATTGCACCGCGACCGGCGACACGCTGCAGAATGAAAGTAGCCTAAGCCATCGGTCCCGGTTACTATCGATAGATAGCAGTCGTTTAACCTTGTCGGAGGCCTTATTGGCGGGTTGGACATCCGGCAACGGGTTGGCCACTAACCCTTATCTTCACCAACCCGCATTGGAGCAGCGTGGTGGAGTAAGCTCTAGGCCTCCTCGCAAGAAAGGGAGAGACTCGTGTCCAGCAGTGGGAGGTATCAAGAGTTGCCATTATTATTATTATTATAAAGCTGCTGTAAGCCATTCAAATATTTGTTCCAGTGGCGTAGTCGAAACCGAGAAACTCGACACACATACGGCAAATTCTGATATAGAGACAAATGGTTTGAAGCATCGTTGGAGTTGGCCGTTTGTTGTTGTTTTCGGTTTGTTGTCGGTTGTTTACTTAACTACTCATTAAGTAAGTGGTAGTGCTGTCTGTGTATAGTCTGTGATGGTGCATTGAGACAATTTGAGACCATCTTTGTTAAGGTTTCTGTTACCCAAAGGGTTACAGCTTTTTATAAAAAATATACCGACTGATTTGCAAAACTTTTTTTTTTTTATTTTTTAATATTAAGTTTGATTATAACAACTTATGAAAATTACATCGTCGAAGTTAATAAAAATGCTCATAAAGTTAAAACTACTGGTTCAAACTAATACAAAAAATACTGACACCAAAATATGGCAACGGTAGATGTTTTATAATGCAGTCCTCACTTACTAACAATTACTATGATTGTTAACTCATATAAATGTGTATATGTCAAGACCAACTTACTTTTTCGAAAGCTAATACTAGATTAACATATTAGCTTTCCAAAAAGGCCCAATAAATGTAACCTAAAGCTACCAGCATCGAACTTTATGAATAACATAGATTTTTGTTTCAGGCACTAGATACAGGAAATGCACTCGCATCCGTAAAACACTGCAGACATTTTTCAACTGCAGTGTAAAGGATTACATCCAGTTTCCATTTAACTCTTCGAAATCCGATTCAACGTCGACTGTAATTGCCAAAACGCAGTCGATGCAAAATCGAACGTCACTGACGTAGTAAATGTGCGAGTGGATAATCAATGATTATTGTACTCGGTAGACATCCGAAAATTAATATAATATATTTATTTGTTAAGATTTACTTATAATAATGGCAACCTATTATTCGTCCCACTGCTGGGTACGAGTCTCTCCCCTTTTTGAGGGGAGGCCTGGAGCTCACTTCACCACGCTGCTCCAATGCGGATTTGTGCCGACGAGGTTTAACGACTGCTATCTATCGATAGCAACCGAGACCGACGGCTTAACATGCCTTCCGAAGCACGGAAACGCGCATTTTAATTTGCCACTAGCGGTCACCCGACCACGCCCGTAATGCTTAACCATGTAGATACCAACCGCGGGGCCATGCGCGCTTTGCGCTTTAGTTTTAATTATTGAGATATTATCTAATTCCCTGTTACACATTCGGTGGCCGGTTACGCCACTTGAGATAGAAAATACGCGGTTGAAGGAAATCCCCTAAGCCGTGCGTTGGCTAGAAACAAAGACTGCACAAGCTATCGGAATAACCAATGTCTGCTAGTGTTGGGATGTATTGTAATTTTTGGCAACGGTTTTCCAATCTCGCTCAATCTTTCTCAATCTCGCTGGCTCGGTTTTCCAGCCGCCCTTCCAATTGAGCTACTGAAGTCCTGCCCGATTTGTCAAATCTTTCCTTCACATCTATTGCATTGCTTTATGGTAGCAGCAGCGCCATCTATTACCAACTATGCTAGTTAGGCAAGCGATATAACTAACTAACTACTTAAAGTCAAATTTTTCTTTCCATTTTTCTTTAAAAAATAAAAAATATTAATATTCTCTATATCTGAATTTGTGAAGACTACACTATCCATAACTTTAGAAAGCTGGCGGGGTAGCAAAATTTTCCAATAACGATTTTATATAAATGACAAGAATTGATGAAATGCGCGTTATATTTAAGATCTGAAAAGTCCTAAGGTCAAAAATATGAAATTGATATTGACAATCTGCAACATTTATGACTAGAAGTGTAAAATTATTTAAATATAATATGTAAATTGAGATGTGTTGAAATGTAAAAATGGGTAATGGTAGATATTATAATAATAAAACTATATACTGTCATATTCTGTCCGAAGATGGATTGAGGGTATTTTAACAACTGTATGAAGTGGCGTACATGTATGAAGAGAGTAATGATTACAGAAAAGGCACGCGAAGAGTGTAAGAATAGAGATATTTGACACTGCATGTTCTCTGTCTACCCAGTGAGTGAATTGGTGTGAGAGGCTGCCTGCAAGAGGCGATGCGCTAATTTCAATTAACCTTGTATAATTTACAAAACAAATCCAGAGGTTAGTAGGCAATAATTGACCCGTCTTAGTCGATATTTTGTTTTACCGTTCTAACCATAATATGATAAACAGTTTACGTTCACAACACTAGCACGTGTCCACTGGGAACAAACAAAATTGTGGAGCTTCGGTTTATCGAATTTTTATATTGCTTAATATGTTTATCTATAATATAAAAATAAGTCGGGTTTTCCTTCCTGACGCTATAACTCCAGACCGGACGAACCGATTTCCACGGTTTTGCATTCGTTGGAAAGGTTTCGGAATCCGTAAGGTTTATAGTGAAGAAAATTCAAGATTATGAAATGACATTCACGCGGGCGAAGCCGCGGGCAACAGCTAGTTATCAAATATAAGTTCGCTGCAGAGCTTGGCGCTGCGCCAGTACTTGATACAAAGGAGATGTTGCGAGCTCGGCTCTGGTTCGTACATGTCCTCAAAAAATGGGTAAATTAAAGAAGAATCCAAAAAAAATACAATTAATTTATTGAAGAATACATTTTAGAGTTACAATCACATTTAATTATAACGATTTTATCATTTTCAACTATGTTAAACATGGCGGCGATACAGCCGACACTTGGGATCAATCGATTTTGATAGTATTTAGAAAATATTACTTTTTTCTCCAAGTTCTATAATCAAAATACAATTTAAAAAATGAAAATGTCAAAATGACATCGCCCGGCATATTCGCCATGTTAGTTTTGAGTTGCAATTCTAACTGCAAATTATGTTTTGTAACTGCAAACAAAGCTAAATAAGTGAAAATATGCAGTAAAACACGTTTTTGTATTGATTTTGCCTGTTTAATGATATTGTGTACAATTCATGGCCGGAGGTCCATACATTTTTGCAACATCTCCTTTAAAACGCCTTCATATCAACTATCGTAATTCTTTCAGAACTTGCAACAAGTACCTAATTGAATAAATATTTTTCGAAATTTCATTTCGGTTTATGGTCGGTATTTTTTATGGCGTACTGTTTCATTTCATATAGCAATTTCCTTGCAAAATAGTTTTCAGTTAATTTTCGTATATAACGAAAAAACCAAAAGCTATGATATGTGTAGTGTAGTGTAGTGTAGTGTAGAGTTATAAGATCCAATAAATAATATTAACTGATACTGAGATTTTTTACGTAGAACCTGACAAGTATGCAGTCGTCACTTAACATCCATGTGAAATCAGGGGTGTATTTACCCTAGGGCCAGAAGGGCTATAGCTCGGGGCGGCAGGTCGTGAGGGGCGCCCCAAGGACTTTGGTTTGGACGTTTGAAAAAAAAACTAGAACGCACCTGAGCCACCTTTCCACATGTTGATTTCATATCTGAAGAAATTTAAAATTCAATGTATGAAACCCGCCCCTTGTATTGTGCGTGGATTGCATGTCTGAAGAAGTTCGAAATTCAATTGAAGTAAACCGTACCGCCAATTTTTTTTCCGCCTCGGTTTTGCTTTATGCTATAGGCACCGGGCGGCCACGGAGAAGATAAATAAGGATGGAATGGTAATGTGTGCGTGGAAAGCGCGCCGCAACTATGCAAAACCAATCTCAGTTCGCCCGAGCCATTCGTTCGCCGGTCGTAGTTGCATGTCTGCTTAAAACGACAAATCTCTGGGTAAAAATACCGTGTTGTGCAATTTTAACATGCAATATGAAATGTCAGACCTCAAGTATAAAGCGAGGAGGTACTATATCTTTCCATCGGTAAGTCACAAATAACATTTATTGTTATAATATTTGTAAAAAACAGAAAAATATACAAAAGGAATATGAATATTCAAACTTAAACTGCATTAATTAAACGTTACTGCTAGCGAATACATTGCTCGTTAAGCGCTCGATCAATTAACGCTATTACTGTCTCCGCTTGCAATGTACAGCACGTAATGCGTCCGGCCGGTACACTACGACTACTGACGTGCGAGCTCCTTGTGAGTATATTGTTGTGTGCGTGCGAGTGTTTATTGTCTAACCCCCTTATTCATAAACGTATTTTAGCTAAAGTGTTGCTAATCTCTCCTTTGTCCTTTTCTATCATGCACATTTGACCATGCAACTGACAAAGACAAAGCATTCTATAGCTAAAACGTATCTAATGTACGTTTATGAATAAGGGGGTTAGTGTACAAACTTACGCAAACGAATAGCTGCCCTGAGGACTTACGTGTGGGTAATTGTCGAGATAGTGCTGCATTTGTGCAAAAATTGCACGGTGGGAGAAAAGCGGCGACACTGGTTCTAATACTAAATTGAAGCAAAGGCCTTTCCATCCTTATTTATCTATTCCGTGGGGGCGGCGAAGCAGTGGAACAGAACAGAATTCATTTTTGCGGTAGCGCCCGGCGCGGATCACCCGAAGTGAAGTCAGTCTTGGAACTAATAACTATCTCGGATCTTGGTATGTTTCAATGTAGGTCGGCTCGCGTTGGGTTAGGCGCACTGAAGTTTTTAGTTTTAAAAATGGACAGTGATAGTCTTGGACTCCTCCTTGAATCCCTCTCTAGAAACTAAAAGCACTTTAAAAAACAACACTTTCAAAAACAATTTACAGCGAAGACTGATATGTACCATAAGTATAGGTACCAACCTGGCCCCTCTAGAGCCAATCTGCCGTCCCCTATAGTCAAGCTGCCCTCTCTAACTCGTTGGCTGGCGACGTGTTTGGTGATAATGACAGCGCTGAACGAGAAAATAGTCAAATACCAGCTAAAAGAAAGCGTCAAAAGCTTTGACCCATTACGTATTGCTGAACAAAAAGCCTTAATCAAAAATAAAGCTACAAGTTTATTGGCTCAACTGAATTCCTATAGCGATATTATCGGAATTCTGGGGATCAGTCCTAATACAATTTAATACCGTTTGAACCGTTTCTAAGGTTTTGCAAGGTGTGGACACAAACGTTGAGGTAGTCTCTAGCCTTTACAATTCCCTGATTATTTTGGTAAAAAATCAACGCGAATTTTATTATTCAATGCATTTGAAAAAGCTGCAAAAGAAAAGTGTACTGAAGATTACAAAAATAGCCGCAAAAGGATAATAAAAATAAAAAACGAGACGATGAGCAACGCGAAGGAGAAGTAATTTTACAAGGACTGGACTATTTTAAAGTGAATACTTTTTTGTCAATATGCGACCAATTGTGCGAGTTAAGGTGGTGTAAAACATCATATGACGTTGTGACCGCCAAATTTGTATTTCTATCCAATTTAAATACACTATATGAGACGGAAATTAAATCGAACGCATTATCACTCCAAAAGTCTTTTCCTACTGATCTTGCAGATGATTTAAAGGATGAACGCGTACTATTAAAGATTTTTTTGCTGTCTCAGGGACAAGAAACTGAAACAAGTTTACGCGAACTAAACTTATTAATAAAGAAAAATGATCTGAAAGTGGCGTTTCCTTACATTGAAATTGCGTTGCGCATATTTCATTGTACTGCAGTAAAGAATTATAGCGCAGAACGCTCATTTTCGGTACTCAAAAGGATAAAAAACTATTTGAGATTGCGTCTAATCGAAGAACGGCTTAATAATTTGGCAATTTTTAATACCGAAGCCGATTTAACAAATTAAATTGATGACAACGATGTAATAGGTAAACGAATTTGTTAAAAATTTTGTCCACAGAAAAAGAATGTAAAATGTAAAATCCACCTGTTTTTTTTTTGTTTTCTTTCATTCCTTGATGGGGCGGAAAACTACAGGAGCCCGGGGCGCGCAATCTTAAAATACGCCCCTGTGTGAAATGCATACTTGTATACAGACGATTAGGTATTTAATAAAAAAAATCTTTAGACTTCAGCGCCTTAGCCAGGTTGACTAGCTACATGACTTATCAAATTGGACTATTAGGCTTTTAGTCTTACCATACGTGGTAGCCATTCGATCCCTTTTTCTCCAATGAGAACGTTACTTTGAGCTGTATGCCTTCCAACTGCCACTTGAGTTTCACAATTCGGTGGCCTACGTCGCCTACTTTGATTCCAATGCGGATCGCCTCATTCCAGATTCGATATCCCAGCTCTCTATAAAGTTCATGAGAAACCAATCATAACTCAGCAAATCTAAGCATATGAATAAATCGCAAGGTACGATAGAAAAGTATGTTACTGTATAGGAAAGTACGTACGTGTATAGCATCAGAAACTGAGCTCCACAATGCACTCGCATTGTATGTACTTAATTTTTAAGGTTACCCCCGTGTATAAATAAGCCGAGGGTAAAAGCCAACCCGCTACCACTGGATTGTATTGTGTGTACACCTTGTAATAAACAAACAGTAAATACATTGCAGCTTTCCGAGTTAGGTCAATACGTGGAGAGAGTGCTGAACGTAGATTTGAAAGAAATGTATTATTTAATATAGATCTGTATACAGTGAACATCTACATAAATTTTAAAGCGAAAGGTCACTCTTCGGGTAATATCAGAAACTACAAGTATTAGTTTCAAATTTTGCATGGGCGTTCATTTTCACAAAATCCCAATGGCACCAGAGATACAGGCCAATAAACCTTTAGTTAGCCCCCGACCCAGGGATCGAACCCAAGATTGATTTTCCGTATTAGAGTTTTGTATTCGCAAAATAGAAAAAAAAACGCTACACATAATACACATTTTTACTCGACAATACATTAATCAAACCTAGTCGTTGTAGTTGTGGTTGAATCACTCTCCTCTGTGGTTACCATCAAAGTGTCGAGGCAAAGTAATTGATCACGCATGTCACTCCAGCCGCCCGCACCTTCAGGTACCTTGAAACTACGATCCACTCTACCTTCTGGTCCAAATAGCAACATAGCCTGCACCTTCTTCGGATACATCTTCCAGGAGCGTAGCATCTTCTTGATCCGCTCCACGGGATACGGCTCAAACTGTTTTACAGATAACACCCGCGGTGAAACGCACCCAACCATATCCATCTTACCTGGATAATGATCAGCCAAATTAAAAAATGAATAACTCCAGCTAGAATCGTCGTACATACAATAAAAGGACGATATCTCGTTCACACTTTTCCATGTGCTTTTATTAAATGCAATCGCAATATCAAATGGTGGCTGCCAACGCCTCACAGTCATTAAACTGGTATCTAAATTCTTAGAAAACGGTCCGCCAAGCGACATTAACGTCGCACTAGGGAAATAAGACATAGAGCGATACAAAAATTGTAGCATGTGCAAGAAATCAGGCAGCACATAGTTATCCTCTTCTAAAAAGACGACTGGTCCATTATGGCGGACCCATTGCATTCTATCGAATACGAAGTTGGCTTTCCACCACCAGTGCTGTTTGTGTTCTGTGGTGTACGCATCTCTGTTTATGCAAAACTTCTCTTTTGAGTTACTTCGGGTATTGTTCCTGCAGTCATCGAGATCGACGCCTGGGAATTTATTTGGGTGCAGCTGTATAGAATATGGATAGAAGATTTGCATGACTTTACAAAAATTAATGCTGCGTACCAAGCTATTAATGGTTTCATGGTAGTAACTGTGGGAGAATATAATTAAAACTTTGTCTATATAACGCACTTGAGCTAGAGAAAATATGAGGATTTTGAGACGTGTTACATCATTATGCACTTGTATTAGCAGAACTGTCGTGTCTTGATCTATTGGACGATATTTATCTGAATTTATCACTTCTCTCTCAATATTCAGCTTTCCAATTGTATTTTTCAATACATCTATATCAATTTTAAACAAGTCGGAGTTCAAAGACTCGTCCGCAAATAAATATTTTCGGTATTCTAGCGGTATTGAAGCGAGTGGATCCTGGTTAAAATAGATTACGATTGAGTAAACAAAGAGGAAGGCGACACATGTTGAACTTGATAATCGAATGTAACTGGATTTGAGTTTATTTAAAAATGTGATCACATTCATTTTGAAGAATAATGTGCAGTTTTGATAAACAACGTTGAAATTGCGGACATAATAATTTTTGCATAACATCAATCATTGTCATTTTTCACATTGCCAGTCAAAAGTCAAGCTGTGAAGAATGAATAACAACAAGGAGCTACATTATAAAAGGGTAGCCTATTATGTAAGTCAGTAGATCGATCGACGCCTCATAATTTTCAAGCAAAATAATAGTAATTCATGTTTATGTAAAACACTTTGATTATATACACGTCTAGATGGAGCATTTGAGTTCCTAAGCGTCCAAAAAAATATCAGTTAACTGTTAGCTGATATCTTCGTTTCGCTCGCTCAGTAGCGACACCGTCATTGTGACGGGAACACGTCCGCATCTGTGCTTTCAATATGACGAGTTGCGCTATTAAAGTGTGCCGAAATTACCAAGGAAGAATAAAAACATCTAAAAACATTTCTTATTATCGATAAGTACACTTTCCATAGTCCTAAATTAATGCTAGAAATAAAACAACAATATTTAATTTTATCTCGAATTGTAAGATTTATTGAACGCCATGTTTACTGTGTTGCCAGTTTTTTATTTAAAATCTGCCCAGTGAAATATGAAGTTACAAAATAAAATGTATGTAAATCATGTTTAAGTACATAAATACATTATTTTATTAACCCCCGATGGAAAAAGAGAGGTGTTTTAAGTGTTTTAAGTGTGTGTGTTTGTGGGCTTGTAAATTCCCAACTACCAATTTTGATTTTGTTCTTAAAAATGTATTTGTTTTTCTCCACAATAATAATAATTTATATTAACAACTAATCAGAAATAATTAAAGCTATACCTATACAATCAAAAAAATAAAAATAACTAAAAAGTAATAACTGGAGCTACCTACTATGGGACGATCCAGTTAGTCCAACGATGTGGGACGACCGTTTTAGCCGGAAGGTCGCGTGTTCGATTCCCGCATCGTAACAAATATTTATATGGCCTACAGATATTTGTTTCGGGTCTGGGTGTATGTGCATATGTTGTATGTGCATAAAGGTTATAACTAGGCTGTACATGCATTTTGTTCTTAATCTGAGTAGCATTATTTGAATAATATTATGCTGATTAAATTATGTAGGTATAATTTTTAAAATTAATCAATATAAAATTGGGCGTGTTTTTGTAATTACTAATATTGTAAATTTTGTGACAGAATTTAGTTGAATTTATATTATTATCTGTATACTACCGTAACATTGAGAGGACCGTTAGATTATATCCTTACGTACATTCCTTTGTTAGATTGTAGTCAAACAGTTTTCACAACAATATGGTGATATTGGCGATATGTCATAAATTAGGAAAAAAGAGAACTCGACTTAAGGTAATTTTCCCTATTTTAGGGAAAAAATTCACAAGTAAGCAACATATTCACCAGTTTAGTAGTGTGTGTAAAGCGAATAAAATATACGTATTTGTGTGCGTTACACGCACACAAGGCTTCTCGAGTTGGGACATTGTTTTTGCGACGTTTGTAAAGCGACGCTCCATCTAGACGTGTATATAATCAAAGGTAAAACATTAGTATTTTGGCGTCATGGTATACTTGCTGGTTTATGTAATTAATGATGTTAGCAAACAAACACGCATTCAGTTGACATGGATGGTCAGTAAGTGACTGTTGCAGAAGACTAGGAAAACAAAATACCTACAATTTTTACTGGTGGTAGAGCTCGAGTGACATGGCTCGCGGGCGTAGGCACCACCGCATTACCTAATATACTTGCCGCTAAATGGTAGCGTGTCACTATCGTGTTCCGGGCAGGTGGTAATGTACGGCCCTGTAATTTCCGGCACAGAGGCATAACACCTGTGGCCTCAGGAGTGGTAACGTATCTGCATTTTGAACTTGGTCTTTGTGTGGGTGTCTATAGACTGCAGTCATCACTTAACACCAATGTGAACTGCATGAACCCGCGACTCTTCGAATCAAACGGTCGTCTCACACCGCTGGACTAACCGAGTCGTCTGGAATAATCAGATGATAGATCTCTTTACGAATAACGTACTGTATTAGTGTGCTTTAATTTGCTTCTGCACCAGATTCAGTTGTGCTTTACAGTTTACAATATAACGATCGTAAAAATGTTAATAGCTAGCACGTATAATGTCTACGTTGACGCTCAATATACCTATTGTAATCCAAAGAGATTTAATATAATATAGATATAAAATAAAGATTCATAGTTTCTTCCAAAGAGTATACAAATGCTACGCTTTTTCGCAAAACCTAGAAATTAAGCGTCACTGCGTTTTATTTCTTTATTCGTAACAATATTATTTCAAAGTAAATTACATTCTTTATTTACGCAATAACGAATAAATGAACAAAGTAACATCAACGCAAATTCAACGTTTACATTGAATGAAACAAACATGGCAATCGCTAAAAAACAAAGGGAAGATAAAAGAATTAGGCATCAAACGAATACACGAGGTCGAAATTCCCGAAAGTGAATCAAATATTATTTCCATGAATCATCCGTGGGACGGCTCGGGGCGACACATAAAATGGATAATCGACATCTTAAAAGATCACTCTTAATGGAAAAAAAATATGAGAACGTCAAGAGCGAGTCGACTTGCTTAACTATGTCGAAACGGTTCCGTATTATTACTGGACACATTTAAAATTAAGGTTTAAAACGTTTTTTTTGCATAGACTCATGTAGGCGACACGTCTCGAGACGGCACTAGTCTACTTCACCGGGCAATCAGTGAGCGCAGAGGAGGCTCTCAGCCGGAGAGTCTGTCCAGATGAGGCGTTTTACACGCGCGTTTCAATAAATCGAGTGAAAAAAGAAATGCGCTTAGGCATCTGGACGGGATAAGCTCTAGTATTTCGGATACATACGAGCGAGTGTCAACACGCGTGTAAACTCGCGCGAAAAACGCTTCATCTGGATAGGCTCTAAATAAAAATTAGCGCAGCTGCCTAAGGAAGACTCCTGGGGGTCCGAATCTCGGCTTACGGCGTTTAGATTAATAAGGTTCACTGCTTCTGCCGGACATGCGAAATTAGAATAACTACGTTACGCGACTTATTATTGTGTAGGTAGTGTTGAAACTTCATCTCTGCTTGAAAGTTCAACTTACCGACCTCTAGTTTCATTTTGACCTCTTGTTTTCGTGTAGATATCATATCTTTAGGCGACGGTATTCACTAAACATCAATTTGAACCGCATGCGTGTTAGTCCCCAATTATATTAATTTCTATGTAATTTTTTTTAATAATATAAAAAGAAATAAATAAAAATGGCCAGCTTGTAACACCATGTGCTTACTGATGCCATCAGGAAGTGACCATCCCATCCCCCAATAGTGGAGGAGAATTTAACAATAGAAGTAGGAGAATAGAGTCACTTAGGTTAGAGGTGTGGCAACGTAGTAGTATCTGCATTTTGGCCTCTGGTTTTCTGTTTCTATAGGCTGGCGTAATCACTTAACATCCATGTGAGCTGCACGCTTATTTGCCACCTTAATAACATAAAAAAATAACAGAAAAACAATTGTCATGATTTTCGCACTTTTTTATTGCTTTCTCAGGTAGTTAAAATTTTATTACGCATAATCCTATTAGGCTTATGGAAAGCATATAAACCACCAACCACGCAACCCTAAAAAGTTGAGAGGTGATCCGCAGAGCAAACAACACTTGCGACCTCTTAAAACTTTAGACTACTTGACGATCTTAATTTCGCGCCGAGGGAAAAATTCAATTTGACTAAGTACATCGCTTGAATTCTTTTTGCATTATGGGCTTACAATACTTAATTCTTTATGACTCCGAGTGCCCCGCGGCGGATTGCCCGCTTATCCCGGATAAATATTATTGGCCCGAATAATGGCTCCACGTCAACTGTTGCAGTATTATAACTCAATTTTGGCGACATTAAAAATGTAGTTTTACTAATGTTTGTGAGACACTTTCAAAGGCTTAAGAAGTTATTTCATTAATCATTAGGAACAGGAACAGTTTTTACTATGGCCTCATAGTTTTGAAATCAAGAAAAAATATGATGCTCCATACAAAACGTTCATTGCCTTGCGAAGGGTATAAAGTAGCTGATTTTTTTCGCGATCTTAATTTCCCGCTCAGGTAAAATTCAGTGTGAAATTCACAGATCGATTTTTTTTTTCTTGCTTGCTTGCGACCTCTTAAAACTTTAGACTACTTGAGGATCTTAATTTCGCGCCGAGGGAAAAATTCAATTTGACTAAGTACATCGCTTAAATTCTCTTTGCATTATGGGCTTACAGTACTTTATTCTTTATGACTCCGAGTGTCCCGCGGCGGATTGCCCGCTTATCCCGGACGAATATTATTGGCCCGAATAATCCCTCCACGTCAACGGTTACAGCCCAGTGGCGATATTTACAAAATGTATGAGTTTGGAATGTTTAATCATAACAGATATAGACATGTATAGAGAGCGATATGAATTACTCGTTTATCCCGGATAAACGATAAATAGACTTTCATAGTCAGGGGATGTCAGGAGAGGTACAGCCGAGCGTCGAAGGAGTTCGACCCTCAAGTTTAGGACCCTCTGCTCTAAGGCTTGGTCGCTTATCCTAAATCAATTAGGCCAGGTTTTTTTATGTTATGGAAGTGGCAAACAAGCTTGCAGTTCACATTGATGTTAAGTGATGACTGCAGACACCCACACAAAGACCAAGGTCATAATACAGATGCGTTACCACTCCTGAGGCCTGAGGTGTTATGCCTCTGTGCCGGAAATTACAGGGCCGTACATTACCACCTGACCGGAGCACGACAGTGCTGAACACTACCATTTAGCGGCAAGTTTATAGGTAATGCGGTGGTGCCTGCGCCCGCGAGCTCCGTCACTGGACCTCTACCACCAGTGAATAGGGTACCACAGGTAATGTAATTTTGTCACATTAGCAATTCCTCTCAGAAGTACATTACAATTAGTTTTCATTACAAAACACGATCCTCTCTTTCACTTCTGAGCTAATTTTTACATCTACTTAATAACTTAATCAGTATGAAATGAAATACCCTGAATATAATGTTATCAATTAAACCACCTTCCTATTAAATATTGTTGAAATAGTTTCAATTTCCAGCAACAATTATCTTGCTTAATTAATGAACACCTTTCAGCGCCACATATTTCAAACTCCTCGCCTTGCTTAATAGCGGCTTAAATTGAACCTAACAGAATGCTGACCCTTTAATTGCTCGCTCGGAAGCGTATACAAATCAATAGTGTTGATAAAATAGTGTTATTGTTGCAGATAGCGGGCGCCAGCAATTTGGACGGAGTGGTAAGGAGCAGCCACACAGCGCGCGTTCGAGCTAAAACGGTGTTTTAGTTTAACAAACAACGAGAATACTTTAAAAACAACATTGTTTTCATATTGTTTGTACCTCAAAAGGAAAAAACGGATCCCTATATATATAGGATCACTCATCTGTCTATCCGTGTAGAAAATTACCAGTAGGGAAATTAAAGAGACGAAATTGATTATTTTTATTTTGCCTATGATTTTGAAACAGTTGATCTAGAGGGGTGTCACGACCGCTTGGGCCAAAAATTGCGTATTACATCCACGCATCGGTACAATTAGTCGTGGGGCCTACCGACATTTGTTTCGGATTTGGGTTTTTGTGTGTTGAGTGTGTACAACGGTACCCATGACACACGTTTTATCTAGTGTGGTGCTCTGATTGTAAGCATGTAATTTTTGTTTATTGATTCTCTACCCTTATCCCTACTATCAATGACAGGTGGCCATCAGATTCATCCGCATCGCTCCCATCGGTTTATCAGTTCTGTAACTCCCAACGGTAATATTCTTTTTTGGAAAAATCTCAAAGAAACTTGTATCTCTATCCGAGAATGCATCGAGGTTCTATAGTCGATATTGTTAAAGAATAAAAAAATACTAGAGATAAGAATAAAAATTTATTTATTATCTCTCCATCAAGGTTTACAAAACTTAAGTAAACTTAACTAATATGTTTATAAAATATTGTGACCTAGTGAATGGAGCAAAATAAGTGAGACTAAGTGTGATTATATGGCCAATAAAGTTCGGCCCGCCATCATCCTCGCTATCTGTTCACCGCGTGACACCACCTTCGACACCGTCAGCAGGTCAGCCCCCCCTGCTCGCCACCGTTCGCATCGCTCCCGATTTATCCCGCGCTTAATGGACCATATTCAAGAGGAACGAATAAACTGCTGCAAAAAAGCTAGCAAAACAATTTATACGAGATGCATTGCCCCGAACGCTTTAGCGTCAAACTGACTTGTATTGCAGCTAAATAATGGCAGTTTTGCGAAGGTGTTCTTTTGTGTTGGTTGGATTTGTCTTGATTACGGTTTTATGCTGGCTAGTTTGCCGTTTTAGGTTGTTTGGTTAGGGACAAAAACTGACCAAATACAAGTCGAACTCGTGTTAACAGGGTTTTGTACATTTGAGAAATTTTCTGTGTTACCTGATATACAGCTTCATATCTATAAGTGTGACCTATTTCAATTTTTAAAATTTTGGGCTCAGTAGTTTTAAAGATAAGGTATCAAACCTGTCAAATATGATCTTTTGAAAAACTTGAATTCAAATGACACCTCTGATCTCGATACTATGGCCGCTTTAAAAACCAAACCGACTGACCGAAATTGTCCACAATTTATTCTATTTTGCGAGCTACTCATCCGAAGATTCTAAACTACTACAAGTCCCATCCATTGTGATTTGTATTTTACATAAGTATCGGTGTTTAAATGAAAAAGGCATGCTCCGATGGTTCTAACATGTAGAAAGAATATCGAATGAGCAAATGACACCGTTACAATTATCTACGTGCAATTGTTGGGCCAGAAAGCCTATGATTTACCTACTTTGACCTTACTTACTTTAACCTTAGTCTAATACTATAACTATACTAAATAGAAGACTCCTCATGAGTATTACGAATCGGCGTGTGTGTACGAAGAAAGTTATGAATAAAGAAGTTGTGAGCTACTACTATAACTGTATAAGGCCCTAGTGGGACTCCATCTGGAATACTGCTCTCATTTGTGGCCCGGAATTCCCAAATATCAGGTTGGTCCACTTGATTCACTACAGAAACCCGTCAATCGTGTTGTTATCGTACCAAGACTCACAGGCTCGAACATCTAAGACTGCGCAGAGACATTGGGAGTTTGTGCGTTTTTGTTGTAGCTACGCCATTGCTACAAGTACCGTAGCTGTGCCACTACTATAACGCAACGTAGCTACGCCAGTACCTTAACGTAATGTAGCTACGGCACTGCTACAACGTAATGTAGCTACGCCACTTCTGCATCGTAACGTAGGTTCGGCACTTCTACAACGTCACGTAGCTACGCCACTGCTACAACGACACTTAGCTACGCCACTGCTCCAACGTCACGTCGCTACGCCACTACTCCAACGTCACGTCGCTACGCCACTACTCCAACGTCACGTCACTACGCCACTGATACAACGTCACGTCGCTACGCCACTACTCCAACGTCACGTCACTACGCCACTGCTACAACGTCACGTCGCTACGCCACTACTCCAACGTCACGTCGCTACGCCACTACTCCAACGTCACGTCACTACGCCACTGCTACAACGTCACGTCGCTACGTCACTACTCCAACGTCACGTCACTACGCCACTGCTACAACGTCACGTCGCTACGCCACTACTACAACGTCACGTCGCTACGCCACTGCTACAAGGTCGTCGCTACGCCACTACTACAACGTCACGTCGCTACGTCACTACTACAACGTAACATGAGTATATTCTTATTCCTTTAGTCTTAGTATGTAAGTAATTTAATTGATGCGTTTCTACTACTGGTAGTCGAAAATACTGCTATTCGTTTATTTGTTTTTGAAATTTGATAAGCTTGACGTAAAAAACTGGTGGCAATATATCAACTATCGCCATTTTATCTTTACAACTGACCATTGTCACGGGAAACACACCAGCGATGCGAGCACTAGCTTAAACTACAACGTAACACGGAGCTCGGAAAATTAACACCCTACATACAAATTAGGCCACATTTGTCACCCGTACGTGATCCTGTATAAACACTGAGGTTAGACACATTCAAATTAATATTGTATCTAATTAGATGTAATAAGGTACGTCTGATTCAGGTTACGTTTGTGATTCTTCGACATGTTTCGTAATTGCGAAAGTGAAATAAATTTAATTCGATATGGTTTTCGATTTCAATTTACCAAGAAATAATGGATAATAGGGAATATGCATAAAATTTAAAATTGTCTCAAATATTTTTTTCTCGAATAATATATCAACGTCATATTATAATACAATAATATTATAATACAAAGTTTTTTTTTATTTACTAATTATTTAATGCCATTAAATATTATGTAAATAGTGCAAAATAAGGAAACGAAATTCAAACTTCCAAAACGCGCCGCCATTGGTCGAGACGAAATAACACTTTGTCTGGTGTTTTTCTAATACTATTTTCGCACTTAGGTACTATACAATACTTGTAAGATGGCTTTTTTGCTTCTTCCATGATTCGTAGAGCAATTAAAATTCAAAATACGTATGAAGTAACACAAAAGTTTAGAGTAAAAAACACTCGACGTGTGTTGTGACGTCACAACACACGTCGTCAAAATGACGGCGTTTCAAGAGCTCAAATTTACTCAATAACTGTAATATTTTCAGGCCTATTTATAATTTTTCTACGATATATATAAGTAAATGATTAATTTAAGACGAAAAAAAAATTTCATGAATATTCCCTATTCAATTGAGATACAATTAACTGGTGTGGAACTCGAGCAGAGTAGATACCGCTTTTTAGGCGTCCCTGGGCTAGAAACATCGACGACCCAACACAGCTTTTGGTTCTATCGTCGATGGCTACAAAGAACCCTTGTATATTCGCCATATTTGAAATCGGTTTAAACCGACATTATTCCACTGTACAATGCCACTCCTAAGTCCAAAGCTGTACAATAAAAAAATTATGTGTGTACTCGAATCACTAGAACATGAATCAACAACTAAAAAACACTTTCATGTTCAGAAGCTAGTATTTTTTCTATTAAAGCAGCAATTGCTTTGTTGGCTCGTCAAACTGTACTGCATTAATGCTCGCCACTCATCGATCACCGGACTGACACGCGACGATCGAACGGACAGACAATGCACTATACAAAACAATATTAACGACCTCCACCACTATTTTGTTTATACTCATATTTCGTCGTCACTACGTCGAAACACATTAATTATCGACGCAGAACAAATACTTAAAACACTTTAAGGAGCCGGTTAGTCTAGCGGTGTGAGTTGACCGTTTTATTCATAGGGTCGCGGGTTCGATCCCCGTACCGGAACAAATATTTACATGGCCTACAGATATTTGTTTCGGATCTGGGTGTTTGTGTATTGTATATGTACAACAGCACCCACGACACAGGTTAGTTAAACCTTTAAGTGTAAGCGTATTTTTTTTTTGACCGCGACCACTGGTTGTAAACGAATTTTTGTACAGCAAAAAGCATAATTTTCAGATAAATATACTTCAGAAATGAAGCGTGCATGGCGCGGTCGGGTGTGTGATGGGTGACCGCTAGTAACAAATTAAAATGCGCGTTTCCGTGCTTCGGAGAGCACGTTAAGCCGTCGGTCCCGGTTGCTATCGATAGATAGCAGTCGTTAAACCTTGTCGGAGACCTTATGGGGGGTTTGAAACATCCGACAGCGGGTTGGCTTCTAACCCTCATCGCCACCAATCCGCATTGGAGCAGCGTGGTGAAGTAAGCGCCAGCAGTGGGACGTATCAAGAGTTGCAATTATTTATTATTTATATATACTATCTGCCGCCAAATGATATTGCTCAGCACTTTCGTATTCCGGTTAGATGGTAAAGTATAACCATTATTTATGGACCATTTATGGACCAGTAACAACCATCACTGAGACATAACAACTTAGGTCTCGGTCTCAGAGGTGGCAACGTATCTGCTTTTTGAGCTCTGGTTTTTGTGTAGGTGTCTAAAGGTTGCAGTTAACGTGTAGATATCTTGGTGTAAAGTCCTTTATCTCTGGTTCAACATATTGTATGGTGTGGTAGATTGTTGTTAAGTACTTAATTTAAGCAATATTTACTATCTGCTAAATGTACACAATTTTTGACAATAAACAAATATTCTATTCTATTCTATTGGGATTTTTCCATTTTCTGGAAATTTCCCAGTACCTCGAAGTTTGGTAATGTGCCCGGAGATGTCAACAGGCTCGCCACCTGGGCCAAAAACGTAACCGCCGGTTACGTTTTTGGGTGTTTGCATGTATGCTTGAATGCATGTGTAGCGTCCACTACATTAAGGCGCCAACTAGTGGAACACAGACGAAACCTCACAGTACTTATCTAGTACGGTAGATGGCGTGCAGTCGAATTACATCGCACATACGAAGTATTCTCAAGAGTTGGCATATATACAACTTCCCAACATCAATCGTTAGGCCGCGGCCCGCCAGGCGCTATGACCTCGCCTGGTCGGAGGATCCTCCCTTTTCGCCGGAGGAACACTTCCACCCATTCCTCCACACATGCATTTACCCCTGTCTACCCCTTCGCGGATTACAGGCGTGAAGTTACGTATATCTACATAAAAAACTTCATCACGTTAAAAAAAATCGTTATTTTTCAAAATTCGTTTTTGGAGAGTATCGTTATCCTCGAATTCCAAGTCATATAACTCCTACTAGGTACTAAACTTGACACTGGACATTTATCAGAGTGCCTAGTGCGAGATTTTATTGACTCTTACGCGAATTCGATGACGCTCCTTCAATTCCATACAAATCTGCGTTTACTCTTACGCGATCGCAATCGAAAATCGCGATCGGAAATCTCCCACTAGGCACTCTGGTAACATTTGCAAAGTAGGGCAGTCCTCCGCGGCCTCTATAACCAAGAGGCCTATAAGCGTTCATGAAATAAAATATAAATTTTATTTTTAGTCATGTGCCTTTGGTTACATCCCTACGTTACTGGAAATATTCTAACATTTGGTAAGTTATAATATAGTAAGTAATGTCTAATTCTACCACCATTAAAAACCTCACTCTACGGCTCTCCAGTCTTCAGTATGCGGCCATGAAATCCTTCACAAACTCCCGTTTACAGTACGTAACACTAAAAAAGCACTCAACGTTGATTTACGTCGAATAAGTTATGAGAAATGGACGCAGGATCGCCGAGTGAGCTGTTTTCGTTGAAAAGCAATTTATATTTATTTATATGGACGATATACCTCACTTTGGAATGTTTTGGGGTTTCCACGTTCCACGCTACTCAATTCATTAAGCTGCGCGGCTTATTTGGACTCCAGTTGAGATGATTTTCAACGCAAATTTAATAAAATTCCCTTTGAAGTTTTGAAGTTTTGAGTTTACGTAAAACCAATTAGGTTTAGTAATAAATTGATGATATATCTATTACTTCGGTAGCTTAGTGGTAAAGCGGCTGGACTGATTATCCTGAGGTCGCAGGTTCGATTCCTGCCCGAAGTCTAATTTTTCTTGCCGTTTTTTCTTTAATTTCTTAAGTTCACTCGCATGTGTTATTGCGAAAAATAATGAGTACAGATATATCTATTTTTACCAGCGTAAGTATTATTATTACGTCATAGAATCCTCTATGTATTACATATTCTCTGCGTGAGTGGAGTGAAAAGGTTTTTTGCCTCAACGAAGCTGCGTTGTGTCGTCGATGGCCTCAACGATGGTTGTTTTATATTATTTCGCATTAACACATGCTTGTGAAATATATTTTATTTAAAGAAAAATGGAAATAGATGGCGCTGCTGCTACCATAAAGCAATGAAATAGATGTGAAGGAAAGATTTGACAAACCGTGCAGGATTTCAGTAGCTCAATTGGAAGAGCGGCTGGAATAGATTCCCAGTAGGCCGCGAGTTCGAGTCTCGTCTGAAGTCAAATTTTTCTTTCCATTTTTCTTTAAATAAAATATATTCAACGATGGTTATTTTTTTTTATGTAATGAAAATGGCAAACAAACATGCAGTTCACATTGATGTTAAGTGATGACTGCAGCCTATAGGCACCCATACAAAGACCAAGGTCAAAGTGCAGATGCGTTACCACTCCTGAGGCCTAAGGTGTAACGCGCCTGTGCCGGAAATTACAGGGCAGGGCATTATTACGGAGCCATGCGTAAAAGTTAGTAATATTACATATTCTCTGGTAATCGTTTATGTAATAGGTAAAAGTGTACACTAGTTAAGAGGAAATAAGCTTCATATAATATGCCCGGAATTCATTCCCGGATGGAAAAAGTACTTAAAAGAGTACGTGTGAATTTATAGTAAGTACTATCGAAGAAGTTCCTCTTGATTCAAAATCATTGCAAATTAAACTTTATCTTCACGCTAATAGGCCACCGACGTGATCTATCGGACATTTCTTCGATGGCACGTATCTATCTTCAGACCAAGTCCCTAACGGGGTACCCCGGTTCTTAAGTACACTCCCCTAAACCTAATTGGTTTTACGTGAACTGCCTCAGTAGCCTAGTGGTAGCAGGCCACTACTGCTACTCTGGGGCCCTGGGTTCGATTCTCGGGTCGGGGGCTATCATAATGATGTAAAGGCCTTTATCCTATTTGGTCCTATTGGGATTTTTCCATTTTCTGGAAATTTCTCAACACCTCGAAGTTTGGTAATGTGCCCGGAGATGTCAACAGGCTCGCCACCTGTTGAACACATGGGCCAAAACGTAACCGACGAATCGTGGCTGTTTGCATGTATGATAGAATGCCTCTTTACCGACCCACTTGGTCAAGGTAGGTGAGTTTTTAACCAGAATTCACTGGTGGTAGAGCTCCAGTGACGGAGCTCGCGGATGTAGGCACCACCGCATTACCTAATATATAGGTGGTAATGTACGGCCCTGTAATTTCCGGCACAGAGGCATAACACCTTAGGCCTCAGGAGTGGTAACGCATCTGTATTTTGTCCTTGGTCTTTGTGTAAGTGTCTATAGGCTGCAGTCATCACTTAACATCAATGTGAACTGCATACTAGTTTGCCACTTCCATTAGATACATAAAAAAATGAAATCAGTCGAAAGGATCATGGCCAGAAAAAAAATAGAAGATACACGGTAAAACAGCTTTGAAATACCTTTTATCTATTGACCCTAAAATATTTCCGTTAATTATTTTTAATGCCCCAGTTCTACAATTTTGTTGTCAGAAAAGATTCTTCACAACATTTGGCGCCATCTAGTGGAACATACAGGAAACTAACAAACACTAAGCATAAAGACTAGGTACATCGAATGTAATAAACTGTTTCATATTGTTTCATAGACTTGGAATAGCTACATTTAAAATGTTATTTTCAGTCATACTCCCCGTCCACTACATGATCTTTCAAATAAATAATTCTAGCACCTTGGTGGACCGAAAACAGTTCATACCTATACCAAGTGAAATCATAATAATAATAAATGTGCAGTAAAATCTATGCAATAGGTACATCACAAATAATATATTGGAGTTACTGACTATCATATTCCCTTGAGTATTATCCCTTCCATCCTAAGATTATTATCCATAATCTTCGTTTATTATTTCTATGTAGTCGTATACGCGACAAAATATTTTAAAATTAACTAAAAATTAGGTATGTAGCATTCGTACAAAATTCAGCACGAAATGTTCTCCAATCGGCAAAAAACTGTTTAGTAGTGAGTAAGTAGATACACCACCTACTCACCACAGCAAGGCATCAAAAGTTTCTAATTCAATTAAATCATCTATGTTTTATTCGCGCATAGTGCTCTTAATTATACAAAAGTAAAAGTTGTGTTCGAAAATTATTTATAACAGTTTATAAATAATACTGTTTATTCGTGAAAATACAAAAAAACATCAATTGGGCACCGCACCGGTGTCTCAATATGCGTCAAAGAATACGACGAAGTCACAGTAAATTTATTCACTGTAAAATGACTGTAAATAAAGAAGCAAAAAGTCCATTACCGTTTTGTCACGTCACGTAATAGGCGCAGGTAATACACGAGCAATATTAAATGGTTTAATTTGGGAGAGCACTGACGAGGGTCGACAATATGCGATCACCTGTGACACGGGCCGATGGCTGCGAGGCTCCACCTAAATACCCCGTCGACGTGGATTTATTGTCAAACAAATTATACCGATTGCCGCTCAAATGTGTAGTCACAGAACAGAAAGGTATAACAACTCAATAAAGTTAGGCGTGGAGAAATTAACAAACACAAAAGGATTTACTCTTGATCTCTTGAGTTTTCTGCGGAACAGTGCAATTTCTTATTACGCATGTTACACGATATGAGTTGCAATTACAGCGCAGCTGAAGCAGATGGAATACAGTTGGATGGAATTACAGAATGATTTCTGTTGTGTGTGTGTGTGTCACACAAGTTTCCTACGCAAAAAAATGACAGACAATTTTGCATCGGTAATAAACGCTATGGCTACTCCTCTCCGGTCCGCGGCTGGTGGCCCGTGTAGCCCGTGTTTCTCTACGCTACAATGTAACTAATTGAAATGCAGGTGGCACAATTTCAACGGTTGCCTAAAAACAATTATTTAGACCTATTCATAGGTCTAAAAATTGTTTGTCACACACTGGTTGTCTGTAAAGTCGGCTTACGGGCGATAATTTTTCGGACTCTCTACTGAGACCGCGATGTTAAGCCTCAAACAGACTGTCCAATAATATACGTGCAAGAAAACTCTGGTGAATGATATCTCCAAATTAATACAAAGCCTCAGATGTGCTTTGGGCGAAATTGGAAAGATCAGGTGTGCAACCGGAGCTAATAAGTATATTGCGATTTTGGTATGCCAACCAAATTATTAGTGGGCAAGAAACTCTCTGGCCCATATTGGTTGGTGTGTGGCGTGAGGCAAGAGCAACCTTAATGTGAATGAACAGATCGTGGAATTCAGCAACATGCCTATCGGTTGTTGAGTAGACGGAACCTGTGTTCACAACATAAGATAACTTGACACCCCGGTGACTTGGGACCCAGGGCTGGCTCTAAAACACAATATGAACATGTAAACAGGTTCATTATGAACCAATGAACCAATCATCAATATAAACGGATTCACATTGAAAATAGTGAACCACTATAAATATCTAGGTCATTGTGTTACGGAGAAGCTTAGGAATTAGACATTGAGCGCGAAAGAAGGGCTCTAGCAGCAAGATGCAATATGTTGGCTAGGAGCTTCTCCCGTTGTAGCAGAGAATCTAAAATAACACTTTTCAAAGTATTCTGTCAAGCCTCTACACGGGCAACTTGTGGTTTAACTATTCGCAAAAGTCGTTTGACAGTTTGAGAGTCACGTCTAATAACGGATTTAGAATGTTGTTGGGCTTGCCGCGGTTCTGTTCTGCGTCATGCGTCACAAGCCGAACGTTTAAGCTGATCGTGCCTCTCTATCGCTTATTCCGTGCTCTCGCTTGGAAGCTCGGCTCAGGCGGAACGTGACTGTTTTTCATGCCTGCTGCCTGAGTTCATCGATTTATAAATCGGACTTATCTAATACGATCGTTAAAGAACACCACACGAACCAGTCAGTGGCGGATTTACCAGTAGGCTGAGTAGGCTGGAGCCTAGGGCGGAAAATTTTAAGGGGCGGCAGATTTAGTACATATTTTATTTCTATTTCGATTTACAAATTAAAATAATATATACACACTCAAAATAAGAATTTCGAAAATTGGAAGGAAATTAAAATATTTAACTAAAATCAAATTATAGTCCTATTAAATATGTATACAATGCTAAATATTTCAATATCTTTACATAAATAATTGCTAAAGTTCAAATATCATGACAATTCGAATTCGATATTATTGTCGAAATTTAGTTATATTTACATAGTATCTTCTCTCTGGAGTGAAAGATTATGGTAGTTTGGTGAACCCGATACTAATCTGGGTCCGAATTAAATTGGGCGTCACTAAGGTGTTTTTGGTAGCAGCTTATGCACCGCTGCTCAGCGACGACCCAAGACCTGGAGAAGTTTTGGGAATCCACAAGGGAAGTTCTCGATATGGTCGAAGCTAATGAAAGGGTAATTTTGTGCGGTGATTTGAATGGATGGGTTGGGACCAGGCGGCCAGGATACGAGGCCGTTCTAGGTCCATATGGTGAAAGGTGATAGAAGAATAAATGATGCTGGTAAGCTGATACTTGACTTATGCTTGGAACGAAGTCTCCTTGTGTCTAACACAGAATTCCGTCATAAGGACATTTACACATATACATGGGGGAGGAATGAACAAAAAAGTATGATTGATTTGATCATGGTTGATAGTCGCCTTCGGAAGAGCCTGATGGACACTAGAGCCTACAGAGGTCCCACTCTTGATCCAGATCACTACTTGGTAATAAGCTGATTTAGGGGTCTATTCAAGAAGTGGCGACATTGGCGTGTTCGTGTGCCTTTCTGACGACTTGAAAGAATAAAGAGTGAAAAGTTACAAGACATTAGTGCAAGGAGAGTGTATGAACGTCAAGTCCGTGAAAAGTTAGACAAGGTTTGTCTTACGGACTTGGACGTGGATGAATGTTGGCAAGTTATGAAAGAAAGTATGGTGGAAGTTGCGAAAGAAGTATGTGGTTATGCAAAGATACGCAAATCCTTGAAAGGGGATGCGTGGTGGGACAAGGAGGTGCAAGACTCCAAGATTTTAGTGAATGAAAAGCGTGAGAGAGATAAAGTGGAAGCTGATGAGAGACTGGCGAAGAGCTTTGAGACTGACATCAAACTCTATTGGAGGGAGGTGAAAAAGTCTAGAAGCTCTTCTCCATTTTCTGGAATAAATAGAATAAAATCTAAGTTGGGTGACATTCTTGAGAACACGGAAGATATGTTAAAAAGATGGAGCTACTCGCTTATGGGGAAATGTATGTATCGAGCGACCATGGTGCCTGACTGCCTCTCTGATAGTACGTACCCCTGGGGAGGTTGTTGAAGGCGTTGGCGTTGTCACGAGACACCATAGGAAAAATAGAACAATCAGAAACTTCCAATTAATGGAAAAAATCCAATACTAATTATCCCCGATTCGTTGATCAAACCAAGGACTTCGGCATTGAAGTAGTGAGGTCCATTTTATGAGCCCATTTCATTTTCGTTCATCATTAACACAATGCCATACTTATATTATTCTATGACAATGCCTATTATTGCCTACTTACTATTGCCCATAATGTTTTCCTTTCGCTTTTTTTTCAATGAATAATATAACCATAGATTTATTATCTACTTCTAGTTTTATAAATCTATGAATATAACAGAGTAAATAGTTCTAACAAGTACAGTTGATATTATATCAACAAAAAATTCGGCTTGTAACAATTTCTAGTTACTACTGTATTTTCACAAGCAGCAATACTGAAGGTTCGTTCAGAAACAAACGTCGCGTGTGAAGTAATTTGTTTACCATTATCATTGTCACGTAGTCACGATAAAACTATTTATAAATATTGAAAAATTCCGTCTTTGTTATAAAATGAAAACTTGGTGTTTAAACGTGAACTAATGAATTCGATTTTCGATTTTCCTCCATAAATCGAGCGCGCTCGTACAAGTGACCGAGAACAAAGTGATTCCGACGTATCGAACTGATAACTGTCAGCTGTACCGAGGGAGGGCTATCAAGCTGTCAAATGGTGAATAGCAAAGCAGAGCGGTAGTGAGAATAATTACAACAAATATGTGTTTTTATTTGCATTATCACAAGCATAGGTAATCGCTACGCGAAGCTCAGGTTCAGGGTGAGAACGGAAGCGGGCGGCGACGGCGTCGTCGCACAATGAGCTCGAGAGAGAGGGACACCACAAAGACCCTTCAGGACAAGCTGAAAGTGTTCTTCAAAAAGGGCGCTGCGGGTGGGTATCGGGTGTTCGGGGAGCGGGTAGAGTCGGTGTGGAACCGTACGATGACGGTCGGTGTGTGTTGCAGCACCGGCGGCGGGGCATGAGCTGGTGGTGGGCGCGGAGCTACGGCGCGAACTGAGCGCCGATACGCCGCTGCACCGTCGCCTCCGCGCCATCAAGGAGCTCGCCGACAAGGTGCTGCACGTCCGCGTCCAGGAGGTGACTGCATCCTATCATGATACCCTCACTCTTGTTATATATTTGACACATTTCAGTATTGGTCACAATATAGTAGTGCAGTTCATTGTGTTGGTAACTGATGCATGTTTATTATCATTTTAAGTCTCGTCCTTGGTATTTTTCCGTATTCCCCAATGTGATTCGAGATAATATGATTGTTTCAGTTCAAACAATACACAAATTTTGTATTGTATATCCTTATGCGAACTAATCTTGCATTGATAACATTCTCATTATCCTCATTGCAATTGTAACAATAGTTTTGCAATTATAGTCAAATGAAGTCACATACAAATCAACATAATCAATTTTATCGTAATAATAATGGCAAACTTTGATAAGTCCCACCGCTGGGCACGAGTCTCTCCCATTCTTGGCAGGAGGCCTGAAGCTTACTCCACCACACTTCTCCCATGGGGTTTGGTGGAGATACAGGTTAGTAGGTAGGCAAGATAGGCCAACTTGTTGTTTTATTTAATTTTATCATAAGGCATCTCTCGTCAGCACGGGGTCCAATTTGAACCCCAGACCTTTGTCAGGCTTGCACAGGGACATAGGGGGTCCGACACGTAGAGGCCCTTTCGAGAATTTTGATTTACTTTGTAATGGGTTATATAAGGCATTATGTCTCTCGTCAGCACGGGGTCCAATTTGAACCCCAGACCTCTGTCAGGCTTGCGCGGGGACATGGGGGGTCCAACACGTAGAGGCCCTTTCGAGATTTTTGATCTACTTTGTAATGGGTTATATTCGGCGGGACCTCTCTCTGACTGCATCAATAGTTAATACAGACACAGACAGACCCCGCAGAATATAATGGGACTATTGTAATGAAAAGTGATTTGCCAAACTTTGGGCTATGTGGGTGAACTGGGGGGACTAGCTGGCTGGGTAAGGCATTATTATTATTATATAATTTTAATATGATTTGGCTTTGTGTACAAATTACAATAAATTGTATTGATGGAGAAATGGCATGATCACAAAGATAAATATTTATTAAATTAGATATTTTTCAATCAAAATGTTTCGCTGCCCATAATCAAATTGGTGTATTATAAGGAAAAAGTATAAATTGTTGAGCCAAATATGGCTGATATCGGCCACAAACTGTCATATTTTTCTTGTGAGCTGACAGATTAATCCTTCAAGGATCGTACGGCCACCAGCGGTGAGACACAATTGAATTTCAATTGTCATATTTTTCTCGTGTCTGGAGAGATTAATATGCTACAACAACTATCTATTCAGATGTATAACATTATAACCTATGTCTTAGCTGAGAGGTCAGCAAAGACGTAGGTTATACAGAGACAGAAGCCAGTTTATTAGTAGTGGCCTCAATTTAATAATAAAACAAAGTTCACTAAAATTTAAACATCACAATTTCATTATATTCCTGTATTATCATAAATACCTTTCCAGACCAGTAATAAAATATTTTTACTGTGTGATAGAAATTAAAGAAAAAAAAAAGAAGAAAAATATTCAGGTACTGCATAAAAAACAATAGGAAAAAAATCACATTTAAAATATAAGTAGGTAGGTACGAACAAAAGAAAAAAAAAACATTTATTAACAATATAACACAAAAAAGAAAGAAATCTATTAAAAAAAAGTACCTTGTTACTGTGACAAGGTACTTTTTTTTTATAGAAAAAAAAGTAGAAAGTAGAAAAAAAAAAACAAGATCTCATGGCTGCACCAAATAGTTCCCAGTTCAGCATAGTTCCCAGTTCTCCAGTGCCTGCCGGTTGCTTCTATCCTTTGCCTTTTATTTATTTTTACAAAAAGATCATAAATTTATATTACAATGTGGATCTGCGTCTGAACTAAGCGACAAGCTTGTATCTCAGACAGCAGTGCTCTTTCATCGAAGGATAACAATTGTTTATAGCAAGAAATGGAATAGCTTTGGTTGTTAAAATATAACTATACTGTTAACTAACTGTTTTATTTTGTATGTGTGTGAGAGGATGTGTGCAAGTGTGCATATAGTCTGCTTTTACTCTTTTTTTTCCTTGTAAGCTCTCTTAGCCATTCAAAATTACATCTTCATCTTAATTATTGTCTTCATCCTTTTTATGTCAGTCTTAAACAGGTTGGGCAGAATGATACGAGATTAATTTTAACTAAGTATACTGTATAGCTGTGGTCCTCAAACTTTTTTTGGAGACTGAACACTTCTGGAAAATTAAACACTTGACAGAGCCCTAAATATAAAACATAACCTAGTAACCTTTGACGTTTTCGTAGGTTTTCGCGAGCTTCATACATTGTAGGAATTAAACTTGCGGATTTTCTCGCGTATACAACACTCCCAAACTTCTTACACCCGACGTTTCGGTCGCTTTCCAGCTACCGTGGTCACGGGCAGACAGTCTGTCTGTTGTATACGCGAGAAAATCCGCAAGTTTAATTTCTACAATGTAGTAACCTTTGTTTTATGTGTACCTGAGATTATGTGTCATTGAGAATACATTTGACCAGACATTAAATGATGTAGACTAGTGTAGACAACCACTATATGATCAAACTAGCTTTTGCCCGCGACTTCGTTCGCGTGGACTTCAGGTTCGTCCCGTCTAGTTCGTTATAATTAACCTATTTATATAATTTGTTATAATTAACGGTAAATAACCTATCTATATAGTAATTGAATTATCAATGAAGTAATTCGTTATATAATTAACCTATTTATATATTTTTTTATAATTAACTGTAAGTAACCTATCTATATAGTAATTGAATTATCAATGAAGTAATTCGTAAAAATGAAGTATCTTTTTGTACGTGTAACTCCTAACCAAAAAGAAACCTGGCAATAACTAACCTTAGGCCTATATTACTTAAAGTAGGCGACCATACGTTTTTTATCAAATCGCTAGTGCCTTGAAAATTCGCAAAACGGACACAACCGTCAACGATGTCTGCCCTCACGCGTCTGCCCGCGTTCGGGTCGCGCACTCAGCCATGAGCCACTTCTTCCCCACCGCACCTACCCCGCTCCCCCCACGCCCCGTTCGCCTGGCGCCGCTGCCGGTATTTATCACCGAAACGGTATTTATCGCCGAAATTGCTATGACTCTGCATTTTAAATCTGTGATATTTATTTAATTTACATGCTGTAAAAGGCCATATTGATCTTTATTAAATGCACAATGTATTTAAGATACTTAATTGGATAAGGATTAATACTGTATTGCTTAAAATCGCTTCGTAAATAAGCCATTATTTCTCGTACAAAGTAAAGGATAAAAAATGGTTATTGTGGGTTATTCCTAAGAGATAAACATATACCATCACGGACTTTTTTGTAGACCTTTTTAAGTTGTACAATACTGTAGTAAATTGTTTTGATCTATCTTGTAGGATTCAGTCAGCGTTTGCAATGTAAGCGCAAAAAATGTGTTTTTTCTACGACCTCACATTAAAAACCTCAAAAATTGTAGCCTATGTGTTATTCTGATGTATAAGCTATAGCCTATGTGTTATTCTGATGTATAAGCTATATTGTGGTAAAGTTTCATTCAAATCCATTCAGTAGTTTTTACGTGAAAGAGTAACAAACATCCATACATCCATACTTACAAACTTTCGCCTTTATAATAGTAGTATATAATAGTAGTAGGATTAGCTTGAACATTTCATTAAGTGGCCATGCGTTTAATCAACTATATCGATCATGATGGCACATCCCGACATGGCCAATGGACAGTGACCTCATGTGAGTTCATGATGTGGGCAATTTTACGTTAAGGCTACATCATATACACAACAAGTCATCATTGACAGTTTATCATTATTTGTAAAGAATGATTAACCTCATTGATTATAAATTTATCCATCTTGATAACTTTGAAGTAGATTTCATGATCATTTAATATTTTGGCACAAAGGTTTTATAATATTGCATTTTTTATCTGCATTGAAATCTTGTTGATGTCATGCAGAATGACAAAGTATTCTGTTTAAAGCCTAGATTGCATTTATTGTAACGTAATATTATTATATCATAATAATATTACGTTAATGTGGTAAAATAATCTGCAGACCTGTACTTATATTGTTGTTTATCTATACTAATATTATAAAGCTGAAGTTTTTTAATCGACTTTGAAAAAATTAAGAGGTTCTCAGTCCGGATCTTTTTTTATATGTATGTTCAGTGATAATTTAGTTTGTTTGTTTTTTTTGCTTAAACTACTGGTCCGATTTGAAAAATTCTTTCAGTGTTGGATAGCCCATTTATCGAGTAAAGCTTTAGGCTATATAACATCACGCTAAGACGAATAGGAGAGCCGCTGCCGCCGAGAGGAAACTGGGGCAGGCCGCTAGTTTTAAAATATTTTTTATTAATACAGATGGTTTGTGAAAGTGGCGAACAAGCATGCAGTTCATATTGATGTTGAGTACTGACTGATGACTACAGATGCAAGCGTGACGATTAAGGCGTATTCTCCCCTAATAAAGCACAACACTTTTACCTTTGATCTTTGGGGAAGGCTTTTGCCCAGCTGTGGACGGACGTCTTTCGACTGAAATCATAATAACTTACATCTGATGATAGCTACTAAATTAGCTTAATAGAGCAGATTCATTGTGACAAAAATAACCAAAAAAAATCTCATTTTCCAGGGTGAAGTGCAAAAAATATGGACGTGCACGCGCGACCTCCTGGAGGAGCACAACGCGGAGGCCCGCCACGCGGCGCTGGGCCTGCTGCGGGCCATCGCCGAGGGCCAGCAGGACCTGCTCATCATGCGCACCATCCTGTTCCGCTACCTGCAGGACACGCGCTCCGTGCACCCGGACGACTACCCGCTGCGGTTCAAGCTGCTCTACACTCTCACCAACACTGGCAAAAACATCAAGTGCTTTGAGGAACATGTGAGTGCATTCTTTTTCAAGAATATTGCTTAATGAGATGTTTAATTGTGTGCGTGAAATTGTCCATGTATTTTGTTAAAGTCAAGGTGTGATTTTCTTAGTAATAGACGATATTTGTTGTGTCACACAAATTTCCCTCCGAAAAATGACAGACTATTTTGCATAGGTGATAAACTCTCTATGGCTACTCTCCGACGGGGATAGCGGCCCGTGTTACTCTATGTTCCACAGTAACGGAAGTTTGAGCCATATTCTAATTATATCGTGGTTTGCAGATGGGCCCGTTGATCCTAGAATGGTTCCCGGGGCTGCAGTCGCCGACTCACGTGATCGACTTCGTGCAGCTCGTCACAAACGTCGTCAAATTCAACGCCGTCTACCTAGATGAGGAGATCGTACATGGAATTGTTAAGTATGTATCCATTTATTGGGACCTTGAAGAATTGTCAAATACGCTTATTTTAACGTGGCACATTGTTGCAGCAACGCGTGCCACGTGTGCGTGTACAGCGCGGAGGGCGGCTGCGTGCACGCCGCACTCGCTCTGCTCGAGGCCGTCGTGTGCTACTCGCTGCTGCCGCGCGCCGCGCTCGGGGCCTTCGCGGCCGCCCTGTGCCGCGCCGTCAACATCGAGCGCTACTGCCAGACCAGCTGGAAGGTGAGCGTGTCGCGGTGTCGCGTGTGACGTCAGGCCTGCTCCAGGCCGTCGTGTGCTACTCGCTGCTGCCGCGCGCCGCGCTCGGGGCCTTCGCGGCCGCCCTGTGCCGCGCCGTCAACATCGAGCGCTACTGCCAGACCAGCTGGAAGGTGAGCGTGTCGCGGTGTCGCGTGTGACGTCAGGCCTGCTCCAGGCCGTCGTGTGCTACTCGCTGCTGCCGCGCGCCGCGCTCGGGGCCTTCGCGGCCGCCCTGTGCCGCGCCGTCAACATCGAGCGCTACTGCCAGACCAGCTGGAAGGTGAGCGTGTCGCGGTGTCGCGTGTGACGTCAGGCCTGCTCCAGGCCGTCGTGTGCTACTCGCTGCTGCCGCGCGCCGCGCTCGGGGCCTTCGCGGCCGCCCTGTGCCGCGCCGTCAACATCGAGCGCTACTGCCAGACCAGCTGGAAGGTGAGCGTGTCGCGTGTGACGTCAGGCCTGCTCCAGGCCGTCGTGTGCTACTCGCTGCTGCCGCGCGCCGCGCTCGGGGCCTTCGCGGCCGCCCTGTGCCGCGCCGTCAACATCGAGCGCTACTGCCAGACCAGCTGGAAGGTGAGCGTGTCGCGGTGTCGCGTGTGACGTCAGGCCTGCTCCAGGCCGTCGTGTGCTACTCGCTGCTGCCGCGCGCCGCGCTCGGGGCCTTCGCGGCCGCCCTGTGCCGCGCCGTCAACATCGAGCGCTACTGCCAGACCAGCTGGAAGGTGAGCGTGTCGCGTGTGACGTCAGGCCTGCTCCAGGCCGTCGTGTGCTACTCGCTGCTGCCGCGCGCCGCGCTCGGGGCCTTCGCGGCCGCCCTGTGCCGCGCCGTCAACATCGAGCGCTACTGCCAGACCAGCTGGAAGGTGAGCGTGTCGCGGTGTCGCGTGTGACGTCAGGCCTGCTCCAGGCCGTCGTGTGCTACTCGCTGCTGCCGCGCGCCGCGCTCGGGGCCTTCGCGGCCGCCCTGTGCCGCGCCGTCAACATCGAGCGCTACTGCCAGACCAGCTGGAAGGTGAGCGTGTCGCGGTGTCGCGTGTGACGTCAGGCCTGCTCCAGGCCGTCGTGTGCTACTCGCTGCTGCCGCGCGCCGCGCTCGGGGCCTTCGCGGCCGCCCTGTGCCGCGCCGTCAACATCGAGCGCTACTGCCAGACCAGCTGGAAGGTGAGCGTGTCGCGGTGTCGCGTGTGACGTCAGGCCTGCTCCAGGCCGTCGTGTGCTACTCGCTGCTGCCGCGCGCCGCGCTCGGGGCCTTCGCGGCCGCCCTGTGCCGCGCCGTCAACATCGAGCGCTACTGCCAGACCAGCTGGAAGGTGAGCGTGTCGCGTGTGACGTCAGGCCTGCTCCAGGCCGTCGTGTGCTACTCGCTGCTGCCGCGCGCCGCGCTCGGGGCCTTCGCGGCCGCCGTGTGAGTGTTTCGCATGATGTGGATGTGAAAGCCCACTAGTCATAGTTTGCTCTCTGTCGCGTCTTCGAACTTCACCCTCAACATTTTGATGTTGTAAAAATATATGACAAATGTTTGGCGATGACAATACTGTAATCACTCCTCGCCTCGTATCATCATTTTTATTTTTCCCTTGTACTATTATACTGAAATTTAAACCGTATGAACGTTTTATATTCGTGGGCGAGTGTGGAAAAAAATGGTTATCGAGGCGTGAGTTACGAGGCATGTGCGTGGCATGCCTCGCATGTCTGTCCCCGCCTTGTGGTAGGATAGGCAGGGGAACGACGTGGCGCCGGGACAACAAGCATCATGAGTTTTCGCATAACGGGCTTACTACGCGGCGTCGTGCTGTTGAACAGCCAATTCCCTGATAGTATGTAGCGCGCAAGGTCGCCGCCGTATGTCTACACTGAATGTGTGGTTGTCATTTCCCCAGCTGATGCGCAACGTGGTGGGTGCGGACATGGGGCACGCGGCGCTGCAGGAGCTGGTGGACATCCTGCGCGGGGAGAGTGCCCCCGACGAGGGGCCCCCCGCCGGCCCGGGCGCCCCGGGCGCCCCGGGGGCACAGGGGGCACAGGGGGCCCCCGCAGGCCAGGGCGAGGGAGAGCGGGACGCGGGGCTGCTGCGCGGCGCGGTGTTCTTTATATACATGGCGCTGTGGGGCCCGCGCCGGGTGCACACGCTCAACGTGTCCTTCCTGGCCGTGCTGCCCGCCTTCCTCAAGGTGAGTGTGTTTGTGATCATGATAAAAAATAATAAAAATTATATCTCTCTAGTCTCAAGTCTAATTTATATTGTTATGAAAAACACTCGATAAATGTTACTTGCTACGAAACCCGTCATTGTTGAATCCGCCTCGCACTTGACTTTTTATATAAACCCTTGCACACATTTGATTAGTTAAGTCAGATTTTTAAACACCGAACTTATTTCGGCCTTTGGAATCAAGAACGCCGAACTGCCTGCGCAAAAGTGAACTAGTAGTAGTAAAAGGTAGGGATCTTTTTGGTGAATTAAAGGCGCGAGAGTGGAGGAAAATTTAATGCAAAGATTTACATAGCGGGACGCATCGGACATGAGTCGTGATTGTTTTTTTTTCTTTATACGCTGGTCACGATACATTCGTTCGCGTTTTTTTTTGTCATAAATATAAGTACGATGCACAAATAAATACCCATTATGTCGTCCATCACTCGATATCCGTGTCGTTACCCATTCGAGCACCCACAAAAACTGTCGTGTTTCCAGGCATTGAACGGCAACTCTGCGGTGGTGACGTACGAGGTGGTGATGGCTCTCCAGAGCCTGGTGGCGCGCGCCCCGCTCGAGCTGCACGAGGTGGGCTGGGACGTGCTGCTGCGGCTCGTGGCGCGCCTGCTGCTCCAGAACAGTGAGTGCCGCACGCCCGCACACCCACACACCCGCACGCCCGCACACCCCGCACGCCCGCACACCCACACACCCGCACGCCCGCACACCCCGCACGCCCGCACACCCACACACCCGCACGCCCGCACACCCCGCACGCCCGCACACCCACACACCCGCACGCCCGCACACCCCGCACGCCCGCACACCCACACACCCGCACGCCCGCACACCCCGCACGCCCGCACACCCACACACCCGCACGCCCGCACACCCCGCACGCCCGCACACCCACACACCCGCACGCCCGCACACCCCGCACGCCCGCACACCCCGCACGCCCGCACACCCACACACCCGCACGCCCGCACACCCCGCACGCCCGCACACCCACACACCCGCACGCCCGCACACCCCGCACGCCCGCACACCCACACACCCGCACGCCCGCACACCCCGCACGCCCGCACACCCACACACCCGCACGCCCGCACACCCCGCACGCCCGCACACCCACACACCCGCACGCCCGCACACCCCGCACGCCCACACACCCGCACGCCCGCACACCCCGCACGCCCGCTCACCCGCACGCCCGCACACCCGCACACCCACACACCCGCACTCGCGCACACCCCGCATGCCCGCACACCCGCACACACGCGCACACCCCGCACGCCCGCACACTCGCACGCCCGCAAACGCGCACGCCCGCACACGCGCACACCCCGCACACCCGCACGCCCCGCACGCCCGCACACGCGCACACCCCGCACACCCGCACGCCCGCACACCCGCACGCGCGCACACCCCGCACACCCGCACACCCCGCACGCCCGCACACGCGCACACCCCGCACACCCGCACACCCCGCACGCACCCCATACACCAGTTTAGCTAACTGTACACAAACGTTTAGTCCGCGCGTCCAGTGTACTCAATTGACAATCACATTTTACAATTCCCCTAGTTAAAACTATGTTCTACTCATCTGTAACGTAACATACATCTATAGTTACAGGTTTTTTTTTGCTTTACACATTTTCTTTGCTCTTTCTAAGATATATTTTCCTGCGCAGAGAACTTCGATCCGACGAACAAGCCGATCCACAACGGTGTGCACGCGCTGATCACTTCCATCGAGCAGCTGCACGAGGCCGGCCAGTACCAGGGCGACGTCGACGCCCTGTGGGACCTGCTGGACAGCTGCGGACACGACCGTCCCGTGAGTGCCTCCCCCCTCCCTCTCTAGCGTGTGGCGTGCGGCGTGCGCCTCTCTCTCTCTCGCTCACCGCGGCCATCGAGCAGCTGCACGAGGCCGGCCAGTACCAGGGCGACGTCGACGCCCTGTGGGACCTGCTGGACAGCTGCGGACACGACCGTCCCGTGAGTGCCTCCCCCCTCCCTCTCTAGCGTGTGGCGTGCGGCGTGCGCCTCTCTCTCTCTCGCTCACCGCGGCCATCGAGCAGCTGCACGAGGCCGGCCAGTACCAGGGATGTTGTGTTTGCCATTCTACGCTTCCTATTCGGTAAAATTTACAAGGCCACCACAGATGAAAAAATATTTTTGAGACCTTCAGAAATTGATTTTATTTGCCTGTATGGTCCGTTGCAATTGAACGAATGATACAAATTTACTGCCAAGTCTGCCAACTATCCAAGTTAAGCAACCGACACAGTGAACTTTTCAGATTATTGATTATCATAAAATAGTGTCTGTATGTGAATTCAAGATGCTATTTAACTTTGGGAAGTTGTATGTATGGCAAAACTTCTTTTGAGAAAACTTCGTATGTACGATTTAACTCGGTCATACGCCATCTTCCGTACTAAACAAGTACTTTGTATTTCGTCAGTGTTCCACTAGCTGGCGCCTTAAGCGGACGCTACACATGTTATGGCCGTGTTCCAAAATGCACTACAGCTACTGCGACTGTGCTGTACTGTGGAAAATTTCCTTCGCATATAGTTGACCGTATACTGCCGCAGGTGTCATATAACGTCATTTTTATACTGTGAGCATTGGAGCTTTGCGGTGCGGTGCTCTCAGTGGTGTGATCACAGAGTAAACAGTGCTGTCAAATCAAACGTAACGGCTTCGCAGTATACTGTACTGACGTCACCTCTTCCAGTGGCCGCAGTGGATTAAGGAACATAGCCTTAATATATTTGAAATAAAACCGTGGTGTATTGTGTGACGGCAGGAGGCGTCGACGATGCGCGTGGTGAGCGCGCGGGCGGCGGCGCTGGCGCGGCAGGCGGACTGGGCGGGCGCGGCGCTGGCGCTGGCCGAGCGCTACGTGCGCCTCGAGCCGCGCCTGCCCGTGCGCCTGCACACGCTCGCCGCGCTGCTCGCCTTCGTCGACCGCCACAGGTACCGTCCTACATACTGCACGATGTGCGGGCGGCAGGCGTAACCTAGCCCGTGATGTATGATGATGTGTCCCTGAGTAAGACGCACGTATCCCCTGCCGCAGGAGCCTGTACGGCGAGGAGGCGGCGGAGCGCGTGGGCGGCGCGGCGGTGGCGCTGTGCGCGCTGGACGGCAGCGCGGCGCTGCGGGCGGCGGCCGCGCGCGCCTTGCCGCGTCTAGCCAAGGCCTGCTCCTCCGACGCCTGCGCCGACTTCGTTGACCTCTTGGAGAAGGTCAGTTTATATCCATAGAACAACACGGGCCACCGGCTACGGTAGACCGGAGGCTCGAAGGGGAGTAGCCATATGCAGACTTTCCCCTCTGTCAAACTACGAGCACGAGTGTACCCATGCCTGTAGCCGAGATGTTTAAATGTATGCGTGAAATCGTTTATGTATTCTGTTAAAGTTTGTTTTTTTGTAAATGTGTGTGTTTCGTAGTAATAGAGGATTTTTGTTGTGTGATAGTGTGTCACACATATTTCCTCCCGACACATCTGTCTGTCGAGGGGTCTTTAAAAAAATAAATAAATAAAAATTGTTTATTTATAAAATAGATCACAAAGAAGATATACATGAAATTTCTTAACTATATAAAATAAGGTATGGTTTGTATTCGTACCTGAACTAGGTTGAACCTGTGTTTCAGGCGGTAGAGTACTTCACTATATTGTGAGATTAATTAACATTAGAGTAAAACTATATTAGGTAAATTCATTAAAGTAAACTATAACAGTGAGTGATTATTTTTAAGATTATTATTTACATATAGCAAGTAATTCTTCAGTATATTCATAATTAATATTTTGTAAGTAATTATATAAAACTTTTTTACAGCTAAAATATTCTAATTTATAAAATAAAAGGTTTCTATTTAATCTATTGTACAAAAAAGGGCCAAGAAATGAAAAGAATCTTTTTGTAAAGGCATGTTTTGACGTTGAATTTGTAATGCAGACGATATCGTTCCGTCGCTTGTTAGTAATGTCCTCGTTGTACGTAAGCATGGTGTGCTGTTTCAAAATGGTGTGCATTATAAAAATCTGTCTAACAGTTAATACATTACAGTATTTATACAATAAAGTAGTAGGAAAGAAAAAAGGGTAATAATGAGCGACTTTTAGAATTGATCTTTGCGCTCGTTCTAGAGGTAGTATAATGGTTTTCAAAGCACCTCCCCATGAAGTAATGCAGTATTGAATAATGGATTGCCCTAAGGCTAGATAAATTTGGGTTAGTAATTTAGAATCTGCAATCGTTCGTAATTTCTTAAAAACATAGATTAATTTACGCAACCTTTTTACCAAGCTCTCGATATGCAATTTGAAGGAGAGTGTGTCATCAATTATAATTCCCAGATATTTAATTTCGCACGTTTGTGCGATAACAGGACAATTGCAAATACTACTGAGGGGGTTATCACATTGGTGAGAGTAAAGACGATGGCTATCAGTATTAGGTGAAAGCTTGCGCATGGAGAAGTGGATATATTTAGTTTTGTCCGCATTTAGTGTAAGCAAATTTTCTTGAAGCCAATGGGTCACTGTATTTATACCTGATTGGGCAATTTCAAACAATTCGTTGCTCGTTTTGGCCGTAAATATTAATACAGTGTCATCGGCATACGATATAATTTTGCCCTGTTTTAAAGTTAAATTGCAGAGGTCGTTAATATAAATCAAAAACAGGGTAGGACCCAATATGGAACCTTGTGGAAAACCGAAACATGTGTTTTTTTGATCATTGCTAGTGATATTATCTATTTTAACACATTGGCATCGATCATGTAGGTAGTCAGCAAACAGATTAAGCTGTGTGCCTCTTATACCTAGAGCCTCCAGTTTGTTTAAAAGTAAACTAACAGATATTGTTTCAAAGGCTTTAGATAAATCAACGAAAAAACCTAAGGTCTGGTGCCCTTTCCCAAGTTCTTGTGTCACATATTCGGTCAGATTATGTACCGCATCGGCTGTGGATAATTTTGATCTAAAACCAAATTGCATCGGTGAAATATAATTATTCGTTTCGAGATATTTAATTAATCTACTATTAATGACTTTTTCTAATATTTTTGATATTGAAGGCAGTATCGAAATAGGTCTGTAATTAATAACTTGATCTTTATTACCAGATTTATATACAGGGATAACTACTGCCTTTTTTAAACATCCGGGAAAAGTCCCTGTAGAAAGGCATAATCGAAAAATATGGGTTAGTGGAGGTACAAGAATGTGTTTGTATCGTTTAAGAATCTTGTTGCTTATATTATCCCATCCAACTGCACAATTATCCTTCAGTCCTGAGATTATCCTGGTTATTTCATACTCATCAGTGTCTAACATAACAAATGATTTTAAACTGCAATATATGTTGAACTTCTGGCGGCTTGTAGGAGAACCCCACGGTTTGATTTTAATCTGTTCGGCTAGATTTTTACCCACATTTATAAAATAGTTATTTACATCATTAACTGATAAAAGTGGCGAAGAATTAATATGCAACAAATTCGAATTTGATTCACGTCGATTTGTTGCATAAGAAATATTCTTAATATGATTCCAGAGCTGTTTACTATTTTTGCCGGCTTTGTTCAGTTCGTTTTTATCGTAATTATGTTTCAAATTCTTTAAGAGGTTATTGCAATGATTCCTGTATCTCTTATACGTCGTTTGAATTATAAGATTGTCAGGATATTTTTTAGCTCTCTGATGTAATTTGTCTCTATGTCTAATACAACGAATAAGTCCAGGAGTAATCCATGGCTTAATATTAAAATGTTTTTTATTCACTGCTATATTTTCAGTGTTGCGTAATATTGCTTGTTGGACATTTTTTATTACGTACGATAAAGACACATTGGCGTCAGCGATATTGTAAACTGCACTGAAATCAATATTGCGTAAATCATATTCAAGTTTGTTTAAATTTAGCTTTGTTTTTGTTAGTGGGCGATTTCGCTCAGGCAGCATTAAATTTATGGTTAGTAAGACGGCATGATGGTCGGTAATAGATGAATTTGCTACTAAAGTATTGTATTGTAGAGTGGATTTAATCATCATGTGATCGAGACATGAACCGCTTTGATGTGTGGGCAAGGTATGCGCGGGAAGGAGTCCGTGGTAGGAGCAAAGGTTTAGGTAGTCTTGGGTAGATGCATCGCCAAGTTCGGCATTAAGATTTATATTTATGTCTCCTGTAAGTATGATATTTTTAAAAGCGGATAGTGCTTGAAATGTCTGGTTTAGCGAGGAATGAAATGTACCTAAGTTTCTAACGGAAGGGGACCTATATACGGCGACTATGGCTATGTCTGTGTTCATTTTTATAACTAAACAGTTACAGTCCTGTAAATTTGGATTTTCGACGGATACGTTAAAGCACTCCTTGACATAGACTACGACTCCATCATTTTGATTGTGATTGTGTGAACTATAAAATATATTGTACCCTGGAATTACTGGTATATTATCATGACGATTAGGTAACCAACATTCCGTTAATATCATTATATCGCAATTATAATTTAGTCTATGAAGAAAGACGCTGAAGCTATCTATATTTTTATAAATACTGCGTATGTTTTGGGTTAGTACAGATAATGATTTTTTGTAAATTGAAAGATATTGCCTGCACTCCTCAACCTCACATGACCTTGCTTCTGGTAAAAATGAATCGTCTATGTCAGCAATTAAATTGATATCCATTTTTAAAACTAAGTAAGGTTAATTTAATAATAATTAGATCTAAAATAGAAACTAGTATGTGGCGCTCTTAGGCGCCTTCATAATTTACAGAGTTTATATACCTGTACTCGGCTGCTTTTTTAGCAGGACATTCTAGGTCTCCGGTCTTGTGATTGCTTGGTTTTTTAAAACGCAAGCACGTTGCACATTTTGGCGCCTCCGCTTTCTTCTGGCATTCTTGGATCGAATGACCCTCTTCACCGCAATGTCCACACGTAGAAGCCACGGCTTTGCAGGATTTGGCTGCATGGCCATATTGATGACATTTGTAACATCTTGTTACCAACGTAAAGTCTTTTACAGGACATGATGTCCAATTTATAAAAATCCTGTCTTGATTTATGAGCGCCTTACGTACGACGGCTGGAACTTCGATTATGTAATTACAGGACTCCATATTCCTTTTTCCAGACTTGTGGCTTACTTTCACCGAGGTCATAAATGTTTCCCGCGACATAGATGGCATTTTGTCGGCTACATTTTGTTCGAAAATACACTTTAAAACCTCATTCTCCGACATTGCCGTAGAAACACCTATAATGATAATACGTGGATTGCGCTTCTGAGGGTCGTCGACAGTAAGTCCTGGTGTAGCGCGCTGTACTGACTCTTTTAGTTTTTCCAGGTCATCCTTGGTCTCGGTGCTAATTATAACGCCTCCTTTCCTGGTTTTACGAACTCCTCGAACTTTTAATTTCATTTCTTCAGGGCTAATTATTTTCTGGACCAAGGCCTTGGTTTCCTCACTGGTCTTGGAAATGTCATTTGGGTAGATCGCCACGGAACTAACAGGCCTCGGATGAACAAAATTTGTTACTCCTTTCTTCACCATCTCCGCGAAGGATGTAGTCGGCACAATCTGCTTAGTGCTGGACTCCTGTATCGAACGTTTGATGTCCTTTAAACAATCCGTAAGATCACGCTCATCGGTCAAAGTTTGAAGTGCATTATGGGTGACAATGACTTTTTGCTTCGCAGCCTGATATTGAACGGCCATTTGCGCAGCTCCATGTCCAACTTTTCGGCAGAGATTGTTTATTTTCAATTTTTGGTCTGAATTGAGCTTTCCCTCAGATGCAATCGAACAGACCTCGCTCAAACATTGGTCTATGGAACTCAACCAATTTTGAATCTCAGGAGTAGATATAACTTCGATCCCCTCGTGGGCTTTTTGATGCGTTGGCGTTGGCGGGGGGGAGCGGCGGGTGATCCCACTCCGATTGAACGGACTTCCCTCCATAATAGTCAGGATAGTTCGTAAATTATTTCATTATATAAAACTATTATCACTTAAAGTTGAAAAAGTTACACACACGCCAAATCACTAAAACTAGGTCACTATAAATAAACACAATTGTTAATTAATTTAATATCGCATTGATGCGCACGTCTATATGCTTCAAGAATCCGACGGATCTTTATATCGGTAAGAAACGCTACGGCTACTCCCCTCTGGTCGGCCGGTGGCCGGTAATTTCATAACGCACGAACCTCCTAAACGCCTTCAATTCAACCTCTAACGTGACGTGAATTCTGCGTCAGATCCTGAACCGGCCTTTCGAGGTGTACACGGGCGAGAGCTCGATCGCGGCGGATGCGGACGTGAGCGACGTGCGGCTGGCGGTGGGCGGGCTGCTGGAGCTGCTGCACGACAAGCTGCTGCGGCCGCCCGCCGCGCACGCCGCGCGCGCCTTCCTCGTGCTGCTCGACCACCTCGACCACCACTACCGCCACCCCGCCGTCTTCCACCACCACCCCGACGTGCGCCTCAAGGTCTATATAGATGTGCATTCCGAAACAGACGATAAACTGCTGTGGCTTCATGCACTTTTTGTTGTCATTCTGATGCTGCAGATGTTTTACATTGTTCTAACATAAGCATAATAATAATTATGTTTGCAGATATTCGAGATGCTGTTCGGTCTGCGCGCGAACGCGTACAACAGCGTGGGGTTCTGCTACGACGCGCAGGGGCAGCCGGTGACGGGCGTGGAGGCGGCGCGCCTCAAGCCGGTGTGCTCGCCCTTCCTGCTGGCGGAGCCGCCCGCCGTGCGCGGGCAGCACCCGCACCCCATGCAGACCAAGGACTTGCCGCCGGTCAGTTCGTACGCCCACCGTTTAGTACGCCGTCCATTAACTATACGTTCGCATACGAGAAGTTGAAGGGTCTGGCTCAGCGTGACAAATGTGGAGGAGGTGACGACGTGCCTGGCTGCGGGACGTTCGCAGATATTTCGTTACACTATTCCTGATGAAAAAAAATTGTGGTATTCAGGGGCAGGCTTAGTTTTTGTGATGATATATTTTTATGGGGTCACAAATGGTGTGACACAGTGTGAAAATAGGGGGGAGGGGATCGTAAAAGGCTTATTAATGTTCTTTTTTACCTCCACGTTTAAACGGTTTTATCCCATGTAACTTGAGAACCTGCTGACTTGCGATCGATACATGGCCAAGTTGCAATGCGATTTAACGATGATATATAACAAATCATCGTTAAATCAATTTTTTCAAAATTTCTCAAGGTAAACATTCTACTCACCTATAAGTGTTTATATCGAGATTGCAACTTGGCAATGTCACGATCGCAAGTCAGCAGGTTCTAGAATCAGAATCAGAATCAGAATCAGAAACTCATTTATTCATTTAGGGTGACAGGCACCTCTTATGACACGTCAAAAACAAACAAAATAAATTAAAGCGAATAACAATTGATATACATGTCAAACAAGATAAAAAATATATGTAAAGTCAAGAATATCACTAAGATAAAACTAAATGTCATAAACTAATGTAAAAAGTATATCAGTAAAATGTCTCTTTTCCCCTTTACAAACTGATAACAAAGAGTAAAAAGAAAAGAAAAAGAGTCATTCTTTGTCATTCACCGGCAAAGTTCCAAAGGCCAATATGATCTGAGAAAAACTTGCCGGAAAAAACTCAGTCGGCTCTTTTAAAAATATCTCTTAGGCATATTTTTACAATTTTCCATAATTTAAACAAGCTTAAAATTAACAATATAATATCAACATTACACTTTGATTATTACATTTAACACCTTTGTGGAGCTAGATCAGCATTTAGCCAAACATTTCTATCCTTGAGATAGTCCTCGAGTTTATAGTAAGCCTTTTTACATAGAGTGCGTTTAATTAATGCTTTGAATTTACCATCGGTGAGTTCAGCAATCCCGGCTGGGATCTTGTTATAAAATTCTACACTATATTTTAGGAAAGATGTATTAGTTTTCGTCAGTCGAAAACTTGGCAGAGACAACTTGTTCTTATTCCTCGTATTATAACTATGCCTATCGGAGATTTTATCAAACAGATGTAGATTTTTCCTCGCGAAAAGTATATTTTCATAGATGTAATGGCAAGGGACTGTCATTATATTTATTTCTTTAAATAGTTCTTTCAAAGAATCACGACTACGTAAGTTATACATCGCTCTAATGGCCCTCTTTTGTAATACAAAAATTGATTGTATGTCAGCCGCTCGACCCCACAATAAAATACCATAGGACATGACACTGTGAAAATAGCTAAAATAAACAAGTCTTGCAGTGTCTATATCAGTTAATTGCCTAATTTTTCGAACAGCATAAGCTGCGGCACTCAGACGTTTCGCTAACTGCCTAATATGTGGTCCCCATTGTAACTTCGAGTCAAGCGTTATTCCCAAGAAGGTAGCGTCATCAACAAATTGAATTTTGTCATTGTTTATAAAAATGTCTCCTTCTTTACTTTTTACATTAGGGAGGGTAAAACGGATACATTTGGTTTTTTTACTATTCAGTGCAAGATTATTGACAGTAAACCATTTATGTACTTCTCCTATGACCTTATTTACAGTATCGTAATCTGGATTCCGTCTGTTCATTTTAAAAACTATTGAAGTATCGTCTGCAAATAAAATTGTTTTGGGCATACTATTAGGCATCAAATGAAGTAAATCATTAACGTAGACTAAAAACAGAAATGGTCCTAATATTGAGCCCTGTGGGACACCCATTCCTGTCTTTGCACCTTGAGATTTTACTCCATTCACTTGAACTACTTGTTCCCGATCCTTAAGGTATGATTGAACAAGTTGAAGAGCTTTATTTTCAAGTCCATAATGATCAAGTTTGCCAATTAATGTATTGTGGTCCACGCAGTCAAACGCCTTTGAAAGGTCGCAAAATATACCTATAGCATCTTGTGAATCCTCCCAAGCTTCAAAAATATGTTTTAATAAAGCAACACCGGCATCGGTTGTACAACGTCCTTTTGTAAAACCAAATTGCTGTTCGTGTAAGATGTTATTTGTATTGAAATGTTGCAGCAATTGAGTAAGCATCAGTTTTTCGAACACTTTACTAAGAACGGGCAGAATAGATACCGGTCTATAATTATTAGGGTTTTTATTGTCACCTGATTTAAATAGCGGTATAACTTTACTAAACTTTAATAAATCTGGAAAGACTCCCTGATCAATACATAAGTTAAAAATTGATGCTAAGTAAGGAGCTAAGGTATCTATAATCGACTTACACACCATAACAGACATGCCATAAATATCTTCGGTAGCTTTTATTTTAATTTGATGAAAAGCTGATCTTACAGACTGTGGGCTAACATGTTTAAACCTAAATTGAATAGTACAAGCTTCTACGTTATTTTTCAGAATATCAATGGATAATAAAGAGGATGAGTTTAAGGGTTTTGTAATTTCAAAGGGAATCTTAGCAAAATATTCTACAAAGTGCTGCGCAATGTCAGGATTCGAACTCACAGTACCCTGAGATGTCTCCAAAATCACGCGACCATCACTCCGTTTATTTTTGCCTGCTTCACTATTTATTACTTTCCACGTAGCCTTCATCTTATCGTCTGCATTTATTATTTTCCTACTCAAATATATAGACTTTGCCTTTTGACACACATGTTTGTAAATTTTTGAATATGTAGCAATATATTTATTAAGTTTTTCATTTTGCATACAATTCTTAAGGCCATATAATTCGAATAATCTCTCCCTACTTTTACGAATGCCAGTTGTAGCCCAATCACAGAAACTAAATTTATATTTGGTAGATTTAGTTTTAATTTTAAATGTTTTATTAAATTGTGTATTAAGTACCTTAAAAATTTGCTCATAACAATTATTTGCACTATTTAAATCAAACTTTTGGGAATATAACTCTTTAGTTAACATGTCATTAAAATAGTTTAATTTAGCAGAAGTTATTTGTCTGTATGTTTTTTGTGTTATATTTTTACTATTAGCAGTGGCAAAAGTCATTATTTGCCCGCTATGATCCGAAGGCATGCAGTTAACAATATTTTTATCTAAATATTTAAGATCACAAAATATATTATCAATACAAGTTGCTGAGGTTGGACTCACTCGAGTGGGTTCCAAAAAAACATTACTTAGATTGAACGACATAAAAAGATTCAATAGTCTACAACTATTATAGCTATTTTCCAAAATATTAATGTTGAAATCTCCACATACAATAACAGATTTTTTACTAGAACAAGCTTTTTTCAATACATCCTCCATAGTGGAGTCAAATACGTTAATGTTTTGGTAATTTGGTGGTCTGTAAACGCACACTATTATATGCTTCTCCAGCTCAACACAAGATATTTCCGCAACATGTTCCACTGATAAGTCAACTATGTCCCTACGTTCCCTGGAATTGATTGAATTCTTTATCATAATAAGAGTACCTCCATGATGCATAGTTTTTCGGGTATAACAACTTACTACAGAGTAATTTTTATAATTAATCAACACTTGGTTTTCTTTCAACCAATGCTCAGTTAAACAAATAATATCAAATTGAAGTTTCTCTAATACTAATTCTAATTGCAATATCTTAGAAGGGAACCCTGGAATGTTTTGGTGAAATAATACCAAATGACTACTTCTGTTTAACATAGGAGTGCCAGAAGATACCGATTTATTTGAATGCTTGTTATTGGTAACTTCCTTTGTCTTAAAATCTAGTTTAAATTATAATAATACAGAGTTCGTCCTCCATCCCCATAACCACCACTAGACAGCGAGGCCATACAGTGTGTATTTCCTCGCTGTGCTGGAGAATACTCCACGTCTCTAGTGATGGAAGATGTAGACTGAGGTTCAATATATGAACACTCTGCTTTGTCATGCACAATACAATTTGTAACATTTATGTTACTGTCCAACAAATAATTGTTTTTAGTTACATTTTCCATAACTATGTTAATATTATAAGCTATCAATGTAGCTAGTAAAGTTCTACATTTCTTAGGAAGAAACATAGCGTCCTGAGTCAGTTTAAAACCACTAATAAATTTATTAGTGTCAAAATACAATAATTTGTCACTATGACGACAAGACAATGTATGTATTACATTATTCAAATAATAAATAGAGTTATTTTCCCTTTGTGTTAATAATTGTGAATAAGGGAGTGCGCACATCATTACATTTTTTAAATTCATTTTCAGTAAGGTGTCAATACCATCAACAATGTCCTTTTTTTTAAGACCTAAGCTATTCCCAAACAGAATGATCACAGATGTATTACTATTAATTTTTGTGTTCTCTATTTTGCCAATTAATTGCTTAAAAGTTAAATATGGGTAGCAATGGTTGATTATGTTATGATTGAGGTGGTCTTTTAGTAGAGGTCCAAAACCTGAACCTAATTTGTCACAAAATAACATTGTACTGCATATGTTCATATTACAATTATTTTTCTTTATAATGGGAGAAACAATTTGAGGCACAGAGGTAGGAGGACAATCAGTCTCAGCAATTAAATATTTGTTAGTTAGTGACTCATATCTCTCCGCATTATATGTTACCAAGTCGACTAACTCACCAGCCTCCTGCAAATGCTGAGAAAGCTTAGTCTGAGCCGCTTCATATTTTACAAAAATTGACTTGATTTCTAATTCCTTTTGGAGTAATTGGCTTTGTAAGTCTTGTAAGTCAGTCTCATGAGAGAGCTTTGAATATTCTAATTCAAAGCAATAGGAATCCAGCTTTTTTAATAAATTGGAACGCTGTTCCCGTAACTTACAATTAGATTTTATTGTATATTTCTGAGATTTTAATAACTTTTGTTTCTTTTTAAGTTTTTTAACAAGACGTTTATATTTTTTACACTGATTACTACTACTAAAAAGTGGACACGGCATAATGGTATCATCACCAGTCAAATCTATGGTTGTTTGATGTAAATTACAAATTTTATTCGGTTCAGAAGCCTTTCCGACTAATTCATCATATAAACTATGAGTATGAATAGAGTCTCTACAGATTTTTACTGCTTCCATAGATGAAATAGTTTTATGAGCATCACAAAGTTCACTTTCAAGTTCTGATATACGTTTTAAGGCCTGCTCATATGTCTCACCACATTGTTCAAAATTTAAAATCACTGCACGGCATTGTTCTACTTGATCAAGTAAGTCCATGTATTTTATATGATTTCCAGCTAGTTCATTTTTTAATGAGGTATTTTTGTCAATTATTTCCTTTAATTCAACCTCACTGTCTTCCCTTTCTTGCAGCAGTTGTTTACAGATGGACTTAGTGGACTCCAGTTCTTTGAGTGTGGCCCTCAGTTTGTCCTCCATCTCACGGGTGGTCCCTCTACGGGTCATCATTTTATTGACAGATTTTATTGTTTAAGACACCTGAAATATGATAATACAGTGTCTGAGTAAGTTATAAAATAAAGGAGTAGATTGCCACTGAATGATGTGAGTAATGAATAATGAAATAAAATTAGTGACAAAAGTACAAGAAGCAAGGAATTGAGGGAAATTATGGTAGATTAGATTAGATAGTAGAAAAACAGGATAGAGGAGTGATATAACAATTATGAATACTGTCAATAACCTATATTTATACACATTATATCTACTTAGAAATTATTAAATCAGAAGTAAGGTAGGTATTGTGTAACAAAAACAATATTAGTAAATTAATGATTTTTTTATGTGTATAGAAGCCAGCCAAGTGTCTGAGTCTGCTTTTACTCATCAATATCACTTCCACTGTATAGTCAAGTGAAAAGAGAGTAAGTTGTGTCTGTGTGTAGTAACTGGACGTTGCTCAAATAGTAAGCAGTGTACTATGTTGAAATCGAATCGTGTGGTGATAGTGTAAGTAAATTAGTTATTATACATTGTCTGCGGTCAGAATTTGTCCCTCAATTTTACCTTCACAAATTGTGAAGTAAAAAGAGTGTTATCTGCATCCACGGGCCACGGGTAAGTATTGTACGGAGCTCACAAGGTGAACGGTGTAATAAATAATGTTTAGTACAATGAATACAATAAATTAAACATAAATTCAGTTCATTGAAAGCAATACTCCCCAGGTTTAACACAGAAGTTTTCAAATCCTGTCCGTTGGGTCAATGGCCGCTTGACGGCAAACTTTATTTGACTGTTTTCTTCACAATCTTGCGGTGGATAAACACACCAACACTTGTCCTTTGCAATCACTTAAACTACTCTTATAATTAAATATTTATACATTTTTTAATCACTAAAATTATATTTTAAACATTTTATTAGATACGAGCTAAATATTTTACATCTGACAACCAGTGTTGCCAGTTGACTTCCCCTTGACTTCTAAAGTTACATGATGTGCGAGGAGCAGGACTCACTCTGACCGGCGAGTCGGCCTTAACTTCGTGTTGTTACCGATGGTGTTTGTCGCAGGGCGCGTGCGTGTTGCCGGTGGGTCGAGCGGCGCGCGCGCTGACGGACGCGCTAACCCGCGAGGCGGAGTGGGGCGTGCTGGGCACCGTGCTGCGGGCCCTGCCGCCCCTGCTGCAGGCGCGCGCCCTGGCCGCCGGCCGCCGCGCGCAGGACCTCGACATGCTGGCCGCCACGCTGTGCTCCATGGTGCGTGTGTGTAGCTCCCCCCCCTCCCCCTGCCGCCCCTGCTGCAGGCGCGCGCCCTGGCCGCCGGCCGCCGCGCGCAGGACCTCGACATGCTGGCCGCCACGCTGTGCTCCATGGTGCGTGTGTGTAGCTCCCCCCCCCCTCCCCCTGCCGCCCCTGCTGCAGGCGCGCGCCCTGGCCGCCGGCCGCCGCGCGCAGGACCTCGACATGCTGGCCGCCACGCCATGCTGGCCGCCACGCTGTGCTCCATGGTGCGTGTGTGTAGCTCCCCCTCCCCCTTCCCCCTGCTTCAGGACCTCGACATGCTGCAGGACCTCGACATGCTGGCCGCCACGCTGTGCTCCATGGTGCATGTGTGTGTAGCTCCCCCCCCCTCCCCCTGCTGCAGGATCTCGACATGCTGGCCGCCACGCTGTGCTGCATGGTGCTTGTGTGTGTAGCTCCCCCCCCCCTCCCCCTGCTGCAGGACCTCGACATGCTGGCCGCCACGCTGTGCTCCATGGTACTTAATCTGTGGTATTATCGTATTATCCATGTAGGGAAATATAAATTGGGAAATGCGGTGGTGCTCGTATGCCTTGGAGCTCCATCACCGTATATTACCATCGAACACAATAGCGTTACAACCACCATTTTTATGTAAATAAAACATAATATATTAATTTTAAAATGTATTACTAATCACAACTAGGCCGCTTGCAACCTCCCTGTAGAATACCAACCGTCGTCCATAAGAGGGGAGGTGGTTGGGTAAGGTGGAGAAAATGTGCGGGACGTTGAAGTGTCCATTCTATACGCAGGATTGTTACATATTCCGACGGCTTAACGTGCCCTCCGAAGCACAGAAAACCCGCATTTTAATTTGTCATCCATCAGACACCCGACCGCGCCCGTGTCGCTTAACCGAGTAGATCGCTTACAATCTACACCATCCGCGGGGCCATGCGCGATATGAATAAAACATACAGCCTACTAAATAAATAAATTTGGTCAGGGAAAATTGAAAAAAATGTCAGGGAAAGTCATGGAAAAGTCAGGGATTTTTTTTTAACATTTGCTGTGGACACCCTGTTTAAGGAGAACCAACAGCTTGTTGGACCTTTCCGGCTGCACCTTGTAGACATCTATAGCCTGCGGTATTCCCTCATCATCAATGTAATGCTTGTTTTCCGACATAAAAAATTACATATGGTAATAAAAAATATGTAATGTACAGGTATCAGACCGCAGCCTGTACTTCCCCGAGTGCCTGCGGGGCGCGGGCGCCGGGCCCGGGGCCGGCAAGCTGCTGGTGTCGGAGTTCCACGCCGCCGCCCTGCCGGCCCTGGCGGCGCTGGCCTCGTACCACGCGTACCTCGAGCCCCAGACGCAGCAGCGTATTGTGAGGTGTATTCTGAAGTATGGCATGGGTGAGTGACGGTTGTAAAGAGCCACTCGCATCATCACTTCACGAGCAGCCGAACGTCCACTGCAGGTTATTTCGGTTGATAAAGAAACTGGTATAAAAGTTATGTTCGCCCACTTGTTTAATTCTTCAACGAGTTGCACATTTTTATTTGTATTTACTAAAGCTTAATCTATCTATAGATAAATAAAAATGTATCGCTAGATGGTGCTATGAAAAATATATCGCAGTTGCTAAGCGCAAAACTCGAAACTGCTCGACCGATTTGGCTAATTCTTTTTGTATTGTATTTATAACTGTCTAGAGTAGGTTTGTATGAAAGAAAAAAAGGCATAGTGCTCTAAAAAATAAAAACATTAAGAAAACTTATCGACCATATAACCTTTTCTCATGTGAACCTTATGGCCCTTGATATAATGGTCAATCGTCAATTATCGTTTTAAATAGATGAATAAGTAGGAATTGATGATTGAGAATGGCATCAAATTACCAGTAACAATCAACATTGCGCGCGAAGCCGGGGCGGATCGCTAGTCTAAAATAATTTTCTTAGAAAATTATTCTTTATATAATTAAACGTCGACGCAAATAATAATACTTTCGTAAAATTATCATAATATTGCAATAAATAAAAATAGAAATAAAACTGTTAGTGTCAATCCATAAGAAATGTTTCGTATGGCAGTTCTCCGCAACGCGCAGCCGTACATCAACGCGCTGACGATCTTCACGCTGGAGACGCGCGACACCATGGTGAAGATGCTGCCCGAGGTCCTCCTCGACCTCTCCAAGATCTCCGACACCAAGGTCATCGCCAGCCCCATGCTCGAGTTCCTCTCCAGTCAGTACACTCTCTTCTCTCTGTTCACTATTTATAGTTTGTTATAAGCCCATATTTTGAAAAATCTACCTTATTGAATGACATTTTGATACGAAATACAATTAAATGAGAATGGGGAATAATAAATTACACTGATGCTGTTTATGTATTAAAAAAAAACAATATATGGATTTATCAGCATAAAATTAGAGGTTAAATTATATATAATATAAATTTTTCTCTACTTTCGAAGGGAATTTGTTTTTTTTTTTCAAACTGAAGTATTAAAACATATTTTTTGTGCGGATTGTGATAGATATCATTGTAGCAAAATCGGCACGAGGAGAATAATGCGAAAGATTTTTTTATTTTTTATTTTTATTCTATAGCAATATTAATAAAATTCGTATCATGTTTCGTTCGTTATCTAAAATATCAAGAGTCACTGTATAATGCTTCCTATCTCATTTTCACGTTAAATCTTATGACTGTATATGTCTGTTTCTTTTTACTGTCGCTTTTTCGTTTCATCGACTTACAAATCACAACGATGCTGAAGATGTTTTCGCTTCAAAATATGAACATATTGTTTGTATCTAATCCCTACTTCCCTACTAATATTATAAATGCGAAAGTAACTCTGTCTGTCTGTCTGTTACCTTTTGACGTCCAAACGACTGAACCGATTTTAATTAAATTTGGTACAGAGATAGAGGTGACTTTGAGAAAGAACATAGGCTACTTAGTTATTTATAGAACGACATCAACGCGGGCGAAGCCGCGGGCAACAGCTAGTACTTCCATAACTACCCAGTAAGTAAAACGAAAACCCAGTAAATATAACGTTCATGATCTTTGACGTATTTTAGAATACCTATAATAATATACAGGAAAAAAAGCTGGGAGCCGGCGCCGATCTACCAGCGGTGCAAGCGCCGGACGTCTTCGATAGGCTCCGACAAGCTTCGAAACGCGCTGGTCGCAAAGAGCATCACGGGCCACCGGCCGACCGGAGGGGAGTAGCCATAGCATTTATTACCGATGCTAAACAGTCGGGCATTTTTGCGGGAGGAAATTCGTGTGACACACAGATGCACTACAGAAACCGTCTTACTCCGGAACTCACACCTTGACTTTAACAAAATACATAAATTCATGCACATATTTTAAACATCTCGGCGACAGGCATAGGACCACTTGTGCTTGTACTTTGACAGGGGAAAGTCTGCATATGGCTCCTGCCCTCCGGTTCGCCGCGGCCGGTGGCCCGTTTTGCTCTATGGCTGGTCAGCATTTGTAGGCCGCTGGTTTTGCTGTGTAAAAAAACTCGACGTATATTACCAGCTCAGATATATTGCGCTGACTGGGTCCGTTAAGGGCTTGTAGATCGGCGCCGACTGCCAGCTTTCTTTCTGTATACGGCTTGAGACCTTAAATGTAATGCTTTTTTTTTGTTTGCAGCACTAACGCGGCTGCCGCGCGTGTTCGCGTCGTTCGTGGAGGACCAGTACATGTCGGTGTTCGCCATCCTGCTGCCCTACACCAACCCCTCGCGCTACAACCACTACGTGGTGTCCCTGGCGCACCACGTCATCGCCGCCTGGTTCCTCAAGTGCCGCCTCTCCTACCGCCGCAACTTCGTACGCTTCATCATCCACGTGAGTATTTCTACCCTTCCCCCCACTGCCCTCCCCCCCTCACACCTTGAGTGTCTCTCCCCCCCTCCCTCATAACACTGAACTTTGACAGTAAATCTTATAAATATATGTGGCTGTCTCTTTTTATTGTCATTTTTTCGTTTCATCAACTTACAACTCACAAGGGTGCTAAAGAATATTTCACTTCAATAATGAAACGCGTGTCGGCAGGGGCTGCACAACTACATCATAATGCCGTTCGAGGAGCAGCTGCAGTACAAGTCCAACCACTTCCAGCAGGCCTCCGCCAACGAGGACTCCTCCAACCGCCAGCGCAGCTCCAGTCTCGTGCGTACCCCACTTCTACATTAGTAGTCAACTAGTCAACCTAATTCAATCTTTGCGATGTAACTTTTAATATTCCGCAATACCTATATTTATGGTGATCACCCACGGGTGAAGCCGGTTTTATTCTGTATGACTGTTTCAGATTCCTTCCTTGTGGAAGGACTGTATATAATATTTAAAAATAAAAAAGATTAATAACAGCGTGTTATTTATGTCAGGGTTCAAAAGCGGTGTCCAGGGCGCCGCTGGCGGGCGTGAGCGGGGGCGGTGGAGGAGGGGGTGGGGGGGCGCCCGCCGCCTTCCACGTGGAGCTGACGGAGACGTGCGTGGACTTACTGGCGCGGTACACCTTCACGCCCTGCAGCGTCAAGCCGCACAGGTAGGTAGGGGGGCAGGGGGGAGCCGCCAGCCGCCTTGGTCTTTATGAAAACTGTCTCCTTCTGTCTCTTTGCCACAGCAAAGGAATCTGGACACATCCAGCTTTTCATGGGTTCTTTGACACTTGTTTCCCCTTTGATATAATTACCTAGTTGAGATAACCAGCCTGGTGAACGGCTTCAATTAATTCTTCCATCCGTTTGTTGGCTATACGCTAACGTAAAAAAAATTTTTTTTTTAATATTGTTGCATGTTGCCAGGAGTGACACGGCGGAGTTTTTGTTCAATGGTGGTCAGTCGACGACGTGGCTGGTGGGACACAAGCTGGTCACCATCACCACGTCCGGCTGCCTGCAGAACAGCATCAAGCAGGGCCTTTGTGAAAGGTCAGTGTTCTATAAGTATATTTTTAACATCCGTTTGTGATATGTGTGTGAATTATTATTTTAATTATTTTAGAGATAGTTTTTTTTTTGGTTCTGGCAGATGAATAATCGGATAGAACATTTATTTCTTGCATACAAAAAATGTTACCAAGACTTTGGCGGGCAATGGATAAAACTATGCTCAGATTTTTCTCGGCGTCTCGGTTAGTCCAGCAGTGTGAGATGACCGTTTGATTCGAAGGGTCGCAGCTTCGATCCCCGCACTGGGACAAATATTTGTATAATAATATAATAATAATCTGTCTGAGCTACTGAAGGTAAATGAAAACTTCAGTAACTCTATCAGGATGGAATTCGGAATTGAAAAATGCGCTGTTATGCATGTGCATAACAGCGCATTTTTCGATTCCGAAGGGGCAGATAATGGAATGCGAGGGAATGAATTTACCGGGTTCCATCCCGTTCCGAAACCTCTCTGCAACCGAGAGCTATAAGTACTTGGGTATGGCGGAGGCCTTAGGTATACGCGAGGTCGAGATGAGGCAATCGTCGAAGGAACGTTTCTTTGGTCGCCTGACATAAGTACTGAAAAGTCTTTTGTCGGGCGGTAATAGGGTGCGCGCCTTCAACGGTTGCGTCATGCCGGTCTTGCTGTACTCCTTCGGCATACTCAAGTGGACTCAGACCGACCTGGATGCTCTTGACAGGCACGTCCGCTCTTTACTGACAGCGCACCGCATGCATTGTTAACTCCTGATGTTTTTTTGCACGCAAAGTGCAACGTTTTATTATTGTACTACCGACGACAATTCAACATAATTATTCGCTATACTATCCGCAATCTAGTGAACACGTCTCTGAACAACTTTTCTTTATTTAATTCGAAATATAGTGTTAAAAGATACCAAAAGGTGTTTTCATTGTGTCCCCGCTGGGGCACAAACATGCATCACCCACGGTCTTCGGTCATGAGATTATATTATACATCCCACGGAGATGTGGGGGTCGTGGCATTCTAAGCGCTAAGACCCTACACAACCGTGAGGTGTGTAATCTCCGAGAATACTTCCTGACCGCCGACGGGGAGATGCATCGGGATGTGGTGGCGGTCGACAGCGGACTCACCCCTCTCTCTTTGGCGCAAACCTGAGGTGCTCACGACTAGCGACCGCAGGATTGTATGGCAAGGCAAGGAGCTACACGGGCGTTTTTACCGGGCCCTCCATGGGCCCGATGTAGATTTCTTAGCTTCTGTGGCCTGGCTACGATTCGGTGATCTCTTTGGGGAAACCGAAGGTTTTGTTTGTGCAATTATGGACGAAGTGGTAATGACCAACAACTACCGGAAATTTATCCTGAAGGATGGAACGGTCGACATAATTATGTCGGGCATGCCATCGACCGGGTGAATCAATCAGGCATATTGTTTCCGGCTATTTGAGTCTTGCCAACGGCGAATACTGGCACAGACACAACCAAGTAGCTAGGATAATCCATCAGCAACTTGCCTTGAAATACGGTCTTGTAGCCGCGGAGGTGCCGTACTACCGGTATGTGCCCGACCCAGTTCTAGAAAATGACCATGTCACGATGTGTTGGAACCGATCTATCATCACTGTCAAGACTATTGTTGCCAATAAGCCTGATATAGTGGTGATAGATCGCTCCGAGCGCCGCTTAATGATGATCGACATCACCGTCCCGCATGATGAGAATCTCGTGAAGGCCGTAAAAGACAAGGAAATTAAATATCTTAATCTGGCTCACGAGGTTGTTGCCATGTGGGATGTGGATTCGGCCATCATTGTGCCGATAGTCGTATCGGTGAACGGGGTGATAGCGAAGAGCCTCGACCAACATCTTAAGAGGCTCTCGCTAGGTGGATGGATCAAGGGTTTGATACAGAAAGCAGTACTCCTCGGCACGGCACGCATAGTGAGCAGGTTCCTGTCTCTTTGTCCCTAACCATCGGCAGCACGGTCCACCGTGCTCCCGCTGTCAGCGGCACACTATTTCTTAATTTTTTATATACATTTGTTTATTTTTATACTTATATAAGTAAAAAAATATTTAATAAGTTAAAGAAATAAATAAGTGGAATAATAAATAATAATGGCAACCCATTATACGTCCCACTGCTAGGCACGAGTCTCTTCCCTTTTTGGGGGGAGGCCTGTAGCCTCTGTGAGATAAAATCAGGAATGAGGAGATCCACATGAGAATTAAAGTAAACGATAAGTAAACGATTAGTAAACGAATGTTATGCATCTCAACATGACTCAATTAGGACAAAGGGTGCGGCGGGCGAGCTTGCTCGGCCGCCGCACCCTTCGTTCCCATTTTGCTAATTCGACACTTTAGGAATTCGCAAATTGGACTTTTTGCTTCTGAACGGAATGATGTTGAGTGACGAGAGTGCGTACTATGTGCAGGTGCGCGACGCTGTGCCGGCAGCACGCCGAGAGCGCGGCCAGCCCGCCGCCCGCCAGCCCGCCGCCGCCCGCACACGCGCCCGTGCAGGTCACTATATAGACATTGTTGCCCCCCACCCCCCCCCCCTTGCCCTCACCCTTACTCTTAACCCCCCTTACCACGCTACTTACCTAACCCACGCGGTAAACCCCTCTCCCCTCCCCCTAAGTTTCGAAACAATATTATTTTCAAACTAACAATAAAATAACAAAACGTTGTCACCGTGACATCGTTCCCAATAAATATTTACATTTAAAGAGTTGTTTTCGAATGACGTGGTATAAAATAACTTATGAGACAAGTGCAAAATAACAGATTTTGAGCGTGACCGACCCGTGGTACAACTGCGATGTCCAACTGGTTGTACTACGGGGAAGTAAAGTTACCGATAGAAAAAAAGAGGGGTTATTTCCCGTGGTACACCTTCTTAGTCCACCTGGGTGAACCAGGGGTAAAATATTCTACCCGTGGTACACCTATTATTTTTAATTGGGTGTACCAGGGGTAATTACTTATAAGGTTGGGGAAAAAGTTTCTTCGCATTTTTTAGGATAATTCAAAACATTTGTTAATATAGTTTATTTAAATTTAACTAAAGTATGTATGTACCATTTTGTTCGATAACCTTTTGCCATCTTGTAGGTAGGGACATGATCCCATTGCTATAAACATTTTGGGACTTCTCATAGAAATACCGCGACAAGTGGATTTGGCAGTCCTCTCGTGATGTTAACCTAACATTGCATAAAGAATTCTGAAGAGACCAAAACAGGTGGAAATCTGAAGGTGCAAGGTCAGGACTATACGGCGGATGCATTAACACCTCCCAGCCAAACTCTCTTAATTTTTGCTGGGTGGCTATAGATGTGTGAGGTCTAGCGTTATCATGATGAAACACCACACCCCTTCTGTTGATCATTCCGGCCGCTTTCTCTAAACTTCTTGCTTTAATCTCATCAGTTGTTCGCAGTAGAGTTCAGAATCGATAGTCCTGCCTCAGATAGCTCATCATGAAAAATGCCCTTCCAATCCACCACACACACTACATCACCTTATTGCGAGTTAACCCGGGTTTCGCCACAGTCTGTGAAGCCTGACCGGCCTTTGACCACGACCTTTTTCGCACGTTCTTGTCGTACGTGAACCACTTGTCATCACCAGTTATCAGCTTCTTCAAAAATGATTCGGTTTCATTACGTCGTAATAAAGAATCACAAATGAGTACACGGTTCATTAGGTTTCTTTCAGTGAGCTCGTGAGGTACCCAAATATCGAGCTTTTTTTATACCTAGCTTTTATATTACCTAGCTTTTTTCAAATGCGCCAAAACTGTTTTGTGATCAATTCTCAGTTCTTCAGCTACGTCGTAACTACTGATATGTCGAACTTGCTCCACTTTTTCAAAAATGGCATCCATTTTATCCGTAATAGGGCGACCAGAGCGAGGTGCATCTTTGACATCAAAATTTCCGGATTGAAAACGCTTAAACCAAAGGAGATGTTGCGAGCTCGGCTCTGGTTCGTACACGTCCTCAAAAAATAAGTAAATTAAAGAAGAATCCGAAAAAAAATACAATTTATTTATTCAAGAATATATTTTACAGTTACAACCATATTTAATTCAAACCATTTTATCATTTTCAACTATGTTAAACATAGCGGCGATACAGCCGACACTTGGGATCAATCGATTTCGATAGTATTTAGATAATATTACTTTTTTCTCCAAGTACTATATAATCAAAATACAATTTAAAAAATGAAAATGTCAAAATGACATCGCCCGCCATATTCGCCATGTTGGCTTTGAGTTGCAATTCTAACTGAAAATAATATTTTGTAACTGCAAACAAAGCTAAATAAGTGAAAATATGCAGTAAAAAACGTTTTTATATTGATTTTGCCTGTTTAATGATATTATGTACAATACATGGCCGGAGGTCCATACATTTTTGCAACATCTGAACTATCTAGCAGGTGGACCACCGAAAGTATAAATTACCCACGGGCAATGGCTGATAACCTGTTATCAGTAGTTGTTCCATAGATACATTCAATTCCCAGTAGTACAACTAGTTGGATCAAGGAAAGAACTACTCACTCGAGTTGAACCATCGGTAAAGATATTTCCCCACAGAACAACCAGTTGAACTATGGGTAACTTTACTTCTCCGTAGTACAACCAGTTGGACATCGCAGTTGTACCACGGGTCGGTCCCGATTTTGAGTGGTAACGAACATGTTCTATGTTTTCCTTAACCGAATTATGTATTAATATAATAGCTTTCTTCTTCTTTGTCGTATTCTTCATTACTGAAGGTCGTGCCCGTTTTGGTAAGTATAGGTGGAGGAGACGAGTTGCTTCCAGGCCGCTCTATCTTCAGCTTTTCTGAGAGCTGCAGTCACCGGCAGTCCAGTGATTTCTTTTATATGGCGTCAGACCATCGGCTAGGTGATCGGCCTACTGGGTCTTTTTCCGTCTACTTTACCCACCACAACCAGTTTGTCGAAGTTTTCTGGTTGTCTTCGAACTATGTGGCCAAAGTAGGTGAGAATGCGCCGGTAACAGATTGTCGAGAGCCTAGTTCGGATTTTTAGCTGGTCGAGGATAGATTTGTTTGTTTTTTTTTTTGCTGTCTACGGTATGCGCAACATCCTCCTCCAGCACCATAATAGCTTTATCACCACTATAATCCAACTGCGCCTTACTAAGTCCGCAAAGTGACATTGAGGTGTATTGCGCAGGTGCAGGTGAGCGAGGGCTCGGACAGCGCGCACTCCTCCTCCAGCGCCCTCCTGCAGCCGCAACACAACAACTCGCATCCAGAAGTCACACGGTCAGTATCTTTACATAAACATGTCACCTTTAAACCTTCGCATAAAAAAAGTCACTAACTACTGTTGTTGACACAAATTAAAACCAACGTAAAGAAAGTCCACTCTATGGTAATAAAATCTCTTTGAACAAGATAATAATTCCTATTTAAAAATGTTCTCCAGCCACAATTACATTATTCTACAATTATTTTAAACCGCAATCTTTTTTAAATTTGGAAAGCAGTTTATGGATATATAATACGAGATAATATTTTATTTGAAAACATAATGTCAGAAGTTACGTGTGTGTTATGAAATTATAACTGGCACCACAACAGGTAAACATAAAAGAATATCGAACTATGAGTGCAAACGTTTATAAATGTAAACAAAACAATCAAGTGTTTTATATTATTTCGCATTAACACATGCTTGTGAAATATATTTTATTTTAAAGAAAAATGGAAAGAAAAATTTTACTTCAGGCGAGACTCGAACTCGCGGCCTACTGGGAATCTAGTCCAGCCGCTCTTCCAATTGAGCTACTGAAGTCTCGCCTGAAGTCAAATTTTTCTTGCCATTTTTCTTTAAAATTAAATATATTTCACAAGCATATGTTAATGCGAAATAATATAAAACAATTATTAAGGGTAAAAACGACTTCTTTACGATATTCAATAAACTGCAAAGTCTATTATATCGGTTGCCTAATTAGCATAGTTGGCAATAGATGGCGCTGCTGCTACCATAAAGCAATGCAATAGATGTGAAGGAAAGATTTGACAAATCGGGCAGGACTTCAGTAGCTCAATTGGAAAAGCGGCTGGACTAGATTCTCAGTAGGTCGCGAGTTCGAGCCTCGCCTGAAGTCAAATTTTTCTTTCCATTTTTCTTAAAAATAAAAAAACAATCAAGGCTTACCAACTAACAACTAAATTTTAATTCAGATATCATTTTTAGGACGTCTAAATGTAGATGTTTGTAACTGGAGTGTATTCAAATATCAGGCAGACCTATATTGTGTACAGTGGACTCAGCATTATACAAATATCTCAAAGTACCCAACGAGAAACATTGCCCATCGAGCCTACGAAAGAAACAATCGGCTAGTTTCGACTTCGTAAAGTGTTATCTTCGTTCGTTGTGTTACACTGCTTACGGAAGCACTAATAGTCCGGTATTGGTCAATACTTGATGAAAATGGGCGACATACGTCACATAGGTAAGATGCGAAATAGATAACGCTACAGACCCGAAATAAACCAAAGTCTTCTTCCTAAGTTCGATGTACAATATTTCTCGATGGATATTGTACCAAAGCAACACAGTAGCTTGCGAACCGGCACAGTACTGGAGCGCAGCGGCCGCATGACGCTTGCAGGCGCGCACCCGTCTCTAGCTTACCCACGACTGTATGCCGACACCGACGGACACAACCCATCGATACTTTATATATGCCCCTCCGATATTGATTACAACTATTGTTCATTTACATATGTCATTTAACTACGTATAGAATGGACACTTCGACGTCCCGCCCGATTTGCGACGGTTGGTATTCTCAACGTGCTACGCACACAGGTGCACGTGTAAATACACGCCACTGATCGATGACTGTGTAATAGAGACCACTCTATTACATACGTGTGACGTGTATTTTAATAAATTGTAATAAATTAAGCGTTTGTATGGAATTTTGGCGGAGTGTCCGCGGTGTGTCTATACTCAATCACATATAGCTTTTATTGCTACCGCATAAGGTGCCCGTGTTGTCAAGCGGCCAGTTTTCTGTTCGTGCGTAGAAATAAAAAAATAATTTCTAAATTAATTAAAAAGAAATAAAACTTTAATTTCGGATGAGATTTGGCCCCGAAATCTCTGAATTAGATCAGGCTGTTCTGTCTGTCTGTCTAAAACTTAATTAAGCCAAGTGAGTGCCAGTAGAGTAGCTATGGGGGGGCGGCCCGTACCGGTTGCCACCCGTTTAAGGGTGACACCTTCTCCAGTTATCATCTATGTTTAAATAACCAAAATTGGTTAGCAGGTTCAGACGTGCATACGCAACAGAATGGGGAGTAATTTCTCTTTTTTTTGCTCATCCTTCCCAGTTGCCATTTATGTTAGCTACGCTACTGGTGAATGCCCGTGCTTATTTTAACAAATCCAAGTGCCATTTCATATTTCGAGTGCGAGGACCGTTCTTATTTATATTAAATCTATCTTACAGAATAATCAATGCTGGGTGACTGATCTTTGCTATTTTTCCTTTTATAATTCAAAAATACAATGCGTATTTATCTATATGAATATCCCCCTTTCTTCACTGATAATAGTCAACTTCGGAGCGGCATATTTAAAAAATTTGAACTTTTTGCTTCCAAGCGTGAACTGTGCGCTTTGATCTTTTGATCGCTAAGTTCTTTCAAATTGTATTAAAAAAATATATTAATATTCTTAACCAATTCAAAGCCAATTTGTTTTATTCCTACTTCCAAAAGTCCTATGTATTATTCTATATTATGTCGATAAATGAAGTATTTCAATGTGCAATATGTCCTGAGTTACTGTAAGCGTCAATAACATTATAGTTTTGAAGACTACTTTTACTTTGTTCTACTGTTTTGATTGAGTAACAGATCTGTGAATGAGTTTTTGAACTAGATGCATGGTGAACTCGTCAGATTACTCATCGCAGAAATATAGAAATGATAATGTGGAAGTGACCAAACATCACATTTCATCAAAACTAGTGAACATTCTAGATTAGACCCGTTGGAATAATTGAATATTTGGATCTTTGGTGTGTCTTAAAAAACTTACGTACATACCGATAACTCAAAGGGGACAAATTTTTGCTTACCTTATATTACTACCTGGTAAGCTTTGTCTGAAAAAAAAAACAATGCCAATACCTTAAGAAGGAAATAAACATTTGCATATATTTACTAGTCTGTAAAAGCTCTCGACACATTGGTGTGCGAGGTTGTAAAGTGTGTGTGTGTGTGGACCTGCCGCAGCTACAGCAAGTACTCGCTGCAGCACAGCCGCTCCACAGAGACGTCTTGCTCCTCCCTCTCCATCTCCGAGCTCGCGCCGCCCTCCAGCGGATACTCCACCAGGTCTGACACATCCGACCCTCCCCACCCCTCGACCCTCATCCCCTCTCTCCTCTCAGCCCATTACTGCACCAGGTCTGACTCACTCAGCCCTCTCTACGCCCCACACCCCTCCCGAAGTCAAGGGTCAGTCCACCAGGACTGACCCTTCTTCCCCTGTCTATTGATCCCTTACTCCAACAGGCCTCATCCCCCCCCTCCCTATTGACACCATAACTACACCAGATCTGACCACTCCTTCAATCCTTGTCCTCTGTTCCTCACTGCCTCCTGTACCTTAGGACAATAACAACTTCGACATTAATGAACCCAATGTCATAGCAATTCGACTTTAAGCTGACCGAGAGAAATCGTATCTATGCGGCACTGGTTTAAGTCTGATGGACTCACCATAATAAAAACCTTAGTCTACAATGAAGGAAGACGGTCAATCTAATGGATGAACAATATCACATTTCAACTGTTGTCTATTGGAATGACGTACTTAAAATTAGTCCTCTGTAAAGTCGGTTTAAGCCAAACGCTCTCTCGCTCGCACGCTCGACTCAGGTGGAACGACACTTTTTCGTGCGTGCATCTGACATTCATCGATTTCCAAGACGTTATTTACGTCAAAAAATATTAAATTATGTCACAGAAAAATGTAATGTTGAAGTGCTATGGTATTGGAATAACGTGATGGCGAGTTGTTCCAATAGTTCCGTTTTTGGTTCCTTTCCTGCTTTTTACGGCCTCATTTTAATGTTTAGAGATGTATAGGCTTGTCACAGACAAAACCTATGTTGTACAGCTTGCAGGATTTACTGTTCACAAAGTTAAAGTTCCTAATGTTATATGTTATTGTTTTTTGTAATACATTTAATGAGTCATTGAACATCAAAATTTATTTTGTCGACAATACCTACTTGATAAATAGGGTACAAAAATTAATACACAAAAATTCAACTAATAATCTCCAAAAGGCGAAAACATTAATACAAACGAATACGGTTATAATATATATATATAAATCGGTTTTAGGACGTAATCATTTTTGGACCATCCTGTACACAACAGTTGTAGATCACTAGTTCTTTTTGTATTTTTTTAAAACAGTCCGACATTCATCTCTATCTTGCGGCCTCTCGCTGCATCATGTACAGTTCATCTACACATCAGTAACTATCCCTAGAACTGGTGAATGCTCACACTATCTCGCCCTTTATCATGTATCAGATGTAACAGCCGATCCTGTAACGCTGTACGATATGCAGGGATGTCTGCGGCTGGCATTCAATATTCCTGCACGTGCTGATGATTCCTTAGTACACCAGAAAAATACAAATGTAGTGAAAATTCATGGCACCATATTTGTGAACTAGTTACAAAGTTTGGTTTGTAGTTGTTCGTGATCAAACCTCTTTTGTTTTTCTCCAAAAAAATATTTTTCATTGTAGCAACTTTAAGCTATTTATCCATGTTTATTTCCTGTATGTGTTTGTCCTCATTTGTGTGATGTAGATATTTTTTGTCTTTGTTATTATTTCATATTATGATCAGTTTACACATGTCGTTGCCTGTGATAGATTTTTTATGCATCATTTTTGATCGTGGATTTTTTTTTCAGTTCTTATAAATATTTACAATAATTATATTGTGGATTTAATTTTATTCATACCTATTAACGCGGCTATGTTGAGAGCTATTCTTGTTTTTGTAGACGATTATTGTAATAGACACCTATTGTCATGTCTAACACTGTTGTTCTAAATATGTGTCATAATTAAATAGTGATAACAGCTAGATATTATTTTTTGCGTATCTTATTTAACTATAATTACTACACTATAATTACAAGTAAATAACAATAAAACCGCAAGCAACTAAAGCTGACATACAACGTCCCGGCACGGAGAATATTTTGAAAATATTGTACAAATTGAGGATCAATAAGGTTAGTTTTTCAATTTGCATTAGTAAAACAAGTGAAAAACAAAAATAATTTTGAAAATCGTATAAAATTATAACCTCACATTACAATAAAGAAAAGTACAAATCATCTATAAATTATTTCGTACTTTAATGCCATCTAGCGATTAGTGTCAAAACAATCTGCATAGTTACTAATCGAATCGAACTTCCGCGCCAGCTGCGTATACTCAATATTCGAGAAGATACCAACAGAGGGCAGTAATAGCACTAAACAATGGAAGATATTGTTAGAATTTTACAAAACATACAAGATGACATATCAAAACAAAAACAAGATATGAAGGAGATGGAACAAAATATCAAAGAATCAATTAATAACAATATAGATGAAAAATTTAACCTTATTAAAGCCAAAACTAAGCAACTTGAAATTAAAATTGTACTACAACAAAAACTATAGAATATATAGAAATATTAGACAAACAATTGAGAAGAAAAAACGTCATATTTTTCGGCATTAAAGAAACAGAACAAGGGTACGAAAGTCTATTATCTCTAGTAATGGACATAATTAACAACAAAATGAAAATTACTTGTCAAATATGGGAAATTGAAAACGTGCACAGAATTGGGAAATACTCTGGGAAAGTAAGGCCAGTGGTCGTCACAATAACAACTATGAGCAGGAAAATTGAAATACTAAAAAATCAAAAAATGCTAAATAGCACAGAAATTTATCTGAAACAAGACTATACACCTAGTGTGCTACAAAAACGAAAAGACCTACAGGAAGAGTATAAACGCGAACGAGAATCGGGGAAAAAAGTGGTTCCACGCTATGATAAAATTGTACCACTGAAAATACGAGGATCAGAGCCCCGTACACCTTTGGAAAGAAACACCAGCAAACGACTTATGTCAACTTCACCAGAAGAGGTAGAGAAAGACACTTCTAAATATAACAGTGACAGGGCAAAACAGGCACCGAAAAAAAACAAGTCGCAAACCATCACCAGTTTCTTACGCCCGTCGCAGCTGAATATCGATTATTATCGAGTTTTTTTTTGTGTATCTTCACTCGATATTGAATACAATATCGAGTGAAGATACACAAAAAAAACTAACTTGCGCCTCTCCAACCTCTCTACACCCTCCAAGCCGGCCGGTCACCGTGGAGGAGTTAGACCAAAACCTCCTAAACCAATCAAACAATAAAAACCTGAACAAAATACGTAAAACGCAGAACTTATTTATAGCAAGTATCAATGTAAGAACTTTATTAGCAGATAGTAGAATTGAAGTATTAAAATATGCATTTAAGGAAATAAAGTGGGATATAATGGTGAAACTAGAAGAGAAACAGAAATAATTGAAGAATATCCCGAGTTTATCTTATACCATACATCGGGAACAACTGGGAGAAATGGAGTCGGGTTTCTAATAAAAAACATCTGAAAAATTATATTATTAGTTTGAGAAGCTTCTCGGACCGTATTGCGGTACTAGAACTACAAACATCTGACACTTGTGCCTGGTCATTTGTTCAAATATATGCCCCAACAGAAGCATACACAAAAGCAGTTATTGACCTTTTCTATGAAACAGTACAATCTGCGTTAGACTCTACCCAAACCAAAAATATTATCCTACTTGGGGATTTTAACGCCAGAATAGGAAAGGCTCTACAAAATGAGAGCAAAAACTCACGCTCACGGAAAAAGAAGCACACATGGTCAAAAACACTAGAAACTAGTTGAATTTGCACTGGAAAATAATTATAACATCGTAAACAGTATGTTTCCATGCAAACCACTAAAAAAAATGGACATTGCGATCGCCAAATGGTCAACAATTTAATGAGATTGATTACATACTCACAAACAGAATTAACAGTATTAAAAAAATTGATATAATTAAAAACCTAAACTTCAACACCGATCATAGAATGATAAGATGCAAGTTATCGCTAGATTCAAAACTTAGAAGAAGGAAAATAAAACCTGACTATACTAGAAACCTACCAATTATCTCAAAAGAAAACACTTGCTACTGGGAAGATAAATTTATGAAAGCCGTCAGCACATCTACAGGAGTGCAAAACCAATATGACCTATTAGAAATAGAATTGCAAGGGTTTATGAAGCAATTGCCACGAATGAAGAAACCCATTCATAGTTATCTCAACGAAAAAATTAAAAATCTCTTAGAACAAAGAAAAATATTGTATACAAAGAAAAGAACTAGAGAAATAAAGCAAATATAAAGCAATAATAACAGAAATCAGCAAAGAAATTAATAAGAATATATCGCAAGAAAGGAAGTCAATTCGCCAAAAATCCTTTGAAAAATTCATTTGCAAAACAGGGGCTCTACGTAAAGCTTATAGAGAGCTAAGTGACAAGACGGAGTGGACAAGTAAACTGAAAAACAAAAGAGGCAATATTCTGTCAAGGCGCCCCGATATTATAAATGAAGCGACACAATTCTATACGCAACTCTACAATATGGAGAGTAACACTTGTAATTCATATTATGAAACTCAAGATACTCACAACACTCTGAATATACACAAAAAAATACCAAGTATTCTCCTTTCAGAAATTGAACGCGCTATAAACACCCAAAAAAATGATAAGACCCCAGGAAGAGATAACATCGCCAACGAAGTACTGAAAACACTATCTATTTCACTTCTGAAACCTCTTCAAGTAATATTTAATAACATCCTCAGAACAGAAGATACTCCAAATCAGTGGTCAAAATCTACTCTTATACTACTGCACAAGAAAGGAGACAGAAGTGACCTAGGTAACTACAGACCAATCAGTCTTATGACGAATTTATACAAAATATTCTCGAAAATCATATTGAGTAGAATAACCAACACTTTAGAGGAAAACCAACCACGTGAACAAGCTTTGGGGCTTTCGCAAAGGGTATTCGACTATTGATCACATACAAGTTATTACACAACTAATAGAAAAATTAAAGGAATATAAGAAAACTATATATATGTGTTTTATAGACTACACGAAAGCCTTCGATTCTTTATATTTTAAAGCTATCTATCTGGACGTCACTGACACATCAAGGTATCAACCCAAAATACATAAATATAATGAATAGCGTCTACTCAAAATGTTTCGCAAAAGTACGTCTGGAACGCGAAGGTGCGGAATTTCCTATAAAAAAAGGAGCGAGGCAAGGTGACCCGATTTCTCGGAAAATATTTTCAGCCGTGCTCGAATCTATTTTTAGACGTTTAAATTGGGAAATTAAAGGAATAAAAATAGATTGGGAATTACTGAACCATCTACGTTTTGCAGATGACATTGTAGTGTTTGCAGAAAGTGCAGAAGATTTAGAAAGCATGGTCTACGAGCTAGCAATAGAAAGTAAAAAAGTGGGACTGTCACTGAATGCAAAGAAAACCAAAAATTTTAACCAATGGTGAACACCGAGATATTTTCGTAGGAAGTGAAAGAATTGATTTTGTTAGCCAGTACATATATCTAGGACAAATGGTATCATTTGAAAATAATACAGGAAAAGAAATAGAACGTAGAATAACTTAAGCATGGAAAAAATATTGGAATATCAAAAAAATTATGAAAAATAGCCATTTTAATTTAAATTGGAAGAAAAAATTATATGAAATTACAATACTACCGTGCCTAACGTATGGTTGTCAAACGTGGTCACTGAGGAAAGAGGATGAAGAAAAAATGGCTATATGTCAACGCAAAATGGAAAGAAGTATGCTCGGAATAAAATTATCGGATAAAATTGTAAATGATTACATTAGAGGAAAAACAAAATTAATTGATCTTCGGAAAAGAATAAGGCTACTGAAATGGCAATGGGCAGGCCTTGTCTGCAGAATGAATAATAATCGATGGACAAAACGTTTGACAGAATGGGTACCAAGGGACAGAAAAAGAAAGAAAGGGAGACCAAATAAAAGATGGAGAGACATTTTTTCGGACCAATGTGGGTCTCATTGGATGCAGACGGCAAGGGAAAGAGAAGTGTGGAAAGGTTTAGGAGAGGCCTACGCCGCAGAGGCGACTACTACTAACATAAAATAATTTTATTATGTTTTAAAAGTAGTTTTTTTTAAATATTAAAAAAAAAAGTAAAGTATTTACAACCATTAGGTATGTTAGGAAACAAAATTTATAAAATATAAAAAATATGTTTGTTAAAATGTTTTTTCATGTTATAATTGTGTATGTAAACAAAGAAAGAAAAAATGTTTGTATTTATGTGTAGAAGAAAATAAAGGCTATTTTTTTTTATTTATCTTATTTATACGTATAAGCTATAAAATGTGTTTTCGTGCATTTATTTTATATGATTATTTCAGAAAATGATCAATTTAAACAATGTATTATAGAGGTTTGATATAGAGGTTTGGTATTGATATGAGATTTATGCTTTATAGAGGTTTCTAAAATTACTGGTGGTAGAGTTCCAAGTGTAGGAGCTCGAAAGCGTAGGCACAACCGCATTACCTTATCACTCATCAGTCATCACATAACATCTATGTGATCTACATGCGTGTTTGCCACCTCTGTTTCATTAAAAAATACTCTAAGATAACAATATGCCACTAATTAGCATAGTTTAGGAGTAAATTATAAACAAGTTTGTAAATTATAAATAATTGATTTTTCTATGAAATAAAAATTATAAAATGGATACACGAAACACGCTTGATGTACCCAATTATTTTTAATGCTTCTTACCCATACAAGTTTTCATTCAGTATTTGTGTATGGTAATGAGTGTGTGAATGGCTTCAGGCAAAACTCATCAGAGAACAAGACATCGGACCCGGTGCTGGACGCGCTCAACTACTTCTCACAACGTTTCGACAGGATATCACAAGATGTGGTGAGTTTAAAAAAAAATCCAGTGAAAAACTAGCGTCAGGCTTATGTAGCATCGAAGAAATTGCCAATCATCCAAAAACTTAGCAATTGAGACTATCCCCATCCAAACAAAGCATCGACGTGACCGACCCGTATTTCTTCAATGGTACCTAGCATCATATTCAAATAAATATTATTTTAATCCAAAATTGTACATATTTAATTTACTTTTTTATTTTATGTTTGTTTGTCAAAATTGTGAAATCTAACACTTTGTTTATTACGTGTCTCGGGTCCTGCTTTAGATAAATGCTTTTTCTTTGCTTTTAAAGTTACACTTTTGAAATATTTTTTTTTCACTTTTTTTTTTTGTAAAAAAAATTGTTAAAGTCCACCCGACATCGCGGTCTTATCGGTTATGCAACTTCCGTGCTCCCGGCCGGTTTATCCTTCTTAGATTCGTTTGCTCCAAAATATTTGTTAAAGTTACTAATTGTAAAATGACAAAGCCAGAAATTATATAGAACTTTGACCCACTTGAAAACAGTTATTTACCAGCACGGCAAATACCTCTTTTTGCTGAGATTTAATCACTGATTACTTACACACACATTTAATCACTTTTAAACTTGAAGTTTGTGTGTAAACTTAAGACATGTCATGCATGGCACGGCCGCAGTAATACACATTTGGTAAAGTACACATAGTAAGGCAAAAGACATGGTCCATACAGACTGGAAGTATAAAATCATTCTGATTTCTGAAAAACTTTACGTTGAGTATAAATAAAGTATTTTATATTTAAAGAACAGTTTTTTGATATGAGTACCTAGATTTGTTGTTGCTATTTTATTTAAGTACAATCGTTTTTCGGGTAGATCGAAAATCTATGACAGTAGTAATGTTGACCGATACCTACATTGTCAACGTTTCAATAGTAAAAACAGCGTTTATATTTATTTAAAAATATTTTTTATATTAATTACATATACGAAAATAATATGTTTGGATTAAAACTAACTTTGAGGGATTAAAACTTGAGTTAGAACGTTTTAAAGTACTTGATTGTTATTTTGAGTAACGCAATTGATTGCGATTCTAATTAGGAACCATATTCAAGACTTTTTTAACGTAATTATCAACCTCAAGTTATACAGAAAAAAGATTTATTAACTAAGAATTCTATTTTCATAACATAGTTTTCCTTTAATTTACATTTCGTGTAAATGGTGGGTCACAATCTGTCATTGTCATTTAATATACTTTTCTAACTTTAACAAAGGAACAGATTCCTTTGCACCAAAATATACAAGTTTCTTAAAGTTAACCCGGGTTGCACCAAGATATTTGTTGCAATAACTCTAACAAATATCGTGGTGCAACCCAGGTTTATAATTATATGAGTAAAACAGTAGGCCGGTTGGTGATCGTGACTATGTACGGTGCAGGATGGTCCGGACGATGGCGCGTGGGGCGTGGGCGGCGGCGGGCTGGGGGGACTGGGCGGCGCGGGGGGCGTGGGGGGGCGCGTGGGCGAGATGGCGGGCGCCGGCACGTGTCCGTGCTGGTGCGCGCGCTGGGCCGAGCTGCACGTGCGCTCGCCCACCGGCGACGTGTCCTGGCTCATGCGCCTCCAGAACCAGGTGACACTGGGGGGGGCGGGGGGGCGAGATGGCGGGCGCCGGCACGTGTCCGTGCTGGTGCGCGCGCTGGGCCGAGCTGCACGTGCGCTCGCCCACCGGCGACGTGTCCTGGCTCATGCGCCTCCAGAACCAGGTGACACTGGGGGGGGCGGGGGGGCGAGATGGCGGGCGCCGGCACGTGTCCGTGCTGGTGCGCGCGCTGGGCCGAGCTGCACGTGCGCTCGCCCACCGGCGACGTGTCCTGGCTCATGCGCCTCCAGAACCAGGTGACACTGGGGGGGGCGGGGGGGCGAGATGGCGGGCGCCGGCACGTGTCCGTGCTGGTGCGCGCGCTGGGCCGAGCTGCACGTGCGCTCGCCCACCGGCGACGTGTCCTGGCTCATGCGCCTCCAGAACCAGGTGACACTGGGGGGGGCGGGGGGGCGAGATGGCGGGCGCCGGCACGTGTCCGTGCTGGTGCGCGCGCTGGGCCGAGCTGCACGTGCGCTCGCCCACCGGCGACGTGTCCTGGCTCATGCGCCTCCAGAACCAGGTGACACTGGGGGGGGCGGGGGGGCGAGATGGCGGGCGCCGGCACGTGTCCGTGCTGGTGCGCGCGCTGGGCCGAGCTGCACGTGCGCTCGCCCACCGGCGACGTGTCCTGGCTCATGCGCCTCCAGAACCAGGTGACACTGGGGGGGGCGGGGGGGCGAGATGGCGGGCGCCGGCACGTGTCCGTGCTGGTGCGCGCGCTGGGCCGAGCTGCACGTGCGCTCGCCCACCGGCGACGTGTCCTGGCTCATGCGCCTCCAGAACCAGGTGACACTGGGGGGGGCGGGGGGGCGAGATGGCGGGCGCCGGCACGTGTCCGTGCTGGTGCGCGCGCTGGGCCGAGCTGCACGTGCGCTCGCCCACCGGCGACGTGTCCTGGCTCATGCGCCTCCAGAACCAGGTGACACTGGGGGGGGGCGAGATGGCGGGCGCCGGCACGTGTCCGTGCTGGTGCGCGCGCTGGGCCGAGCTGCACGTGCGCTCGCCCACCGGCGACGTGTCCTGGCTCATGCGCCTCCAGAACCAGGTGACACTGGGGGGGGCGGGGGGGCGAGATGGCGGGCGCCGGCACGTGTCCGTGCTGGTGCGCGCGCTGGGCCGAGCTGCACGTGCGCTCGCCCACCGGCGACGTGTCCTGGCTCATGCGCCTCCAGAACCAGGTGACACTGGGGGGGGCGGGGGGGCGAGATGGCGGGCGCCGGCACGTGTCCGTGCTGGTGCGCGCGCTGGGCCGAGCTGCACGTGCGCTCGCCCACCGGCGACGTGTCCTGGCTCATGCGCCTCCAGAACCAGGTGACACTGGGGGGGGCGGGGGGGCGAGATGGCGGGCGCCGGCACGTGTCCGTGCTGGTGCGCGCGCTGGGCCGAGCTGCACGTGCGCTCGCCCACCGGCGACGTGTCCTGGCTCATGCGCCTCCAGAACCAGGTGACACTGGGGGGGGCGGGGGGGCGAGATGGCGGGCGCCGGCACGTGTCCGTGCTGGTGCGCGCGCTGGGCCGAGCTGCACGTGCGCTCGCCCACCGGCGACGTGTCCTGGCTCATGCGCCTCCAGAACCAGGTGACACTGGGGGGGGCGGGGGGGCGAGATGGCGGGCGCCGGCACGTGTCCGTGCTGGTGCGCGCGCTGGGCCGAGCTGCACGTGCGCTCGCCCACCGGCGACGTGTCCTGGCTCATGCGCCTCCAGAACCAGGTGACACTGGGGGGGGCGGGGGGGCGAGATGGCGGGCGCCGGCACGTGTCCGTGCTGGTGCGCGCGCTGGGCCGAGCTGCACGTGCGCTCGCCCACCGGCGACGTGTCCTGGCTCATGCGCCTCCAGAACCAGGTGACACTGGGGGGGGCGGGGGGGCGAGATGGCGGGCGCCGGCACGTGTCCGTGCTGGTGCGCGCGCTGGGCCGAGCTGCACGTGCGCTCGCCCACCGGCGACGTGTCCTGGCTCATGCGCCTCCAGAACCAGGTGACACTGGGGGGGGCGGGGGGGCGAGATGGCGGGCGCCGGCACGTGTCCGTGCTGGTGCGCGCGCTGGGCCGAGCTGCACGTGCGCTCGCCCACCGGCGCCGTGTCCTGGCTCATGCGCCTCCAGAACCAGGTGACACTGGGGGGGCGGGGGGGCGAGATGGCGGGCGCCGGCACGTGTCCGTGCTGGTGCGCGCGCTGGGCCGAGCTGCACGTGCGCTCGCCCACCGGCGACGTGTCCTGGCTCATGCGCCTCCAGAACCAGGTGACACTGGGGGGGCGGGGGGGCGAGATGGCGGGCGCCGGCACGTGTCCGTGCTGGTGCGCGCGCTGGGCCGAGCTGCACGTGCGCTCGCCCACCGGCGACGTGTCCTGGCTCATGCGCCTCCAGAACCAGGTGACACTGGGGGGGCGGGGGGGCGAGATGGCGGGCGCCGGCACGTGTCCGTGCTGGTGCGCGCGCTGGGCCGAGCTGCACGTGCGCTCGCCCACCGGCGACGTGTCCTGGCTCATGCGCCTCCAGAACCAGGTGACACTGGGGGGGCGGGGGGGCGAGATGGCGGGCGCCGGCACGTGTCCGTGCTGGTGCGCGCGCTGGGCCGAGCTGCACGTGCGCTCGCCCACCGGCGACGTGTCCTGGCTCATGCGCCTCCAGAACCAGGTGACACTGGGGGGGGCGGGGGGGCGAGATGGCGGGCGCCGGCACGTGTCCGTGCTGGTGCGCGCGCTGGGCCGAGCTGCACGTGCGCTCGCCCACCGGCGACGTGTCCTGGCTCATGCGCCTCCAGAACCAGGTGACACTGGGGGGGCGGGGGGGCGAGATGGCGGGCGCCGGCACGTGTCCGTGCTGGTGCGCGCGCTGGGCCGAGCTGCACGTGCGCTCGCCCACCGGCGACGTGTCCTGGCTCATGCGCCTCCAGAACCAGGTGACACTGGGGGGAGGGGGGGCGAGATGGCGGGCGCCGGCACGTGTCCGTGCTGGTGCGCGCGCTGGGCCGAGCTGCACGTGCGCTCGCCCACCGGCGACGTGTCCTGGCTCATGCGCCTCCAGAACCAGGTGACACTGGGGGGGCGGGGGGGCGAGATGGCGGGCGCCGGCACGTGTCCGTGCTGGTGCGCGCGCTGGGCCGAGCTGCACGTGCGCTCGCCCACCGGCGACGTGTCCTGGCTCATGCGCCTCCAGAACCAGGTGACACTGGGGGGAGGGGGGGCGAGATGGCGGGCGCCGGCACGTGTCCGTGCTGGTGCGCGCGCTGGGCCGAGCTGCACGTGCGCTCGCCCACCGGCGACGTGTCCTGGCTCATGCGCCTCCAGAACCAGGTGACACTGGGGGGGCGGGGGGGCGAGATGGCGGGCGCCGGCACGTGTCCGTGCTGGTGCGCGCGCTGGGCCGAGCTGCACGTGCGCTCGCCCACCGGCGACGTGTCCTGGCTCATGCGCCTCCAGAACCAGGTGACACTGGGGGGAGGGGGGGCGAGATGGCGGGCGCCGGCACGTGTCCGTGCTGGTGCGCGCGCTGGGCCGAGCTGCACGTGCGCTCGCCCACCGGCGACGTGTCCTGGCTCATGCGCCTCCAGAACCAGGTGACACTGGGGGAGGGGGGCGAGATGGCGGGCGCCGGCACGTGCCCGTGCTACTTGAGTGGTGGTACAGCTCCAGTGACGGAAATTTAATTTTAAGACCTAATAATGTAACATTGTGTGTGTGTGTGCAGATGAGCAGCTCGACGCTGCAGGAGTGGCCGCTGCAGGACGTGCTGGCGCTGCTGGCGCCGCCGCTCGCGCCCGCACCACCACCAGCACCGGCACCGGCACAAACCTCGGAACCCAGAGATCTCGTACGTGTACTATGTGCATCGTTATCTTCACATCCTTATTTAAGTTCTGTACGGGGTCTCCCGCACTATATATGCTCGCTTGATATGATGAAATTAAAGTCCGGCGAGAGGGAAAATATAAACACTTTATTTCTAATTTGCTTAAGAATAAATGATAACGCGACGCGCTTGATGTGCGAACGGTGTATTGTGAACTGAGTTGATAAGTGCATAATGGGGTGAAATTGATGACTCTGCTATACTCATATTATGATGTACGATGCTCGTACAAGTTCTACACGATGCATATTTCCAAATTCGCAGCTTCACTTGAGAACAATAAAAAACGATTGATTTTGTTGGAGCCTCCGCTCACTGATGGAGAATTCTTTCGCTAATGCAGACAATGGCAAAAAAGTTAGTCAAACCGTTCGAATAGAGCGATCTTGTTTTCGGAACTTGTTTACACAAGTCATGTTTTTATTCCCTCGTATCTCGTTAGCAAATATGAAACAAACATTTGATACGTGCAGGAGACGGCGTGCGGCGGCTCCCCCCGCGCCCCCCGCGCCGCCCCCCACCGCCCGCAGCCCGCGCCCCCCGACCTCCACAAATCCAGGTATCACACTTTTTTTATGTAGTGGTAAACAAGCATGCAGTTCACATTGATGTTAAGTGATGACTGCAGCTTATAGACACCCACACAAAGACCAAGGTCAAAATGCAGATGCGTTACCACTCCTGAGGCCTAATGTGTTATGCTTCTGTCCCGGAAATTACAGGGCCACCTGACCGGAACAGCATAGTGCTGAACACTACCATTTAGCGGCAAGTATATTAGGTAGGTGCCTGCTGGATCTCTACCACCAGTAAACACACACTTAAACACATTAACCGCATTGCCGTTTTTAAATTTTGACGAACGCCACTTACACACACGCAAAAGTGTCACCTTCCACCTGAGCCGAACAAGCGATAGAGAACCACGTTCGGCTTTTAACGTATGTTTTCTTATGACGTTGCCACGTAAAATTATCGTCCGGAAACCGACTTTACATACAACCATTTATTGATATCAAAAGATTGATCAGGGGACTGGCACCGTTACCTTAAACATTTGCGATCAGCCCTAACTTCATGCGCTTCGGAGAGAATCTCGTGCCGCAATTTGTACATTTTGGCCAAGAATGAACACGTGAATCGGACTGTTGACCACTTCCACGTACCCAATCTGTGCGGGTAAAAATTGAACACTACCATTAAACGGTTAGGTAACGCGATTAATGCGATTGGTGGCGAGCTCCGTCACTAGAGCTTTACCACCAGTGAAAATTCAGTTAAAACCATCTGACATAAAATTAATATTGTAACCTTATAACTGGTGGTAGAGCTCCAGTGACGGAGCTCGCGGGCGTACTCGCCACCGATGCGGTGGTCTAATATATTTGCGCTAAACGGTGGTGTTCAGTGTTCAACACTATCGTGTTCTTAGTAGTAATATACGGCCCGGTAATTTTCGGCACAGAGGCATTACACCTTAGACCTCAGGAGTGGCATCGTATCTGTATTTTTACCTCTGGTCATTGTGTGGGTGTCTATAGGCTGCAGTCATCAGTGAACTGCATGCTTGTTTGCCACTAAAAAACTACACATTTTTACATAAAAAATCCTACTCGTATAAACGTGTGCGATATAACAATGTGACTGCAACCTGTGTGTGTGTGTGCAGCTCGGACTCGGTGGTGGCGGGCGAGCGGCGGCCGGCCGGGCACCACGCGCAGCACAGGTATACGTATAGCAGGACACTTTCGCACTTAGTACTGATAATATAAAAGGGGACTCACAATCCCCCTAAAATATTACGTCCTGTAAACTAAGATCCCTCTCCCCTCGAGAATATTACTTTTTTTTTTAAATGGTCTAATATACTTTTTATATAAAATATTTTAATGAACTGCGAACGTCACGTCGCCGTGGAACCCCCGCCCTCCCCTGTCACATTTTGTCACGCTCATCGAGACACACACACACCCCCCTTCCTCTTGTATGCGAACGTATTTTACGCGTGTAACAATTACAAAATCTATTACAGCCAAAACGTATGTAATATACGTTTATGAATAAGGGGGTTAATATTTCATAGTGTATCTGGGATGTGTCATTCCAATAAGCGGCAGTACTACAGAACTGCCATTACTGAGAATGCCAATCCACATGCCGAGCGTTACGATTGTAGCATAATAATATCCTCCTGTAATGACGGATGAGACTATAGTGGACATATTTGAGGAAGGTTTGTGTCCAGCTGTTGACATGTTTAGCGGAAGTAATGTAATGTGTACTGAATGTAACACCCAGGATGAGCACGCAGCCGATCAACATCCCGGGCTCGCCGCAGCGCCAGAGCTCGTCCTCCACCACGGAAGACGAGTGCGACATCCTGCTGCTGCCGGAGGTAACTCACCCTGCCCCACCTGCCCCGTCTGCCCCACCTGCCCCGTCTGCCCCACTTGCCCCGTCTGCCCCACCTGCCCCGTCTGCCCCGTCTGCCCCACCTGCCTCGTCTGCCCCACTTGCCCCGTCTGCCCCACCTGCCCCGTCTGCCCCACCTGCCCCGTCTGCCCCACTTGCCCCGTCTGCCCCGCCTGCCCCGTCTGCCCCACCTGCCCCGTCTGCCCCACCTGCCCCGTCTGCCCCACCTGCCCCGTCTGCCCCACCTGCCCCGTCTGCCCCGCCTGCCCCGTCTGCCCCGCCTGCCCCGCCTGCCCCGCCTGCCCCGTCTGCCCCACCTGCCCCGTCTGCCTCACCTGCCCCGTCTTCCCCACCTGCCCCGTCTGCCTCACCTGCCCCGTCTGCCCCGTCTGCCCCGTCTGCCCCACCTGCCCATCTGCCCCACCTGCCCCGTCTGTCCCACCTGCCCATCTACCCCACCTGCCCCGTCTGCCCCACCTGCCCATCTGCCCCACCTGCCCCGACTGTCCCACCTGCCCCGTCTGTCCCACCTGCCCCACCTGCCCCGTCTGCCCCACCTGCCCCGTCTGCCCCGTCTGCCCCACCTGCCCTACCTACCCGATTGCCGATTTGCCGCCATTTGATCTTCATTCACTTTATAATATCATTTTAAAATACTTCTGTAGCAATTTATAAAAATGAAGCATACAGATCCGAATACGATACAGAAGACATCCCATGAACATGCTTATTTACTAACTTCTTTACATTAAAAAAAAATCGACGCATTTTTGATAAAATGACAATGTAATGAGTATTTCAGATTACACAATTACAAACATAGTGGGCGCGTTCCAATAAACGGCCACAACTATTGTCACGATCTTTGTATCGTCCCACCAAAGGGCCGCAGTCGTCGCGAGCGATCGTTCGTCGTCATGTTTTTCTTTTTCGGCTTTGCGACAAATAAAAATATTTTTTCATAGATGACGTCACTGTTCGCGACCGCATCGCGCCCACTTCGCCCACAAAATATTGGTGCGTCGGAGTGGGCTTTCACCAAAATGTAGCCGTAATTCAAAAAAAACGACGTGCGTTCCACCTATGAGATTCTGAGATTCGCTTACAACGCCCACGCTTTTTACATTAGTGGAACGGCAATTTCAGCGGACGTAGTCGCGGTCGTTTCGGTCGATTAGTGGAGCGCAGCCCGTATAACAATAACTTTCCGTTATGTTAAACCGAGTTTACAAAAAATTGTGTCCACTTACAGAGTAAATCCCGGCATCCGGTGCGGAGGTCCAACTCGTCGCCCGAGATGTCGTCCTCGTGGAAGGTGTCGGTGGCGAGCGCGGGCGGCGTGGGGGGCGCGGGGGGCGCGGCGGCCCTGGGGGGCGCAGGGGGCGGGGGGCGCGACGAGGAGCTGGCGCACCCCCTGCCGTTGCACGTGGACCCCGACGACATGATCCTGCTGCCCAGCTGCGAGCCCACGTGAGTAATGCCCATAGAGCAACACGCCAGTTGGTTGCGAAAACTTCAAACCAATATTTAAACTTACCCGAATGTCAACTCAAAAATCATGTAGTTGTGGGCAGTCGCAATAAAATTGGTGAAACATTGATTGCAGGATCGCAGCGAAGGCGATGCACGCGACAAAGAAGGCAGCTAAGAAAAGCGACATGCGGGTTTCCTGTGAAGCCATCCCCGAGGAGATGTGCGGCACCTCCCCGCAGCCGCCCCCCCTCCCCCTCCCCCACCCCCACCCCCACACCAAGCAGGCGGCGCCGCATCCCTACCTCATGACCTATAACTCGGACCCAGGTCAGTCTCAATCCTAAAAAACATATTAAATTAATCATAATGGCAACTCTCGATAAGTCCCACTGCAGGGCATGAGTCTCCCCCCATCTTGGGGGGAAGTCTAGAGCTTGCTCCACCACTTAGGTAATTGAATAATGATTAATGCTGTATGGGTTAAAATCGCTTGCTAAACTATTATTACTCAAAAAAGTTAAAGACAAAAAATTATTATTCTGTTATCGATGCTTAAGCGATGACAAATACCATCCGAAACTTTTTTGTAAATCCTTTTACATTATTTTGATCTATCTCGTTTTTATTCTCGTTTCTGCAATGTTAGCGCAAGAAATATGTTTATTTACAACATCACTTTAGAAAATTATCAGTGTTTCTTTATTATATTATTACGACCCGGTTAGTCCAGCGGTGTGAGATGACCGTTTGATTCGGAGGGTCGCGGGTTCGATCCGCGCACCGGGACAAATATTTGTATAGGCACCTACGACACAGGTTTATACCTACTGTGGGGTTGTGAGTGTGAGCGTATTTTATTTTATTTTAATTATTTTATATTATACATGTACGTAATTACAATACGAACGCAGGCACGAGTGGTGCGGAGACGGAGCCGGAAGGTGATACGAATGCTGAAACCAATGTTGCAGCACATCATCAATTACAAAAGGTCAGTTTGCAACACGGGAAATCTCTCTCTCTCTCTCTATCTTTTTTTTTTTTTATGTAATTGAAGTGGCAAACAAGCATGCAGTTCACATTGATGTTAAGTGATGACTGCAGCCTATAGACACCCACACAAAGACCAAGGTCAAAATGCAAATGCGTTACCACTCCTGAGGCCTAAGGTGTTATGCCTCTGTGCCGGAAATTACAGGGCCGTACAATACCACCTGACCGGAACACGATAGTGCTGAACACTACCATTTAGCGGCAAGTAAATCAGGTAATGCGGTGGTGCCTACACCCGCGAGCTCCGTCACTGGAGCTCTACCACCTCTATCTCTCTCTCGCTCTCTTTCTCTTCTAAATGTAAGTATGTAAGGCCACTAACTGGTTGGCGGTGCGATCTAACGTTTAGCCTGGGTCGCACCAAGATATTTGTTAGTTATTGTTACATTTCACATCCTTCTCTAACTTATAGAAATCTGTTGGAGTTAGAGAAGGATGTGAAATGCTACAATAACGGGCTTAGATTTTGCTGGTGGTAGAGTCTGCCGCTATATAGCATTCAGCACTATCGCGTTCCGGTTAGATGGTAATACGAGTATGATGGCTCTGTTATAACTATCACATACGGCAACGTCTCAGGAGTGGCAACGCGACCTTGACCTTTGGTTTTATGTAGATGTGTGTAGGCTACATTACAGTCATTAGTGAAAGAACGTGTAGAGTGATATAATTACAGTGAATTCTAAACTGAAAAAAAAAATGGTAGAATTGATATTTATTTCATGCTATCGAAGCGCAACCCTTATTTTCCGTTTTTTTTTTATGTTTTAAAAGTGGCAAACAAGCATACAGTTCACATTGATGTTAAGTGATGACTGCAGCCTATAGACACCCACACAATGACCAAAGGTAAAAATGCAGATGCGTTACCACTCCTGAGGCCTAAGGTGTTATGCCTCTGTGCCGGAAATTACAGGGCCGTACCTTACCACCTGACCGAAACACGATAGTGCTGAACACTACCATTTAGCGGCAAGTAAATCAGGTAATGCGGTGGTGCCTACGCCCGCGAGCTCCGTCACTGGAGCTCTACCACCGTTTTATGGACACTATTAATAATGGCGATATATTGAAACGTTACTGAAATTTAGGTGGGCTTTGTAAGTATTTATGAAACACCTGGCAAACGATAAAGGATAATAGGTTGAGTGTTCTGTTTTTCTGTACCAGACGCGGAGCGACAGCACGGTGACGGCGGGGGGCGCGGGGGGCGCGGGGGGCGCGGGCGGTGCGGGGGGCGCGGGGGGCGCGGCGCGGGATCGAGACGAACTGCCGCCGCTGGCGCGCTCCAAGCGCTCCAACACTATCTCTGTTATGAGCCCTACGAGACGAAATAGGTATGTCGTTATAATAAGCTACATACTAAGTAGATTTTCTAAATCTCACGTTCATAGGCGCCGGTGTTGACATAATTTGGTTGTTAATTTGGAGTCATATTTATACATTAAATTGTATTATAGAGAGAACGCAGCGCGCGCGTCTTCAGCCAGCGGCAGTAGCAACAGTGCGGGCGGCGCGGGCGGCGTGAGCGGCGTGAGCGGCGCGGGCGGCGTGAGCGGCGCGGGCGGCGTGGGCGGCGGCGTGTCGCCCTCCTTCATCATCCTGCAGCTGTACCACAACATGAGCACCTACCCCATCTCGCCGCCCGTGCCCGGTACGACCCCGCCGTGCACGACGCGTTGCGACTTGGTTATAAGATAAAGAAAAACGTAGTCCTCAAAATCAGCGTTGTTCACTTACCAGACTTCTGAGTGCAGTCGCCACTGAGAAGAACTCCGCTACCGAACGGACTCAGCAGGAGCTAAAATCTAAAACTAAAATCTAGTACAGATAGTTATCAAAATCCGATAATATGAACGTCCATAGCGTAGGTACTCATTTGTATAAGTACAAATCATACTGCTTTCTACTAAAATTAACCAGAACAGACCGTCACAGGTCACCAATGACACCCGTTCACGAGTATGACACGTGCGGCCATCGCTCTCCTCAACTGTACGGATGAATCCAAAAATAAATTGTTTTATTCAATAATTATTGATGAATTTTTCGATTCCGCTTGGCAGGCGAGGTGCCGACGATGCTTAATCCGCTGGCGGAGCGGCCGCTCAAGGTGTCCGGCGCCCAGCACGAGCGCACCATCAAGACGCTCGACCTGTTGCCGCCCATCGAGACTTACAAGGTACGCACACGACGGACGGCGGCCGCTCGAGGTGTCCGGCGCCCAGCACGAGTGCACCATCAAGACTCTCGACCTGTTGCCGCCCATCGAGACTTACAAGGTACGCACACGACGGACGGCGGCCGCTCAAGGTGTCCGGCGCCCAGCACGAGCGCACCATCAAGACTCTCGACCTGTTGCCGCCCATCGAGACTTACAAGGTACGCACACGACGGACGGCGGCCGCTCGAGGTGTCCGACGCCCAGCACGAGCGCACCATCAAGACGCTCGACCTGTTGCCGCCCATCGAGACTTACAAGGTACGCACACGACGGACGGCGGCCGCTCGAGGTGTCCGACGCCCAGCACGAGCGCACCATCAAGACGCTCGACCTGTTGCCGCCCATCGAGACTTACAAGGTACGCACACGACGGACGGCGGCCGCTCGAGGTGTCCGACGCCCAGCACGAGCGCACCATCAAGACGCTCGACCTGTTGCCGCCCATCGAGACTTACAAGGTACGCACACGACGGACGGCGGCCGCTCGAGGTGTCCGACGCCCAGCACGAGCGCACCATCAAGACGCTCGACCTGTTGCCGCCCATCGAGACTTACAAGGACACGACGGACGGCGGCCGCTCGAGGTGTCCGGCGCGGTGTATAATTCGATTTTCTAATCGGGGTGTTAGAGAGTGTGCATTACGCCCGTTACATGTTGTATAATATATACACCTTATAACACACTATAATATGTTCTAGAAAAATTAGGGAAAACAAACGTCGCTTACTCTTTTAGCATACAAACAGATTTAAGCTATAAATTATTTATGTTTACATGTATGTCACTCTTCCACTTTTATTTCCAGGTTGGGGTACTATACGTGGGTCCCGGACAGCAAGACAATGAAGTAGCTATACTGAAGAATGAATATGGCAGCGTAAGGTATGTCTTTACAATTTGTGTAACAATATATTACGTTATTAAAAAATAAATGTTATTTAATTTCAAACCAAGTCTATGGTTTCCAATGTTGTAAATAGGCAACGTGAAATTACCGTACCATGTCTACCAAGAAGTAATGCACATCGATCTTAGGAGGTCTGTAGAGCGTTATCTCTTTCGCGTTTTACTTATGTGACTTTTATCGACCATTTTGATAAAGTTATGGCCAATACCGGACTATCACAGCATACGTAGACAGTGTGCAGCAGAGAAAATAGCCGATTGTCTCTTTCCTAGGCTCGACGTGCAATATTTCTTACTGGATATTGTATTAATATGATATGTTCGATTGTATTTTTCTTCCAACGTTGTGTGCAGTCGTTATAAATTCATTAAAAAATGGAAAATTATTGAGAGCCTGCTATTTCTTTTAAATATACCTGTGAATATACTTTGGGAGGACTTTGTGAAAATATAATATTCAAAAAATGTTAAAAGTTCCATATTCTTAAGAGTATTTTAGGGCTTGTTTTTCCACTATGATCGGTAATGTGCGCAGATATTCGGAGTTCCTGCGGCAGCTGGGCACGCTGGTGCCGCTGGAGGGCGCCCCGGAGCCCACCCTGTTCCTCAACCTCGAGAAGGGCGGCAAGGACGGCCGCTACACCTACGTGTGGAGCGACGACATCATGCAGGTACCTACAGCCTCTTGGCGCAGCATTCGGAGTTCCTGCGGCAGCTGGGCACCTGGTGCCGCTGGAGGGCGCCCCGGAGCCCACCCTGTTCCTCAACCTCGAGAAGGGCGGCAAGGACGGCCGCTACACCTACGTGTGGAGCGACGACATCATGCAGGTACCTACAGCCTCTTGGCGCAGCATTCGGAGTTCCTGCGGCAGCTGGGCACCTGGTGCCGCTGGAGGGCGCCCCGGAGCCCACCCTGTTCCTCAACCTCGAGAAGGGCGGCAAGGACGGCCGCTACACCTACGTGTGGAGCGACGACATCATGCAGGTACCTACAGCCTCTTGGCGCAGCATTCGGAGTTCCTGCGGCAGCTGGGCACCTGGTGCCGCTGGAGGGCGCCCCGGAGCCCACCCTGTTCCTCAACCTCGAGAAGGGCGGCAAGGACGGCCGCTACACCTACGTGTGGAGCGACGACATCATGCAGGTACCTACAGCCTCTTGGCGCAGCATTCGGAGTTCCTGCGGCAGCTGGGCACCTGGTGCCGCTGGAGGGCGCCCCGGAGCCCACCCTGTTCCTCAACCTCGAGAAGGGCGGCAAGGACGGCCGCTACACCTACGTGTGGAGCGACGACATCATGCAGGTACCTACAGCCTCTTGGCGCAGCATTCGGAGTTCCTGCGGCAGCTGGGCACCTGGTGCCGCTGGAGGGCGCCCCGGAGCCCACCCTGTTCCTCAACCTCGAGAAGGGCGGCAAGGACGGCCGCTACACCTACGTGTGGAGCGACGACATCATGCAGGTACCTACAGCCTCTTGGCGCAGCATTCGGAGTTCCTGCGGCAGCTGGGCACCTGGTGCCGCTGGAGGGCGCCCCGGAGCCCACCCTGTTCCTCAACCTCGAGAAGGGCGGCAAGGACGGCCGCTACACCTACGTGTGGAGCGACGACATCATGCAGGTACCTACAGCCTCTTGGCGCAGCATTCGGAGTTCCTGCGGCAGCTGGGCACCTGGTGCCGCTGGAGGGCGCCCCGGAGCCCACCCTGTTCCTCAACCTCGAGAAGGGCGGCAAGGACGGCCGCTACACCTACGTGTGGAGCGACGACATCATGCAGGTACCTACAGCCTCTTGCCGCAGCATTCGTTTAACGTACGAGTCTGCTGCACTTCTCGATTGTTTGTTACTTCCTTTATTAATACAAAACGGTCGTTAGGCGTTTTGTATATTTTTACAACTTGATAGAATTGTCACGGAAATTGCTCAAGCTAACGTATTCGTTGAATGTTTTCTATTTCATCTAGTGATGTGAATATATTTTAGATGTCAACATATTCACAGATGTCGTCATCCTCACTATAGAGAACCGACTATCCCGGTTATATGGTTTTGTCATAAGCGGTACTGGTCGCAGTGGTCCAAATGAATTTCTGATGAATACCCTTAAAGCTCCATGTGTCCAAACGCGACTGCCCAGCGGACTCAGAACTACTGAGTTTGGCACGCTGCATCCGTAAAGTACAGTGAATGGTGACGTGTGTGGTGTGCGCAGGTGCTGTTCCACGTGGCCACGGCCATGCCGAGCTCGGCGCGCGACCCGTCCTGCAACGAGAAGCGCAAGTACATCGGCAACGACTTCGTCTCCATCGTCTACAACGACTCCGGCGCAGACTTCAACATACACACCATCAAGGTGACTGGTGACTCACGAGGACCGTTCCACTAATCGACTAAACGACGCCAGTCAAACTGTCGGCATCGCTCTAACTCACTAGGATGCCGTGGCCGCGTCGCCGGCTGCGTAGCCGAGCAGAGTTAGGGCCCTTAAACTCAATAACGGGATAGACAGCGGCGGCCTGCGATAAAACTACCACCACTACGATCGCCAACCCGCATTTCGACGGTGGCGAATATGACATATTCCCCTAGATTACGCACGACTGTAAGCATCTTTGGGGAGGAGGATTTACTCCAGTTGTTTACGGCCTTTGGGTAAAATGATGAAGTACTCGCCAGGGAACCAGCCGCATTATGGCCACCTTATGGTAACAAATTCAATATTTAATTGATTTAAGAAAACTGAGAGTTCCCTGACTGTATGTGACCACTCCACTTTACTTCAGTCGTAAAAAAACGCGGTGCTTGCCTCTCTTACTCCTCATTAGAACATCGCTAGTGTGAAAAGGTCATTTTCCCATCAAGAAACGTAATAGGTTGGGGAAAAAGTCTTTTCGCATTATAGTATGTATGAACTTGTAATAAAATCTATTTGTATCTGGCTGGTTTTGGTATCAATGAAAGTTAAAATTTTAAAGAACATAATTCCAAATTCAAATTAGGCAAATGTGTGATTTTCATTTGTTTTTCGTACTGTCAAGATGAGTGAATCTAATGAAGAAATTCGATACATTTTAAAATTTTACTTCAAAAAAGGTAAAAATGGAACAACGGAAGCCGCGAAAAAAATTTGCGATGTTTATGGACCTAGTGCAGTGTCTGTGAGAGTAGCACAAATTTGGTTTAAACGTTTTCAATCCGGAAATTTTGATGTCAAAGATGCACCTCGCTCTGGTCGCCCTATTACGGATAAAATGGATGCCATTTTTGAAAAAGTGGAGCAAGATCGACATATCAGTAGTTACGACGTAGCTGAAGAACTGAGAATTGATCACAAAACAGTTTTGGCGCATTTGAAAAAAGCTGGGTACAAAAAAAGCTCGCTATTTGGGTACCTCACGAGCTCACTGAAAGAAACCTAATGAACTCATTGAGTGTACTCATTTGTGATTCTTTATTACGACGTAATGAAACCGAATCATTTTTGAAGAAGCTGATAACTGGTGATGAAAAGTGGATCACGTACGACAAGAAGGTGCGAAAAAGGTCGTGGTCAAAGGCCGGTCAGGCTTCACAGACTGTGGCGAAACCCGGGTTAACTCGCAATAAGGTGATGTTGTGTGTGTGGTGGGATTGGAAGGGCATTATTCATTATGAGCTATTACCACCAGGCAGGACTATCGATTCTGAACTCTACTGCGAACAACTGATGAGATTAAAGCAAGAAGTTGAGAGAAAGCGGCCGGAATTGATCAACAGAAGGGGTGTGGTGTTTCATCATGATAACGCTAGACCTCACACATCTATAGCCACTCAGCAAAAATTAAGAGAATTTGGCTGGGGGGTGTTAATGCATCCGCCGTATAGTCCTGACCCTGCACCTTCAGATTTCCACCTGTTTCGGTCTCTTCAGAATTCTTTATGCAATGTTAGGTTAACATCACGAGAGGACTGCCAAATCCACTTCTCGCGGTATTTTGATGAGAAGTCCCAAATTTTTTATAGCAATGGGATCATGTCCCTACCTACAAGATGGCAGAAGGTTATCGAACAAAATGGTACATACATACTTTAGTTAAATTTAAATAAACTATATTAAAAAATGTTTTGAATTATCTTAAAAAATGCGAAGAAACTTTTTCTCCAACCTTTAAATCCGCCGGCGGCTACTGAACGATTGAAAATCAATTGGCATATTTTTCTCATGTATTTAATATGTGGTTAAGTCTTCTCGTAATTGTAAAGTGGTAGTTTTATTAAAATGTTTATGATGTTTGACAGGGACAATTCAACGTGTGCATAGTGGTGGTGGAGCCCCTGGAGGCGGGCATGAGCCGCGTGCTGGTGAAGACCAAGGACGAGCGCATCCGCACCAAGTTCCTCGCGCACATACAACCCAACTGCATCTCCGACCACAACGTCGCCTTGCTGGCGCGACAACAGGCGCTGCACTGCTCGGTGAGTGCCGTCGCACCCACAGCACCCGCCACACATACACCCCAACTGCATCTCCGACCACAACGTCACCTTGCTGGCGCGACAACAGGCGCTGCACTGCTCGGTGAGTGCCGTCGCACCCACAGCACCCGCCACACATACACCCCAACTGCATCTCCGACCACAACGTCACCTTGCTGGCGCGACAACAGGCGCTGCACTGCTCGGTGAGTGCCGTCGCACCCACAGCACCCGCCACACATACACCCCATACACCCCCTCCCCCCCGAGCAAAAAATGACAGACTGATTTGTATCGGTAATAAACGCTACCGTTACTCCCCTTCGGTCCGCCGCAGCGGCCGTCGGCCCGCGTCGCTATATGGCTCCGGGCCTCCTCCCGAGAGGGGGAGACGCTCGTGCCCGGCTACATCACTAACGCCGACTTCGGTCCCGCAGCTGGCGTCGCAGATCTCGCAGTCGCTGAAGATGGGCGGCGCGCCGTACGCGTCCAACTCGCTGGAGCGGCTGCGCGCCATCAAGCGGCTGCGCGCGCGCGTGCAGGCCGAGCGCCTGGCCGCCGCCGCGCGAGCGCCCGCGCCCTACGCCGCGCCCGCCGCGCCCGCCGCGCACGCCGCGCACGCCCGCGTCGCCATCGACGACTTCAACGACTACACCTAGACCGTGCCCCTTCGTTCGGCCCGCGCCCACCCCCGCGCCCGCGCCCGCCGTCGACCGCCGGATGACGTTCGACGTCTTCAAAGACCGCGCGCGGCTCGCTCCCGACGCGGGCCGGGCCGACGAGCGCTTCGCCGACCGCCCGTAGATCGACGTCTCCGTGCGCGTGCCCCGGGCCTCCTGTCGCGCGACCCGCGTCGGTCGCTTCGCGCCTTCCCCGCGCGCCCCGCCGGACTCCCGTTGTCGTTCCCGCCGACCGCCCGTGGGTCGCTCCGTCCCGACCCTCCCTCGTCGAGCGCGTCGGAGCACCCCATGGAGCACCGGTCCCGATACGCGTCGCCGTTCCGCCGTTGATGACTTCGATGACTACGCCGTTCTAAAACTACAAACGCGGCGTCGTTTACGACTCACACGACGCTCCCGCCGCCCGAGCCCGTCGACGCGTACCGCCGGGGTGTCATTGGCGACTTCGATGTCGGTCTACACACTCCCATAAATCACCGCCACAATAATGCATTGACGACGCTCGCTATTGATAAATTCATAAACTACACGAATAAACCATCAATAAGTCGACTCGATTCGACTCCCACTCTATGCATTTGGTATATAAAAAGTCTAAAATTGATCGTGATTGGTATCTGTCTTTAAAGTGAAGTTTAGTAGAAGTAAAGCGTCAAAACGTTTATAGTCACGTCACGTCGGTTATAGCGACCTGCAATGAAGAACTCTTTAACTTTGTATTTACAATTTGCGCGACCGCTACCAAAGGGCGAATAGGGCATATAGATAAGTTAAGGTATGCGATGGTGCTCTCGAGCTCTTTGTTCCACAGCACTATGGTCGGCGAGAATATCGCCCGAGTATGAGAGGGCAAGATATTTTACATTAACTCCACTTCAAACTTACCCCAGGCGAAGGTGCGACGGCTGTAAAATGGTTCCAGACTTAATTCAGTCCCATTACACTTTTACGCGGTCGCTGAGTAAACACCGTGGAAATATATCGTTTTTCTTTATAAATAACGCTTCCACACCAAACGCAGTCAATCTAAACGAAGCCAGTAGTTATAAAAACTATGTATAACAATTCTTATTAATCAAGAAACCTTCTGTTGGTTCTGTTCAAGAAATTTGAATATCTGCATAATCTTACATTCACTTTAATTTGTTCTAAAATCTCGCTAAAGTGCAGAGAATCACCAGCTCAGTTTAAATTAACATGTCAAACTTTTTTGTTTAAAACAAACAATAGATAGGGATACAAAAATATATTACTAAGACATGTTTCTAAAAAAATATTAAATTTTACATTATTGTTCGCTGAAAACGACTGAAACTGTGGCACTAAATAGTTCTCATCAGAGTTTAAATTCCCAAGTTTACTAGTCATCTTTCACTTTCTGGCAAAGATAACAGAGGCTTATGATAAAAGTTTGAACAATGTAAAAAAAAACATTTTTTTTGGTCCCTTCTAAACCCTGGATACATTGTACCGCCCGAGCTTATACGGCAGCTAGAGTTATGAAAAATAAGCTAAACTGATATGTGTGATGTGTCTGTCGATAAAGACACTGTCGACGCCGGCATGTCTGCACAATGCACCGAAAATATCGCTACATTGGTATTAGCGTGTGGTAAAAATGTATTATTAATTCAGAAAGGAAATGTCTTTCTTATGAAATTACTTGATTGAACTTGGAATTATAATATAAATAGCATAATATAATTCATTTACTACTGTGTCATTCAATCGGCCTTACCGCGACAGAAAAGCTATCTTACTGTCCCTGTATTCCATCGAACCTGCATTTTTTGAATCCCTGAAACCGCTTAATATTTACACAATCACTTGGTAAGACAAACTTGTATATAGTAGAATTGAAACAGAATGTTAACGTTGAACGAAATAGACGAGCGGTGGGCGTATGTAATGTAACGTTAGGTTAGGATTGTAATTAATGTATTGTTATGTATAGTGCGCGTGGACTGTGGACTGACGCCTACACCATGTACTGAACCGAGTATCCCAATCCGGACATTTTGTCTTTCTTTTGTTAAGCCGGCCATATTGTGCTGGATCGCAATACGACTCCACAGCTTTGATTTCTCTTTACAAAAGGCCACGGTAGTATACAATGTCGAGGTCTGCTCAAAATTACAAAAATATTTTGTTTATCGATTGGATACTTATTAAAACGCGAATAATGCGAGATATGATCAGGATTTGTTCGTGTATGTGACGCTATCGCACGCTGTGAGTCCGGATTGCGAGCCGGCTGTGAGGCCGGGCCGCCTGTGAGGCCGGGCCGCCTGTGAGGCCGGGCCGCCTGTGAGGCCGGGCCGCCTGTGAGGCCGGGCCGCCTGTGAGGCCGGGCCGCCTGTGAGGCCGGGCCGCCTGTGAGGCCGGGCCGCCGGCCCCGTCGCCGCGACGTGTGTCCGACGCGGGTCCCTCACGATACCGCAGCGTCCGACAAGCGCCATTGCGATTCGAGCGTTCAGAATTCGATACTCGATTGTCTCGATAAACCTGTCGATTTCCAACACTGTACTTGGATAATTTTTTACAAATTTTTCGTGAGATGTGATAATAGAGTAGAGATTAAATACGATATCTTAAAGAATATAAACGCTGGCAGATTTTCTACTCGATACCGCTTCGCTTTGTGATTACTACGCGACGAGTGAGCTTGGTTATGTTTAGAATTTTTAGACGTAAGTTTACTTGTGGAGTGAACAGAATTTTTAAACTGTACTGCGTGCCAGCTAGATGTCGGTTGAAACATCATTAAAGTAGTTCTCGAGTTTTGGAGTGGAGGATATTCCAGCCTGGGTGGCGTAACCACGATTCGAAACATAGTAAAACTGGCTAGGAAATCTAAACATAACGGGTGTCGGCTGTTACACCGAACACAAAACTTATATAACAACAGAACGCGTTAACTATTTTATGATGAGTTAGTCATTGGTAAGTTTGCTACGGATGGTCGGGTTATGATTTTAAATAGTCAATGGATGTTTAGTTCGTGATGGGAGATTGCTGTTTAATTTCTAAGTATATCGCTCCCGGGTGTGGCTGACGCTTCATTTGGTGGAACGTGTGCGCGTGGACGACCTCGGGACTGGGAGACATTGGCTGTAAATATTCCAAGGTCTTGAGGAGACATTAATATTACTAGAGTACACATAATTGCCTACACAAACAAAGCTTTATTAAATATCTCAAAAATAACTTGCCTAGACCAATGCTAGAGGTGAGGTTGCCCGCCCGCTGTCTGTCCACACTAAGGGTGATGTATCAGTGAGCAGCAGCACCAAGGTCGCACACTCGGTTGTTATTGTAATTTGTACGTTTTAGTGGCCTCGTCGATGTTGCCTGTCTGATAGCGAGCTCGATGTTGAGACGCGGAGCTAGGTTAAAATTATGAATTTCATACGACCAAACATATAACCAAAGACCAAAACTTTAGCGAAATTACGCCGCGATCCTGCGTCCGGCTATCCAAGACTGAATATGGTATATTTTATACATCCGAATGATGTTTAAAGTAGTAGTCATTGCGTGATCTGAGCTGATCTCAGTTGAATGTGCTTCTACGTCGCTTGTGCCTCTCTAACTAATGTTAAGGAGCTAATCTATTTTAAATACAAAATTATAATTGTTCATATTACACGTAGAAAACTGATTTTATCTAATACATAAGCTTTTTCCGCAATAGTCAAGTTTTGTTGCTCAATGTTATCCAATGGTGTTAATAAAAAATGTGACATTGTTAACAAACATAATAGTTATTCTATTACCAAAAGCATCTCTTCCAAAGGTAAAAGCGACGTGCAGGCATCATGACGAATAGTTCTCAACAAAGAGCTCGCGACATTAGATTGTCCACGTGTCATACATCGGTACAGTATCAAACAAGAAATAATGCACATCGACCTCAAGAGGAAGATTTCGGGTCTGTAGAGCGTTATCTTTTTCGCACCTTACCAATATGACGTTTGCTTACGTAGACAGTGTGCAGCAGAGATAACGCTCTACGAAGTCGAAACTAGACGATTGTCAATTTCATAGGATCGATGTGCAATATTTCTTGATGAGCACTGTATGTATCACGAGTACCTCCGGGTCTGCGTACGTCGTACCGCACGCGCACGCACGTTGTGTACGTACGACGTACGCGCGACCGCGGCTGTGATCTGACGATCTGAGCTTACACTGCACCGGTTATCACTTATTATTTATGTTTAAGGTTATTGATTTTTGTCATTTAATGTTTTTCTATCTGTCGGAGTTGTCTGTGGCTTCTATGTAAATTAAGTTTATAAAGTGAGTGCGGTCGACCACGAGTTAGCATTGTTTCTGTAGTCTAATGAACAGTTCTACTCTCTACTGGCGTTCGATGACCATAACGAGTATAGTATAGTATTTATGAGTAAGAAGAAAAGCAACTCGTGGTCGACAAGTCGACACAACTCCGCGACTCGCCTGCAACTCCATCACGTCTTGTTGTTAAGCAGTTGAGGCATTTCTTGTTGATATATTTTATGTAGCAATTTATTTCCTGACAAAAGATTTTGTAATCAAATAAATGATGGCTATTTTTTCATACGTTTTATTTTGTTTCTAGTACCAGAGATAAAGGGTCTGCTAGTATCCTGAACGTGACCTATTATTTATTTATAGTACTTACACATGATTCACTTCGAAAAAAAGTTTAAGTAAATACCTATCTTTTTTTCGTCATGAAAGTACGAGCACACGGTTTACATCCATTGTCTAGCCTAAGACATCACTGATCACTATGCTAGTCTACTACGTCTACTACTATCTCTGTCTAGTCTACGAATAGACATCTACATAAAAACTAGAGATTTCAATGTAGAATCCGTTGGCTCTTGTTATATACCTCTGTGCCGAAAACTACGGGTTCGTACCGAACGGTGATACCTACGTCCTCGAACATATCACTGGAGTTCTACCATGAATCTTGCCATGCTGCACAATACAGTGCAAATTTGGATATCACAGAGCTATCAACGAGAATAAAATACCTTATATACTTGCCGCTAAATGGTAGTGTTCAGCACTATCGTGTTCCGGTCAGGTAGTAATGTGCGGCCCTGTAATTTCCGGCACAGAAGCATACCACTTTCAAGCCACTCTCAGCCTCAAGAGTGGCAACGCATCTGCATTTTGACCTTTGGTCATCTATAGGCTGCAGTCATCACTGAACATCAATGTGAACTGCATGCTTGTTTGCCACTTATATTACATAAAAAAAAGTAATTGAAAGTTTATTCCTTAAATGTAAAATATGCATAAGTCCTTTCGAACACAATCTGTAAGGTAATGCGAGCAGTATTATACTCATTTCCGATTTCCTTGTTGCTTTTTTGGCAAAAATAATCAGAGGCAAAACAACTAAGGCCTCAGGGGTGGTAAACGAGACGTGTCGACCCCACCGCCCATGAGTGAAACAGAATTCTTCCGCTAGTGCAGCCATGCAACCGAACAGAAAGTTCAAACTATTGCAGTCCTACAGAAGCATAATAGGCAGCAGTGTCATGCGATAAAATTACCACAACTGCGGACTAGTACCTATATAGTGATCTGTGCTGTTATCGCCATTTCGCATGCCACGATTATGAAATATTGATGAAGTGGTGAGTTCTCCGATTGTACATTTTGAATGTAAGCAAATAGTGAACACTGCAGCCCATAGAATTTTATTCCTCTATGCTGCAGCCTATAACATTTTATAAAAAAAATAAAGGCCTCTTCAAATAGATGAATTTCATTGAATAGTAATGCAAGAAGCCCAGTCATATCTGTAGCTTCGAGTGTGTTAGTAACACTCCGAACTCAGTTCATTGTCAAGAAATGTTGTGCTTAGTTGATTCTATTTTATTGATCAGATTTCTTTACAGTGCACTTTGAATTCTGATTTCTATTATTATCTTTGGCAGGATAGGAAGAAGTATACAGAAAACATGAAAATAATTAGAAGTTATTTATTTACAAACATCTAGGATCTAACTTAAATTTTAAATTATCTTTCTGTGCAAAATCATCATAATTTACAAGGCTGAATGGATTCTGTCGAAGACCAGCATTTTGCAGATATAGGTAAATTATGTTTTCTCATCCGTTTCTCTTCTCATCATAGAAAATAATCTTTACAGTGCTTCAAAATAACAACATCTTGTCAACAGATAATGTGAGACTATGCATTTCCTTTTTATGCAAACCACTTTGATATCATCAAATAAAATATTTATCTATAATTGGCATATTATATTATTGAAGTTGTCTAAGCTACTCTTTCTTTTGATTGCTGTCTAATTTCCGCTTCCACACCTTAACTTTGCCTCGCAGCTCACGGAGTCGTTTCATCTCTTCCTTGAAGTCCTGGTGCTCGTCCCGGAACAGGCCGTACTCCCGCAGGCGCAGCACCAGCGCGTGCGTCTCGATGTGCCGCGGATAGTAGTGCATGATCTCCTCATTGCTGTGTAGAGGCCGCGCACTGAATATCTTTTCGACTTTCAAAGACTTGCTGTTGGTCGGTATCGCCACCTCGTTGAATATGCGATTGGAGAGCCGTTTCATGCGTCGCGCGTAGTTCGTTGATGCATTGATAAGCTGGGCGTATTTTGTATAATTGGTCGCCATCCTGTAGATAAAAATAATCAACATTTTTTAATGCTTTTAGTTAAACTGACAAAAGTTATTTAATGACTTGTAACATATAAAATTTGATGAGAAATTGTATGTCATAAAAATACGTACCTTTTTTGTTTATTTCAAAACATTTATAAATTTATTTTTCTAAATTCTTCAAAATAACCTAAAAAAACACAATCATAGATTTCGAAATATTCGCTGTCATTCAACTGTCATTAGTGTCAACGTCAAACGATCAAACCATAGACTCGCGCACATTTCTCACAATCACTGAGTTAATACACATGGAGAAGGCACATTCTCCTATAGAGACAGTATGTATCTTCACGCCAGGTCCCTAACGGGGTAGGCAGAGAGTGTAGAGCGCCAGACATCCCGGTTCTGACAAACCTCTCGTGCCTCGTCTACCTTCATCATTCTCTTCATACATGCACGCCGATTCCTAAGACTTTTGACCCCACCATCAGACAGAACTCGACCTATTTGGTCATGGTAGGTCAGCCTTGGTCTTCCTGGGCCTCTGCAACCATCCACATTCGCATTGTATATCTGTTTAGTCATTCGCTCATTCGACATTCTTTCTATATGCCCGAACCATCGGAGCATGCCTTTTTTCATTTTTACACCGATACTATCATTCACACAAAGTTCACAGTAGTTATACAATAATGGGTAAAATCGACACATGTCTGACAAAAGCAGTTTTGACTCTTTCTAACTAACCAGTAGCTCCCTTTGTAAAAAGAGACACAAGATGTATGCAGAGTATCAATTTTGGAAATGATTTGATGTGACGTCATACTTATGCGCCCGATTTGTGGTACATCTGTTGTCAAACAAACAGGTGCTCGTAATATTTTTACTGTTTTCTTGAAAACTAAATCTTTTAACTAGATAATGTGGTATTCTAGGTTCTGCTTTATGTTGACTGATTATGCTCTCGTACTGTTTAAGACAGAGTGGTGCAAGGAAAAACGAAAATAATCTTGGATTGAACTTTGTGAGGTTATGTACAAATTTTCACGGATTGTGTCGTATTCGGTGGCATTTTGAAATGACTAGACTTTTAATGCTATTCATTCTTTTCTAAAAATACCATTTTTATATAGTGATGTACGAATACTAACCTGATATATCAAAGTATCGATATAAAATTATTTTCATATCAATTTAAATTATGTAATATTATATTGTATAAGCATTATACTCGATAGAATTTCTTGTTTCTTAATAAAATATCGAAGAAGAAATTGATGTAAATTAAATCATTTTTGTTTTCTCCTTTTTTGCACCCGATATAGCATGTATTTCTTCAGAGATTGTTAGAGTGTTATATAAGTATAAGCACAACATAACACAGTTATTTTTTAAATTTAGGAAGTGGCAAACAGGTATCAGTTTACATTGGTAAGTAATAGCCTATCAGTCTACACGAAACCAGAGCTTTCAATTTAAATGCGTTGCCACTCCTAAGACCTAAGATATTACGCATCTGTGCTGGAAATCACAGGGCCGTACAGATCTGTGTCTCGCCAAAAACTTCTACATGCGTCAATTACTCATATCATTAACATACCTAGAGCCGTTCCTGCTACTTTTATAATATTGTTTAAGGTATAGTAATAATGAAAAAATAAAAAAAGATCCTGTTGCACTCACGTCCAACACGTAAGTAGAAGATCTTTCGAGAATGCACTAAAATCAAATGTGTTTATTGGCCTTTAACTTGACCGAAGCGTCATCGTGCTACTCAAATTAATAAAAACTTAATGATTGAAAGGAGATGTTGCGAGCTCGGCTCTGGTTCGTACACGACCTCAAAAAATGGGTAAATTAAAGAAGAATCCGAAAAAAATACAATTAATTTATTCAAGAATATATTTTAGAGTTACGACCACATTTAATTCAAACGATTTTATCATTTTCAACTATGTTCAACATGGCGGCGATACAGCCGACGCTTGGGATCAATCGATTTCGACAGTATTTAGAAAATATTACTTTTTTCTCCAAGTACTTTAAAATCAAAATACAATTTAAAAAATGAAAATGTCAAAATGACATCGCCCGCCATATTTGCCATGTTGGTTTTGAGTTGCAATTCTAACTGCAAAGAATGTTTTGTAACTGCAAACAAAGCTAAATAAGTGATAATATGCAGTAAAAAACGTTATTATATTGATTTTGCCTCTTTAATGATATTGTGTACAATACATGGCCGGAGGTCCATACATTTTTGCAACATCTCCTTTGGAATACATAGCAACAATATTTACAGAGATGCATTCCAAGGAGCTGGTCAGCATAAGACTCACATTTGAAGGCTGCTATAGAAAATCCTACTGAAATTCAACATTACCACAATGTGCAATTTTTAGCTCGAGTTCTGGTTGAGAACTTTTCGCAAGCTGCTGGTAATCAATGAGATCATTTGAATGAATGAATTTATTTATTTGCTAAAAGTATAGTAGGTACATAAGATCTTCAGTATATAATATAGCTTTCTTTTCTATTTCACCATTTAATTTTCATGCAAATTACAGGATACATTTTATTACTACATCATAATTATTACAATTATACTCAACTCTAATTAAGTTAGTGTATTTTACTAAGACTAAGCATACATACTAGCATAGCTATAAGCATAAATAAGAATAAGAATTCGTGTCGATAAAATATCGATAATAACCGCTCATGTATTAGAAGATGATATCGATATTTATCGAAAACAACCCTATGAAAGGCGGCCATTGTAATCGCCCAAATTTTTGTAGGCAATCACGCCAATTATGTAGGTATTTCTACTCCATGTACTATAGCTCAATGCTCACAATAGAATCAGTGCTGCCAACTTTTGTAACACTTTAAATTAAAATAAAAGTATCTGTTATACAATAGGTCTGCACCTACAGTGCAGATCTTTGTGGTAGTTAGGGATGTTCACTCACGCAAACCAACAAATGAACAGAATACAGAATCAGTGTTGCTAAACTATCCATAGTTGCGCTATCGATAGTTGACCTCGAAAAATAGTCGATAGCGCGATAGTACTATCGAAAATATCGACATGCTGCAATACTATCGATAGTATCGATAGTCAAAAATAAGCAATACTATTGCCAAAGATCAATAGTATCGATAGTATTGTTATAAACAATTGTCAATATAGTCGATAGTATCGATAGTATCGATAGTATTGCAGCATGGCGATATTTTCGATAGTACTATCGCGCTATCGACTATTTTTTCGAGGTCACGATAGTTCACAATACTATCGATAGACTATTACTATTGCAACAACACTATACAGAATACTGTCTTATCTTCGGTATCTTTGCGAAAAATATTTTCGTATTTAGGTAGGTATGTACTTTATAATTTATTATTTTTATTACATCAGTAGATCGCTGGTTCCCTTAACCCTTAATTACGTAAAAACGCGTAAAAGCTTTTTTAGGGTTCCGTAGATCGTAGCCTACAAGGAAGCCATGTACCAATTTTTTCGCCATGTTCATCCGTCTGTCCCCAGCTTAACTCTGAGACATAGTAGGTAATAGAAAGCTGTATTTTCATATCATCAGCATAGGTAATAAAGTGGTATTATGATAAAATCTTGACAAAGTACCTCGCCTAAGGAAGACTGTATTTTTTTTCGCGTACCTCAATGTGTGGTATCCTTGGATAGGTCTTGAAAAATATTTAATTAAGGTACCTACACATAAATATTCTAAGGCCAATTTATATCAGAGCCAGGTATCCCCAACTCCTATCAGCTGTATTGGGAGAAAAAAATCACAGTAGTAGGTAGTAAAGAAGTTAAATTCACAGCTGAATAGTGAAGAGTCAGCAGGTTTTACGAGTACCAAATACTTGAGCAACTGAAAATGTATTTGGATGTAATGAATAACGCGGAACCCTACATTGTGCGTGGGCTGATATGAACTTATTCGGTTTTAAATGAAACAAAATTTATATTGTTAATCTATTTATTTTCAAAAGTTATTGTAAATAACTATAAATTCGTAATAACATTAAAAAGCGTAAGTATGAGATTTCTTCAGAACATCGGAACATTTTTCAAACTTTGTAACGAACGATAAAGATACTTATTAAACATTGTTAGACAATATTAAAAGTTACCACATCCTATAGTATAAACATTTATTAATAAACTTTATTTATATTTCTAAACAGATTGATTTGATTTGTTCAGCGATTTAAAAAAAACTTTACATATAAAACACAATCAAGTAGATAAAAGTGAGTAAAGTTGATCGATTGCTGGAGAACTTAGGTAGGTATTTATTTTTTCAAAGTATACAAAAGGAAACTTTGATGCTAATAATGACACAATAACAATTTATCTGTTAGTAACAAGGAATACAAACAAAGCACTAAGTACCTTTTTAGCAAAGCCCTCTGGCTCCTCTACAACATGTGACGGGAATCATGCACACTATGTAACACCTCGAGTAGAAAATCGAGTTATTATCATAATACATGAACTGAAATCACATGTTTATGTATTTAATATTTTTTATTTAAGAAATAAGTTGTCCTCAACAGAAAAAAGTGATGTAGCGTAACTTGCGGACCCTTATTTAACACTCGCTACACAGACACAGATTATTTTTTTAGTTTGCACTATTTTATTTTTAAAATTATTATTTATAATAAAAAGTACGTCTCAACGAGTTCTTATAAACTTGTTAAGACAAGCAATTTATTTTGGATAGACGTTAGTCTCATTTTCGTTTGTATTGACTGTTTACCAAATGGGTGACCATAATTTCCTTAATTTTAATTAAATTTGGGACAAAATATTACCTATGCCAAAAATGTCTGAAATCGTTTCGGTTATCGATTCTGAACTAACTAGTTTCGGGTTGTACATTCAATCCTGTTACACGTTGTATAAGCAAAATTATTTTTTGTGATTATTTTATGACTTACTCTATGAGCATGAAAATTACTTACTAAAACCATCTAAAACTTACTTTATTAAATATTTAGAGAGGAACCATTGATTAATTTTTATCTTAATCTGTTGAGCCAAATGCGGCCGATATCGGCCAAGAACATTATGAAATCAATTGTCATATTTTTCTCGTGAGCTGACGGCGGATTAAATATTGTTATTAAGTTACGTGTGAACATGGAAGTGTGTGCAAAGGCGGCGTACCTATGCCGTGGGAGAAATCTTTCAATATCAAAATGTACCTTGTGCACGTTTCAATCGCGCGCTGCCACTGTGTGTGTCCGAATTTAGTGTAGCTGTGTAGGTATCTAGTGTAGATGGAGTAGAGTGAGTGGATCAAAGACAAACACTAGTTTGTGGACAATGAAGGCAGTATTATAAATAGTGGACTAGCAGGCTAGTTTTGTACAGCAGACGCAAATGAGTACGTCTTTGATCTTCAGTCACAGTCAGCAACGGGGTAAGATGTGCTCATGGAAACTTAATAACACTAGTCGTAGATTTTACGTATGTCGACTAGTGTGGGCGGTGGGGGTGCGAGTGGGTGTGGGTGTGGGTGTACTTGTGGTGTGGGGAATGTGGGGAAGTGTCTCGCAGCGAGCGGCAGGCGTCCTGCTCGAGAAGTGCGTCGGGCGAGCACAGCCAGGGGTCGCGCGTGTCTCGCTGCCACGCCGCTAGACGCTCGCGCAGTTCTTTCTCTAACTGGGCCACACTCTCCTTACCTATGCAACATAACAATTTATAAAGAATCAGTCCAGCCCATTAGGTATCCAATCTTTGATTTTATATTGATATCCTGTATCGTATTAATGAATGACTATTAATTGTAGGCACACTCTTCTGTCCCACGTCGTAATGATATGCCTCACAGAGCGAGCTTATTGAGCATATTCTATAAAGTGTGTACAGCTGTTTGATTTTCTATAAATGACAAATTGTGATTACCAATATTTGGAAGGGTGTTGTCTCAGTTCTTTTCGCGCCCTTGGCTAGCTTAATACACATACATAACTTAATATACATACACGCTTAGTACATAGTAAGCTTCATGTAGGTAAACAGAACTAGCTCAATATCTAAGTTATCTAATAGAAGATATGAGGAGAGAAGAATTGAAATAACGAATTCAAATATGCAGTTACCATGCAGGTTGTTCATCTCCGTGGGGTCGCGGTGCAGGTCGTAGAGCTCCCACTGGGGGCGGTAGTAGTACTGCCTGAGCGTCTTGTACCACGGCAGCGGCTGCTTGCCGCGCGTGCGGTTCAGGATGTCCTGCCGCGACACACACCCGTTCATTAAACTGATTTCAATATATTGGTATATCTGAGAAGTTTTCGTTAGAGTGGTGGTAGAGCTCCAGTGCTACCGCTGCAGCTCTGCATATACACTGCTATGAACTCCACAGTTCCAACATTGATAGTTATACTAAGATGACGATCGCCATATTCTAACCGGACTACTCTGGAATTAGGTACCTACTATCATAGCAGATGATGATATAAGTATCGAACATTTGAAAAAAGGTCACTATCGTACATAATCCTACGATAAAAACATTGTGATGATGTTCAAACCTGGAACGTAGGCGACACGTAGAGGTCCTGGTCGATGGGGAAGGGCATGCCGTAGTTGAGGTTGTGCACCAGCTTGTGGCTGCGCGTGCGCAGGCCGCGCATGGGGAAGTACATCGTCACCTCGTGGTGCGTCTGCGACAGGAACACCGCCTCGCGCGCGTTAGGTGCCGGCTCTGGATCACAAGTTTATTTAGTCATTTATTACAAAAATTTTCATGTATAAATATCACCACTAACAATCCCCGCGTGTAATTTTCCATCCCAAGGGATAACTATTGAGGTATTACATACGTACATAATACTTCAGAAAAACGTGATTTTTGGGCCCGCAGTGAATGTGTTAATTAATGTTATATAAATATTTCAACAATTATTTTATGGAGTAGGTACACTTATCTACTTTAGAGCACATTTGGCCAAACAGATGTGAAGCAAACTCACCTTGCTCCAAAATCGGCAGCAGACTCTTTGGCCTATCTTCCTGCCAAACGTCATTGCCGTCTTCGGTCTCCACGCCGAACCAGTCCAGCACCGTTGGCATTATGTCCAAGAGGCTGACCATGGCTGAGGAGACCTGGTTCTTCCTGGCGCCAGGGTCTGGAGACGCGATGAACAGCGGCTCCCGCACTCCCGGGTCATAGAAGTTGGTGCGGCCGGAGGGGAAGGGCACGCCGTTGTCCGAGGTGTACAAGATGAGCGTATCGTTTAGGTGGCCGGCCGCTTCCAGCTCTTTAAGAACTAAGCCTACGCCTGAGAAATATTTTAAGGTTACAAAGTTAATAGATATATTTTAAAATACTCGTTGGCATTTGTATTTTTGGCAACCCTTACTGGGACAGTCGTTATCCATTAAACTAATCAGCAGATAGATCACCTAAATAATCGCTTTTGTGGTCGTTAACGTCGTTGTTTTTTCTTGGCCTTTCGTGCCGCCTATGAAAGCAAGAGCGATAATCTGGCTATCACTATAGCTTTAATATAACGCACTAAAGTAATAACGCCAGTAAGATTATCGCTATCTACTATGAGCTACGAATTTTCATATCATCGTTAACGTACGTAATAAAGTTACCTTGGTCCAGTCGCGACATGGTGGTGTACTGCGCCGCGATATCTCTCCTCGCCGCCTCTGTGTCCTAAAATACAGTAAGTGTTACACATTATTAACAGCAAGTCACTTAGCAACCCTCTCAGGTTGTTCAGTGCTGAAGTGAAAGTCTTTAGGACTCACTGATCACAACAATAATATACACACTGATGTAGACACAAATGCCTCTCAGACACATATCGAGGAATGCAGGACTATACTTGTGTCTGAAGTCGAGCACTCCCTGGAGCCGGTCTCGGATTGGGGTCGACTTAATTTGATACAGTTTAACCCTTCGTCACAAGTCTGCGCGTTCACCGCTAACCTCTGGTTTTTGTGTAGAAAAGCTACAGTCATGACTTGTTTGGCATCTTCGTTACAAAAAAAGAAATACCAACTTAGTTTATTTGATTCCTTACTAAAATGCGCCGTTCGTATCGTTTACAACCCCGGAATCACTGACAGGCTCGAGTGTCTGAGTTTAGGCAGCGACTTTAGGAATCTGTACGTTTTTTACCGTCTCTACAACGGTGAGTGCTCTGCTGAACTGTTTGATATGGTGTTTCCTTCACCGCTCTACCCGCCGAAGAGTGAGGTTCAACCTAAATAGACTGAACACGTGGCAGCGTTCTGTCTGAGTGGGTGGAATCTCTATATAAATATCTCTATAAATCTCTCTATAAATATCTGTCATGTCCATAGTCCATACAAATATTTGTCCCGGAGCGGGGATCGAACACGCGACCCTCACATCAAACAGTCGTTACACACTGTTTAACTAAACGGGTCGTCATGTGATTTCAAATAAATCAGATATTACCTGTATAAAGTAAGGCAGCTCCACCTCGTCCCATTGGTAGTACCAGGGCTGCCAATCGGGGATGGTGCCTGTGCCCTCTTGGCCGGAGCCCCAGCGCTCGCAGAAGGGCCCCCACTGGGGATCGTGCCCGCAGCGGTGTGGGTCGTGGAAGCCTATGTAGAGGAAGAACGGCCTGTGAAACAATATTATTTTTATTATACGGCAAAAACATTTTTTTGGGCAAATTCGAAAGCTGTTTTAAGCAGTACGGTCTTGAAGAGAGCTGTACATTTTAATATGTCTTCATAGAAGCTGTGGAAGGTAATAGGACAAAACAGTAGGATTGCTCACCCCGGGCATACAAATTGTGTGTAAAATTCATACCTACTCAATTCTTTTGGGGCGGGATTTGAACCCGCGACAATTAGGGTCACTATTCCAGTCGCTCTGCCAACTGAGCTACCGAAATCCACAAATTCAGTTAGAAGAGCGACTGTAAATATGTATTTTTTTTTTTTTTTGAAATTTTTAATTCTAAAACGATTCATACTTATTATTATCTTTCGCCTGCTGCAGGAACTCCCTGGTGAGCAGCTTGATGTGCGTGATGTTGCGGCCCACCTGGTTGACGTGGTTGTTCTCCTCCGTCTGCTCGAAGTCGAACTTGTACACAGATGCTGGCCCCACGTGCTTCTTGCCAATTATACCTGCACCCACATTATACTGTTCATTATAACTGACTGGTGGTAGATATTGACTGGTTGTAGAACTCTAGTGACGGAGCTCGCGGGCGCGCGGGCGTATGCACCACCGCATTACCTCTATCTGCCGCCAATTGGACGTGTTCAGCACTATCGTGTGCCGCTTAGATGGTTATGTATTGCCCCGTAATATGTAACTATCACAGAGACATATCAACTCAGTCTCAAGTCTCAGGGGTGACAACGCATCTGCATTTAGACCTCTGGTTTTTGTGTAGACGTCTATAGGCTGCCCATTTGTAATACGTTATACACAAAAAACCCTTGCTGTTGAATCTTCTACTATGCATTCGCCAGTTAAGTCATTATGTAAGTAATGACTAAACTGGGGGCTGTTAAATTTAAATGAAATGTTCTCAAATGGTTGCCATCTAGGAACTTTTCGGTTATAAAAGAACGCTCAACGAAAATATAAATACACGTGATATCTCAATACATCCCTCTTCTTCAACTCCGTGTGATGATTAAATGGATGACCCTTCGAGCATTATTAATGGATGACCTCGGAGTTAAGTCTGCCCTTCCCTCTGCCAGCCAATTTAGATTTTTGGTTTCGTGAAAAAAAACACTGCCGTTTGATTTTAAAATAAATTCTCAGAGCTATGAACGCTTTACAAGTTTACCAGCAGTTAATAACTAAACAAACAGACCAACTAAAATGTTGTCGAAGGTATAGAATCCTAAAATGCGCGTGGTCCGATATGCACTTGGCCGGTTTTTATTATTCCGAGTAACATACCGGTATATATTCCATGTTCTCTCAAGGTGTTAGGCAGGCTAGTAACATTGTCGAAAGAATTGAAGTGATGAACGCCGTGATGCAGCCCGTACATGCCATTCTGGTGACTCGGTGTGCCAGTGAGCAGCGCCGCACGACTGTTAAATACACACATGATGTATTTATTATTTCTAGAGGAACCATAAACTCACAGCGCTAAATAAAAGTTAACAATAAAAAAGTCTCCTGTAGTTTTTATTGTGAAGTGTTATGGAAGTGGCTCTACTTCTAGACATTAATTTTTATACGTTTGGGATTTTGGAGCTAAGTATAGAAGCACTAGTGGAAACAGTCTAGTGATAATGTACGGCCCAGTCATTTCCGGCACAGAGGCATAACACCTAATGCCTCAGGAGTGGCAGCGCATCTGCATTCTGTTGGTGTCTATAGGCTGCAGTCATCTTGTAGCCGCAATATTGTAATATTGTAGTATTTTATAGCGTTAAGAATACAGCTTGCCGAAAACGTATCGAGTTATAGAAACATTTTCCGTATCGATATTCGGCAAGCATTTGGGTAACATTGGGTAACATCTCTATCAACTAGACCTGAGTCGATCACTCCTTCGTCGGGATTCGGGTCGATCGCGACCCATTGATAAGGTGATCGAGTCTAAATGACTCGATCGTTTGGGTCATTTGGGTCGCGACTCGATTTCGCTCAAACGCATACTGTAGCTCATGATTCTCGTGATTCGAGACCCATCTGATAAGGATTCAAGACTCGAGACCGCGATCCACACATTATGTCGCTGGCTATTTTTCATTTTAATACAATTCAATTAATTATTCAATTATTTCACTTTAATTTCATTCTGAAACTTTATTGGTAAATAGGATTAATTTATAGGGAAAAAAATCGGCATTCAGGAACTGCACCGCTAAAGCTATTGCATAGAATGCAATGCGAATGATATAGAATAAACAACATTTACAAATTGACGATTTATAAAAACGAATATATAAAAAAATGTGTTTAGATTACTTGCTGGGATTTGAACCCGAGCCTACCGGTCACACTATTATGCCATTTGTCTGTTTCTTGATACAACGAATATTATATATATATATATATTGTTTCATGTTTCAACCGACTCCAAAGAAAGGAGGTGGTTCTCAATTCGCCCAGATATTTTTTTTTACAGTTTATTTTTATTTGTATGTATGCAAAATTCTAGTTCACGTAGGTATTCTACTCGCAATACATAGGTACCTACATGGTAAGCGGAGTGGGAGGTAATAGGTTTAATTTTCTTTACGGAGTTATACAAGCATCCCGAGCAATCAAAATAAATTGACAATATTTCAGACACGACCCTAAAAGAAAAATACCGTTTCTTAGTTTTTCTTTTCTGAGTTCAAATATATATTTTTTGTATTTTTTTATATCTTAATTTCTGTGAAAAAAAAAATAAAACGGAAAAACATGTGATGACTAACTTATATGGTGGAATGAAGTAGTTACCATTGCTTATTTTTAGATGAAAACATTATTGTTACATACTCTGTGACAAGATGTGTCAAATTGATACGGATACGTCAATGTCAAAGTATAAAACTAGGAAGTAGGGATGGTGATCCGAGACCTGAGATCGATTAATCGGAAAAGCGATCATTGGGAATAAAAAATACGGTTCTTATTTAAATAATTATAATAATTTATTTAAATCGATCTACAGTACCGGATTGATCTAGTGAATCGATACTATACCCTGGAAAATCGAAGATCGATATTTTTGGTTAATTCACATAGGGACATATGAAACATACAGATCATAAGATTTAACGTTTTGACGTGAGTATAGGAAGCACTATACCAGCATTGAACACTGTTTAGTTGCTTTTTTTTGGTCGTCTGTTTTCCTTGTTTAGTATTACATATCCCAAATCAAAAATAGATTGATAATCGAAGATCGATTTTTTCAATGTCGATTTAACTGTCAAAAGATTTTGGACACTTCGATTCGAACATTGACTGATTTCACAAAGAATCGCCATCCCTACTACTAAGTCTATGAAATGCTGCCACGAACTTATTTATTTCAAAAAAACAAGTTTAAAGTCTTCAACAACGACTTAGCCCTTGGCTGTTGATATAATATTGATATTTTTTATTTGAAGTTGGATCAAGGAAGAGATTAATCGACGTCATGCAGGGTCAAATTTTTTTTTTAAATTATATTGATATATCCATTTTTTTTCGATGTATCGACTGGTACTGATATTTTTAAAATAAAAAGATCACAGCCCTACATCGAGTTTGACAAGCTGACAACGACAAGACAGTGACATCTACAATTTTTTTTAAAGGGTCACGGCACAAGGCAATGGTTCTATCGCCATTCCACCCTATGTGTGACGTCAAATGGCGCAAACGTCTTTTTAGAATACCCTTACTTTCAAAGTAGAAATTATGAATGAAAAGTACAAAATTTCGAAAAATGGTTAAACACTAGTTTAACACTAGAAAACCCTAGTTTTGGATTAACTTTTGAATATGTAATAAAACATGTAGGTTAAAAATATGAAATGTTCATCTCATTATGTTCATTTCATGAACATAATTGAGAATATTTCCTAATCCTAATAATTTCATAATCCTAATCCACTTCATAACTATGTTAACTATAATAGTATGATAAAAGTGTTTTTATGCATGTGTCTTTAGGCCAAATGCTTCACGTGGTAGGAAACTTAGAGAATGTGGAATCAACCAAACACACACAACATTCGAAGCATTTATTTTATTGCCGAAATTTAATAAACATCAAAACGATATATAATGGGTTTTTGTGTAAAGTATTTCATCAATTATCATTCTAGTCTTTCTAACAAACTAACAACTTTATTATGATCAATATTTTATGTAAGATGGCGCTATTCTTCAAAATAAATATCGCCCTCGCGCTCGATGTCTTTTATTTTGAATTTGTTAACGACATCTAATGAATTATGTGTGAAGGATTTCATCAACTACCATTCTAGTCTTTCCAACGACTCTATCATTTTATGTTAGATGGCGCTATTTAACAAACATCGATCGCAAAAGATCATCGCGCTGCGCTGGCTGCAATTGGTTCGCGATCGCCATTGGACAACGAAGTAATGTTCTGTTTCACTTTAATCGCCCGTTTTAGAGTGAAACAGAACATTACAATTCGTTTTAGTATCTTTCTCCGTTGGAAAGTGACAAACTTAAGTGGAACCATGTGAAAGAAAGAAATAAAATATGATCAACACCTGTACCATGACCTTTCTTTGTCACCATAAACTGTATCGCTTTTACCTTTGTCTCGTTTTGTCATACGCGGTGTCATACACGACAAAATGAAACAAAATTTTGGTAGCGCATAAATTTTACAATTAGATGACATGGTGCAGGGGAGCATGATCGATAACTAACCGTAAACAAACTGAAGTGTACTTTATGAATATTATAATAGAGTTCACGAGAAACAAAGTACCCAATGACCCAAAGGATCCAAATGATCGACTTTTTTTGTACGTCACGACTCGATCACTTGTGTTTGGATCGTGATTCAATCAAAGTGATTCTATCGCTCGCGATCGACTCAGGTCTACTATCAACGGCAGCCATATTGTGTTCTTGCTGAAATTTAAGTATGCACCTTTTTTTTGTAGGTATTTCGTGTCCATATATTTCCAAGGTCAATGGGGTATACATGCTCTCACCAGCCCGAAGTACGTCCCTAAACCAGTGGGCCTACTCTTTAACTGGAGGTTCAGTGTTGGAGCTCAAGAACGTAGGCAAGTTATGTTATGTTCCAGTTTCATGGTATGTAGGTATAGCCCCGTAATTTCTATCACAAAAGAACTTTGGATTGATTGGATTGGATTAGATGTCCATATGCAACATACAGGGATGGTAAGTTCGAGTGACAACCACTTAACATCCATGTGAACTGCAAGTTTATTTGCCACAGTCACGCCGTTAAGTGGCTATTCACGTCTTCTGCTCCGACTCCCTAGACTGTCGCGATTTCAATGTTTTAAGCGGGTAGGACTGTCATGCTCTTAGCATAGGATAGGACTTAAATATATGAGATAAATATCTCGCAGTGGAATATTCCCCTAAAACTGCGAAGCACATGACGCAAACTTACCTCGGCGAACAGCTACTGACTGATGTGTAGGCATTGTTAAATATCACACTGCGCTTAGCGAGTGCGTCGATATTTGGTGTCTGGCAGATCTTGTTGAGGTAAGCTCCCAACTCGAAGCCACCGTCATCGGCTGGTCATGAAAAGTTGTAGAAGAATCACTATGAGTGGGTACATACTTATTGCCTACTCATTGTGGGGTTTTCATTAAATTTAATTGCTTCGATACAATTAATACCCAAAAAAAATCTATTTGGATGTAAAAAAGATGTGCGAGCGAGAAAAATACATGAGCATTGCAACTTAGTATGTGAAACAGGACAGGTGCTTCCTTTGTTTTATTAAATGAATATTAATTAAATAATTATTGTGATTGCTTTCGCTATCTATGTATAATCTAATCTATATGTCTAATAGAAGTGGCGACGACAGGCTCCAGTGACAAAGATTGAGGGCGTGAACACCACCATATTACCTAATTTTCGTATGATTTTTCAAACATCACCTAAATCTTACATCCCATAAAAGTTTGACAAATAACTAATTAATAACTTAAGCTTTATAAAATCATCTGCTTTTCATATTAAAGATGTAATCTTTTAAAAAAAAATAGTGGAATTGGAGACTCCCGCTCTACAGCGGGAGTCTCCAAATCCACTATTTTTTATTAGAGAAATACCACTCGCCTTTTTAATGGCCCAACCAAATTTGTTTTTTTTCAAACACGACACAATTGCCGATACTTAACGATGATAAATGTACCTACAGGGCCGGTACTTTATTATTGTTGTGGTATTATTTAGCTATTTACACACAAATTATACAAACCAAGTCCGAACAGACCATCATTCAAAAGATATGCCATGCCAGAAGACCACTAACCAATTAACCATGCCGCATGCCGTAACGTAAATTCGAATGCAAACGTCAAAATAATATTGTATCGGTAATCTGTTTAGATTTAAATTTTTATTTGTTTTTTCTTAATATTCCAGATGCATAAATTAATAAAATCAAGTAAATATAAAAGGTCTCAATAATATCGCTAACCCAAATCTAACTTACACAGGTCTTAATTTACAATTTAATACAAAACTGGACTTGACCTGGATGGGGCAATGACCTCTGCTGTCAAAACGTTATCATTTTATCAGTTTACAGTTCGATGTGATAATTAATCTTTAAATACTTGACATGATATTTAAGTTAAAACGAGACAAAATATATCTACACTTACCCAATAGGATAAGGACATTTCGCGCTTTTGTAGAGAGCACAGTTTCAGTGACAAATAAACACAATATCACCACGTAGAGAACGGCCGGCGCACTCGGCATCTTGCGCGACGAATGTTGTTCAAACTCGAGAGCTTGACGTGTCAAAGTGAAGTGTTGGTCGACACCCTACCACCGGGACAGTTATTGACCGCAGCTTTCGCTCCAAAATTCAAATAAGGAATTCGCTTCTGTAAGCAATCACAAAATAAACAATGTCGCCCAGAAAAAACGTTCTTTACCTGTTTGATGTCGATGGAACGGTAACTAAGCCGCGGCAGCGTATTTCAGAGGAATTGAAAAATTTTCTGGTGGATAAAGTGAAGCCTCGGGTAGCCGTCGGTCTGGTGAGCGGGTCCGACTACGCCAAGATAGTGGAACAGATGGACGGCGAAGAGGTGACCAACAAATTCGATTACGTATTCTGCGAAAACGGCCTGGTGCAGTACCGTCAAGGTGAGTTGAGGAGTACTGAGAGCATCCTCAACTACGTCGGTGAACCCACATTGCAGAAAGTCATCAACTTTGCACTCGGTTACATGTCCAAGCTGGAACTGCCAGCCAAAAGAGGCAACTTTGTGGAGTTCCGCTCGAGCATGATCAACATCTGCCCGGTGGGTCGATCCTGCAGCCAGTCTGAACGGGATGAGTTCTCTCGCTTTGATATTCAACATCAGATCCGAGCTAAGTTTGTTGATGCATTGCAAAAAGAATTTGGGAACTTCAAACTAACTTTTGCTCTCGGAGGACAGATAAGTGTTGATGTATTCCCTACAGGATGGGACAAGACATATTGTTTGGGTCATGTGGCCAGTGAGAACTTTACTGAAATACATTTCTTTGGAGACAAAACTATGGTTGGAGGGAACGACTATGAGATTTACAATGATTCAAGAACAATAGGACATAATGTGTCTTCCCCTGAAGATACCAAAGAACAACTCAAACAGTGCCTTGGTTTAGAATGATGTGTTGAAATATTTGTAAGCCATGTACATATGTACATTAAATTCTATTTTAATAAAACTTATATAAACTTACTTGTCTTGTATTTTATGAAATTCATGTTGTGCCACTAGGTTTGAAATTATTCTGCAAACAAATTTGAACAGCTTGTATTATGTTGTTCTGTGTGTTGTCGATAACATGTAGCACAGATGTGAATCATCTTAGGCCTTGGTAGTGCTAATTAATCTTCTACCTCAACAGTTATCCACACATGAAACACATGTATTTACCATCAATATTACCCGTATACTGTAAATGTAGATAAAATTAAAATTATACTACTTTTATATGATGTATTTTCAACTATAATTATGTTATAAAAATATTGATAACATTTCTTTCTAAATATATACAAAAATACATAGCTTCATTATAAAACTTTATTTAGAATAAATACTTTTATTACATAACTCTGTTTACACTCTTATTCATTAGAACATTTAAAAATCACTGTTTTTTACATACTTTTGTACAATATTCCTACTTACCATATGTAATCATTTTGTACTTTATACATAACTATTAAATGCAAATACATAGAAAAATATGCCGTAAAATGCTTTGGTTTTAACAATAAACTAACAGTAAACTCATAACAAATTTATATGTAACAAACAATTTATAAGTAATATATTATTTTTTCTTCCATATTCCACACAAAAAGAATAAAAAATATTGGCCGCCAGAAAAGTTTGAACACAATTAATGACCTCCATATTTTGGTTTTCTTTTTTCAATAAAAGATATCATGCCTTCCTGCCTATCCTTCGTAGGTATGTTGATCTCGTAACATTTCTGTTCCACCTCATACCCGTCCTTGATAGGAAGCTGAATGCCTTCATTGATAGCTTGTTTTGCACACCGGAGGGCTATTGGTGCATTAGATATTATTTCACGGGCTAAAGTTAGGGCTTTCTCAAAGGCTGCATTTTTTGCATCATTTTGCGGCACAGCATGATTGACAATACCTGAAAATCCAACAATATTTCAATCACAACAAAAAGAGATTGTTCAAAAGTGAACAAAATGCAAATCAAAGGCCGCAACAATAAAATTTATTTAAATATAAGCATGTTTTAGTTTCATTTAGTTTTCAGTTTAAAGGTATTAAATTATTATCTTGTGTTGTAAGTAAACAGTGATTTAATACCAGTAATAAAGATAAGAGACTTGTGCTAATGTGCCTGTTTTCTCACCTAGTTCCTTAGCTTCTACTCCGTTTACTATCCGTGATGTGAATATCAGTTCCTTTGCAATATTGGGATGAACAACTCTTGGTAGTCTCTGAGTGCCCCCCGCACCAGGAATCAAGCCTCTCCCTGTTTCTACAAGTCCAAGTTTAGCATTATCTGCTGCTACTCTGATATCGCAAGCAAGAGCCAGTTCTAGTCCACCACCAACAGCTACGCCTTCAACAGCAGCTATAGTTGGCATCGGGAGATCTTCAACTTCAATAAACGTCTCTCTCAGACCTCGCACAAAGGTGGCTACTTCATCATCCTTCATCTTGAAGCGCTCCTTTAAATTTGCGCCTGTAGACAATAATAAATAATACAAAAAACTTACACTAAAAATATATGAATAGGTTAGGGAATTCACTTAAAAAAAAATTAAACCCACCTGCACAGAAGATACCAGGCACGAGACTATGTAATATGACGACTGAGATTTTCGAATCCTCCCTGATAATTTCATTTACTTCGCGCATACAACGTACAACTTCATGACTGAGCGCGTTCCTCTCTTTAGGACTGTTGAGCCCGTACAAGGCGATGCCTTGGTCATCTCCGGACAATTTGTGAAAAACCACCGGCCCCACGCTCTGCTGCTGCTGAGCCGGAGTCGATAACCGGCGGATGTTTTGTGTCACAGAGCGCACAGCACATAGTCTTGGCACAATCATCTTTATCACTTACCTACGGACTACGGTCTATACTATAGCAACTAAATAAGTTAATGTGCCGAATGGGACCTTTTTACACTATGTAAATTGAACTGTTTAATCAAAATATCTTATCTTCTGTGATAATAGTCCGGCTGTAATATAAACATTCATCGGACTACAAAAAATTAGTTTTACATTTATTGAATTGGAATTGTGTGCAACTGCGTACTTATGGTACCGATTTACCGGAATCAAAACCTTATTTCTAGAATTATTTGTTCACACATATTAAATAGGTATTCTACAGAACTTTTACTGAAAGTAAATAAATGGTGATAACAAAGTATGCGTAATTAAATTAAAGCGCCTCCAGTCCAGAGTAGTATGTTCTGTGTTAAAGATTGACGTAAATTGACGTAATCACAGACCATTATGACGTAATGAGCAATGAGCACAGACCAGAGTGATAGGACTGATAAGATCGCGCAGTAAACCATCAGTAAACTCTATGGTTCATTTTCGTAGGTTATCACACTTATCACATGCAAATTCTGTAGGTAGGGACAGTCCTTATGCGGTAGCATTGTTGGTCTGTGTGCGGTAGGTCAATGGCCAATGGAATCACAGACCAATGTTGAGATCTATTAGTCTATTAATGGAACGTACCCTATATGTGCATGTATGACATATGTTTTTTTGAGGTTATGTTTTTATTTTCAACTATTGTCCGTATTCTCTTTGTTGTCCGTATTTTATAATGTCACGTGAACCCTACGTTTGTCGTTTGGATCCGGACACCAACACGACGGTTAAAATATACCTTTTCAAAAATGTGCAGAACATAGAAGAAGTAAGGAACAGTATTATAAAGGGTACTTGGAAATGTGCCGCTATCAAGCCTGGTCTTATCCTAGATGTATTTCAAGTGGCGGTAGCTGCTAATAAAGCCGTGCTGGCAGAGAAGTCGAACTCGATGGTCACGCGGACGGTGTATGCTGAGATCTTGTACAATTTGTCCCTCACGAAAAACATCACACAGAGCCTGAGCAAGTTTGGTGTTGAAAAAGATAATAACTTGCTCATATGTGTTTTAGTAAAGGACAAAGATGATAGTAATAATGTTATTGAACACATAAAGGGTGAATTATGTCCCATTAATGAATTACAGCAGTTCACAGACATGAAGAACTTGAAGAGTGTGTATAAGTTTAACAATGTCAAGGGTGATATTGACTTACTAGATGTTATTGTTAGTAGAATGGTTACTAAAAGTTTTGTGTCATATTAAAATGTTTAACTCTGTGATTAGCAAAGTTGACCATGTCAATCTACAGATTTTGTTAAAATGATTGCATGTTGTGAATGACCTGGGAGACGGTATTGTAATGCAATTGAATCTGAACTCACATTTAGCAGTTCGGGATATTATGAATGAAAAAGTTTTGGTTACTAAGTATTTCAAAATGGGATATTTACAATGTTACTTTGTGTATATTTAACATTATATTTAAGATATAAGAATCAGAGATATTGTTTTATTTTCTTATTTTTTATAATTGATAAGATCTTTACTGACATTTCCATGGTCAATGCCAAGGGGTGGCATGTTATTACTCAAGTAAATTTTGACTGATATCTGTCAACCCACCCTTTGTCCAATGAATATGAATAGCCTCTACTTAGGTCATAGATTTATAGTAGTATAATAAATCTATCATATAGGTAGTATGTACACAGGCCTGGGATTTAAAGGTATAGGTACATTGTGCCTATTCAAGAATATAGTCAAAATTTTTACTTTTGTACCCAATTTACCTGTAATATTACACAACATAATACTAAAAATGAACCTAATTTCGTTGATTACAAATATTAGAAAATAAATAAAAAAAACATTAGCTCATAAACACAACAGATACTAGTAGTTCTTATTACAATAAACTTTATTCATGGAAGTGATATAGTTTGGACCAATTCCTAGTGTTCTCTTTTGCTGCCACCGGTGTAGGTGGCCGGTGGAAGTGTTCCTCCGACGAAAAGGGAGGAACCTCCAACCAGGCGAGGTGGTAGCGCCTGGCGGGTCTCGGCCCAACGGTTGACGATGGGAAGTTGTATATATGCCTTGCTCTTGAGAAATCTTCGTATGTGCGATGTAATTTGACTGCACGCCATCTATCGTACTAGACAAGTACTGCAAGGTTTCATTGTATTCCACTAGTTGGCGCCTTAATGTAGTGGACGCTACATACACGTTACTGATTGATGTGTAAAAGGGCCAAATTGAGCGTTTGGAATTTTGGCGGAGTGTCCGCGATGTGCTTTAGGTAGGAAACCCAAAGAGAGCGGAAGGCGGCGTGCAGGCTCCGGTTCGCGGCCCCAGGCCTTATACGTATGGCTAGGCATAGTCGTCGAGCTAGACTGCAGACAGACGGACGGACGTACATGACGAAATTATAAGGGTTCCTTCTAGACTACGGAACCCTTTGCTTAATTATGTGCTCGGAACTATTATTTGCGGATCGAACTCTGGACTTGAAGGCTAGCAATAATGTATAAAGTCGGTCTCAGATAGACGACTGCTGGGTGTTTTACACTACCTAAGTCGAAGCGCACTTCACCGGGAATCAATAAAATTGTAAAAATCGGAAACAAATAAAACTCAAATTATTTATGTACCATGTTTTATTTAACAATAACAATTTATTTATTATGTAAAATGTACAATTAAATTACACAATTTGTAAAAGCGATGATGATTAATCAATTCATAGACAAAATGCAATATAGCTAGCTATACATGAGCCGAACGCCCGACAGATCGGCCAGGCACGGCATTCGCATCCGCCATGCTTTTGTTCACATTCGCATCGTAATACATAAACGTTTGATCACACATATATTTACCTATCGCTAGCACGACGCGTGTATGCCCACAATTTCATTATGGATCTCTCGAACAGGGAGGCTATAAAATATTAAATATTTTGTTCAACCCAATAACTAACACTATAAATGCTCATTAATCTAAACCCTTATCTACAACTATATCATTCAATATATCATATCACCGCTCGCCACTTGCGCAAGTCGCATTCCGTCGTTATAAAACTGACTCCTCGACACTCGCACCTAACACTTATAAACTATTTAAAAATTAAAGAACACAAAATCTTCATCTGTTACGTAGTTCGATCTTATAATTATAAACAAAATAAAATAATAAATGGCATCTAGTAACTATTGAGTCTTAGGAACTTTCTGATCACTATTCACATAATAATAAAAATGTAAATATTTTATGTAGAAAATAAACGGGTGGTTCGCCCGTGTGTTATGCTGTGCTCACACCGACCCAGTGGCTGTATCCAGTGAATCCAAAGACTAAGCCTGGGTTGCACCAAGATATTTGTTAAAGTTATTGTCACATTTCACATCCTTCTCTAACTTAAATAATTTAGAGAAGGATGTGAAATGTTACATCGACATCCTTCACATTTCACATCCTTCTCTAACTTAAATAATTTAAAGAAGGATCTGAAATGTTACATCGACATCCTTCTCTAACTTAAATAAGTTAGAGAAGGATGTGAAATGTGACAATTACTTTATCAAATATCTTGGTGCAACCCGGGCTAATTGCTACAAAGAAGGTAGTATATCATACATTTCTCACAAGCCAATAAACTAGTAATATCAACATTCAAATATGTACTTATTAAATCTTATTAAGATGTATACATCGTGATGGTTTTTTTTTTGGTAAACACACTTACAAACCTGTTCAGAATTATTATCGATGTTGTCATCTCAATCATATTTCAGGTAATAATATCTTAGCTACAAAATAGTCACTTTGGTCACTACTGACCCCAGCGACTGCGGCGGTGCGAGCGACACGCGGACGCGAACCCCGAATGAGTGAAGTAGCGCAAGCAGCCGACGCGACGGAGAGAAAACTCTAAGTATATGTAGGTATGTAATGTATATTGTAGTGTAGCACCTCTTGAACACTTTATAACGAGACGTGCTACGTAATCCCTATATTTCGCTAAGTATTGAAAAATGCTCAAATAATTTTTTTACTAACCGCCGACGAACGTTGGGACCATCGGTTGTTACATGTAAAATTATCATTCAAGAATTATCAGGAAAGTCTTGATTAATGGACCAATCGGAGTCGATTACGGATTTTGGTCTATGAAGAGATGCTGAATTTCAACGCAAGCATCATGGTATTGGCTTTAAATAAAACAATTACAACAGAAATAGCACAGTCCATTATATAATTTATGTTCTATGTCTATTTTATACATCAATTGGATTTAGTAAAAACATATTGAAAGCTGGCGTTTATCATTTATTTTCATCCAATTTAGTTAGATAATACTTATACTCAATAACAATATCAATCATACAAATAAAGTAAAAAACAATGATCAAAATCGGACTACTCGGTAAGTTACGCGTGGTCACACATAAAAAAAATATATATATACGCGTCGACTTGAGAACCTCCTCCGTTTTTTTTATAGTCGGTTAAAAATTAATTAAATTTAAACGTAGTCGCTCACAAAACACGAGGCAATAGTCCCAACGTGCCCGCGGTACCCTGGGGGTCAACAACTGAACGTACGCTAACACTAAATAAATTAACTATAATATTGCATTGATTGCAGCGTTACGATGCCGCTAATATTTACAATACTTAAACATAGTTCACAATAAGCGAGTAAATATTGGTATAGCTCGCGCGTTGCTTGTCACGAATCGTTGAAATACCAGTCTGAAGATCGAATTACGACTAATACCAAAACAAATGGAGACATCACTTCCACTGATATTTGCACAAACGGGATTGCTGTCACTTTTGATAATATTTCTTGCATCTCTTGAGGATATTCGTACGATACCTAAAACAGCTACTTATTGTTTTGTTAATCTTATAACAGGACAATTTAAAAATAAATAACAAGACAGGCACTGGACAAGTGACCACTAGACGCTCGCTTCCCTCATCTATTTCCATACAATGGGTAACTAGGAATGAAAAAGTGTACTTATGGGCCGTTCAAGTATTACGTAAGCAGATTTTTTACAATTAATGTATTATTTTTTTTTTTATCGTTTTATTTTTTTATATAATTTTTTATAAGTTAATTTTTGGGTATTTGTTACGTAACCCCCAGCGCGCGGTAGTTCCTCTACTCGGTTCTAAAGAGAGTGCCTAAACGTTTGCATTATTTGCTGGAATCCCCGAAAAAGCGTTTCGTTTTCAAGCAAAGACAATGTGAGGGTTGCCATTCGTGTAAAAAAGTAAATAACTACCGATGACGTAATCCTCATCTAGACTCCCTTACCCCCCATGTCATCCAAAATAAGCAGAGTAAAGACCCCCCCCCTGCCCTCCCATAGTGCTCACGTAATACTTGAACGGCCCCTTATAAGATTCGATCCCCGCCCGAATTAAAGATTTTCTTTCTATTTTTTCTATAATTTCTAATAGCACAAAGTTAATATATTGAAAACAAATTACAGGTGCTTACGTAGTAAGAGTTTAGACAATTGTCATATTTTATTGATCGCAATAACACATGCGAGTGAATCTAGAAATTAAATAAAAAAATGGTAAGAAACATTATTTGACTTCGGGCAGGGATCCATCCTGCGACCACTGGGCAATAATAATATAATAATGGCAACCCATTATACGTCCCACTGCTGGGCACGAGTCTCTCCCCTTTTTTGGGGGAGGCCTGGAGCTTACTCCACCACGCTGCTCCAATGTGGATTGGTGGACCACTGGGCAAAGACGAGTTAAATTATTACAATTAATTTACTTAACACTCCGATGGCGATAAAAAGGTGATCAATTACATAAAATCTAAGATGGTATATACAAATAAATATTAAAGTTATAGGCTACTTGATTTTTGTGGTAAATAACATAAACAAATACAAGCTAAAAACATAATTTAATTATAATTTTATTTCAAATAAAATTACTTCAATGATTAAAATAATCTTAAGCACTGGTTGGTAATTTTAAGTCTTTTGCTTAACTTAATAAGTAGCAATAAATAAAATATTGCGTCGTTGTTTTGTTTATAATAAATTAATTTTGAAATGGTGCGAAAACTTATCAAAAGTGACAGTATATAGGATATAATGCTGATGACGCCGATGCGTGCCGGTCTACTTATAGGCAGATTATTTCAAGAGACTTACAAGGCTCTAGCAGTGAATGGTTTAATAAATTCCGTCAGCCTCCAAAAAGACCCGCGGATGCTTCGACACGACACGTCAATGTGGACCCGACAGCTACATGAGTCGATTTGAAGTGTCCACCAACTTATATACAGTGAATGGTCGTCCTCGATCCGAACATTTTGAATTCGGCATCGACCAAAGAATTGATTGGTATAGACAGACCACGGACACGAATCGATTATTCGGAAAATCGGCTTTGGAAAACAATTTTTTTCGATTATTTTAATCGATTTTTAGTACTGGATTGGTCCAGTGAATCGATAATTACCCACCCTAGAAAAACGAATTTTGTTAGCTTAATGTAGGCCATAGGGTACCAAAGCGAAAGAAATAACATGGTGTTCACATAAAAACTTGGGAGTCTTTTTTATCGCGAAAAGAATTGCCTATGATAATATAATTGATTTAAAAATCCAACATTTGCGAAAAGAATCATCCCACCGTACATTGTACGTCGTTGTGGGACTATTACGCATCGCACGATCGGCTACCGTTCTTTGCTCTAGTTTTTTTTTATGTTATGGAAGTGGCAAACAATCATGCAGTTCACATTGATGTTAAGTGATGACTGCAGCCTATAGATACTACACACACACAAAGACCGAGGTCAAAATGCAGATGCGTTACCACTCCTGAGGCCTTAGGTGTTATGCCTCTGTGCCGGAAATTACAGGGCCGTACATTACCACCTGACCGGAACATGATAGTCACATATGATGACACTACCATTTAGCGGCAAGTATATTAGGTAATGCGGTGGTGCGTACGCCCGAGAGCTCCGTCACTGGAGCTCTACCAAGTTATATGCGTATCTCGACCAATTGATAAGGATTTTCTTTTCGACAAATGTAAGAATGTGTTAAGCTATGCCTACAGAGTCGTTCAGCGGCCAGAGCCCAAGATCCGTGCCGGTAATGGCCGGTACCTATACAAATATTTTTGAAAATTCAACAACTTTTTTCGTCAAAGAAAATGAAAACATTAAAATTTGTCGCAACGCTTTTTTCCGACCCGTGATACTTCTTGTCACCAATCATTCCTTGAGCAATGAAGAGTTCCATATTTTCGGTTGTACGACTTTTTAATTCAGAATGTTATTAAGAGTCAACACGTCACTTTGGTCATAATTCTAACACTCATGCATATAATTATTTATTAGTACATGATTTCGATTACATAACATAGCACCAAAAGAGCCGGGCATCGCTCGTGGTTCTAGAATATACAATAGTTTACGATATAATCACATTTACACAATTAAGTAATAAATTAAATTCACTTAAGTCACGTTTAAACTCAATAAATATGCCGCAATATATTGGTAATTAATTTGGCATTAAAGTGTGAAACTTCATACAAGATAAGTATATAACTTATTTGGTAAATTACCAAGAAGAGGCTTGTAAATGTTGCGTAGCGACAAATTGACGACCCGGTTAGTCCAGCGGTGTGAAATGACCGTTTGATTCGTAGGGTCGCGGGTTCGATCCCCGTACCGGGACAAATATTTGTATAGCCTACAGATATTTGTTTCGGGTCCGGGTGTTTGTGTATGTGTTGTATGTGTACAACGGCACCCACGACACAGATTTATACCTACTGTGGGGCTGTGAGTGTAAGCGTAAGCGTAGTGTTTGTAATTTGTAAATTAATGCAATAAATCTATTTCAGAGTGTAAAATGTCATAAACGCTCAACTATTATTGTACGCCAATGTACAGTATCCAACAAGATATATTGCACATCAATCCTAGTAAGGAAACTTCGGCTTATTTGGGGTCTGTAGAGCGTTATCTCTTTCGCATCTTACCTGTTTGACGTTTGTCGATCATGTTGATCAAGTTTCGACCAATACCGGACTATCAGTGCTTACGTAGGCAGTGTCCAGCAGAGACAACGCATTACGAAGTCGCTTTCGTAAGCTCGTTGTACATGATTCTTGCTGGGTACCGTATTAGCTGCGATACCATACATTTGCACACCCTAAAAAATATATTCCCAATGCAGCTTGCCGTTAGTCCCTGCAATCGTTTCATTACAGTGATCGTTATATGTTAGCTACCCGTTATCCTAGTTGCATACATTCCGCAACAGTAGAGAAAAATGATGTACATTGCAAAAATATGTTGCAATATAAATGCTGGCATGTAGGTGTAAATAAGCTGATTTTGTAGAAATTAAACTTGCGGATTTTCTCGCGTATGCAACACTCCCAAACTTCTTCTTACACCCGACGTTTCGGTAGCTGGAAAGCGACCGAAACGTCGGGTGTAATACGTATACGCGAGAAAATCAGCAAGTTTAATTTCTACAATGTATGAAGCTCGCGAAAACCTACGAAAACGTTATTTCTAAGCTGATTTTGTTAATTATATGAAGAAAAATTTAGATTCTACTTGCCAGGTCTGATGTTTCTGTTAATGTGAAACTTATAGTTAATGTTATTGTATAGTAATGGAACCACGAGCGAGGCGGTCGGTGTGAGTACAAGCGGAGTGTAGCGTTGCGCGTTGTGACTTGTTTTCGGTTTCGGCATTTCGATTGACACCTAAAACACAAAACATAACATTTAATAAAAATTAAGCTTTCACTTGAAGCGTGCATGGCCTCGCGGCGGGTGTAGATCGGAAGCGATCTACTCGGTTAAGCGATACGGGCGCGGTCGGGTGTGTGATGGGTGACCGCTAGTGGAAAATTAAAATGCGCGTTTTCGTGCTTCGGAGGGCACGTTAAGCTGTCGGTTCCGGTATCCCTATCGATAGATAACAGTCGTTAAACCTTGTCGGAGACCTTATGGGCGGTTTGAAAACTTCCTCCACCAATCCGCATTGGAGCAGCGTGGTGGAGTGAGCTACGGGCCTCCTCCCGAGAAGGGGAGAGACTCGCGCCCAGCAGTGGGACGTACCAAAGGTTGTCATTATTAAGCATTTACTTTGCTTTAAAGCTGATAGAAGAGCTTCAGGTTTTATTTGTTGGCTAGTGCCGATGTCTTTGAAAATAGTGAAAGGTAAAAAAAAAAATTCTTAAAATGCATTGCCAATTTGTTTTTCTTTACAAATCAATGTATGCGATGCAACTTGTCTTGAATCTTTCTCGTGCACATTTGAGTGGAATTTCGTTCGTAGAGTGGCGCTGTGTTTTTGTATTGAATATAATATAAATATACTAGCTGTCCCGGGGAATATCGTATCGCCATAAATATGGGATAGACTTAGCGAATATAGCCCAATAAATTCGAATTATCGGTCAAGCTGTTTCGGAGGACGTTAGTTATAAGCACTGTGACAAGGGAATTAAATATACATATTAGATAAACAGTTGAAGCAATAACCTACCCTCTCTCCCGACTGTCCTGTACCCACACTCACCTGCGGGGGTGTGTCAGTGGAAGGGCAGCGCGAGGCCGTAGAGCGAGGGTCACCGGCGCCCCTCCGACACGTACACCGACACCGTCGAGTGCTGGCCCCCCACTGTCCTGTACCCACACTCACCTGCGGGGGTGTGTCAGTGGAAGGGCAGCGCGAGGCCGTAGAGCGAGGGTCACCGGCGCCCCTCCGACACGTACACCGACACCGTCGAGTGCTGGCCCCCCACTGTCCTGTGCCCACACTCACCTGCGGGGGTGTGTCAGTGGAAGGGCAGCGCGAGGCCGTAGAGCGAGGGTCACCGGCGCCCCTCCGACACGTACACCGACACCGTCGAGTGCTGGCCCCCCACTGTCCTGTGCCCACACTCACCTGCGGGGGTGTGTCAGTGGAAGGGCAGCGCGAGGCCGTAGAGCGAGGGTCACCGGCGCCCCTCCGACACGTACACCGACACCGTCGAGTGCTGGCCCCCCACTGTCCTGTACCCACACTCACCTGCGGGGGTGTGTCAGTGGAAGGGCAGCGCGAGGCCGTAGAGCGAGGGTCACCGGCGCCCCTCCGACACGTACACCGACACCGTCGAGTGCTGGCCCCCCACTGTCCTGTGCCCACACTCACCTGCGGGGGTGTGTCAGTGGAAGGGCAGCGCGAGGCCGTAGAGCGAGGGTCACCGGCGCCCCTCCGACACGTACACCGACACCGTCGAGTGCTGGCCCCCCACTGTCCTGTACCCACACTCACCTGCGGGGGTGTGTCAGTGGAAGGGCAGCGCGAGGCCGTAGAGCGAGGGTCACCGGCGCCCCTCCGACACGTACACCGACACCGTCGAGTGCTGGCCCCCCACTGTCCTGTACCCACACTCACCTGCGGGGGTGTGTCAGTGGAAGGGCAGCGCGAGGCCGTAGAGCGAGGGTCACCGGCGCCCCTCCGACACGTACACCGACACCGTCGAGTGCTGGCCCCCCACTGTCCTGTGCCCACACTCACCTGCGGGGGTGTGTCAGTGGAAGGGCAGCGCGAGGCCGTAGAGCGAGGGTCACCGGCGCCCCTCCGACACGTACACCGACACCGTCGAGTGCTGGCCCCCCACTGTCCTGTGCCCACACTCACCTGCGGGGGTGTGTCAGTGGAAGGGCAGCGCGAGGCCGTAGAGCGAGGGTCACCGGCGCCCCTCCGACACGTACACCGACACCGTCGAGTCCTTCGACCCCACACCCATCGCGCTCCTGCACACACAAACACTCATATTTTATTTAATTCGTGACAACACGACGAAGCACACGAGTCTTTGGACGCTATCAATGAATGTTTCACACTCCGTGGCATAAAAAATTTAAATAAAAAAGTTCCTGACGAATTCTTGAATGAATGAATGAATGAATGAAATAAAAAGTTCCCGACGAATTCTTCGTTTTAGGGTTCTAGTAAACAAGGAACCCTTATAGTTTCCCCACGTCCGTCTGTCTGTCTGTATGTCCGTCCGCGGTTGAGCGCAAAAACTATTGGTACCAGATACTTGAAATTTGGCACAAGTATACACCTTAATCACGCCGATAAAGTGGTAGAATAAAAGATTTGTTTTTTTTTATTTAGGGTCCCTCCCCTACATGTAACGCTCTGATATTTTTTTTTAGTTTTCCTCGTATGTCATGGGTCTTTCAAAAATGTTAAGGGTGTGCAAATACTATTTATCGATTAAGTTAACCGTTCGTGTCTTATTAAGCTTTATAGTACCAATTTTCGTTACAGTCAAGTGTCCCTCCGTACCGACTCAACGGTTGTTGTTAGAAATTCAAACGTTACGGCAATAGAATAAAAGGAAATCTATCACACTTAAGTTGGCTTTACAAGTTTGCGAGTAATAATGGACCAAATGTATTTTACTCGAAAATTTTGATTGAAATGTTCAATTAGAATTTTTTTTTTCATTACGTCTCTGACTCTGTTACCACGGAACCCAACACTGCGCGTGGCCCGACACGCATTTGACCGTTTTTTTGTTACCTTAGCGGATGAAAGGTGAGGCACGAGACTGGGCCTATGCGCGCGCCCATGAAACCTTCGTGGAACTTGATCGTGTTGAGCGCCGTGCCCTTCAGGTCGTAGATGCTGATGCACTGGTTCACTGACCCGCTGTAAACAATAAACATAATTTAAGCGTCGCTGTCTATTCATAGAGTAACACGGGCCACCGGCCGCGACGGACCGGAGGGGAATAGCCATATGCAGTCTTTGGCCTCTGTCAAAGTACAAGACCAAATAGTCCTACGCCTGTCGCCCAGATATTTAAATGTATGCGTGAAATTGTTATTGTATTTTGTTAAAGTCAAGGTGTGGGTTTCGTAGTAAGACGATTTTTGTAGTGTGAATGTGTATCACAGGTATTTCCCCCCCGCAAAACTGACAGACTGTTTTGCATCGGTCACAAACGCTATGGTTACTCCCCTCCGGTCCCACCGCGACCGGTGGGCCGAGTTGTTCTATGCTGTCTATTTCAATATTTAGACGAGCTATTTGGTCTAGTGATGTGTCACAACAGTTTGAACCGAGGCTCACGGATTCGATATAGGGTTAAATATTTGTATGGCCTACAGATTTGTTTCGGGTCTTATGGTGAGATTCACAGACCGCCCTACGATTTTACTTTGGATCAAAGTACGCTTCGAACTGTCAAAACCCATACATTTCTGACAGTTCTAAGCATACTTTGCTCAAAGTAAAGTTGTAGTGTGGTCTGTGAATCTCACCCTGAGTGTTGTGTGCATAACGGCGCTCACGTTACAGATTAATACGTAGTGTGAGACTTTGAGGGTAAAGCCAGCGTACCCTACCTTCTATTTGCGCAATAGGCTTTTAACAATGTGCAATGACAATTGTTGTATTAGTATGCATGATGAGTGATGTGTGTGTGTGCGCGAGAGAGGGACAGCGAGAGCTTGTAAGAGGTGTGTGACAGCATGCTACACAGGGGCAGAATCGATGCATGTTGTCGATGGTGAGGGAGCCAGTCGTTCTCATTATCTGCAGCATCATCTCACTGCCCAACTTGCGCGTGTTCCCGAAAGCACAGTTTTTTTTTTAATTTTATGGCATCGCTTGTTATGCATATTGCCAGTGTCAAGTTAAACGATATTTCGTATTCGTTTAAGCAACGTAAAAGTCAGAGTCGTCAGTCAATTTATCAGTCCGTCAGTCAGTTACAGTCAGTAATTCTAGTAAAGCGATGGCTACTTTACCAGAACATTTACAATGGAGTTTTGGAGGCAACCCGAAAAAACGTGTTTTCGCACTGTTATTCTATTTCACTATACACACTCACTGTAATAAGCTTATATTATCAAACAAAATGCCACCAACTTTATTTAATACTAGCTGACCCGGCAAACTTCGTATTGCCTCAGAATGAAAATATGACATGTGTCAAAGGTTTGATAGATACGGACTTTTCTTTTTTTTCTTTTATTCTTTTCTTTTTTCTTTTCTTTTCTTTTTACTCTTTGTTATCAGTTTGTAAAGGGGAAAAGAGACATTTTACTGATATACTTTTTACATTAGTTTATGACATTTAGTTTTATCTTAGTGATATTCTTGACTTTACATATATTTTTTATCTTGTTTGACATGTATATCAATTGCTATTCGCTTAAATTTATTTTGTTTGTTTTTGACGTGTTATAAGAGGTGCCTGTCACCCTAAATGAATAAATGAGTTTCTGATTCTGATTCTTATGGGAAAATGAAATGGTGGTTTTTACTATTTCCCTTCAATTTCTTCATGTTTTCTTACCTTTTAAACATTCCCTGGACTTCCAAAAATAATTCAAAATCAATATTAGCCAAATCGGTCCAGCCATTAACGCGTGATGCCGCGACCAAGGAAAACGGGTTGCATTTTTATATTTATAGATAACTCAAAAATACACCAAAAAATTAAAAACAAAAATAAGAGCACCACTCTCGAACTCTAAAGCACAGTTATCGCGTGAGAGAGAGTTTGCATGAGGTGTGTGTGTGTGTGTGTGTGTGTGTGTGTGTGTGTGTGTGTGTGTGTGTGTGTGTGTGTGTATGGGTGTGTGTGGGCCATACCAGGCGACGAGGGGGCAGAGCGGGTGCACGTCGACGGCGGCGAGCGGGCCGGGCGCGCGCACCACCTGCACCGGCTCGCCGCCCAGCTTGCGGGTGTCGTACACGCGCACCTCGCCGTCCATGCTGGAATGTATAAGAAGTTCAACTTAGTGTTTGCTTATACAAGGTAGATTTTAAGACACCAGTCACATTTTGTGGTCCCTGCACGACAAAATGTATGAAATGAGATTGGTATCAAAGTGAAATTTGTTAGGAAGCGGGCGGCGCACCCCTATAGACACTGGGGGGGGGGGAGGGTACCGTACCAGGCAGTGAGCATGGCGGCGAGGTCGGGGCGGCGCGCGGCGCGGCCCTAGAGACACTGGGGGGGGGAGAGGGTACCGTACCAGGCAGTGAGCATGGCGGCGAGGTCGGGGCGGCGCGCGGCGGCCAGCACGGGCGCGCGGCGCGGCCCTATAGACACTGGGGGGGGGGAGGGCACCGTACCAGGCAGTGAGCATGGCGGCGAGGTCGGGGCGGCGCGCGGCGGCCAGCACGGGCGCGCGGCGCGGCCCTATAGACACTGGGGGGGGGGTACCGTACCAGGCAGTGAGCATGGCGGCGAGGTCGGGGCGGCGGCCAGCACGGGCGCGCGGCGCGGCCCTATAGACACTGGGGGGGGGGGAGAGGGTACCGTACCAGGCAGTGAGCATGGCGGCGAGGTCGGGGCGGCGCGCGGCGGCCAGCACGGGCGCGCGGTTCGGCCCTATAGATACTGGGGGGGGGGAGGGCACCGTACCAGGCAGTGAGCATGGCGGCGAGGTCGGGGCGGCGCGCGGCGGCCAGCACGGGCGCGCGGTTCGGCCCTATAGACACTGGGGGGGGGGAGGGCACCGTACCAGGCAGTGAGCATGGCGGCGAGGTCGGGGCGGCGCGCGGCGGCCAGCACGGGCGCGCGGTTCGGCCCTATAGACACTGGGGGGGGGGAGGGCACCGTACCAGGCAGTGAGCATGGCGGCGAGGTCGGGGCGGCGCGCGGCGGCCAGCACGGGCGCGCGGCGCGGCCCTATAGACACTGGGGGGGGGAGGGCACCGTACCAGGCAGTGAGCATGGCGGCGAGGTCGGGGCGGCGCGCGGCGGCCAGCACGGGCGCGCGGCGCGGCCCTATAGACACTGGGGGGGGGGAGGGCACCGTACCAGGCAGTGAGCATGGCGGCGAGGTCGGGGCGGCGCGCGGCGGCCAGCACGGGCGCGCGGCGCGGCCCTATAGACACTGGGGGGGGGGGAGGGCACCGTACCAGGCAGTGAGCATGGCGGCGAGGTCGGGGCGGCGCGCGGCCCTATAGACACTGGGGGGGGGGAGGGCACCGTACCAGGCAGTGAGCATGGCGGCGAGGTCGGGGCGGCGCGCGGCGGCCAGCACGGGCGCGCGGTTCGGCCCTATAGACACTGGGGGGGGGGAGGGCACCGTACCAGGCAGTGAGCATGGCGGCGAGGTCGGGGCGGCGCGCGGCGGCCAGCACGGGCGCGCGGTTCGGCCCTATAGACACTGGGGGGGGGGAGGGCACCGTACCAGGCAGTGAGCATGGCGGCGAGGTCGGGGCGGCGCGCGGCGGCCAGCACGGGCGCGCGGTTCGGCCCTATAGACACTGGGGGGGGGGAGGGCACCGTACCAGGCAGTGAGCATGGCGGCGAGGTCGGGGCGGCGCGCGGCGGCCAGCACGGGCGCGCGGTTCGGCCCTATAGACACTGGGGGGGGGGAGGGCACCGTACCAGGCAGTGAGCATGGCGGCGAGGTCGGGGCGGCGCGCGGCGGCCAGCACGGGCGCGCGGTTCGGCCCTATAGACACTGGGGGGGGGGAGGGCACCGTACCAGGCAGTGAGCATGGCGGCGAGGTCGGGGCGGCGCGCGGCGGCCAGCACGGGCGCGCGGCGCGGCCCTATAGACACTGGGGGGGGGGAGGGCACCGTACCAGGCAGTGAGCATGGCGGCGAGGTCGGGGCGGCGCGCGGCGGCCAGCACGGGCGCGCGGTTCGGCCCTATAGACACTGGGGGGGGGGAGGGCACCGTACCAGGCAGTGAGCATGGCGGCGAGGTCGGGGCGGCGCGCGGCGGCCAGCACGGGCGCGCGGTTCGGCCCTATAGACACTGGGGGGGGGGAGGGCACCGTACCAGGCAGTGAGCATGGCGGCGAGGTCGGGGCGGCGCGCGGCGGCCAGCACGGGCGCGCGGTTCGGCCCTATAGACACTGGGGGGGGGGAGGGCACCGTACCAGGCAGTGAGCATGGCGGCGAGGTCGGGGCGGCGCGCGGCGGCCAGCACGGGCGCGCGGCGCGGCCCTATAGACACTGGGGGGGGGGAGGGCACCGTACCAGGCAGTGAGCATGGCGGCGAGGTCGGGGCGGCGCGCGGCGGCCAGCACGGGCGCGCGGTGCGCGTGCAGCACGAACAGCGGGCGGCGCGGCGCGCGCTCGTCCCAGGCGCGCACGGACCCGTCGCCGAACCCCAGCGCCGCCACCGCCTCGCCGGAGCCTCCTCCCGACCCTCCCGACCCGCGCCACAACGACGTCGCCGCCGCCTCGCATTCTGCACACGAGAATACACTATCACACGTCACGTATAGACTCAATAAACGCAACTGATTAATCTCACATTACTAGCGAAACCAGTGTGCGATGGCTCTCGCACCGGCGCAATAAAGTCGCCGAGCACGCCGTACTCCATGTTACCCATCCACCGACGAGACACTGGGTAAAAAGAGGCTCACCGGTATTAATATCCGTATGCAACAGCTCGGTATCCGCATCCCATATCCTCAGAGTGCTGGCGAGGCCCGCCAGCGCCAGCGTGCGGCGCCGCTCGCACCACCGCAGGAGGGTGGCCGGCGGGGGCCCGCTGTACCCCACGTTGCCCATCGACCCCACGCCGCCGGACCCCATCCCGCCGATGCCGCTGCCCGGCGACACTGAGCGAGACAAACATGCACAATTGAAATACGCTTTTGGGTATAGTCTGGTATGTGCCTTTAAATAGAGCGCTTATGACTGTATTAAAAATAATTATAGATATTATGTTCAAAGTTGTACATAAAAATAAATTAGCTTGAAATTGAGAATTTGTGACTAGGCGTGGGACAAACGTTGGAACATAAGCATCTGAAACACTAAATTCGAATCTTCGCATGTATCATTTCGAACATTTGGCACATTGCGTGAAAGATCCACTGTGGCGAAAGTCCAAAACAAACAACCCGGTTCATGAAATAAAATAATGCAAACGAAAAACACTCTTAAATTATTCGTCTTACAAACGCCATAGTCGTTATTATTCCGTGCATAAGGTACTGTATAGGCGCAACGGAATAAGTAACAAAATATAATCTCATTTGGTATCCCACTCTCACTCGCTTAATATTATATTATTATCTCTCTCTCTCGCTGCGCTAACTGATTCAGATTCAAATGTTTCTAATGTCAAGTGTCTCGGTTGCGGTCATGCGGTCATTGCGGTCACACTCAATCACTCAAGCGACATAAACGCGCTAAACAGAGAGGAATAATGTTTAAGTTCCAAATGTTCTAAATGACGCATTTGAAATATTATTGGTGTTCCAATCTTTCGGAACATTGAAATGTTTCGCAACAGTGAATCAGAACAGTAAAGAGGTCTATTTGTGACCGAATATGAACTTTTTGATAATTATGTAGTTTTATCAATAACATAATTAAAAATCTCACAATTTATAATTCATCTTTATGTGTTAATTGAAAATTAACACATTTTCATTTTTTCCATATGATTATATAAGTCAGTAGATAAATTCAGAACGCATCTTAATATTGTATAATTTTGTGTTAAATGAACGCATCGACGAGTTAAGCGAGATAGCATTACTCTCTCTCGCTCACTTGCTGCTTCTAGCGAGACTCGGGCTCACGAACGCGTGCACCGGCCTTTCAGTTGTAATTTAATTAGATTGATTAATTTAAAGGTAATTATGACCTAAATATCAGTGTACAATCAGTTTTCAGTGTATTCTGTTGTAACAGAGGATTAAATTAAGTGTTCAAAGAACCTTCAGTGTTTTACTCAGTCAGTCCGTTAGAAAATTATCAGTTGCCACTGCAGTTGAAGCGCTATACGGGCTGCGATTCGAACCCGCCAGCCCGGCTGTCAACATTATGGATCATACGAATTTATTATTTTAAATTATTAAAGTTTTAAAATCATAAAAGTGTGTTGGTATGCAAAGACAAGCAAACACAATAAAATTGTGAAAGGAGTTTTTGGGAAAGATGTTTAGAAAGGAAAAGTTTTACAAATGTTGTTTTTTGAGAACTTTCAACGTACTTTTCTTCAGATTAATCCGTTTGTTTTGAAAATACCTATTAGGTTGCGGTATGCGGTATATATTGATTACCTATTCTATTCCTGTTGCGCCAAAAACTACTCCTATTTTTTTTTTATACTTATTATAATAAGAATCGTCTTCAATACTCTTTATTCATTAAGCATGGACGTATTTGTTAAAGGAGATGTTGCGAGCTCGGTTCTAGTTCGTACACGTCCTCAAAAAATGTGTAAATTAAAGAAGTATCTGAAAAAAAAAACAATTTATTTATTCAAGAATATATTTTAGAGTTACTACCACATTTAATTAAAACTATTTTATCATTTTCAACCATATTCAACAGTCTCGTCTCGGCATTCGAGCGAGGTGATCGTATTGGTACGAGCTTAGTTAATTCATTTCTACTCGCGCACGTTCCGCTGCCGCGCCGCGCCGCGTACTTGTAGGTACAGTTTGCCTACGGTCGCCGTTGGCCGGCGTAGCAACAACAATGGACGAACCAATAATAGAACTTGAAGCGGCAATTAGCACCAGCAGCCAGAACTCTTTCAGCGAACAGGAAATGGTTATACAAAATGAGTACCAATCACCAGAAGTGTATAGACCGATGAAAAGAGACAGAGAAGAAGAAGAAGAAGGCGAGTGGACTGTAGTACAAAGCAGAGAGAAGAAAAACAAAGTTGAGTTGGGAAAGGGAAAGGTGGAGATTTATATTTCCTCTAATGAAAAGATGCCAAAACAGTTCTCCTTGGCTAAGATTTTACAAAAGACGGGTATTCAAGATATAGAAAAGGTCAGATACGTCAATCCTTATAAAATTAGGCTACATATGAGTACTGAAGGTGCCGAAAAACTCGAACAGTACGAAAAATTGACTGAGTTGGGATGGCGTATTCAGAGGGCTATGGAAGTAAATTTATGTTACGGGGTAATAAAGGATATCGATATTGATCTAAATGACAAGGATATTTTGAATAACATTACATGCCCTGAACCAGGAACTCTTGTCTCTGCCAGTAGACTCATGCGACGAGATTCAGAGGCAAAAGGTTGGAAACCTAGCGAGTCGGTGCGATTATGTTTTAAAGGGTCTTTTCGACCCCCATTCATATCAGTTGACGGACTTCGAATAAGGGTTGAGCCATACGTGTTTCCGGTATCGCAATGCTCCCGTTGTTGGAAACTGGGACACATGACATCGCGGTGCCCGTCAAATAAAATCGTTTGTCCTAAATGCTGTGGACCCCATGAAAACTGTGAAACAACAGTATTCAAATGTGTGAACTGCAATGGTCGCCACATATCGCTCTTACGATCCTGCCCAGCCTATGTTAAAGAGAAAAAACTTCGAGAACTGATGGCGGAGTTCAACTGTACATATCGGCGTGCCTTAACGATGTATGTTCCTACTCGGCTTATACAAACAGAAGAAGAACCGCGTACGAAGTGGGAACAGAAACCTACAATATCTTCCATAGATGCTGTATCATTTACACCCAGTCAAGGCCCTTCATTTACTGATGTAGTTAAACAGTCAGTCGTACAAAAAGAGAATAGCGTGAAGAAGACATTGCGGAATAGTTACAAGAAACAGAAAAGGTCAGAAGAAACGGTACTTTTACTTGAGGCATCCGATAACGATGAGGCGTCTACCTACTGGGCGAAGGAGGAGAAAGAAGAAAAGAAAAAGGAGAGAGATGTGAATTTTGGTGAACTATTGAATCGATTGAGAGAAATTTTATTTTTAAGAGGTGTAACTATAGAAACAAAAGTGAGCAAGGTGATTAAGTGCTGCCTGGAATGGTTAATATTAGTAGTTGTAGAAAACGTCGCAGATTGGCCGATATTGAAAACTGTATTGGACTATTTAATTCATGATGGCTGAAAACACAAAACAAAACAATACTAGACTAAATATTATCCAAATGAATGTGCAGAGTGTACGTCCTAAGTTGATAACATTAGAACATCTATTGTACAAAGAAAAGATCCACATTGCAGCCCTTAGCGAAACGTGGTTAGAGCCTGGAACTGCACTTAAAGTAAGTGGTTATAATGTTTATCGTAGTGACAGATCAGACGCGTACGGTGGTGTAGCGATATTGGTTCATGGTTCGGTTTTAAGTTCCGCACATAATTATAATAATATAAACGCAGGTATAGAAGTAGTAGTGGTGAACATTTTCAACTGCGCACATCTTGATTGCATTATATCGGTGTATTGTGCACCTTCTACACGCACTACCCAATCTGAATGGGAACATTTATTTAAGTTAGTAGATAAAAAGTGTATTATCTTAGGAGACTTCAATGGACACCACACTAGTTGGTCCAATAAAATAAATTCTCGAGGTTCCCAAATACACGATGCTTTATTGGAAAGTAATTATGTAATTATGAATGACAGTAATTGCCCGACGCGCATTAAACTTGTTGATAATGTATTGCAACAATCCTCACCGGACATATCACTAGCTACATCAGATATTGCGATACGCTTGAACTGGACAACAATAAACGAAAATTTAGGTAGCGATCACCTCATCATCAAAATATTTACCCATTTTGAGAAGAATTTATGCGAGTTTGAGTTACGGCGTAATTATAAAAAAGCTGACTGGAATTCGTTTACAACATTTTTAGACAATCTTTTTACGGACTTTATTTTTTTGGATAATCTACAACAAACGTACGATAATTTTATAAACTGTGTAAATGCCGCAGCAGAGCTTTTTATACCAAAAATTAAAATTTATAGAAATCCCAGCAGCAATTTTACTCCTAAGCCACATTGGCAAGAATCACTATCAAAAATAGTAGCTGAACGTCGATTAGCACTTGCCATATTCAGAAGAAATCCAATTCCTCGGAATTTTAAAACGTTACAGGATAAAATAGCGGATACCCAAAGACTGATTCGGCAAGTGCGAGCGAAACATTTTCAAACTTTTTGTACTTCTTTGGATGGTTCAATTACTCAAAGCGAGATGTGGCACAAGATGAAATGGCTTAGAGGTTTTAATGTTATTCGTTCTCATGTAAATGAAGAAAGAGCTAATGAACTCTTGCGCAGCTTAACCCCGGACTGTGTACGTCCTAGTGATCCACTGTTCACAGTCAAAAATACATGCTTAGATACGCCAATAACTAGATACGAACTAGACCGATGCATGCGTCATAAAGACACTTCACCGGGAAGTGATCAAATATCGTACTCCATGTTAGATCACTTACCGAATAATGGAAAATCTATTTTAGTTACGATATATAATAGTATTTACACGTTAAGTTATGCACCTACGCAGTGGCGCGATATCACCATAGTGCCGATTCCTAAACCGGGCCGCGATCCGAGTTCTTCTGGATCGTTGCGACCTATATCAATGATTTCGTGCCTCTGTAAAATCTTCCATTGCATATTAATAAAGCGGTTAGAATGGTTTATAGAGAAAAATGACCTTTTACCATCCTATACCACAGGTTTCAGAAAATGTCGTTCCACTCTGGACAACCTTACCACATTAGTTACTAGAATACAAACAGGTTTCGCCGATAATAAAATGTGTATAGCTGCCTTCGTCGATGTAGATAATGCATACAATAACATAGATATCAAAAAGTTGGTGGGTAGTATGCAAGAACTTGGCATAAGTTCGTTCGTGTGTAGATACTTGTGGAATTTTTTGATTGAATTTTTTAAAAGATGTGTGTGTTTCCCAGTACGCGGATGATTTCGTTATTTATACTAATTGTAATAATAAAGATGAAGGACGGAATAAAATGCAAACAGCTTTGAATACCTTTTCTAACCAACTGTGTGAAATAGGCCTAGATATTTCCCCAAATAAAAGTAAGATATGCATTTTTAAACGGGGATACCGACATGAATCTTTAAACATATCTATAGGCGGCACACCAATACAGGTGGTTGATCATGTGAAATATTTGGGACTATGGTTGGATAGATCTTTGCGGTGGGCTAAACACATTAACGAACTAAGGGGGAAGTGTTTACGGTTTTTAAATATATTCAAAATTCTAGCTGGTTCTAATTGGGGCATACATCCTAGTCATTTAAGACGTATTTACATAGCAGTTATTCGTAGTAGGTTAGATTACGCAAGTATATTATATGGAAGTAGCTGTTCAACACACTTAGGTAAATTAGATAAGATTCAAAACCAGTGCATGCGCATTATCGGTGGTTTCATAAAAAGTACCGCTATTCATGTAATGGAATGCGAACTCCATCTGCAACCGCTTCGTATTCGTAGGTACTATCTTGCAGGCAAATTTTGGTTAAAATCTAAATCATTTATTAATAACGATATCAATCAAACTTTGGATCAATTAAGTCTTTCATGTCAAAATACGTACTGGAGAAACAGAACCAAGCCATTGTTAGTAAATATTCACGATTCTTTTAAAACCACATCTATATATACCAGTCCGCAGCTAGAAATGTTTTCATTGGATACCTGGGTCAGCAATGTGGATCTATCTTCTCTTTTAGAACTGGACATAAAAACCATCGATAAACCAAAGCACCGGTATCACCCCGGCGAGTTGAAAGATATTTGTGTTACGTACCTAAAGTCAAACTATAGCGATTTTTATCATATTTACACCGATGGCTCCAAGGACAATAATGGTAGAAGTGGGCTAGCAATTTATGATCCCCAAACAGATGGCTCCATACGGATAAATACAGGTGTAAATATATCGATTATGCACACAGAGTTGATCGCGATAGCAGAAGCGGTATCTTACATAAACTCTTTTGTATCTGGTAAATTTGTTATTTTGACAGATGCTAAAAGTGCCATATACCATTTGGCTCGGTGCACCTCGAGTAGTCGAGGTACACCGATTGCCTACAAAATTTTAAATTCGCTTAATAAATTGGCTAACAGTAACAAAAGTGTCAAAATTCAGTGGGTGCCCTCCCATGTTGGCATAGCAGGCAACGAAAAAGTTGACCGACTCGCGAGGGATGCTGTTGTCGATGGAATACCATTTTCGTGTTTACCATTATTCACTGAAAAATTACACTTAATTAGAGACAAATGTATGGAGACATGGAAGGAGTATTTCGACGAAAGATCTCTGACTAAGGGCATTTGGTATAAGACGATACAGCCCTGTCTAACACGTGCGCCGTGGTTTGTCGGTTCGGATATGACCAGGTCGGAAGTCGTGACTGCCTTACGACTTCGATCTGGGCACATTCCATTAAACAAATTTACTTTCTTGATGGGAATCACCAACTCACCAAACTGCACCGAGTGTGAAATAGTAGAAGATGCTTACCATGTTATGGTGGAGTGTGTCCGGGTCGAGGCAGAGAGACTGGCGCTTATGCAAGAATTTAATTATAACATAAAAGAGCTAGGTATTTGTAACAGTGTTCTAGCCTATCCTCAATCAGAGGAGGCGAGAATGCTTTATAAATTGGTTAAAATAGCTATAAGTCGTAGAGATTAAGTAATTTAAAATGTAACAATGAGGGTGGCATGGTCATTGTTGACCAAACCCTCTCTACTCTAAACTTTTAATAAAGATTAAAAAAAAAAAGAAACCATATTCAACATGGCGGCGATATAGCCGACGCTTCTTTAAATTGGAAATCGATTAGTTTAAGTTCTTAGTATTAACACATGAAATCGATTTCGATAGTATTTAGAAAATATTACTTTTTTCTCCAAGTACTATATAAACAAATAACAATTTAAAAAATGAAAATGTCAAAATGACATCGACTGTTAGAGACCAACATGGCGAATATGCCCGCCATATTCGCCATGTTGGTTTGAGTTGCAACTCTAACAGCAAATAATATTTTGTAACTGCAAACAAAGCTAAATTAGTGAAAATATGCAGTAAAAACGTTTTTATACTGATTTTGCCTGTTAATGATATTGTGTACAATACATGGCCGGAGGTCCATACATGTTTGCAACATCTCCTTTATTAATAAATAATATGAAGACGAAAAAATGAAACGACAGTTATATATTATGGTAGTCTGATGTATCAATTGTTACGTATAAACCAGCGCAGTGGTAATTGAGTAAAGCTAGTAGAATGTTCGTATATTGTAATGGACCTGAAGCAGAGTTATTAGATTAGATTAGATTAGATTTTATTGCAAACAATTCACAGTTCATGGTTAGTAATATATAAAAACTTATGGTCCATGTTAGTAGTAGTTATATAAGTACCTGCTTAGTAAATTTTTTGAATTACATAATTCATAAATAAATGCATCAATTGATTCTATCACCAGACCGTCGGGCAGTACCTATGTAGTATAATTATAAATAAAATTAAAAATTTAATTATTATTCAATTTCGCATAAATTACGCGCAATTTTTATGTCAAACTGTAAAATAGTAATAATGTTTTAATAGTTAATTAAGTATTAGTATAATTTATATTGAAATTTGTCAAATTTGTATTTATTAAAATGTAAATTAAATGTCAGTATTAAAAAGGTAGATGTAAATTAAATGTCAATATAGAAAAGTAATTTTACTATTTTGATGTGATATGTCTATGTGTTATAAGCAAACCGATACATTTATTAATGATGGGAGAATCATAACTCTCTGCAGTTCACTTGTGAGTTATTGAGTTTCGAGACTGAGCAAGGAAAGGATTCGTTCCTGAACAATTATTACTTTGCTCAGTCCCGAAAATTTTAGAAAAACATATACAAAAAATAACAACATATAATAATATTATACACTGACAACACCGCTGCAGACAAAAACTCGCACATACAAAAAGTACCTACGTTCGAGTATAAACAAATTATTGTCTCTCGCTCTCATTGACTAGCGCGGGGAAAATGTTGATGATGTGTGATTATCGACACCAATATAAAGGTGGTGTCTATGTGTAGTGTTTAAGGTACAGAAACACACGTAGGCTTCTTTTTTGAATTCTGTAGTGTGTGTAAGTCATAAGATGTATCGATGTATTAGTACGAGTATGTTATGTGTACGCAAGGTGCATTATGTATCTAGAGTTAGTGAGTTGCAATTAAACCTTCTTATAATCAACACGTGTCTTCCTCAATCTCTCCCCTAACCGGCAACCTTTCATGGCGACCCTGCCATAAGGCTCTACCACCTATGAGCCCTGCAAGAGGGCTTCGCAACGGATATGTAGTGCGGTCTGATTAAAACTTCACTATGTGTCGGTCTACGGTAGAAAAAGAAGAAGTGTTTCTTAGTCAAAACGCAGCCGGCGGGAATAATGATGCCGTAATGAAGGACTTTGGAAACCATCTGGAGCGAATCAACCTGTTCACTTGCATAATCCTCATAATTATAATAATGATAGTTCTCTTAGTGGCGGCAAAAATCTACCGGGATTGCCATAGGCGATGGATCCAGGAGGAGATCGGGCTGCATGCGATGCGGCGCATACGAGCGTCCTTGAGAGGAAGGGCAGTAGAAGAAAGGGCACCGAATGCAGATTCGTAAAAGGTATCGTTTATTTCGGCATAGGTTTGGTCAATTAATCGGTAAAAGTTAATAAAATAGTGAACGGTGCGGTAACCCGGCAGAACTTAAATATAAAGACGGTTAAACTTTGAAGTGATGCGGTGTTAAATTTATAGTGATGACTAAGAAATAACAAAATTTTAAATGTGATTTTTTAAATTTAGAATGTGATTTTCAGTATTTTAATTAAGGTACATAAAATTAAGTAAGTATGAGGTGACTTCAGAAATCTGGTACATTATACTATTTTATATTCATGTTTACTATTGTTTCTATTTTTATTTACTGGTGTACTAAGGGGTTATGGCAATTGAATTGAAAAATATATACGAGGAGTTAAAGCAAATTAAAAATAATTTAGTTAAATCTAGTTATGCACGGAGAACTAAATCATATTTGCAACAAAAATTAAACGATGCAAATAAAATACGTGCTCAATTTGACGATTATTTATGTAACGTATCACCACTTATTGAAAAACAAAAATTAAAAAGTCCAGTTTTGCAAGATATTAGTACATATTGCGATCAGATTAAAGATTTGTATATACAGATTGAAAAATTTTGTTCCTTAGATTATAGCTCTTTGAGTTTGGAAGGTACCAGTGGCGTTCAATGCAAAAACACCAACATGGCCAACTTCGATTTTAAGACGGCAGTGTCCCTACTCCCTGTGATGACAGGTGAGGAGCGGGTAACCAAAAACCTAATAGACGCGGCGGAGTTGTATAGCTCCACTCTCAGTGAAGAAGGTAATGTGATGTTAGTTAAATTTATTTTAAAAACTCGGTTGACGCAAAATGCTAAACTTAGATTGTCAACTTCATATGATGATTGTGACTCTCTCCTTAGGGATATGAAGCTGCATTTGCTCACGAAAAAATCGAGCACAGCTATACATAACGAATTGGTACGCATAAGACAGAATGGTATTTCGATTGACAGTTACGGTAGTAAAATTGAAGAGTTATTTGTTGACTTGACGATATCACAAGCCGACGGTAACCAAAAAGCATATGAAATACTATGCCCAATAAATGAAAAATTGGCGATCAAAAGCTTTTCTGATGGCTTGCGAAATCGACAACTCAGCACCATCCTGTCAGCCCGTAATTATTCGTCCTTAAAGGATGCGATACGAGCGGCCAAAGATGAGGAGATGTCATGTAGTAGACAGAACACGGAACCGTCTATGTACTTCAGTTATAGAGGAAGATCGCATAATAACAGATATTTCCGAGGTAATAATAGGGGTAATCATGGTGGTCGAACAGGCCCATCTAATAATCAACAACATTATTACCCACGCGGTGGCCGTGGTTTTAGGCGACACTTTCCAACCGGGGTAGGCAGAATCATAGCTTTACTCGGTCTACCAGACATAATATGAATTTAATAGATAATCAGGATAGTCAGGCTAACACATCAGATTTAAATTCTAACCAAAGTAAACACGAGAATTTACAGTTTTTTCGATCCTAATTTTATATTAGCCTGTGAATATAGCAGTTCGGTGGAATGTTTTGTAGAAGGCGCCAAATACGGTTTGCTTGTGGATTCCGGAGCATCACTTTGCGCGTTGAAATATGAAACAGTGCGACATTGGAACATTCCGATGCATAAGGAATGCATATACATAAGCGGAATAGGGGGCAAAGTACAATCGATGGGTTATATTTATCTTACATTGAATATAAAGGGTTTAGATTTTTTGCAGAAATTTTACGTGATTATGTCATTACCATGTAAACAACATGGTATAATTGGTCGTGATTTTTTACGTAAATATAAAGCCATATTAAACTTTGAAAAAAATATGCTAACATTAAACAATTCAAATAATACTGTTTCACTGCCCATGATTGACGGATCTTTAGGTAAAGGTAGCTTCTTAACCGTTCCGCCGAGATGTGAAAAAATATTTTGGATAGATAGCGGCATGAGAGAGGAATGTGTGATTTTACCGGAGGAACTAAGTGAAGGAATTTTTTTAGCCGGAAGTATATGTAAACCCTGTAGGGGTCAAATTAGTATCCAAATTTTAAACACTCGGGAAACTGAAGTAAATCTCAGTTATTTTAGGCCCGAAATACAAGTTTTGTCAGATTATAATATTTCTAGTTTCGAGAGGGATAACAGTATTGATGGAGATAGAGTACGCAAAATGTTTTCTCATTTAAATTTGGATCATTTAAGTAACGAAGAACGAAAATCTATAGAAAATATATGCGCGAAATTCTCAGATGTCTTTCATTTGCCGAATGATAGGTTAACTACTACAAATCTTTACGATCAAACCATTTAATTGAAACCAAATGCAGATCCAGTTTACGTTAAACAGTATAGATTACCTTTTTCGCAACGTGATGAAGTAGAAAAACAAATTGAGAAAATGCTCTCTGATAATATCATAGAACCATCAAAGAGCGAGTGGTCTAGTCCTATTTTACTAGTACCTAAAAAATCAAATGATAATTCCAAAAGGTGGAGATTGGTAATTGATTTTCGAAAGTTAAATGACCGAATTTTAGATGATAAATTCCCTCTTCCAAACATTACCGATATTTTGGATTCCTTGTCCGGTGCCATGTACTTTTCACAATTAGATTTATCACAAGCCTATTTTCAATCGAATTTAAGCCCTGAATCTCGAAAATATACAGCTTTCACTACACCTTCTGGTCAATATCAAATGACACGTCTTCCTATGGGATTAAAAATTAGCCCCAGTTCTTTTTCAAGACTGATGACAGTGGCTATGTCAGGTCTTACATATGAAAAGCTATTTATATATCTGGATAATTTAATATGTTTTGGTCGTAGTCTTGATATTCACAATAAAAATTTAATGGATATTTTAACTCGATTACGAAAAGTCAACTTGAAATTAAACCCAGAGAAATGTGACTTTTTGCGAAAAGAAATGCAGTTTTTAGGGCATGTCATTTCAACAAGTGGTATAAAACCAGATCCAGAGAAAATCAAAATTGTTGAAAATTATCCCACACCAAAAAATGCTGACGAAACAAAACGATTTGTAGCATTTACAAATTTTTACAGGAAATTTATTCCAAACTTTGCACATAAAGCGTTGCCATTAAATAAGCTGTGTCGCAAATATGAAAAGTTTGTCTGGTCAGCAGAATGCCAAAAATCATTTGAATCTCTTAAAAATGCATTGATTTCTCCACCAATACTGCAATATCCCGATTTCGATGGCAAAAATACATTTATTTTACAGACTGACGCCTCGGGTTATGCAATTGGATCGGTATTGTGTAATAGCGATAATAGGCCAGTAGCGTATGCTAGTAGGGGTTTGAATAAGGCAGAGGTTCGATACCCAACAATAGAAAAAGAACTGCTAGCCATAGTATGGTCTATTAAACATTTTAGACCTTATCTTTATGGTCGAAAGTTCATTATTAGAACCGACCACAAACCTTTAATTTATCTATTTAATATGACGAATCCCTCGAGTCGATTGACTAAGTTTAGATTGTTATTAGAAGAGTATTCTTATGGAGTGGAGTATGTGAGAGGAGAGAACAATGCAGCTGCAGATGCATTGTCACGTATTCCGATTTCGAGTAAGGATCTAAAAGAGATGAATGAAAATGTGGCATGTGTATTAACTAGAGCACAGAAAAAACGGATAGCAGAGGATATGCAAAGAGGATGTGACAACCCTATGGTTGATAAGGTAACCACGGACGACAGGACTGATCACCCAAGAGTCGTGGATATTCTTAAAAAACCAAAGGATTGTATCGAGTTAGTGTTTTTGAATGAGAGGGAATGGAATAGACTAAAAATTAATTTAAGAAAAATAACCGAATTATTCCATTTTATGTCGTCTAAATCCGTAATTTACGTAAACCCTTCTTTCCGATCATATTGCGCACGAGATGCCTTTGTGAGGGAGTTGAGTGACTTTTGTAAGCGGATAAACACAGATTGCGTGTATATTATTAAAAATAATTATAATACACAAGTGATAAAGGAGTTAGCTCAAAGTATAAATGACACGTTAAATTGGTCCGGACCGCGATTATGTATTTTAAATAGTGTCAAAAGAATAAGTGATCACGATACAAAGCGAGTCATACTGAATGACTACCATATGCTGCCGACAAGCGGTCACGCAGGTATAAGGCGCATGGTAAATAATATTAAAAGACGTTACTTTTGGCCGGGATTAGAGAAAGATGTAACCGATTTTGTAAGTCGATGTGACAAGTGTTTACGTCAAAAACATTTCAATAAATATATAAAAGAACCCATGGTTATAACCGATACGGGACATTACACCTTTGATAGAGTTTATTTAGATTTAGTAGGGCCCTTACGTAAGGATAACGATAGTTTTAGTTATATTCTCACACTACAGTGTGATCTTAGTAAATATGTGGAAGCGTATCCACTTAAGAATAAAGATAGTGTTTCCGTAGCAACAGCTTTCGTAAACAATTTCTTACTACGTTACGGAATTCCTCGACACGTTGTGTCTGATCGAGGCACAGAGTTCGTATCGATGGTAATGAAAGAAGTGTGTAATATTCTGAATATTACACAAATAACATCAACAGCGTATCATCACCAGTCAATAGGAGGTTTAGAAAACAGTCATAAAAATCTTATATCATATCTTCGTATTCAGACTGATAATGAACCAAATAATTGGAGTGTTTGGTTACCATATTGGTGTTTTGCTTTTAATACCACTGTTCACACGGAAACTAAATTTACACCCTATGAGCTTGTATTCGGTAAGCTTTGCAATTTACCAAGTAATTTAACGTCAGATGTAGAACCGCTATATAATCATTACGATTATCCGAAACAACTTAAATATAGATTACAAAAATCGCAATATGAGGCACGACAAAATCTAATAAGTAGTAAACAAATAAGAAAGTCTAAATACGACGTTAGTGCCAACCCTATCACATACAATGCAGGTGATATGATACTCCTTAGAAACGAACAATGTGTAAACAAACTTGATCCTCTGTACGTAGGACCTTTTAGAGTGTTAAATGATTGTGAACCGAATCTAAAAATAGATTATAAAGGTAAAGAAATGTTAGTACATAAGAATAGGACAAGATTATATAAAATGTAATCATAAATAAATCAAAATAATAATTGTTGTTTTTACGTAATACAAAGAGAAGTCTTTGTTTTTTTTTTCTTATATAAATTTGTGTACAAAATGTTATGGGTAGTATTCTAATAAATATGTCTTTCTTATATTAAAAGGTGAAGTAAGATAATAAAAAAAAATGTATTCTTTTTTTTTTATTTTTCTCAGCCGGTGGGCATGTAGTGTGTGTAAGTCATAAGATGTATCGATGTATTAGTACGAGTATGTTATGTGTACGCAAGGTGCATTATGTATCTAGAGTTAGTGAGTTGCAATTAAACCTTCTTATAATCAACACGTGTCTTCCTCAATCTCTCCCCTAACCGGCAACCTTTCAATTCGAAATATTATTATATTAAAATGTGAAAACAGATTAAAAGAAACCAACGCGCAGGAGTAGAAGTCATAACTCTCATTGTATTTCTTGCTTGTGTTTGTGACTATGCAAGGGCACGCGCGTGCATGGTTATGTTTGTGCGTGGTGTGTGTGCGTGTGTTATGTCTGTGTGAGCGCGTGATGTGAGTATTAGTGTATAGATTTGGTGTGTGTGTGTGTGTGTGTGTGTGTGTGTGTGACTCACTGGGTGCACGTTGTGCGTCCCGCGCGGCGCGCTCGTCGGCGGCGCCGAACTGCTCCGACACCAGCTGCGCCAGACCTGCACCACCACATCAACCAGTGTACCAGTGTACCGGTGTACCGGTGTACCGGTGTACCCCACACCACACGGAACTGTGCATGCAAACCCACACCAAACAGACAATAACGATTCAAATTTGGGTACGTTCCACTTGATGAAAACCCAGTCAGTGATGATATCTCTCAGCTTAAATATTAAGGCATATTCGCTCGGACCCACAGGTGACTCTTGTGGATCTCACAGGAGACCCTCGCCTCGTGGTGTTACGGGGGTGATCGAGTCATCGGTTGATGATAAGCGGAATAGCGATCGTAGCGGGTCGGACAAATAAGTCAAATAAGAGCTGTAACCGTTGTAAACGTTAAGCAGAACATACCCATTGATATCTTTGGTGTGTGAAGACTTACAACAGGCTACCTAGCACCGATAGATAATCATAAGAAACTTTAACTTCTTCGGACTAGAGTTGAATCTATTTTGCCGCGCAATATACCATCAAAAAAATGTCTGGTCGGTCACGTCGGTACCTTATTTCTGTTGTAATAGTCTAATTTATACCATCTAGGCCCTGCATGCGGGTTGCGGAATGCGAGGTGCGGGATGCGGGGTGCAGGATGCGGGGTGTGGGATGCGGGGTGACGTACTGTACATGATGGGCTGTCCGGGCGGCGGGCGGTAGTCGGCGGCGGGCCGCACGTCGAGCGCGCGCCACGCCGAAACCAGCGCCGGCTCCGATATGCTGCCCGATGGCCTGCGATCATTTAAAAGGACAATTCAAAAAAGAGAATCAATAAGATTTCCCCAAATCGATGGCTAGCGAGTTACAGATAGGCCCGGTGGGGCGAGGAGGGCGGATAGCAGGGGAGCATGCACCTGTATATGGCGAGGTTGCCCTGGTGCGAGGCGACGGCCAGCAGCGCGCGGTGGTGCGCGTTGAGGTAGGCGAGCGCGGTGATGCGGCCCCACGCGCGCTTCCACGACCCCACGCACAGCTTGGCGCCCGTGCCCCAGTCCCATATACTAGAAAACAACAGGGAATTACGGGAAACACATCAGAGGTCCGATACAAACGAGATAAAGAAAATTAAACGATTAAAACCATCGACATAAAACTATTACTATTAAATACAACAATACACAATTGTTTAATGTCGTAACCCTACGTGCTACATTTCTATCTGCGCCTGTACTGATCGATGTCTGTGTAATAGGTTACCAGAATAAGCGTTTGTGTGGCATTTTAGTCGAGTAGCCAAAAGTTAGGACTTTGTAGTGAGATGTGTGAATAGGAAAGAGAGGTGGTGGTGGTGGGAACTGTACGGTACCCGAAGTTGTCCTTGAAGGCGACGGCGGCGTGCTGGTCGTAGGGGTGGAAGAGCACGGCGGCGGGCGGCAGCGGGCAGCGCGAGTGGAAGGCCTGCGTCTCCAAGCGCGGCGCGCGGGCCTTCGCCAGCGCTGCATGCCAATGCAAATGTATTATTAGAGAATCGTACAGAATCATTCAATGAAGATAATAAAACCGTGCACAAACTGACGTATTTGTCAAATTTTAAAACGTTTACAAAACAAAATAAAAAAAATAAACGTGTGTGCAAGTCACACTAAAAAATTGTGCAAGTCACACTAAAAACATTTAAAGATTTCACTTCAAAAAAGACTGGTTCAGAATTAAAGTATAATGTTATTAAACTGTGGACCTCCCAGTCCGCGCCTCCCTCGTGCCCCTCACACTGACCGCGCGCCTCCCGCCGGATACTGAAGTTGCGCGCACGGCTCTCGCAGTCGGTGCCCCCCGCGCCCTCCTCGGGCCCCCCACTCCCCCGCCCCCCACACTCACCGCGCGCCTCCCGCCGGATGCTGGAGTTGCGCGCGCGGCGCCACACGCGCTCGTGGTGCGCGCGGCTCTCGCAGTCGGTGCCCCCCGCGCCCTCCTCGGGCCCCCCACTCCCCCGCCCCCCACACTCACCGCGCGCCTCCCGCCGGATGCTGGAGTTGCGCGCGCGGCGCCACACGCGCTCGTGGTGCGCGCGGCTCTCGCAGTCGGTGCCCCCCGCGCCTTCCTCGGGCCCCCCACCCTCCTCATCGACCCCCTCGCCATCGCCGCGGGCGAACTGCGCCGTCGCCCACTCCACGAATTCCGTGTTCACTATCGGCTTCTTTGCTGTTTGACCTGCAACAGGAAAGGCACGATTCGTTGACCATCAAAATTGTCGAAGAAGGACATAATTGCCTCATTCAATTTTAGGCTTTAACTAGTTGTAATATGCATGCATTTATTTGTCGTTCGCTTGCTTCGGCCCCGGGACAGACCCGTTGTCGTACTACGTACTACGCACGTCTGGCAGGTGACTTTTTTCGCCATACATTCTGAAGCTTCGTGTGTACGCAAAGGCCTGAGTGCTAACGTACAAGGGCCTTATTGCCGTAACTATATATCGATTCGCTGTCTCGCTTTAACCATTTTTTTATGCGGGCGCGTTGCCTATGTTTGATCAAGACAGCAATCTGATTCAACTGCAATTCAATTATTTCAATCAGACCTTACTAAATACTGCCGTATTGAAGGAATTGCTATCTGTATTTGAAGAAAAAAATGTTTTTAGAGTTCTTCACAGTAATAATGGGTACTTATATCTCTGCTAATTGAACTATTATAATTATGACAAAACGAATGAATATATCTGTAAAGATTTTTACCTGAAAAATATTTTAATTCAATGAAATAATTACCAAGCGCCATTCCGCCTTTTATACTCACTAGAATTAGATGAGGTGGAGTCTCTTTCGCGGTCGCGATGAGACACCGAATCCTCCGATATGGTGTGCGGCAGGCCCGACTTGCCTCGCCGGTGCCCTGCGTGCGAATTCCAATCTTTTATGAGCTGAATAGTGCGACCCGCGCACCCTGAGAGCGCCAGGGTGCGCGGGTCGGGGTGAGCGTTGGGGGCAGCGTGTAAGGGACGTGTGTCAGTACCTGAGGTGCGGCAGGGTGCGCGTGTCGGGGTAAGCGTTGGGGGCGGCGTGTGGGGGACGTGTGTCGGGGTAAGCGTTGGGGGCGGCGTGTGGGGGACGTGTGTCAGTACCTGAGGTGCGGTAGGGTGCGCGTGTCGGGGTAAGCGTTGGGGGCGGCGTGTGGGGGACGTGTGTCGGGGTAAGCGTTGGGGGCGGCGTGTGGGGGACGTGTGTCAGTACCTGAGGTGCGTCAGGGTGCGCGTGTCGGGGCAAGCGTTGGGGGCGGCGTGTGGGGGACGTGTGTCAGTACCTGAGGTGCGGTAGGGTGCGCGTGTCGGGGTAAGCGTTGGGGGCGGCGTGTGGGGGACGTGTGTCAGTACCTGAGGTGCGGTAGGGTGCGCGTGTCGGGGTAAGCGTTGGGGGCGGCGTGTGGGGGACGTGTGTCGGGGTAAGCGTTGGGGGCGGCGTGTGGGGGACGTGTGTCAGTACCTGAGGTGCGTCAGGGTGCGCGTGTCGGGGCAAGCGTTGGGGGCGGCGTGTGGGGGACGTGTGTCAGTACCTGAGGTGCGTCAGGGTGCGCGTGTCGGGGCAAGCGTTGGGGGCGGCGTGTGGGGGACGTGTGTCAGTACCTGGGTGCGGCAGGGTGCGCGTGTCGGGGTAAGCGTTGGGGGCGGCGTGTGCGGGACGTGTGTCAGTACCTGGGTGCGGCAGGGTGCGCGTGTCGGGATGAGCGTGGGCGGCGGCGTGTGGGGGGCGCGTGTTGGGCGAAGGCGGCAGCGAACTGGAACCCGACGAGCCGCTGTGCCGCTCGCGTTCCACTTCGCGGCCAACACTGTCCACCTGCACGTAATAAAATCTCTTAGTTTTCTGTTCGCAGTCTATTTGACACGGGCCTGAAAGGGTCCAAGTCAGTGATATGAGCTTTTGCTTAGACGTTCGGTTGACTGGATGAACCTTTTTTATTGATTTATATTATATAGCCGCAGGTGGACATAAATGTCGTGTTACCTGGTTGGAGATGTAGTTGATGATGTCGTTGGCCATGTGCGCCAGCTGCGGGTGCGGCTCGCGGCACATGGCGCACAGCGTGCCCCACAGTTTCGTGTACACCGACCCGAACCCTGCCACACGCATACATGTACAAATGTATACAAATAAATAAAATTGGAGTGTCTGTTTGTAATATAAGAATAACCGCTTTTTACTAAATGCATATGTATGTATACACGGTACATATATAATTTTTAATTGTTTTTATATTATTTCGCATTAACACATGCTTGTGAAATATATTTTATTTTTAAAGAAAAATGGAAAGAAAAATTTGACTTCAGGCGAGACTCGAACTCGCGACCTACTGGGAATCTAGTCCAGCCGCTCTTCCAATCGGTTGCCTGACTAGCATAGTTGGTAATAGATGGCGCTACTGCTACCATAAAGCAATGCAATAGATGTGAAGGAAAAATTCGACAAATCGGGCAGGGCTTCAGTAGCTCAATTGGAAGAGCGGCTGGACTAGATTCCCAGTAGGTCGCGAGTTCGAGTCTCGCCTGAAGTCAAATTTTTCTTTCCATTTTTCTTTAAAAATATATAATTTTTGTGTCTGTTTGGCGGGACTAATCATGAGAACGGGTGGACCCGATTTTTACGGGACTTTCACTGGCAGATAGCTGATGTAATAAGGAGTAACTTAGGCTACTTTTTTACTAGCGCCCACGACTTCGTCCGGGTAGATACTGAACAATCATAAATTGTCACGCGGGCGAGGTCGCGGGCACAGCTAGTATTTCATATACAGACTGCAATTCACGAGCGCGGTCGTCGTTTGATCGTGGTAAAGACGAGTCTGTACACGCGTAAATGTGTGTGTCGCGCAAGAGCGAAAGCGTGACTGGTTACCGTTTAGTAAAGCATTTTTATTAAACTTTCAAAATCGTTTTATTTATTGACTATAATAATCATGATTTAAAAACATTATGAAAACGTTGATTCCTGAAAATTGAAAATGTTGATTCTTAAGGTTTGATTCGTTTCAATTAAATTCCTTCAATGGTTGAATTTAGCCATGGAGAAAGTTTCCGATCATCCAAACTTAAGTGTGTAAACACACTAAGCCGAAGCTACGCGACGGAAGTTCGGCACTACTACGCCTGCAATGTTATTTGAATGACTGACGTCACACTATGTCAGCGTACGCGGCGTAATTACACAGTACACACTATGCCGACACATGCGAGGCGGGCACGGTGCGCGGCGCCGCCAGCGCCTCCTGCCCCGCCTCCACGGGCCTGCCTCACTGCCTCACTGCCTGCCACACGACACACGACACACAGACACCAGTGTACGTACCGACGACGGGCAGGGCGAGGGGCGGCGCGGGCGAGGCGGGCACGGTGCGCGGCGACGCCAGCGCCTCCTGCCCCGCCTCCACGGGCCTGCCTCACTGCCTCACTGCCTGCCACACGACACACGACACACGACACACGGACACCAGTGTACGTACCGACGACGGGCAGGGCGAGGGGCGGCGCGGGCGAGGCGGGCACGGTGCGCGGCGACGCCAGCGCCTCCTGCCCCGCCTCCACGGGCCTGCCTCACTGCCTCACTGCCTGCCACACGACACACGACACACGACACACGGACACCAGTGTACGTACCGACGACGGGCAGGGCGAGGGGCGGCGCGGGCGAGGCGGGCACGGTGCGCGGCGACGCCAGCGCCTCCTGCCCCGCCTCCACGGGCCTGCCTCACTGCCTCACTGCCTGCCACACGACACACGACACACGACACACGGACACCAGTGTACGTACCGACGACGGGCAGGGCGAGGGGCGGCGCGGGCGAGGCGGGCACGGTGCGCGGCGCCGCCAGCGCCTCCTGCCCCGCCTCCACGGGCCTGCCTCACTGCCTCACTGCCTGCCACACGACACACGACACACGACACACAGACACCAGTGTACGTACCGACGACGGGCAGGGCGAGGGGCGGCGCGGGCGAGGCGGGCACGGTGCGCGGCGCCGCCAGCGCCTCCTGCCCCGCCTCCACGGGCCTGCCTCACTGCCTCACTGCCTGCCACACGACACACGACACACGACACACAGACACCAGTGTACGTACCGACGACGGGCAGGGCGAGGGGCGGCGCGGGCGAGGCGGGCACGGTGCGCGGCGACGCCAGCGCCTCCTGCCCCGCCTCCACGGGCCTGCCTCACTGCCTCACTGCCTGCCACACGACACACGACACACGACACACGGACACCAGTGTACGTACCGACGACGGGCAGGGCGAGGGGCGGCGCGGGCGAGGCGGGCACGGTGCGCGGCGACGCCAGCGCCTCCTGCCCCGCCTCCACGGGCCTGCCTCACTGCCTCACTGCCTGCCACACGACACACGACACACGACACACGGACACCAGTGTACGTACCGACGACGGGCAGGGCGAGGGGCGGCGCGGGCGAGGCGGGCACGGTGCGCGGCGACGCCAGCGCCTCCTGCCCCGCCTCCACGGGCCTGCCTCACTGCCTCACTGCCTGCCACACGACACACGACACACGACACACAGACACCAGTGTACGTACCGACGACGGGCAGGGCGAGGGGCGGCGCGGGCGAGGCGGGCACGGTGCGCGGCGACGCCAGCGCCTCCTGCCCCGCCTCCACGCGACCCCCGCGACGGGACTCTCTGGAACACGGCTTCTCGTCAATATATTTACGTTTATTCACAAAGATTTATAAATGCTAGCATGGGATAGACGTGATAAGAAACAAAAGAATATATAATAATATGATAAATGCGCCTCAGTCATCTAAGGCGATTCACACACGGGACCGCGCGCTGCCACGGAAGGCGGTGGCGGCGAAGTGGATTTTTAGCGGATCTTCGCGCCGTAAGTCTATGCCTCTATCTGCGCGGATTGGGTTTCACACACGGAACCACCGATCACGTCGCCGCGATAGATCGGTCCTGTCGATATTGACCGTTTGAGGCCGAGAGCGCGGGTGCGTTTTTACTAACGCCGGTCGTATACAACCGTTTGAGGCTCAATAGTTATACCGTGAAAATGCAAACGGAAGAATTATTATTTAAGTACTACTTATAAATCACTAATTATTAAGAAGTGATTTAGTTACTATGAAAAAAATATAAACATTAAAATATGTCTCACCGATCGCTCCGCCTCATTCTCTCCTGCACGTATACCGATATAAAATGTTGCTCAAATATCAACACGTGCCACTGCAGAGCTGAAATAATTAAATTAATATTAATACATTTCTTTTTCATTTTTTTTATTTACATTGAATTATAGTGTGTATGAAAGCGTCAGGACGCGACTCCATCGCCCTGTAGTGGAGGAGTATTCTTCCACTATTAAAGTCAGTCAACCGATCAATAGCTGTTACATATTTGTAATTTGACCTGTCACAAGCAAATTCTTTTATTTCCAAGTTAATAAATAAATTTTTAAGTTTGAGTTTCAGTTCAATAGGGCGGTAGTAAAAATCCCGGAATATATAAGTTAAGATGGAATGGTAAAGTGGGCGTGGCAAGCGCGCTACAACTATGTATGAACTAGGCGTGGGAGAAACGTTTCACCTTTGTGATTGGAACATTAGCATCTGAAACACTAAACTGTTCCGAATCTTTGTATGTATCATTTCGAACATTTGGCACATTGCGTCAAAGATCTACTGTAACGAAAGTCCAAAACAAACAACTCGGTCATAAAAGCAAAATAATGCAGACGAAAAAAACCTTAACCTAACATTGCATACAGAATTCTGAAGAGACCGAAACAGGTGGAAATCTGAAGGTGCAAGGTCAGGACTATACGGCGGATGCATTAACACCTCCCAGCCAAACTCTCTTAATTTTTGCTGAGTGGCTATAGATTTGTGAGGTCTAGCGTTATCATGATGAAACACCACACCCCTTCTGTTGATCAATTCCGCTGCGTTGAATTTTTACCTTTTTTGAAGTAAAATTTTAAAATGTATCGAATTTCTTCATTAGATTCACTCATCTTGACAGTACGAAAATCAAATGAAAATCACACATTGAATTCGTCATTCATTACGTCAGAAATGCCGAAGTGTTCCGTTAAAAATTGTAAAAATAATACGTCTATACTGATGAAAACAGATGGGATATCGTACTTTCGGCAAGTAAAAGACTTTATTGATTTACATTTGTCATATAAACGAGTAAATATAGCGATTTTGAATTGATTTTGATTTAATTTTGTTTAAACTTCACTCATCGATCTAAGTATAATACGGCAAACTTCAATAGTTGTACGGTCTACGGTCATAGAAACGTATTAGGCTCATTTTGTTTTAGTCGTATAACGGCTCTGTTCGTGTCAATGAAGTCGATTTTCTAAAATCACACATATATTTTATTTTACTAATTTAATAATTAACTTTTAAGTATTTATTTAATAATTAACTTTTAAATAAGTCTCTTCCCCCCGGATCGCGAAAGCGTATACATATTTTTGTTTTCCGAATAAATTTAAAATATTAAATTAATTAAAATTAAAATTGCGTGCGTAATATTCGGAGTCTTCTAAAGTACCAGGCGCCCATATCAAGTGAAGAGCACTCTTCGCGTCGACAGAACAGGACAACAATAGTTCTACAAGCTGCGCTGCGCATACACGTGAGTCGCCATTCAACACGATCTGTGTTCTACTACTCTGGAGCTTGGCGCGATACAAAGGCGGAAGCGTGAGCGGATCGAATTCAAAGGGGCTGGCCCAAGAATATTCACTATAATACATAGTAATTTAAAATTTTTCCTTTCTTTTCGTAATATTTGATATGCCGAAAATACAAAGATCTCCATTATCAAGTAAAACACACAGTACCTCAGAACCAGGTGTAGATAAGATGGAAAAATTTAATTTAGAAGAACTTGATGATTCGACACCATCGAGCTACGTTTACCAACGACAAAAGAGGAGCAGAGAACACGGATTTGAGGACGAATTGAAGGAGTTTAAAAAGGAAATTAAGAGCATGATCACCACACTCTTTACAGCGCAACAAGATGAACTTAAAAAAAATTACATCAGCACAGATAGAAATAAGAGAAACAAACAATAACATAGAAAGCTCCCTCACCTCTCTTAGTGCACAGAATGAAGACCTAAGAAAAAAACTAGAACAGCTTGAAATTCAATCAAAGAAGGACAAAGATTATATTACAATTTTGGAAGATAAAATCGAAGACTTGCAGCGAGGAAGTCGAAAGGCCAATATAGAAATAAAAAACATGCCGAAAAGGAGTGAAGAATCGAAGGAAGACCTAATTAACATGGTTTTACACCTAACGAAATCTTTAGACTGCAATACCAAGAAAGATGATATAAAAGATATATATAGGGTACAAGGAAAGAGAGAGGCTAATACAAATACGCCCATAGTGGTCGAACTATCTTCCACAATTTTGAAAACAGATATTTTAAAAATGAGTAAGGTCTTCAACGTCAAGCATAAAGAAAAACTACGTGCGAAGCATTTAGGAGCTACCAAAAATGAAGAAACACCCGTCTTCGTCTCCGAGCAACTCACAGCAAAAGGCGCTCGATTATACTTTCTCGCGCGGGACCTGGCGAAATCTAAAAACTACAGATTTTGCTGGACAAACTACGGCAGAGTGTATCTCCGAAAAGACGAAACCTCTCCTATCATCTTGGTTAAAAATGAAACTCAAGTTCATAATTTACTACTGACAACGTGACTAGGTATTATTTTAAATTTTCTTTTAGTTTTGTATTTAATAAGTCTATGTATTTTACAAGCACACAATCACATGCATCACACAACATCTGTTATATTCCACAATAATACAAAATTCAATCCACCTTACCTCAAGCATTCTTACACACAATACAAAACATCACATTCAATTCCCCGATACAAAAATAAACAACAAACAATTATTTATATAGATAAAATATGTAAATCAACCGTTGAGTACAAAAAGAAACCACTGTATCATCTGAAAATCTCCAATTATGAATAGTCAACTTACAAATGTACAAGCCATAGACAATACATATATAGCCCAAGCCATCCAATGTAACATTGAACAATTTCGTACACAAATAACAGTAGACAAAACAGACTTAACAATTGTTGCCCAAAATATTAGAAGCATCTACGCTAACTTGGATGACTTGGAATTAAACCTATGTAAATTCAATTTCGATGCAGACTTTATCATATTAAGCGAATGTAGATTAAACAAAAATAAAACCCTTCCACTTTTGGAAAGGTACACAGCCTTCCACACCACAAAACATGTAAATCAAGCTGATGGAGTGGTTGCTTATGTAAAAGATATTCATAAGGCTTCTGTTACAGAAATTAATCTAATACACGCGTCTTGTTTACAAATAAATATTTATGACCTTAGCATACTTGGAATCTACCGTTCTCCGTCAACATCAAATGCAGAAGATTTTATTCAATCACTAAATCATCACTTAGAGACCACAAAACTAAACAAAAATGTAATCATAACAGGCGACATAAACATTAATTTAATATATAAACCAGAAGAGCCCACACAGGTCCGTTCTAATAGACTAAATTATTTGAATATGTTATCTATGCACGGCCTGCTCCCAGGCCATCTCTTGCCGACAAGAGAGAATAACTGCCTCGACCATATCATCTTAAAGCTTGACGATGGCAACAGAACAGCCTCAATAGCTGTGCTAGACACCACTATAACAGACCATTTTATGATATTTTTAAAATTAAACAAAGTAATTCAAAATTGCGTACATAATAGTAAGAATAGAAAAATAATTAATTATGAAAAATCTTTGGACTGTCTTAAAAATACTAACCTTAACACTTTACTAAAAGAAAATAACCCTAACATCATCACTGAAACCTTAATAAATATTCTGCAAGAGTGTATCCGAGCAAATAGTATTATCACGCTAGTCCCAAGAAATAATAGAATTATTAAACCTTGGATAACCATGGGAGCACTCCGCTGCATTCAGAATAGAAACAACATGCAGAAGAAACTACGACTAGAACCGGATAATCATGTACTTAAAATAACTTATACACGCTATCGTAACTTCTGCAATAACATAATAAGAAAACTTAAACGGGACTATCAAAGAGGACAGTTGAATAAAGCTATCAGGAATCCAAGGAAACTCTGGCAGTCAATTGATAATATAACACGACGTAAGCCACCTAAATCTTGTAACCGGAAACTACTAGAGTCAGTGTCATCCCCCCAAGAATCTGTAAATACTGTCAACGCCTACTTCTCGACAGTGGGTCAGATATTGGCTACAGACATTATTACTAATCCGTCAATAAATCGATCTACTGAAACAGATTACAGTACAACACCTACACAACCTCTATCGTCTTCTGTACTGCTTGATACGGACCCGATTGAAGTACACTCTGTGCTTATGTCAATGAAATCTGACAGTGCCTCTGGATGGGACAGTATACCTACT